>JAGIQG010000007.1:65831233-66490652 GCA_024679065.1 Sphyrna mokarran | reverse complement strand
CCAGGAAAGCACGTCAGGATTTCCATAGACTTTATAGCACATCTTGGGTTGTATGCCTGGTCTCCAATGATATGGAGATCAGAAGATCTGGGCCTATGTATGAGAATCAAACTACTAGATTAATAAAACAATTGTAGACTTCTGTACTGAAAGACACAAAGATATATTTTCACAAAGTTTTTAAATTATTACTTTTTAATTAAAAAAAGGAAGTTATGAATATATTTGTGATCTATACTCCCATTGGATATTTTACTCAACAACAACCTGCCTACATTCAATGTAGACAAATATTCCGAAATACTTCAGGACATGCAATCAGATAAAAATAGATGTTGAGATAAAGAAAGAAACAACATGAAAGGTGACCAAGTTCCAATTAAACCTAAGCTGCATTTCCCCATATTTCTAACGTTCTGCTTCTAATTGGTTCCCAAAGTTGTACCAATAGTACTTTAGATTCATCTTCATATTCTTGTTTTTGTCTTCAATTCTCCTACAGAGAATTCCTAAACTTTGTCATGTCTTATCTTTTGTCCAGGGAATCCCATTTTTAAAGATGCATGTTCATTCCTAGGTTAGATTTTGCTACTCCCCAATAACCATGAGAATATTACCATGAATGAGATTTTCTGCCACGTTCAGCCCGAAGCCATAAAACCCACCCGAGGCCAACGGACCTTTCCATGGTCCATCCCCTTGCCCATTACAATTCCTGTGGCAAGCAGAAGAGGAAAATTCATCCCATGTCTCCAAATTTACCAAAATTAGCGACTCCACAATTAGCTTCATGAAACTCCATTTGCCATATATTTGCTCACTCGCTTATATTTCGTCTATACTGTGGCTTTCCACCTTCTTTGCAGGTCTTATGAAGAGAGGCTGAGGGATTTGAGATTGTTTTCGTTAGAAAGAAGGCGGCTAAGAGGAGACCTTATTGAAACATATAAGATGATTAGAGGTTTAGATAGGGTGGACAGTGATAGCCTTTTTCCTAGGATGGAGAAAGCTAGCACGAGGGGACATAGCTTTAAATTAAGGGGTGGTAGTTATAGGACGGATGTCAGAGGTAGGTTCTTTACCCAGAGGGTGGTAAGGGTATGGAATGCCCTGCCTGCTGCAGTTGTAGATGCGCCAAATTTGGGGGCGTTTAAGAGGTCAGTAGATAAGTTTATGGATGAAAAGGGAATAGTTTAGGTTAGAGGGTCATTGCTTTTTCTTAATTGGTCGGCACAACATCGAAGGCCGAAGGGCCTGTTCTGCGCTGTAATGTTCTATGTTCTTCTTTATTGCTTGCAATTTCCCTAATTTGAACATATCTTTAACATTTCTAATACACTCCCTTTGCCTATACTCATATCATTTATGCATATGGAGAATAAGGAGCATCCCTTGGGCATGCGACATGTCACCTTGATGGAACAGCATCCATATTCCTAATCTGCTTTCCAATATTCAGCTTTTACTCCAGCTACATTACTACACTTTAAATGGATTTGCAATAAAAATGTAGAAGGCAAGTTTTCAAAAACAAAATCAAAATGCTAAACAAGAACAAAAAGTAATGTTGGAATCAAAATGCAGAAAAATGAATGGAAAAGATGAGTGCCTGCACTTCTTTATGACTCCAGTTTTCAAATGTCTGATTGACCTTCCATTTAGTGCCAGTTTTGTCAGAACATCCTACTCTGCCAATAGACTCCCAGTGAGGAGCAATAGGAAATGGCAGCTATTTACATTGAAACTGCTACATTTGCATGGAATTTTCCCAAGCAAAACGAGATAGATTTGGGGGCGTGTGGGGAGCTAAGGCCCCTGAAAGTGACTTCAGATCAGGATCCCAATATCATCCCAACCTCTCCCGAGTTCCATCAGAATGGAGTTGCATTGCAGCAGGGAATCCCGTGCAGCCATTGAATAGGATATTTAAATATTCAAATGGGTCATTAAGTTCTGTTTTCTAACACGTCTGCAACTTATCAGGGTCTCTAAAAGCTTTTCTAGTTGGGAAGACCCCGATTGGTTATACTGAAGAGCTTCAGCCTTGGCCAGCTGAGAGATCACTGTTCAAAGAAATGTTTTTTTCCAATAGAGTACAATTACTGCTCAAAAAAAATGACTGCCAACTTCTTTAAGGGAATTGGAAGGGAATTACCTCCCGCACTCCCCAAAACTTGCCTGCCCTTGCCTGGGAAAATTTCACAGTTTATTTCTAGTATTCCTATAATTCCCTCACCCTCCTTTGTAAATACAAAGGCAAAATTTTTTGCTAAGCTTCTCCATAATTATTTCTTTCTCCACATTGCCTGTGTTGGTGATCTTTCTGCCTTCCTGCTAGATCTTGTTGTCCATTCCATCTGCCCTGTGGAAGGGGGAGGGCAGTTGAAAGTGTTGCTCTTGATGAACATGTTGCTCCTCCTCTTGTCCCCCATTAGACATGCAAAGTAGAGTGGATAAACTGTTCCCATGATGTGCTGCTTAGTGCAAAGTAAGTTAAATGCCTGCCAAGAAGTTGTCGGTAAAGAAGGCTGTACAGGCAGCACATCTGTTCCCAAATGTCCTGGAACAAATTCTCTTTTCCAGAGTATATGTAATTCCAGTAGACAACACACCTTGCAACTGCACTCATTCCCTCTCTGGATACCTCATAACCCATCTGAACAGCTAGTACTTACACTAGGTATCCTATTGCCATACATATCTATGCCTCACAATCACACTCCACAGAAGTTTCCTTTCTATCCTCTCCACATAAGCCATTTTGACATGCACGTCTCTGTTTTCTCTCCTTGGAAACAGCGTAAAATTTAGTAAAAGGTAAAAACCTGAGTGACCTCCAGTGACAAACGTTATCAACCTGCTTTACCCGGAAGAATGTCTTGTTCCCAGAGACTGTAGATGTCAGCAGTAACCTGCCATGACAGACTGAGCCTCCAAAGGCACTGGTGTTCAGACATGTCCTCTGCCTGTAGCCTTTGTGTTGGGATCTCACTTCTTTCTAGTTGGATCTTTATGTCCATTTCCTCCACCTTGTGGAGGGCATCTTTCTGCAGAGTAAGATGCTGATTCTGCCGCTGATATTGTTCCTGCTGCTACTGGAGGAGCCTGCGGGGTGGGGTGGGGGGTGTGGAAACGACCTCTGCAAAGACGGAAGTAAGGAGGGACAGAGGCTGCCCCACATGGTACTGAAGTCTGGGATGGGCAGCCGAAAATGGGTACTGTTTCAGGTAAAGTGACTATATAAAGAGTATAATTGGTGTTCAGACATGTAGAGGGAGCTGGTCCTCTACCTGTAGCCTTTGTGTTGGGATCTCACTTCCTTCTAGTTGGATCTTTGTGTCCACTCCCTTCACTTTGTGGAGGGCATTTTCCTGTGGTCAAAGATGCCTCAGCTTGCTAGTCTCTTGGTTCAGTTACCCTGACAAGATGCTGACAAGTTAGAAAACATGTACCCTGGCCGTTACATCCAGAATTGAACATTAAAACTTCTCTGAGCGGAGGCCTGTGACTAGTGGAGTGCTGCAGGGATCAGTGCCGGATCCATTGTTGTTTGTCATCTATATCAATGATATGGATGATAATGTGATAAACTGGATCGGCAAATTTGCTGATGATACAAAGATTGGAGTGTAGTGGACAGTGAGGAAGGTTTTCAAAGCTTGCAGAGAGACTTGGACCAACTGAAAAAATGGGCTGAAGAATGGCAAATGAAATTTAACGCAGACAAGTGTGAGGTATTGCACTTTGGACTGTGGGAAAAAATCCATACAGTCACAGGGAGAACGTGCAAATTCCACATAAACAGTGACCTAAGATTGGAATTGAATCGGATTGTCAGGCAGCAGCGCTAACCACTGTATCACTGTGCTGTCCTCAAAATGTACAGGTAAATTTTCGAAATAAACACTGGATATTCATAAATGCCACAGTGACTAGCACACCCAATTCTCTGGTCAAACACTGCTCAAATATTGGTGTTTTTAACAGCTCTCCTTTATTATTCTGCATTTTGTGCACTTTTTAATGCACTTTCCTCCTTTTGACCTTTCTAGTGGATTTCTTCTATATTACTTACCTTAATTTTATTAGACCATTATTGATTCAGAACATCAATATGTTTTATTCCATAGAAGACATTCTTACGGCCTCAGTAGCACAGGTACCGCTGCTTACTCATAGCTCAGCCTTATTGCTTTCACTCTTACCCAGATATTTAACCAGCTTGATTTCTTTTTACATAACTTAATGAATACACAGTGAGCTAATTTTGTCTATTTAGTCATTGACTACTCTTAGGAAAAATTGGTAGGTCAAAATATCCAAAGTTTAAAGTTTATTCATTAGTATCACAGCTAGGTTACTTCAACACTGTAATGAAGTTACAGTGAAAATCTCCTAGTTGCTACATTCCGGCACCTATTTGAGTACACTGAGGGAGAATTTAGCATAGCCACTTCATCTAACCAGCGCGTCTTTCAAACTGTGGGAGGAAATGGGAGCATCCAGAGAAAACGCACACAGACAAGAGGAGAACATGCACACTCCACACAGACAGCGACCCAAGCTGGAATCAAACTCAGATCCCTGACACTGTAAGTTGGTAGCGCTAATCACTGTGCCTCTGTGTGCTGATCTGTGCATTAAAGTGAAAATGAAGTGGTATTCAATTTATATTTTAATGCACTTTTGCATAAAATTATAAAATGGAGGAAAGTAGAACCCTTTATCTTAAAGCTTGTTTAATATAGTGCTTATGTTCCTAGGCATTGCATAACATAAGTTAAATAATCTGCTTACTCTACAACCCATACCTCACCTCAGTTCTTGTTAAACTCCTTTGCTTTCTGTGCTGTAATAAATTGACTAAAAGATTCTCACGTTCATGTTCAAATTTCTCCATGACAATCCTGATTTCATCTGAATGATTTTTTTCAGCAAATCTACCTGTGTGCAGATCTGCTCCTTTGAGTGTGGAACTACTGCTTGCTTCCTGCTTCCTCCACTTCACAATTATTTAAGTACTACGGCCCTATCCGAAACATTTCATCTTTATATTTTTTCCACTGACTACAAAAGCTATTTTTTTGACAATGTTTCAACAAGATTAAACATCTGAGACAGTCTGCCTTCTACTGAATGACTTGCGTGTATTCAGCTTTTCCTGTTGTCTAACAATATTCTTGCTTGCTACCCTGTAGATGTCCTCCTTTGTGTGTTTTTTGGTTTATCAAACACTTTAAAGTTTCAGTTTAGGTGAGAAGCAAAACATGAATGCAAACAGTGGTTGTTAGAAGCTCCCTTGAGCATTTTGATTCCAATAGACTCCAAGAGATGTTCTTAACAGTTGATGGCATAATTTAACACATTTACATAGCAGATGGATATGTTTCTAACACCTTTAATAGTTTCACTGTAAGTGTAATATTCTACTGAGTGGTTGTGAATTGATACGTAAATAGTATCATGTTTACCAAAAATACTCATGACCTTTTAAGTTTATTTCAGGATTTTCAGCATGAGTTTTTAAATAATGAGATAAAATGGAGTTGACTGGGCTTTTTCTAATGAGATTTAATGCTACTTTACAATAAAAATCAAGTACAGTACAAAGCCATTCTATCCAGTGAACTTGATCCTTCCAGCACAGGGATCCAATACTGGTCCACATGCCACATCTAGCCACCAGTCCAGAATTTACCTGACTTGTGGAACAAAATAATTTTCTCCTGAAAACAGACATTGAAGCAAATCTTCCCATTCCACCCACTACAGGACTCAGAGCACTCAAGAGGCGGACCATGGAAACCTCTGTTGACCTTGGGCAAGATTTTCCAGTTTTAGGGCTAGTGCAGCCGGAAAATCCCACCCATTGAATTAGTGAGGTAAGTCCTGGTCAGTCTAGAACAAATCACCAGTAAAAACAGCTAACCTTCCAGTAGAGTTTAGAGGAATTAAAATAAAAAAATCAAATTGGGCAGAATTTCTGCACTGTCCTTGCATGGAAATAATCAACTAACTAGGCCATGCCCAATAATGAAACTTATCAGGTTTCCCTTAAAGTTTGTTCAATATGTGGCAAAACTAATTTTGCAATATCTAAACATTATACAATAACAGGACTCCACAAAGATGAATGTTTTCCTGTTTTCCTGTTTTCCTATTGTTGGGTTATTATGACAGGGAACTAAATCCACTTTTACATATTTAGAAACTTTATCAGTATTTTTAAAAACTGGTCTTTTTCTCTGAGCAAAGAAAATTAAGATGGCTGCTGCAAGTCACCAAATCACATTGTTTCAAGAACAAAATCATTGCTTTCTCAGTTTCTGGAATGTCACATTTTGTTATTGCCAAGAGAGCTGCCAGTAAACTCATATCACCTGTTCAGACCAATTTCAAAAAGAACTACAAGGGATGAAAGTTGCATTTGATAAGCCAACCTTGCAGCAGAGTCAGTGAGACAATGGCTTCCCAAACACCAGACCATCAACACAGATGGCACCCTTTTCAACAACTAATGACTGAGACATTATCAATCCTGAAAGCAAAGACAATTCCAGATATTGCATAAACATCCCTATTGAAGATATTGTGGAGAAGGAAACATGACCCAAGCCTTCAGCCTTTTGGACAGTTTAACATTGCATCTTTAGCCTTTACAGTCAGACTGCTGCTTTAACATCAATTGGGCAGAACTCCAGCTGCTAGGCTGTGTGGGCAGTTTCAAATCCATGAAGCTTGCTCGATTCTAAAAGTATCTGATCAACATCTGCCAAGTCATTGAAACATAGAATGCAGCTGTACAGTTCATTTCCAGGCTTTTAGTATCGTTCATTGGAGTAGAGTCCCAGCATGAAGGAAGCATCCATTGACTCTGGCACTCTCTATTCCTCTCGCTTTTTTACTGTGAGGAGTGAAAAGTGACTAAGATGCTTTTTTCTCTCAGGTTTTAAATGTGTAAAATAAATGAACCTTAAATCCAAACTCAAGTTTGCAGCGGGTTGTTAGTAAAATTGTCTCATAATAACCAAGGGATTGGGAAAACTACCAATGCCTATTGTTTTAAAAACTAATTTGAAGAACCTTCTGCTGCTGGACAGGTGGCAAGAGGTCTGTAATTACATCAAAATTAATTTATGTACCACCATAAATGTGATAGACAATCCCAAGACACTTCACAAGAACAATATAAAGCAATGTTTGATACCAATCCGCATGGGTGATATTGAGTCCAATGATCAAAAGCTTGGGTGGTAGGGAGGTAGATTTTAACAAATATCTTAAGCAAGGTAGTGTCGAGGCAGCTGAAGGAATGGCCACTGATAGTGGTGCAATTAAAATTGGAAATGTTAGAAGCTAGAATTGAATAAGCAGATATCTCTAAGGATTGTGTTTCTACAGGAAATTTCAGAAGTAGAGGAGGGCAATGCTATAGAAGCATTTGGAAACAAGGGTGGAATTTTAAAAATCAAAGCATTTCTAGCTAGAAGCCAATATCGTTAGTGAACTCAAGAATGATGGGTGAACAGGACCTTGTACGTAACGATGCGAGCTGCAGAACTCAATATCATCCAAAAGATAACAGTTGGAATTTTTCCATCCTGCCTGCCATGGGAATTGTAGCAGGTAGGACACAGACATGCCAATTTTCCAATCTAGGGTCAGGTGCAGCCAGAAAATCCCACCCAGAATATAGGATGTCAGCCAGAAGTGCAATGGAATAGTCATGATTAAAGATAACAAAGACACGAACAGCAGATGACCTGAGGCAGAACCACAGTAAGGCGACATTACAGGGGTGGAAATATGCAGATAGGTGTTGGATGTGGATAGAAGCTCATCTTGGACTGAGATATAACACCAAATTTGCAGGCAATCAGTTTCAGCCTCAAACAGTTTCCAGTGAGAGTGACAGATTCAGTGGGCAAAATTTTACAAGAAACATTTTAAGTGTCCAGCTAAAGTGTCCAGGAGAGTTGCGGATCTGTTTCTTGGATGAGTTTTTACTCCCAATTGTATGTACAAAGTGCTTAAAAAAATGGGTTAGACTGTTTCTAGCTACTGGAGGCAGTGGGTGGGGCTTAACTTGCCAGCTAGCCTGATCAGGCAGCAGAGGGAGCTACTGAGCATATGCAATTCCAACAGCAAAGGCCTGATAGCTCTCTCTTTCACTGCTCACTGTCAGGCCTCTGCTGCTGTAGCCAGCCTCAATCCAACTCCCACTCACAACGGCACGGACACATGGCTGATCGCATGCCCCACATCACCCAAAAATATAGCCCCCACTGCCTATACTGATTATGCCATCCCACCAATTGCAGGCAGAGTGGCAGTGGATCCTCCCTCCCTCTCCGACCAATCACAGGCAAAGTGACAGCAGGCCCCCTTCCCCATTCCCCACCTCCAACCAATTGCAGGCAACGTGCGCAGTGGAACACCTCCCGGCCAACTAATTACAAGCACTGTGCCACCAATCACAGACACAGCCCTTCCCCTAGATTGAACTTCCCTGGTCTGGCCCCCACCATACCCTGCCCCCCTTCAGGCCTCATCCATAATACCGTCCCCCTTCAGACCCTGCCTGTGGGCAGTGCCAACATGCCAGCTGGCAATACCCAAGGAATTCCTCCTCACCTTTGCCCTCGACCTACACTGGTGGCCTCAATGGCCTCCGACTCTATACGGCAAGGCAACACAACAGTTCCCTGTTCACATGGAGCAGGTGCTTTCCTCACTGGCGAGATTTTCCCCTGATGAGGCCGCAAAGGCAAGTGAGCCCAGATGATTGAATGCCAGGTTCACTAACAGATAGAAATGACGTTTCCCATAAATTTGAATAATACATTCAGTCTCACACCGGAAATGGGCAAGAGGCTAACCATGCCATAAATTTGGTGTTAGTAAGATCACAAAATCCGAGAAATAGCCCATCAATGGGCCAGTGAGCCAGTAAAATCTCAGCCACTGAATAAGGAGGGATGTTTGTAGTACAGAAATTTTGCTCATTTGAACGTGATTTTATACAATTGGATAATTAAGAGTGGGTGGAGGAGTTGGAAGAGTGTTTTTTATTTATTCATGAGAAGTGGGCGTCACTGTCTGAGTCAGCATTTATTATCCATCCCTAATTGCCCTTGAACTGAATGGCTTCTGAGGCAAACCCATTTCAGAAGGGTTTTAAGAGTCAACCATATTACTATGGATCTGGAGTTGCATATAGGGGGATGATGATAAGGATGACATTAATAAACCAGGCGGCTTTTTGCAACAATCAACAATGGTTTCACGGTCATCATTAGACTTTTAAAACCAGGTCTCATTCAAATTTCATCCTCTGATATGATGAAATTCGAGCATTATCCTGGCTCTCTGGATTACTATTCCAGCTGAATGCTGTAACATACTGAAAGCACTCTGCTTTCGGATGCTATTGCTGACATCAGAAGAACAGAAGAAATAGGAACAGGAGTAGACCACACGGCTCGCAAAGCTTGCTACCAGATTCAGTATAATCAGCCTTCACCTTCAGTTTCCAGCACATCTTGCATATCCCTTGGTTTAGTAAGAGGCCAAAATCTGTTTATCCCTTCCTTAAATATATTCCCCGGGAATATCTACAATCCACAGTGTTAGAAAATTTCACAGATTTACAACCCACTGAGTGAAAAAAATTTCTCCTCATCTCAGTCTAAAATGATCAGCTCCTTATTCTAAAACTATTCACACACGTCCTCGATTCCCCAGCCAGGGAAAACAATCAGCCATAACGTCGTTATTCCCCAGTCATGTTTTTGGTGTTAACGCCAAAGATGCGCTGGGGAATTCCTCTTAGGAAATTCTAGTTAAGGTTTTGCCCAGCAATTGTCCAGAAGGACTAACTTCCCCTGTGATTGTGCTGGGCTAGGAACCATCCGACAAAGCAATTTAGATCACTAACTTTGGACGGTTCTGTCAGTTTTACCCTGATAGTTACTCTGAAGGAATTAGAAGGAAGAAAAGCAATTCTAACTTCAGAGTAACTATTTTAAAACCTTAGACCAAACCCCACACAGGACAGTCTCCATACATCACCCAACCCCTCCCTAGGAAAACCCCACACCACCCACACCAATGTGTCCTCCAGGTGATGCCCCACCATCTCCACCAAGCAAACAGCTCTCCTGGCCTGACCAAACAGCCACCGGACATCCTCTTGCACCCCCCCCCCCCCCCCCCCCCCCCCCCCCCCCCCCTCCCCCCCCCAGCGGCCCCCAACAAGGCCTGAACCCAAGCTTCCTGGCCCTGTCTGTCTCCAACCCCTCATCTCCTATCCAAATTCCCCTTCTCCTCGACCATGTCATCTGGGTCCAGGTCTGGATCTGACTGTGATCCTCCACTGCCCCCTCCCTGTTCCATACCAGGCCCAATTCCACCCCCTTTCAGTACTTGGTCCACCCTGACTTGGCCCCACCCCCAGCATCCTCCTCTGGGTTGCAGTCTGACCTATCCCCTCCTCCCCACTGGGAACCCCATCTTCCCCAGTTTGTCTCTGCCTCACAGTCCAACTCTGTCCCCTTCTCTGGCATGCTTCTACTGCCATAAAAGGAGCATGTCTTCCCTCTCTGCACTCTACTTACTCCACACCGATTTTGTTGGAGACATGCTCTGATCTTCAGGTCCTCGTTGGTTACGGGTGTGGTTCCGGAGGACTGGAGGATAGCGAATGTGGTCCCATTGTTTAAGAAGGGGAAGAGAGACCTTCCAGGGAATTATAGGCCAGTGATTCTTACTTCTGTTGTGGGCAAGGTATTGGAGAGAATTATTAGGGATAGGATTTATAGTTATTTAGAGAGAAATGAATTGATTGGGGATAGTCAGCATGGTTTCGTGAAGGGTAGGTCATGCCTTACTAACCTCATTGAGTTTTTTGAGAAAGTGACCAGAGAGGTGGATGGGGGTAAGGCGGTTGATGTAGTATATATGGACTTTAGTAAGGCGTTTGATAAGGTGGCCCATGGAAGACTTCTACAAAAAATGCAGATGTGTGGAATAGAGGGTGATTTAGCTAATTGGATTAGGAATTGGCTGGCAGATAGAAGACAGAGGGTGGTGGTTGATGGGAGATATTCATCGTGGAGTTCGGTGACGAGTGGTGTGCCTCAGGGTCTGTTTTGGGGCCCCTGCTGTTTGTAATTTTTATAAATGATCTGGATGAGGGTATTGAGGGATGGATCAGTAAATTTGCAGATGACACTAAAGTCGGTGGAGTGGTAGATAGTGAAGAGGGGTGTTATAGTTTACAGAGTGACTTGGACAAGTTGCAGAGCTGGGCCGAGAGGTGGCAAATGGAGTTTAATGTGGAAAAGTGTGAGGTAATGCACTTTGGCAGGAACAATAAATGTGTAGAGTATAGGGCTAATGGTAGGGCTCTTAATAGTGTTGAGGAACAGAAGGATCTTGGTGTATGTGTCAATAGATCCCTGAAAGTAGGCAGTCAAGTGGATAAAGTTGTTAAGAAGGCATATGGAGTCTTAGCTTTTATTGGTAGGGGGATTGAATTTAGGAGCCGCAGCATCATGTTGCAACTGTACAAAACTCTAGTGCGGCCGCACTTGGAGTATTGTGTGCAGTTCTGGTCGCCACATTATAAGAAAGATGTGGAGGCATTGGAGAGGGTACAGAGGAGGTTTACCAGGATGTTGCCTGGTATGGAGGGCAGGTCCTATGAAGAGAGGTTGAAGGATTTGAGGTTGTTTTCGTTAGAAAGGAGGCGGCTAAGAGGGGATCTTATTGAAGCATATAAGATGATTAGAGGTTTAGATAGGGTGGACAGTGATAGCCTTTTTCCTAGGATGGAGAAAGCTAGCACGAGGGGACACAGCTTTAAATTAAGGGGTATGAGTTATAGGACGGATATCAGAGGTAGGTTCTTTACTCAAAGAGTGATTAGGGAGTGGAAGCCCTGCCTGCAGCTGTTGTAGATGCGCCAAGTTTGGTGGCGTTTAAGAGGTTAATTGATAAGTATATGGAAGAGAAGGGAATGGTTTAGTTTGGAGGGGCATTGCTTTTTATTTTGGTCGGCACAACATCGAAGGCCGAAGGGCCTGTTCTGTGCTGTTATGTTCTATGTTCTATGCTTTGCTGTTCCTGTCTCATCCAGCCTAAGTTGGGAAGGTTGAGTGAGACAGCACCATTGGAATTTCAATGAGTGTAATTCCCACCATTGTGGCTATCTGCTGGCGATTGCCACTTCGAGTAAGTTATGGGGCAATATCTCAGTATCTATCCTGTCAAACCACTTCATTATTTTGAATGCTTCAAGAAGATCTCTTCTCATTTTTCCAAAATCCAGACAACATACACTCAACTTCCTCAGTGTTTCATGACTGGACAACCTTTCCATCTAAGAAAGCAATCTAGTGAACCTTCACTGAACTTCCTCTAACTTAAGTATATCTTTTCTTAAATAAGGAGACCAACGTTGACACAAAATTCCAGGCATGGCTTCACCAAAGCTCTGCACAATTTCAGCATGACTTCTTTATTCTTGTACTCCAATTGCTTTGCCATAAAGCCAACTTGCTATTTGCTTTCTCAATTCATCACAAATTACAATGCAATCAGAGTCAACATGGTTGTGTGTGAGTGAAATTGTATTTGACTAATTTATTATAGTCCTTTGTAACAAGCAAGTTGGAAAATGGGAACTATAGATGTGGGCAATGGCCCTAAGTGGCCAATTATTGGCCAGTTAAAGATCTCACTGGAGCAAGGGAGGGCACCCACCTGAGGCCTTGCTGCCTCAGCATGAAATCACTGCTTAATCAGGATGGGCAGGAATCCAGAGGGTACCACATTCCTTCAATTTCATGCTCCCCCCTACCTAAAGACCTATTGGTGGGGAAGTAGAAGTCTGGAATTTTAACGTATTACTTACAAGATTCCTAAGTACTTGGCTGTTTAGAGGAATTAAATCTTGAAAAACGTCAACAACCTTCAACAACCAGTTGCCTAGGAAGGGGCAACTATGGACCCTTCAGACAGTCCAGAGGCAATGATGCAAAAGCGTAAGGGGTACCACTGCAAGTGATACTCTGGCTATTATTAGGTAGTTATGTATGGATCCAGTAAAGTGCAAATTAATGTCAATTTTGCAAAATTACTTCTCATATGGCAGCCTCACTCAGCAGAAATCTAAACCAGAGGATCAAATGCAAAGGATACCAAACCCAATTTCAAATTTTTCAAATGTCTGGCTACTGAAAATGTGCTGGTTGCAAAATCAGGTTCTCAAAAAGAAGACAAGCGCGATGCCCACCCCAGAAATGGGTCAGGTGCAGCTTGCTGAATGGAATTTTCCATTGGTCTCAGGTGGGATTTTATGAACCTCGCCCGAGCAAGGTTATAAAATACAAGCCAAGATCTTATGCTCATTTTATTAAGTGTCAAAACTGTTGCCTTGAAATTATTATCCAATTTTCTTTAATATTCTACAAAGACTCATTCTCTACATCTTCTGGAAGTCCAACAAGAAATGATCTTTAATTAGTAGCTATCACCCTTTTCTCAAAACAAACAAATTTCTAGGCTTTCAGCCTAGTACTTGATTTTTTGAAGATTATGTTCCATAATATCTACTAGCTAATGATCCCACTATGAAACATATATTCCCCTCTCTCCCCTTTACTGTTTGTTTCTTCTGGAATAGTCTTGTTTCTTTTCAATGATGTCAATTGTCTTGTATTCCTGAATATAACAAAAAGCTTCTGACTGATAGGCAATCTTTTGCTCACATCTAGCCTCCAAACTTTGTTATTCAACCTTTCTTTATATCAAACCTATGATGGCCAGTACGCCATTTCTTGTTCCTCAGGTATCAGCTATCTTACATTCTTGATCTGTTGAAAAGAGACATGTTACAGTCTCTTATTCTAACATTTTAATGTATCACAAAATGTTGAATTGTTTACCACTACCTCTATAAATCTCTCCTTCTTGCTAAATCATGAGGCTTTTATAGTTCAAGCACCTAATTCTTTATTCCTGACTTGTTTCACCTCTTTTCCTTTTGGTAACCCTTTATGCTTTGACCTTAGATTTTCATTTTGATTTTCAATTAAAATACATGATTTGAATACACCTTATCTTTATTTCTCTATTTTATCTTGTATCCCTTGTTATCTATCCTGCTATCTCTTGAGTTATATACTATTTCCTGAAAGGACAAACAGGCAGATGACCTGCTCCGAGATATAAGTCAACATTACTCTCGAATGATGGGCAGAGAGATATAATAGTGGCTCCCAATAACCTAACTTCTGATTCCTTTCTTTCTTTCTCTGTTGAGAAGTGCCCGGCTTCTGCAAAGGTTTGCAGGAGTCTACATGCTGTTGCTTTGCATTACTTATGAATCAATGTGTTATGCAATTTTTTTTAAGTCCTAGAATTAACAAAGTCCAAAATATTGGAAAATTTCACTCTAAATCAGAAAAGAAAGAATTAATTATGCAAAAATGTTTTAATTATTAAAAAGAATTACTGACCTGCAAGCCCTCTATGGCTAGTTTCAGTATAGTGGGAGTCAGTTTAGAGGCTTGTTTAAATGTGAAATTACTCCAGTCTATAATTAGCATAAATCCATTTATTTGTAACTCTGGGTCTTCAATAAGGATTTCCAGGGACAGAAGAATAGCTCGGAGAATGTCCACAAAGGTATTCCTAAAAGAGCAAGGCATACAACACCAAAGGGATTAGAATTCTTAACCAGTCTGTGAAGCCAGAAATAATTCATTGATACCTGATTTGGAAATAATATTGCAGCACTGTGCTCCATCTGGGTTTTATTGTTGAAAACGTGAACTTAATTAAGGGCTCATTTGCTTCTTACATATGATTTATATAGTACTATACTCCAAACTAGCCAGGTACTATAATCTGAACCTGGTCCACACAACTTTCCAATCATCTTTATCTTGTTCTCTTGTACAACATGATCCTGATAATATAATCCGATAAAACAGAATTTCCATTTCTTTTACCATCATGTGATGACAAGTGCACTGAATATTATAAAATGCTGGACACTAAGTAGACACAGAAGCCTTCGAGAAAACCAGCTGTTGGTACGTTATTGTGTTAATAGAAAGCAGTTTTAGGAGACAGTGATTTCAACGCAAACTTGCCCAAATCAAGTTTAGGTGAGTCAGATCAACTTAAGGTAGTCACTTTAACTACAACATCAGTTGCAGGATAATTTCAGCTGGTGCAAAACAGAATGTGAAAAATAATTTTTAAAGTCAATCTTTAGTCTTAGCTAATATTAAACTCAAACTGTGTTCAGTGTGATGACGTTGCCACATTGGTAGATAATAACCCAACTACATAAATCTCAGCCAATCCCAGAATATCTTTAATATAATGTTTTATGTATTAGTAACTCCTCGTAAAAGATCCTTTCACTCTGGCTTTGGAATTGAATAGCGCAGAGGGAAATGTATAGATGTTCATGTGCAGTGGAGTTCAGCCTGCAGCCAAGTAAAATAAATGAAGTCCTGCTAGACTAATGATCCTTTATCAACTGGTCTTGGCTGTGGTAAAATATAGGATGAATATTTCATCAGTGAAAGAGTGATGTGCAATTCCAGATTCCCTGCCTCAAAGGATACTGTACAAGTATGACAGGTTGGTTTTACATGTGAGCCAGATTGTGATCCGCAGAATCCTACAGTTCCAATCCTGCACTGTAATGAAAGATCATGGATGAGATTTTATCCCATGCAAAACACTTGGGGCCCAGTTTTACCATTGTGTTGCATCCATTTTTAAGTGCAAAAATTAGGTAAAGTCAGGCCTAAGATGAGTAGCACAATATGCGCCTGCCTCTGCACTGCTTCCGCCTTGACCAAGACCTAAAAATGCTTATAATCAGGACTATGCCCAAAATGGACACAATGGCCATTTAAATGTATTTGCATGTATTTAAACTGACTTTATGTGCTGCATGCCCAACTTTACTGGTACTTGCCCTTTTACCACTGCATTCGTCCATCCAGAATTGGCACAGAATGGACTAGCTGATATTTTCTCAGGCAGAGTGCCTCAGAACAGGTCTAAAAGTCAGATTTGAAACCTTCTCTGTTTCGAGTCCGTCCAGCACTTAAAATCAAAATGATAAAATAGGGCCCTTAGAGTTAAAATTAAACTCTCCATTCTTTACAAACTTTTGACCCCTACTCTGCTAGGGCTCAAAAAGGCTGAACCTGGATTCCTGACGTTTCAGCAATCATGACAGCGGAGAAGTTTCCAAGGAAACCTATTCACAAGCCTTTTGCTCTTACCTGGAGGTCCTGCTATGCTTAGGGACTGCAGGGAGATCATCTTTTCCAAGGACAGGAGGAGAAGGACAGCCTCTCCAAGCAAGCAGGAATGCATAGAACAGACCAAAAAAATCAACTGGATTGAGGTTACTTCAACTCGGAGAGTGTGAACCAAGATAATCTAAGGTTTCAGCGGGGTAAGTAATGTAAATGGCAGAATGTGTTCAGATGCCAAGTAGCATACTTCTTCCCAGCATATTCCTGCTCAGCACACCACAGGTCAGACCCACCACCAGCTTCATCCATTTTACTCCCTCTCCAGGAACCTCCTCATATTTTCAACTCAGCAGTCAACACTTACAGATTCTATATGTCCTCTTGCACACATGCTTCACATAACCACTGGCAATATATACCAATTGGTCCACTGGGAGGAAGATCTCGTTCCAGTAAGTTATGGATGTCAACAAAGGCCAGGATGGAAGTCTGAGCCTCGTGAGGCATTGTTGCTTAGACACGTCAAGACAGCTGATCTCTGGATCTACTATTACATGTATTGCAATTTGTTGTTTCTTTCATTCTGCAGGCTATTTTATTTGCCTCCACCAAACTCTCAGTCAATGTATTACAGACTCCACCACTTGCTGTGTGAAAAAGATTTTAGTCTTGTTTCTTTTGCCAATTATAGTAAATCTGTGCCTTTTGTTCTCAATTCTTTCATGAGAGGGAGCAGTTTTTTCCTCCTATCTACTTGGTCCAGACTCATCATAATAGTTCTATCAAATCTCTTCTCAATCTTCTCTTCTCCAAGGTAAATGGCCCAACTTCCTCCAATCTACACACATTGAACTGAAGTTTCTCATGTCTCAACCTTTCACCTGAATGTTTTCTGAAGATGTTTGTTTTCATAAGGGATTAAATACTTGAAGAAAATATTTGTTTTTAATAAGGGATTTAAATGCATTTTTTTATGATTGTGAAGTTTTGTTTTGAATAATGAAATCTGTAACACAATTTTGTTATTTCATCTCATCCTGATGTCTGATGTCTATTCATGATGGATAATGGGTGAGTTGACACAGAAGGTGCGATGGAAATCAATGGTAGGTAGGGATTATGGTTTAGCATGTTGGCATGGGCCAATAGAGGGCCATGAGGTGGATAGAGTATAAGGCTGCATAGGGATGAAGGCCAGATGGCTGTTTATTTTTGTTTTCTTGCTTTTCTTGCTTTTACTGTAAGTGAAGCAGAATTCCAGAACTCTAGCCGACTTCATGTGTGTCTCCAGACTGTTTCTCAGGGCACCAGATTAAACTTCAGTTAAGAACCATTGCCCCAGAGAAAAAAATCCAAAGATCTGGGTCACCTTCTCCCAGATCCGATTTGCAGAGTTGGGAAAAGGAGATTCAAGAGCAAAGCTTCGGCCCTAAAAAAGTTGTTCCAATGCTTGCTGTCACTTTTTCTCATGGTGGGACACCACATTTAGCAGACTGGAGCAAATTTAATTAATTATTAATTTATAAGAAAGTCCCATATTTATTGCTAAATGGACAGAAATAATAAACATCACAGTATTGATGTAAATACCTCACAGGGAAATGATACCACAATTAAAATGACAAATAATCTTTAACATACTATTGGGTAAGCTTTTCTCTGAGTGATTTTGGATTGTGCTGATGGTGTTTTGCACAAACCAGTGTTTAACTTCTTTTGGTAGTGAACTGTCGGTTTTGTTAGCACAAAATCTTGTCTATTCAATTAACACAGTCGATACCTATTTAAAATAAATGGGTGTCAACTGCATTAAAACTTTACGAAAAGAAATTTTCTGGGACTATGATAATTCAATGCAATAAATAAGGCTGAATCGTTTGCAATCACCTTTAGCCCAAATTGCGCAGTGATGATCCATCTTAGCCTTCTCCTGGTCACCACTATCACAGATGCCAGTCTTCAGCCAATTCACTTCACTTCATGTGAAATCAAGAAAGTACTAGATACAGTAAAGCCTAGGTGTCTGATAACATCCCACATGTGGTACTTAAGACCTCTGCTCCAGAACTGGCCATTCCCTGAGCCAAATTTTCTCAGTACAGCTACACATAAACATCTACAACAATATGGAAAATTGGCTATTTATGTCTTGTCTACAAAAAGCAGGGCAAATCCAATCTGACCAAATGTCTGCCCATCAGTCTATTCTCAATCTTCAGTAAAATGATAAAGGGTATCAACAACAGGGCTAACAAGTGGCATCTGCACAGTAAGAACCTCCCTACCAATGTTCACTTTAGGTTCCACCAGGGACACTCAGCTCCAGGCCTCATTACAGCACTCAAAGATGAACAAAAGAGCTGAATTCTAAACTTGCAAGTAAAATTTACTGTCTTTGACATCAAGGCAGCATTTGGCTGAGTATAGCATCAAGAAACGTAGCAAAATTGAAGGCAAGGGAATAATCAGTGGGGAAGATCTCCAGCAATTAGAATCATAGCTGGCACAAAGGAATATGGCTCTGATAGTTAGGGGCCAATTATCTCAGTCCCAGGACATCACAGTTGGAGTTCCTCAGTATTCTATGCCCAACTAACTTCAGCTGCATCATCAATGGCTTTCCCTCTGCCATAAAATGGGACTTTTTGCTAATGATTGTATTGAATGGTGCCATTCGCAACCCATTGGATATTGAAGCAGTCTGTGTCCAAATGCAGCAAGGCCTAGACAACATTCAGGCTTCTGTTGATATGTGGCAAGTAATATTCACACCAAACAAGTACCAGACAATGACCATCAACTACAAGAGAGAATCTAATCAACTCCCCTCAACATTCATCAGCACTATTTTCTATGCCTACCATCAACATCCTAGGGATTATCATTGATCAAAAATATAACTGGACCAGATCTATAAATACTGTAGCAACGAGAGTAGGTCAGATGCTGGGAACGCTGTGGAGAGTCATTCAACAGACTACCCTCAAAGCCTGCCCACAATCTACAAGGCATAAGTCTGGTTTGTAATGGAATACTTTCTACCACTGTGTATGAGCTTAGCAACACTGAAGAAGCTCAACACCATCCAAGACAAAACAGCCCAATTTCTGGCACTCTATCCACCACCTTAAACATACACTCACTTTACCACCAGTGCACAATGGCAGCAGTGTGGGCCATTCGTAAGATGCACCACCTTAACTTGGATTTATATCACTATTCCTTCACTATCGCTGGCTCAAAATCCTGGAACTCCCTATCTGACAATACTAGGGGTGTACCAACACAAGATGGACAATTAGGGCAATTAGGAATGGACATTAAATGCTTACCTTGCCAGTAATTGTCACATCCCTTGAATTAATTTTTTAAGAAGTAACCTAAAGAATTGTTTCAATGTTTGAATATTAAGTTCAACATATTTGTGACCTCAGGGTGTTTCAAAGTGCTTTAGAGACTGAGTTAATTTTGAAGTATAGTCATTGTTGCCATACAGTCACAATACAAATGTCATGAACTAGGAGATGAGTTTGTGTCCAAATTCTTCATTGACTAACATCCCAACTCCACTGCTGGAGAGAGGTAGCACATGTAAAGGCATGCGATTCCTCACAAGAAGGAACAACTAACAACACACATGCGCCACTTTAACACAGCTAACGGCTTTTATCCCAGAAGTGGTGGCAGAAATATTAGTTGCATTTGCTGTGATCTTCTAACATTCCCTAGAATAGGTTCCAACAAACTGAAAAATTATAAATGTGACACTTTTATTCCAGAGGGAGACAGAAAGCAAGAAGTTATGGGTCAGTCAGCCTAACATCCACGGAATGGAAAATGCTTGAATTCATTATTAAGAAGAAAATATCAGGACATTTAGAAAATGACAATGAAAACAGACAGCAAAAGGAAAATAATGCCTGGCGAATTTATTAGAGTTCTCTGAAGAATTAACAAAGTAGATAAAGGGGACCCTGTAGATGTGGTGTACTTGGATTTCCAAAATATGTTCAATGAAGTAATTCATTGAAAGCTACTTTACAAAATATGAGCTCATGGTGTAGAGGGTAACATATTGGCATGGGAGAGGACTGGCTTGCTGATAGGAAGCAGCAAATAGGCATAAATGGGTAACTTTTGGGTTAGTGGGCTGTAACTTATGGAGTGTCACAGGGATCCGTGCTGGCGCCTCAACTATCTGCAATCTATATCAATGACTTAAATGAAGACAGTAAATCTATGGAACACATCAAATTGCTACAGTGTAGAAGAAGATAATTTAGCCCATTGAGCCTGCATCAACTCTCTGACAGAGCATCTTACCACACCCCTGCATCCCTGCATCATCCCTGTAACCACACGGATCTACCATCGCTAATGCACTTAACCTACATACCTTGGGACGCTAAGGGGCAATTTAGCATGACCAATCCATCTGACCTACACGTCTTTGGACTGTACGAGGAAATTGGAGAACCTGGAAGAAACCCATGCAGACATGGGGAGAATATGCAAACTCCACACAGTCACCCAAGGTTAGATTCAAAGTCAGGTCCCTGGTGCTGTGGGGTAGCAGTGCTAAACACTATATCCATTTTTCTAATTATTAAAACATTTTTGAATGAGGTCATCCAGCCCATCAGGTTTGCACTGACTCTCTGGATGAGCATTCCACCCAGTTTCTCCCCTTGTAACCTTGCACATTTACTCTGACTAATCCACTTAACCTGCACATATTTGGACTGTGGGAGGAAACTGAAGCATCCAGTGCAAACTCCATAGAGACAGATATGCAAGGCCAGAATCCCTGGCGCTGTGAGGCAGCAGTGTTAAAAGTTTGTAAAGTTTACTTGTTAGGGTCACGAGTAGGCTTACATTAACACTACAATGAAGCTACTGTGAAAATCCCCTGGTAGCCACACTCTGGCACCTGTTCAGGTATATTGAGAGAGAATTTCGCATGGCCTATGCACCTGACCAGCACATCTTGCGGACTGTGGGAAGAAACCAGAGCACCTGAAGGAAACCCATGCAGACATGGGGAGAATGTGTAAACTCCACATAGACATGACCCAAGCCAGGAATCGGACCCAGGACTCTGGCGCTATAAGGCAGTAGCGCCAATCACTGTGTGCCACCCTTATACCCTGATGTATGGCAGCTAATTTTGTTGGTGATATAAGACAGGAAAGTATTATCAGGAGCACATACAGAAACATATTTTCATCATGGCAGAGAACCTTCCACCAAGGTGAAACTATTGGAACTGCCTGAAAATTGCCTCAGAACGAGGCCCTTCCTATTTTTGTGGAGCAGGAATGGGATAGAGTGCAATTTGTAGATGCAACTAGCCCTTTAAATCATCAGTTGCCTCCACTGATATGGGATTTTGGTAGTTCTTGAGTGTGAAACATGAAGTGTACCAATTAAGTGTGATAAGAGCATGACCTGAACTTTGTGATTCATTTGGATAGCTAGTAGTACAATATTCAATTTGGACCTGGTCCCATAGATACTTGTGGGAGAAGGTAATGTGTCCTTTGGTAGAGGTAAGATATCCTCAGGTGTAGGGCTGGTGTCCTTTGGGGGAGGTAAGGTGCCCTTTGGAATTGTTAAAAGTGGGCATAAATATGTGTAAACAGTGAACAAATGCATTATTCTCAAGATCAAAAGAACTGTCAATAACCTATCAAAATCAAATTTCAAAACTGACTGAAGCACCTGTTAAGCTTGACCCAAAAACGTCAAGCAAAGTGTCAAAGAGACTGGGAAGCTGTCAAAACATTTAAAAGTCCCACCTTTTGAATTTTTGTAAAAAAATCTGTAGTGTTAAAAAACATTGTTTGTCATTCTGTCTGTTGGCATAGCCTGAGGATTTTCAATAATGGATTAGTGCAGCATGACTGATTTCACATCTATCATATTAGCATGTCTGCTATTTCACGGTTTGATTGACAGATAAAAATAGTTAAGGACAATTTGAGATAGAATTATGAAGTCCAATGCTTGAAGCTATAAAGAATTGTGCCTTGACTGACATGTTTATTGTTATTAGAGTTTCATTAAATTAAGAAATGTAAACATAGTAACAGAGTTTTTATGAATCTATGTTTTTTCCAATATACTGAGATCTACAATTGACACTTAGGACTTAAAACTTCATTTTATCTCATCCTTGCATGGGTCCTTAGATCTGCTTACTGTGAATACTGGGTGAGTCAACATGGTACCTGGATAGGTGCCACAGCAGACTTGCTGGTGATTTTAGCCCTGCCTCTTCTCCTTCAGGTAAGGAATGATTTAGCCCATTTTCTTTAAGCGCATAAAATTCTGGATTTGAACTCGCCCAAAAAAACTGGTGAGAAACTCTCCCATTCTTCCATTTGCTCTGGACTTACAATTTTTTTGGTAAGATTGTCCCCTCTTTAGTCCATCAGTTTGGTCAAGACAGGAAGCCAGATATCAGAGATGAAATGGAAAAATGCTGAGCTACTGCACTGCTCAATTTCTGAGCAAAGTGTTTGAGAATAAAAGATTTGCTTCAAAGACTATTGCCTAAACTTTAAATGGAGAGTTGTGCATTAGTTCCAGTAATTTTTAAATCACAAACAAATAATCCATGCACTAACAATGCTGCACAAACTGGATTACTGAGAATTCACCATTTAAATAATTTACAGTTCATAAAACTGCATCAAATTTTCATTGAAAAGAAAGAAATTGCTGTATGCTGCAGTGATTTTTTTATATTTGCAATTACCATTAAAATATCCACTTTTTATGATGGCATTAAAATAGAAAATGATAACTTTATATCCAAATGAACATAAAGCCCTTCCTGATAGTTTTCCTTTGTTACTTGCACTTTGTGTTAAGCGCTGTTCTAAAAACATACCCAGATAGCGGATGCACATGGATATTATTCAGGATTAGTGCATCGCTAAAGAGGTATTAACATGTAAAGACACAGAAAAAGCATGCAATGAATGACAACAAGGACAGTCTGGCCTTAAATCATTGAGTTGGAAGAGATGCAGCTGTTTCTTCTGGAGAAATGAGGGGGGAAGGGGGTTACATGATCCAAACTTTTCAAGTCATGTAAAGAACCTGGAGGCATGGCTGCAGATTCAGGAGTAAATATACCCAGCTTGCAGAAACTCTGATGACTCATTTTGAAACGAAGTGGAGAGATCAATGATTCAGCAGTGAATAGAGATATGAATTTGGCATTCTAGCAGATGGGAATGAAAATGAGAGAGTTCTGTAAAGAGTGTAAGCCTGACAGCCCAAATGGCTATTTTGCAGATGATGGGCTTGGAATGGGAGGGGAGGAGTGACGAGTGGTTGAATTGAGGGACAAGCTGCTTCCTGAGGCTACTAACCTTTTCCATCTGAGTTGCTGACATTCTGCATGGTCTGTTAAAAACAGGAAGAAGTGATATGAGTGTGCTGGACTAGTGTTTAAATATGACACTGGGACCTTTGAATCTGTCATATGAGGATTGGCGGACAAATCAGCTGCCAGCCCTCCAGAAAATTTGGAGGGGAACTCGCTTTTGCGTAATTAATGAACTACCAGGTGTGGACTCTGGCGTGGGATCTTGCTATTCTGATTGGTGAAACAGATACCACTGGAGCCACTCACCACTGTGATATCTCGACAGCTGCAATAGTATTACTAAAATGTCAATAATAATGGAAAAAGACACATCAACAATATTCTATTGCTTTTTACAAAAAAAGTCGATAACACTGTCAATAATTTTTTTAATATAAAAACAAGCCATTTAATTACCATTAAAATGGATTTCATCAATCAAGATCCAGAGTTACATGAATCTTAAAAAGCCATACGCATTTCCAGAATTTCCAGGTTGCCAATCCCTATCCCCTACACCTTCCTGTACCTAAATCCACTGGTTCAACCAGTTGCAAGATTAAGGGCGGGATTCTTTGTCTCCTCACTCTGTGTTTCTAGGCAGCGGGAGGTAGTCCAGTGTTGGTCAGTGGCAGGACCCGCCCGGGTCAATGGGATTTCCCATTGAATCCACCCCACATCGCTTGGAAACCCAAGGCAGAAGGTTCATTATCAGAGGGACCAGAAGATCCTGCTGGCAGAAGGGCTGGAAAATCCTGCCCAATGTCCAGGCATTTATTATAAACCTAATCTCCCATGACATTACTCAGACATAGTTGGATTCTGCAGCATGGTTCTGATATTTAATTATTAATTTGGCCAATGCCCTTAAGGCCATTGCTCAAATGCTTCTTGTGGATAGTGATTGATACAACAGTCTGAAGCAGTCAGAGGAACATTTACGCTGCTTTGTCAATACCATTCATTACCTTTTGACTGGAATTGCAATATTCACCAGTGTAACAGATCAAGAGCCTGTCTTGTAATTTTACCCCAACTAGTTAATAAACACTTTTAATTAGCCACTTTAAGTTTAATATGGATATTTGATATGTGAGTTTTCACATGCACTCAATATAGAACCATTACAAAATTATGTGAGGATACTTATGCATAGACTACTAAGACTATAATTTTACACTTCCGTGTACAATTCTGGTCACCAAACTATTGGAAGAATGTTGATGCATTGGAAAGGGTGCAGAAGAGATTTACCAGCCTGGTTTGGAGGATATAGACTATGAAGAAAGATTGAACAAACTTGGATTGTTTTCATTGGAGCGTCGGAAGATGACGGGGAGTCGGTAGAAGTTTAAAAGATTATGACAGGCTTGGATAGAGTGGATTGTTATAGTCTTTTTCCCAGGGTCAAGGGATCAATTACTCAGGGGCATAGGTTGAGGGCGAGAAGAGAAAAAGTTTAAAAGAGGCAAGTTTTTCACACAAAGGATGGTGAATGCCCGGAACACACTGCCAGAGAAGGTGGTGGAAGCAGATTCTATAACAACATTCAAGAAACATCTAGATAGATAAACATCTAGATAGAATTGGCAAGAATAGAAGAATATGGACCACGTAGAAGCAAGAAAGTATTAGATTAGAGAGGCATCTGTGTCGGCACAGTGTTGGTCGCCTGAAGGGCCTGTGCTGTATTGCTCTTTGTTCTTAAAGTTTGATCAAGAATTCTTATTGAATGCTAATTCTCAGTAATTCTTGTTTCATATACTTAATTTCAATTTCAGTATCTTGGGCGTAATCTTACCTGCCATTCAAGCCAGGCTCCCACTGCAGAGACGTCAGAGAATTTGCTGTTTATTGCAGCAGGACAGGAAAATCCTGCCAGCATGAACAGTGGTATAATAAGACCATGGGATCATAAGACATAGGAGCAGATTAAGGCCACTCGCCCCATTGAGTCTGCTCCACCATTCATTCATGGCTGATATTTTTCTCATCCCCATTCTCCTGCCTTATCCGCTTAGCCCCTGATCCCCTTGTTAGTCAAGAACCTATCTATCTCTGTCTTAAAGATACTCAATGACTCACTTCCACAGCTCCCTGAAACAGAGTTCCAGAGATCCCTCCTCATCTCTGTTCTAAAGGATGTTCCTTCCGCTTGAGGTTATGCCCTCTGGTTCTAATTTTTCCTACTAGTAGCAATATCCTCTACATATCTACTCTATCCAGGCCTCACAGTATCCTGTAAGTTTCAATAAAATTCCTGTCATCCTTCTAAACTCCAACAGGCACCGACCCAGCGTCCTCATATGATAAGCTCCTCTTCCAGGGATCATTCTTGTGAACCTCCTAAGGGCATCCTTCCTTAGATACGGGGCCCAAAACTGCTCACAATACTCCAAATGGGGTCTGACCAGTGCCTTATACAGCCTCAGAAGTACGTCCCTGCTCTTATATTCTAACCCTCTTGACTTGAATGCTAACATCGCATTTGCCTTCCCTAACTGCTGACTGAACCTGCATGTTAACCTTAAGAGAATCTTGAACAAGGATTTCAAGTCTGTCTGTGCCTCTGATTTCATAAAAATTTTCCCATTTAGAAAATAGTCTATGCCTCCATTCCTCCTTCCAAAGTGCATAACCTCACACTTTTCCACATTGTATTCCATCTGCCATTTCGTTATCCACTCTCCTAACCTGCCTAAGTCCTTCTGCAGCCTTCCTCCTGCTTCCTCAATACTATCTATGTCTCTACATATCTTTGTACCCACTGCAAATTTAGCAACAGTGCCTTCAGTTCCTTCCTCCAAATTGTTAATGCAGATTGTGGAACGTTGTGGTCCCACCACCGACCCTTGAGGCACACCACCAGTCACCAGTGCCATGCTGAAAAATACCCTATATCCCCTTCTGCCAGTCAGCCAATCTTCTATCCATGCCAGAATCTTAACCTTAACACCAAGGGCTCTTAACTTATTTAACAATATCCTATGTGGCACTTTGTCAAAGACCTTCTGGAAATCTAAATATATCACATCCACTCATTCTCCTTTATCTAACTTCTTTTGTTACCTTCTCAAAGAACTCTAATAGATTTGTGAGACATGACCTCCCCTCGACGAAGACGTGCTGGCTCAATCATGTTCTTCCAAGTACTCCATGATCTCATCTTTACTAATGAACTCTAAAATGACCAAAGTCAGGCTAACTGGTGTATAATTTCTCATCTGCTCCCTTCTTCCTTTTTTAAACAGCAGTGTTACATTTGCTACTTTCCAGTCCTCTGGGATTCTCCCTGCCTCCAGTGATTCCTTAAAGCTCATCACCAATGCCCTCACAATTTCCTCAGCTACATCTTTTAGAACCCTGGTCCATCCAGTCCAGATGATTTATCCACCTTGAGACTTTTCAGTTTCCCCAGAACCTTCTTGTTAGTGACAGCCACTGCACTCACCTGTGCCCCCTCATTTTCCTGGAGCTCTAGCATCCCACTGGTGTCTTCCACTGTGAAGACTAATGAAACATAACTATTCAGTTCCTCTGCTATTTCTTGGTTTCCTATTATTATTTCACCAGCCTCAGTTTCCAGTGGTCCAATGACTATTTTTGATTCTGGTCTTTGTTTCAACAGTTTTTTCACTTTGATGAAGCACACCTCTAATTCACTCCATGTAAACAAAGAACCCTAGATTTATAATACTAATCTGAAGAATATTTTGGTTCCTTGAGGAAGACAAACTAACTTAAAAGCTGTCTTATTTACACTTTTTAGCTGTTTCATTGTAATTGGGTATCATATTTAGAAAGTTGTGCAACAAAGTTTTTAACTTTGTTTACAACACCAAATGAACATGTCTATAAAATTTACAAAACGTAATTATTTTCACCATAAAACATGCAACTTCCAAGCATAATACATGCTAGAAACACAACTGATGTAATCCTAACCCATTTATACTGTAAGGTAAGAGTTGAAGTGAAACTATCTAAGGATACCCATATTGTCAATGTTTCTCTGGCCCTCCATGCCACATTGCTGATGGGATCAGTACAACACTCACTGGAATGTTATGAACTTAGGATAATTGCTCATTAGTCTTGGATGGATGAAATATTAGGAGCAGAATTTTCCTAGAGAAAGACAAAGTTCTGACTGAAAATTGGTGTGTTTCTTCAAACAGCCAGGATTTCTCTCCAGATCTTCTGACGCTAAAAAAGTAAAACGGTGCGTTTTGTGGCATCATTCTTGAGGGGCAGGGCTTAAAAACACCAGTAAGGCAGGCTCCACAGAGATTATAGCGCCGATCTCAAATTAAAGACCTCCAACCCCAAGGGAACAAAAGGTCTCATTTCAGGGTGAACAGGCCCTGAAAATTCAAAGACAGGAGTGGGTGAGATTTAAATTTCATTAGGTGATAATTACTGCTGAACAACCTCTCTGTTTCAGAAGAATGAATTTTACAAAATGATGTTTCAGAATTTTTATGTAAAAGATAAAACTTTTTAAAGTTGTATATTTTTCTCTTTTAAATCTCTTCTTTAATCCCATGCATATGGCTCAATTCTTTTTTTGCTTCATGTACAATGATTTGAATGTAATTTATATTTCCTGTTTTCTACTTCCTGGTCTAAGTGTCTCAGTGGTTATCCATCTGTCAATGCTCTGACAGATGAAGGCCAGTGTGCTAAACATCTTCTTTGCCACCCTGTCTACCTGTGACTCCATTTTCAATGAACTATGTACTTTTAACAAACTATGAACTTATGTATTATGGAATAAAAGTCCAGGAACAATTGTCACCATCAACAATGATGTTTTGTAATTATACAGAGCCTTTAGCTTTGTAAAGACAGCCCAAAATGCTTCATGGTTATTTTATTGCACTATTGGTTAAAGGGTGTAATTGATTTTTCTATAATTCCTTGATGTGAGGTTGTACTTCAATTTCCTACGGACTCTGATGCTATTGGTAAAAACAATCAAACACCTATTCCGCATACAACAGTGAGAGAACATTGAGCTACACTTAGCCCTCACAGACAGAGACAAGGTATCATTTCAATTTCCAATAAACAATTTTTCCAATATACTATTCTGGGTAGTCATTATACTGAGCTTAAAAGTCCACATTTGAAGTATGTCTTCACTGGTTTAAAAATCAAGTAGAAAAATGTGATTTGATACGACATCTTCAAACTAAATTAAAGTCTTGCAGAGGTCCTTGACCTGTAAAGTTCATCCTGTATGTGATTCTGTCTCTGTAACTCATTCACATCAGCATAAACACTGCATTATACTTCAACCCCAGTTGGTCTGATTAGTTATGAATCTTGATGCATTTTAAACAATCTTTAGGAATATTTGTGTCAAACTCCTCCATGTCAGGTTTAGTACTAGTAGCCATTACACAGTCCGTTGAATGTGTATAAACATTCTCCTAAGCAAAATTAAAATTGACAAGCAGCAACATTGTCAACTTAGGCATGGCCTGTGGAACAAACAATGAAAAACTAGGATTCTGAGCCTGGCTCACCTCACCCTCGCTGTGTGGTCTGTTACAGCTCTGGTTTTATAGAATAGAGACAAATTTATAACAATTCGAAGAAAGACAAATCTGATCTTAAATTACTATTGTATTTCTGAACTTATATGAGGCTACTTGATATGTGCACAAGCCATGAAAATGTTCATTAACCAAATGATCTATTTATTTATTTATTCTTTAATGGGACAATGGCATTATTGGCAAGGCCAGCATTCGTTGCCCATCCCTAATTGCCCTTGAAGCGAGTGGCGTGCGAGGCCACTTTGCAGAGCAGTTAAGAGTCAACCACATTGCTGTGGACCTGGAGGAATATGTTGGTCAGACATAAGGACAGCAGATTTTTCTAAAGGACATTAATAAACCAGATTTTTTTTAGCAATTATTGACATTTGGTGATAATTTCATAGCCACCATTCACATGGCTAGCTTTAGATTACACATTTATTTAACTAAATTTACACCTCAGGTTCTGTGCTACAAATCATGCATATAAAACTTCATTACTATCTTGCAGTTGAATAATTCTGATTTTACAAAGGCAATATTTTATCTCACTCATAATCCATTCACTTATAGAAAGTGAAAATCAAGTCTATAATGTCGTTATAACAGCTCAAATTCTCCAATCTCACTCATGGCTGGAATTCTCCAACCTCACTCGCAGCTCGGATTCTCCGTTCTCACTGCTATTAGTGGAGATTTGACTAAGTGTCAAATTCTTGATTCTTGCAGGTAGCAGGGAATTCTGGCCAGCATTTCCTCAAGCTTAGATTTTTTTTAAATGTATTCTTTGAGGAGATGTGGGCATCACTGGCAAGACTAGCATTTGTTACCCAAGTCTAACTGCTCAAGAACTGATTGGGTTTTAGAAAATAATTAAGAGTCACATTGCTGAAGATCTGGAATCACATGTAGCCCACGCAAGGTAAGAACGGCAGATTTCTTCCCTCAAAAGAAGTGAAGATAGTTTTCAATTCCAATGTTTTAAAATTGAATTTAAATTCCACCAGCCACCATGGTGGGATTGAATCATTGCTCTAGAGTATATAGATGGGTCTCTGACATTACCCTATGTCGCTAACTTCTCTAAATACTAAGAAACTAAACTGGCTTCTGTGTGTTTTCACGGAATCCCTAAATAGTACTTTTTCTTTCATAATAAAAGCATTTGACCTTGCTGGATGGTTGCGGAGAGAGCTGGGAAGAGCAGGGACAGGGGGGCTTTGCTTTGAAAACAATACAATGATGATATATTTAAATAGAGCACATGAATTGGTAATAGGTCTTTTGTTCAGTGGTAAATTCAAAAGCCACATATTCTGGCATCTACTTAAAACTTTTCTACAGAATTTTAAAATTATTTCAATTATTATTTGTTATATGTTCTAATTCTGCATAAAAGTTCATTTACAGTTACACCACACCTTAGTTGAAACATGACATCTGACTGGAAAGTAAGGTTAACATTACAGGTGGAGCTTTTCACTGCAAGTGGAGACTTTTTTCTTCTTCTGAATGCTGACTAACCTGCTGTGGACCATTTAATTTTTAGTTCCAATACATACAGCCTCCCACTTTACCTTAAAAGCTAAAGCAATATTATGATTTTATTACAGCTTTATTACATTCTACTTTATTTTCAATGTTTTTATGGTGCATTAGAGGCCTCATTTTTGACATGTGAAATTGAGCTGAATAAAGTGACAAATACCATTCCATGCACATCATTCAATCCCTCTACCACTGATGCACAATGGCAACAATTGTACCATCTACAGCAACTTATCAAGATTCCTTAAGCAGCACCTTCCAAACCCACAACCACTGCCATCTAGAAGGACAAGCAGATACCTGGGAACACTGCCACCAGGAGATACCCCTCTCAAGTCATTCATTACTTGCCTTGTCAATACTTCCTCCACTGCCACTGGGTCAAAACCCTGGAATTCTCTCCCTAAAATCAATGTGGGTATACCTACACCTCAGGGGCTGCAACGGTTCAAGAAGATCAACATCTTCTCATGGGCAACTAGGAATGAACTATAAATGCTAATCTAACCAATGACACCCACATCCTGTAAATGTTGGTTTAAAAAACTAGATTTTAGGTGAAATAAAATAATTAGCAATTATGGAGGTTTTGATGATTTACAGAATAAATCTATCTTTAGACAGTACTTATAATTAGTTGGTAGCCTCTTTTAACCTCTACTGGACAGCATGGTAGCGCAGTGATTAGCACTGCTGCCTCACAGTGCCAGGGATCTGGGTTTGATTCCCGGTTTGGGTCATTATCTATGTGCAACTTGCATATTCTTCCTGTGTCTGCATGGGTTTCTCCCATGTGCTCCAGTTTCTTCCCATGTGCAGGTTAGGTGCATGGGCCGTGCTAAATTCTTTCTCAGTGCACCCGAACATTTGATGGAGTTTTCACAGTAACCTTATTGCAGTGTGAATGTAAGCCTATTAATAATGTTAATAAATAAACATAACTTTCTTTGTTTCAACCATTTCAGTGAGAAAAACTGTAGAATGTCAAACTGAAACATAAAACTTTGATTTAAATGATTAAAAACTATGAAAAAAGAATCACTTCTTGGTGAATCAACTTAAGACAAGGTCAAAAGCACATAATTATTAAACAGATAAACAGAGCTCTGAATATAGTACTTGGTGTGTTAATAGCTTGGAGTAAGGAGTTAATTTTGTTATAACTTAAAGGCACAGTTACATGGCTGCATACAGCAAAATCACTCTGTTTCTAACAGGAGAACATGGTACAGTTTCAGTCATATTTGCTGCAATTCATAGAGACTCTTAAAAAAAACAGTATGCATAATCTTCTGAGTGACTGAACTTTGATTGCTTTACTGTTGCTTTTTTTAATGTAAGATACACAGTTTAGCTGTAAATCCTGATATGAATCAGGCCTGCAACTCATTGTCCAACATTGCTATCAACAGGTAATCCAGGTTTATAATGAAACTGTTGATCTGAAACTGATAGTGTAACTACAGAATTGATTCCTCCTTGAATCAACCTTACCGTCTGACTGTAAATTGAATTCCAGTACTGGATGAAAGCTTTGTGTGTGTCTGCTGTTAGGTACAGACATTTGACTGTCAGATTTCAAGGGATAGAATTTTTGCAGAATTCTATCGATTTTCTGCCTTAACTTTACTGTCAGATTGGTGGAACTTTGCGGAGGGGCATAAGTGCTGTTTCCCTAGACTTTCTCTAAAATGCTGTTTCATAAGGAGTTCTGCTGAAGTTTTGGTGTGAACTTGGGACAAGCTCTACAAAAAATTCCAGACATAAAGCTTTTGAGATAGGAACATACATTTTCTTAAAATATGTGAGCCAGTTCTTTTTTAACATGGGATATAGATGCCGAATAAATAATAAAGAGAAAATGGGAGCTCTCTCCTGAAAAAGGTGCATTAACATAGTAAGGGAAATATCTATTTATTTTTATTGATTATTGTCACAAGTAAGGCTTAAATTAACACTGCAATGAAGTTACTGTGAAAATACCCTAGTTTCCACATTCAGGTGCCTGGTGATATCAGACTTCTTACTAGTAATAATGCCCACACAGTAGCTACATTTGATATGATTTCAGCTACAGAAAGTCTAGGAAAACAATTTTAAAAGATCAAAATTCAGAAAACTGTAGCAACAATTTAGAAAAAAAGACTAGATGTAATGTCTCTAACTATGTGTCAGCCAAAAACAAGTGGAACACCTTTAAAGGCATTATATTGAGCATGTACATGAATAAGATTGGATACTTAGGATTAGGAATAAATAACACTCCACCTGGATTAACATGTTAATCAGGGAATAAATGAATAAAGGACTTAAACAAATGACATTTACAAATTCTGCAGAATGAAATGTAAACTCGTTCATTCAGATGAATATGGTAGCATGTAGAAACACATTAATACTGGTCAGAGAGGCTAAGAAATATCTGAACATAATTGCAGACACAAGCAATAATAGCAAAAAATTTCCAAATAAGGAGTCAAAAAAGAAGTAAGAACCATAACAGATGTAATGGAACTGAAACCAAAGATAATCATCAGATAATTAATTTTCTGAATGATTACTTACTTAAAGTGTTCATAAGAGAGAAATGGAATAACATGTCTTCCCTCAGTAATAATAGAAATAGCATCACTGATATAAAGAGGCGGAAATCCTTAACCAATGAATAAAATTCAGAGCAAATGAACTTTCAGGGGTAAATATAATCATCCAAGATATTAAGTGGAATAGGGGAGGAAGTGCTGTACTATAAACTTAAAGTAGCCAGTTTTGAAAAGGGACAAAGCAGATGCAAGTAACTTTACTGTAATTTATTGTAATAGCATATCAAATAATGAAATTAACTATCAGGATCAAATGTTAGGATTATCTGTGTAATAACACACTTATAAACAACAGCCAACATGGCTTCAGAAGGGAAAATAACCACCTTGATAAACTTTAATCTTTTTAAAGAAGTAGCATCTCAAGTAAATTGTGGATAACTATCCAACATAATGTATCCCAACTTTCAAAGAGCATTGTCAAATGGAATGTTGTAGAGATTGGCATTGGGACCTTCACTGTTTCTAGTTTACATCCATCACTGGATTCCAAAGTTCAATATAAATCAATTAATTTTCCAAATGTTGCAATTGTGAGAGAAAGTGGTGGCTTGGGAAGCATGAAATAAATTAGAGTGTATCTGCAGTTGGACAAAATAATGGCAGATGAAATTCAATGTTGACAGAATTCTACAAGTTGGAAGAAAACTATGCAGCACACATCTTTCTAAATTATACTGAAACAGCTAATTATGAAGCGAAAGAGAATTAGAGTCTTAATAGACTCAATGAGGAATGTGTTGTGACCTCCCATTTATTGAAGGCAGTGATACCTCCAAAAAAGATGAAGACTCACTAAAATGTTATTTGCCTGCTGCTTTCAGGGCCAACCTGTGAAAGGGATGAGGCTGTCCGTTGACATTACTGAGTTGTTGATCAGTACACTCCATTGCCTGGACACCCAAAACCCACATGGAGCATGGTACTCCACCATGTCCAACTGCTGAATCAACAAAACAGGTATCCCACATAATACAGGGCACATCAGAACAACTTGCGCTCAAAGTACATAGTGCTCTGGTCTGGCCACACTTGGATTCCAGTGTCCAGTTTCTGTCATTAGGACTCAGGGGATATTTGCAATTGGCAACATTACTGAGGAGAGAAGCTGGCTCCTAATATCAAAATGCTGAGATATGAGAATAGAATTTAAAAAAAGGGGTGTTCCAGCATTGAAAGAAGGCAATATATTGATGTGTGTAAGAAACCAAATGGTATAGAAAATATTAATTTAAACTGAATTGTAAAAGTAGGACAAAGTGCAAAGAGTCAAGCTAACAAAAATTAAAACTTAAACCAGTGTTCAGAATTCTTTCCACAGAGAATTTCAGAAATGGAGAAGAAACAAAAACCATAAATGATTTGATGTTGCAATGCAATGGTTGTCGAATCCTTCCGAATGAATGAGCTAAAATGAGTCGAATTCTGTATCTTTATTTGTAATTATCCTGTGATATGTTATGTGTAAATATATAAGGTGCTCAGAAGTTAAAAGTCCACTTAAATGAGAATTAATGCAGCACTGAAGTTAAAGACCAAGCATTGGGAGATAGAATCTTTCAAGTAATGGCTTTGTAGTAAAACATGTTATTTATGACAATCCGATGGTATCATTTCAATATCTGTGTAATAAGACCCTGTGAAACTGTTTGCAAAACACGTTTAACCCACTGTGTGCGGTCAAACATTAAGTAAGGAAAAGTAGGATCTTTACATTTACCTACTCTGGTCCCAGTTGGCAGCGAATAATGCCAGAATCTTCCTACCATAGTGATCTGGTTGTTGAAGGACTCCTGGAAAACCATCCATCAGAGCCCGTTTGATGCCAGGGTCATCGGCTTTGAAGTTTTTGAACATGTCCAGGTTTTGCTGCCGGTACTGGAAATACTGAGCAAGCAGTCTGAAGGCCTCGAAGTGGTTAAACTTCCTGGCTCTCAGAAAGCGCAGGATGAAGGCATCGTCCGTGCGCAGGAAGCCGATATCAGGGCGGGTGATGATCATGTCTCTGACCTGCTGGATGTCCTGGTGTAAGGCGTCTGGATTCTCATTCAGCTCCAGCCGAGACTTCTCCACGATTTCAGCGCTGAGGCCGGATTGCAGATGGGTCATTTTCGCGACAACATAAACAGGGACCCTGGCTCTGGTTTTCTGACGACTCGTTTAAAGATGATCAGACTTGACCGCTACAGCCAGTGTTGTGTCCATGGCCCTTTCTAACAGCCGGCAAATTTATCAGGAGCGCTGCCTCATTCCACATTTTCTTCTTGGCAAAATATGATGCTGAAGCGAACGCACATAGCTGTCTTTCTGGAACATACATGTGTGTATAAGAGAAATAGGTTATCCTTTACTGTAGACCCATATTCACAGCGCATCTACTCAGCTCGCCCACTCCATTCATTCCAGTACATCCCCTGCACTATAGCTGACACGGTCACTCCAGCCCTGCCTCCACTCAGCTACATGCCAATCTATCGAGAAAAATCATTTGGAAATCCATATTAAGGAAACAAAATAGATATTTATTGAAATGTTAAAACGAGTGACGCTTCCCCCAAGGTGAAACACTGACTGAGATAGCAATGAATGGGACACGGATGAATTTGACCCTCCAATATTTAAGTTTCAGATTAATAACAACATTTTACAATCTTGTTTAGCAGCAAGGTATCTCTAAAGATGATGGAACGTAACCGATGATTTGAAAAATCACGGCTTTATTGTTGCTAAAAATAGGATTTCAATGTGCCAAGTCAGTAAAAATCGTCCAAATAAAACATTTAGTCGCTGTAGCTCTAATTGAGAACACAAGGAGGAATGACCCCCTGTGAGCCCTGGGTTTGAAACAATCCCCTGTAATCTCATCGAATAAAACTGACAATTGTTCTTTTTTAAACACGCTGGCCCCGTTTTTATTGTATCTGCTGTCCATGATGGAAACATTGTCACTTACTGTTTCTTTTTCTGCAGTCTCCCTCAGGGGCGCTGGCTAACCATTTAATTTCTCCTGCTATCTTCCTTGACTTCCTTTCTGGAGAATTCTCTCGATTCTTTTGAGCGTCATGCAAGGGATCAATTTTGCTAAGAGCTTCGATTTGTGTTTGCCTCAAAGTGAAATGCGGCCTGTGCCTGTGATCAGCAGTATGTGGCCCCGGCCAAGGTACAAATGTGGAGCTGGGAGCAAGAGAGATAATTGCACACAATCAGAACAAACTGAGGTACCCTCAGGTTTATACTGACACCTACAATCTGCAATCTCAACCCCGATTTATCAGTATATCACACTGTAATATCAAATGAAGCTTCGAAATGTGTCAGTAAACAAATGAGATGGAGGTCGATGAACACGTTAAGACGTTAACATCTAAAGATTTGCACATTAATTTCAATGTTACCACTGTTATGCGTTTATTTAATTTTGAACTCCAAAAGCTAAGAGGGAAAATATAAATTGATATTGTTTTAGGTGAAAATAGATGGAGAATTGCAGCACCTCATTAATCAAGAGGGATAGACCACTATTTCCTGCTTCTACAACGCCACTGAGATTGTGGAGGAAGCACACACATTACTGGGGAAGGACTGGCTCAGTCTGGGCCAGCTAAGTGATTGCATGCGGATGAATTTGCAGATGGAGCTGGGCTGTCCATGCAAGGAATAGCTGGCGAGCAGCCATGGAGAGAGAAAAAAAGACTTGTGATGCTGCAATGATGAAAGGGAATGGATACTAACGCTGTGAATAAGTGGAACCTCACCTTGGTTAGGGATTTTATTTTTTGCTTTTTGTGGTTTTTTAAAAAATTCTCCTCCCCTGCAATGCCGTCTCCTCAGCGGACAGTGGAATGATGTCTTTGCCAACAAGCGATTTCTCCAGAGTGCTTTCAACACCACCCCCACCCCCCCCGGACCAGACCCATGATGCCAGCAAGAGGCGTGTGTATGCAACACACCGGGAGGCAACCTTCAGGTCCTAATGCTCACTGTATTCTTCACATGACTCCAACTTGCTGGCAAAATGACCTCCCACTATCATAACACTACTTTTGCCTATTCTCTTGATGTGTCTTTGTATAACGAGAAGTATTTCGGTTTTGAGAGTTACTTTACTTTTTCAATTAAGATTCAACTTATTTCACTACCACTTCATAGCACCAACTTTATGTTGAATGGGTTCTCATATATTTTAGTTATTTCCCACATTTCGAAAGCAATGCAGTGTAAATTAAGTGCAGTCATCTCTTGAAATTTGAGCTGGAATTCCTACCTTTATTTCAGCTTTATTCATTTAATCATTCCCGGTGGCTGCCTACACTATTGATAAATACTTGTAAATCCATTGGTAATGATTTGTAGCAACACATGCAGATAATTGTGTTTCAAATATTTTGGTGCGTTAATATTTAAGACAATATTGACACTTCCAGTTCCAAATGTTGGATTCAACCAGGCAGAGTTTATAGGCAGGATGTTTGGAATTCAACTTAACCAGCTGGAATCTTCCTAAAAGGCAGTCCCTCAGGATTGAGGACAAACTGCTTCCACTCTAATAGGATGGGTTCTGAAATGGTTGACCATCAGAATGCAACTTGGTGGACTTTAAGACCATGGGAATATTATGGTTATATGATTGGAGTGAGCCAACTTTGTCCTTCTAATCATCATGTTGGCTCTACAGTGACAGCCACCATCATTTAATGTCTCCATGTACTGGCATCAAAACATCAACGTAGTGTCGATAAATAGTCCCATTTTATGGTGATAGAGCCTGTGGTAATTGCAGCTCGATCAGCAGGCTGGCTCCAAAACACAAGTAGGTTGAATGAGAACTACATCCCATAGCAACAAACATATCTCCATGAAAGGGAAAAGAACTACTGAAATTACAAATAGACTCCCAGTGGTTGGCATTGCTACCCCACAGTGCCAGGAATCTGGGTTCAATTCCCGGCTTGGGTCGCAGTCTGTGTGGAGTTTGCACATTCTCCCTGTGTCTACATGGATATCTTCTAGGTACTCTGGTTTCCTCCCACAGTCCAAAAGAAGAGCTGGTTGGGTACATTGGTCATGTTAAGTCCTCCCTCAGTGTATCCAAACAAGCAACAGAGTGTGGCGACTAGAGGATTTGCACAGTAATTTCATTGCAGTGTTAATGTAAGCCTATTGGTGGAACTATAAATAAAGTTTAAACATGTATTGATCACCATATAAATCACTGCTCCTGCTTCAGTTTGCTGCTGATGTTTTTATTATCTCTAGACTTGACTATTCAAATTCACTCCAGATTCCCATTTTCTATCCTCCATAAGCTTAAAGTCACTCAAATCTGCTGTCTGTACCTAACACATACTAGGTATAGTTAACCCATCATCCTTGTGTTCATTGACATACATTGACTCTTGACTGAGTAACACATTAATTTTTAAATTCTCATTGTTGCTTTCAAAACCATCAATGACCTTGCCTCCATCTGACCCTGTAACCTCTTCCAACCTCACAATATTGGTAATCATGCATTTAATTGCTAAGTCCTAAGCTCTGGAATTCCCTATTTAAACCTCGCTATCACATTTTCCTTCTTTAAAAATGCCCCTAAGAATCTTTGATGAAGAATTTGGCCATTTTCCTTACTCAACTGTTATGTGACTTAACGTTAAATTTTGCTTGCAACAATCCTGTAAAGCTCAATGGGATGTTTTCCTACACAAAATGTTCTATATAAATGCACATGGTTGTTCTTACTCTTGATTCTTTTTACTGATCCTCATTGATCCCCTTTGCTTCTTTTTTTTGAGTTCTTTGCCAGAATGTAGGTCTGACCCTCAGCACAACAATCTCCACCCTGTTTGATCAATACCAGCCCTTTAGCCAACAACCCTTCTCATGGAACATGGATTTCTATGAAGCTCTCTACCCAAGAGGGCAATGGAAGTTTAGTCACTGACCATGTTCAAGACAGAGGTCAATACATTTCCAGTTACTAATAATATCAAAGGATATGGGAATAACATGGGAAATGACATTTCATGGTTGAGCACACCTGAGAGGCTGAATGACCCAAGTTCCAATGTTCAAATATATTTATCGTTAGGTCAGGAGACCAAAACTGTCCACATTATTCCAGGTGTAGTCTCACCGGGGCCCCGCACAATTGCAACAAGACCCTATTTCAAGGCTGACATACCATGTGCTTTCAGAATTGCTTGCTGCACCTGCACATTAACCTTCAGTAAAGATATAGAATCTCTGCGGGTAGAGTTAACATAGAACATAGAACAATACAGCACAGAACAGGCCCTTCGGCCTTCGATGTTGTGCCGACCAAAATAAAAAGCAATGCCCCTCCTAACTAAACCATTCCCTTCTCATCCATATACTTATCAACTAACCTCTTAAACGCCACCAAACTTGGCGCATCTACAACAGCTGCAGGCAGGGCATTCCACTCCCTAATCACTCTTTGAGTAAAGAACCTACCTCTGATATCCGTCCTATAACTCATACCCCTTAATTTAAAGTTGTGTCCCCTCGTGCTAGCTTTCTCCATCCTAGGAAAAAGGCTATCACTGTCCACCCTATCCAAACCTCTAATTATCTTATATGTTTCAATAAGATCCCCCCTTAGCCGCCTCCTTTCTAACGAAAACAACCTCAAATCCTTCAACCTCTCTTCATAGGACCTGCCCTCCATACCAGGCAACATCCTGGTAAACCTCCTCTGTACCCTCTCCAATGCCTCCACATCTTTCTTATAATGTGGGGACCAGAACTGCACACAATACTCCAAGTGCGGCCGCACTAGAGTTTTGTACAGTTGCAACATGATGCTGCGGCTCCTAAATTCAATCCCCCTACCAATAAAAGCTAAGACTCCATATGCCTTCTTAACAACTTTATCCACTTGACTGCCTACTTTCAGGGATCTATTGACACATACACCAAGATCCTTCTGTTCCTCAACACTATTAAGAGCCCTACCATTAGCCCTATACTCTACACATTTATTGTTCCTGCCAAAGTGCATTACCTCACACTTTTCCACATTAAACTCCATTTGCCACCTCTCGGCCCAGCTCTGCAACTTGTCCAAGTCACTCTGTAAACTAAAACACCCCTCTTCACTATCTACCACTCCACCGACTTTAGTGTCATCTGCAAATTTACTAATCCATCCTTCAATACCCTCATCCAGATCATTTATAAAAATTACAAACAGCAGGGGCCCCAAAACAGACCCCTGAGGCACACCACTCGTCACCGAACTCCACGATGAATATCTCCCATCAACCACCACCCTCTGTCTTCTATCTGCCAGCCAATTCCTAATCCAATTAGCTAAATCACCCTCTATTCCACACATCTGCATTTTCTGTAGAAGTCTTCCATGGGCCACCTTATCAAACGCCTTACTAAAGTCCATATATACTACATCAACCGCCTTACCCCCATCCACCTCTCTGGTCACTTTCTCAAAAAACTCAATGAGGTTAGTAAGGCATGACCTACCCTTCACGAAACCATGCTGACTATCCCCAATCAATTCATTTCTCTCTAAATAACTATAAATCCTATCCCTAATAATTCTCTCCAATACCTTGCCCACAACAGAAGTAAGACTCACTGGCCTATAATTCCCTGGAAGGTCTCTCTTCCCCTTCTTAAACAATGGGACCACATTCGCTATCCTCCAGTCCTCCGGAACCACACCCGTAACCAACGAGGACCTGAAGATCAGAGCCAGAGGCTCTGCAATCTCCTCTCTTGCCTCCCAGAGAATCCTAGGGTAAATCCCGTCCGGCCCAGGGGACTTATCCAACTTCAAACCCTCGAGAATTTCTAACACATCCTCCCTATCTACTACAATACTCCCCAATTTGCAACCCTGTACCTCAGTGCTCTCCACAGCTACATTTCCAGCACTCTGCGTGAATACCGAAGAGAAATATTTATTCAGTGCCTCACCAATCTCTTCAGGCTCCACGCACAACTTCCCACTGCTGTCTATGACTGGCCCTAATCTTGCCCTAACCAATCTTCTATTCTTAACATATCGAAAGAAAGCTTTAGGATTCTCCTTAATCCTATCAGCCAACATCTTCTCGTGTCCCCTCTTAGCTCTCCTCAATTCACTTTTTACCTCCTTCCTGGCTAATCTATAGCTATCCATTGCACTACCTGAGCCTTCAAGCCTCATCCTGACATAAGCCTCCTTTTTCTTCTTAACCAGCAAATCAACTTTTTTCGTACACCAAGGCTCTCTTACTCGACCATTTCCTCCCTGCCTGACAGGGACATACTTATCAAGGACTCGCAGCAGCTGCTCCTTGAATAAGCTCCACATTCCAGATGTTCCCAGTCCCTGTAGTTTCCTAGTCCAATCTATGCACCCTAATTCTCTCCTGATGGCCTCATAATTACCCTTCCCCCAGCTATAACTACTGCCCCCAGCTTCATGCCTATCCCTATCCATCACTAAGGTGAACGTAACCGAATTGTGGTCACTATCACCAAAATGTTCACTAACTTCCAAGCCTAACACCTGGTCTGGCTCATTGCCCAGCACCAAATCCAATGTAGCCTCACCTCTAGTTGGCCTATCTACATACTGAGTCAAAAAACCTTCCTGCACACTCTGTACGAAAACTGACCCCTCTAACGAGCTAGAGCTATAGCTATTCCAATCAATATTAGCAAAGTTAAAGTCCCCCATCACAATTACCCTACTACTTTCACTCCTAATCAGAATTGACTTCGCAATCCTTTCCTCAACCTCTCTAGAACTATTAGGAGGTCTGTAAAAGACTCCCAACAGGGTGACCTCTCCTCTCCTGTTTCTAATCTCAGCCCATACTACCTCAACAGACAAGTCCTCATCAAACTTCTTTTCGATCACCGTGATACAGTCTTTGACCAGTAACGCCACTCCTCCCCCCCTTCTACCCCCTTCTCTACTCCGACTAAAGCATTTGTACCCCGGAACCTGCAACATCCATTCCTGTCCCTGCTCTACCCAAGTCTCTGAAATGGCCACAACATCGAAGTTCCAGGTACTGGTCCAAGCTGCAAGTTCCTCCCCCTTATTGCGAATACTCCTTGCATTAAAGTATACGCATCTCAAACCATGCCCCACCCCACCCGTACGCCACTGTGTTTTACAACTCTCCTCTATAACCCCCTTACTCTCATCCCTCTCAGCACCCCAACTACTTAGGATCCCACCCCCCCCCCGAATCAGTTTAAAGCCCCCATCATAGCCTTAGCAAATTTTCCCCCCAAGATATTAGTCCCCCTCTGGTTCAGGTGTAGACCATCTCTCTTGAAGAGGTCCCACCTATCCCAGAATGAGTCCCAATTGTTAAGGAACCTGAACCCCTCCCTCCTGCACCATCCACGCAGCCATGAGTTCAAACTATCCCTTTCTCTGTTCATCTCTAAACTATCTCTTGGCACAGGCAAGAGTCCAGAGATAACCACTCTGCCTGTTATGGACCTAAGCTTCCACCCTAACTCCATAAATTTCTGTTTAATATCCCCTTCCCTTGTCCTACCTACATCATGTGTCCCCACATGAACAATGACTTGGGGCTGACTCCCCTCACCCTTAAGAATCCTAAAAACCCGATCTGCAACATCCTGGACCCCAGCCCCTGGGAGGCAACACACCAGCCCTGAGTCCTGTTTATTACTATTTACCCTCCTATCTGTCCCTCTAACTATGGAGTCTCCTATAACTAGGCCTAATCTCTTATTCCCCCCACCCACCTGAGCATTCTCAGCAGGCTCACCCCCAGAGACCTGCTCCCTTTGGTCAGCTCCAGTTGATTCTTCCTCAACTGTAGCCTCCAAGACAGAAAATTTATTTTGGAGGGGAACAGCCCCAGGGGATTGTCTCCCCGATTGCTTCTTACCCCTCCTCCTAATAGTTAAGGAATTGCAAAGGTTAAAAAAAAATCCCTGATGGGAGTTATGTATAGGCCACCTAGCAGTAATCAGGATGTGGGATAGAAAATAAATCAGGAGATAGAAAAGGCATATAAAAAAGGCAACATTACAATAATCGTGGAGGACCTCAATATGCAGGTGTACTGGGAAAAGCATGTAGGTAGTGGATCCCAAGAGAGGGAATTTGTGAATGTCTAAGATGGTTTTTGAAGCAGCTTGTGACAGAGTGTACTAGGATTTGGTGATGTGTCATGAGGCAAATTTAATTAGGGAACTTAAGGGGAAGGAACCCTGGGGGAGCAGTGGCCACAGTATAATAGAATTTATCCTATAGTTTGAAAGGGAGAAGCTGGAGTCAGAGGTAATGATATTACAATTAAATAAAGGTAACTACAAAGACATGGGGAGGAGCTAGACAGAGTTGATTGGAGAGGAAACCTAACGGGGAAAGACAGTGGAACAGCAATAGCAGGAGTTTTTGGAGATTGTTGGGAGACACAACAGAAATTCATCCTAAGGAGAAGGAAGTATGCTAAAGGGAGGAGAAGACATCCATGGCTGATGAGGAAAGTTAACAAAAGCATAAAAGCAGATGAAAAAGCACACAAAGCGGCAAGGATTTGTGGGAAGCCAGAGGATTGGGAAACCTTTAAAAGTGAGCAGATAGACTACATTCCAGAATTCTAGAAGTGATAGCTGAGGAAATCGTGGACGTGTTGGTGGTGATCTTTCAGGAATCATTAGAGGCAGGGAGGGTTCCAGAGGATTGGAAAGTAGCTAATGTAACACTACTGTTTAAGAAAGGAGGGAGGCAGCAGGTAGGAAATTATAGGCCGGTTAGCCTGACCTCGGTCATTGGCAAGATTGTAGAGTTCATTATTAAAGATAAAATTGCAAAGTACTTGGAAGTACATGACAAAGTGGGACTGAGTCAGCACAGCTCTGTCAAGGGGAGAAATCTATTTGAGTTCTTTGAGGAAGTAACAAAGAAGGTAGATAGTGGAGAACCAGTGGACGTGATTTATTTAGAATTCCAAAAGGCTTTTGACAAGGTGTCATACCAGACACTTTTAATATGTTGAGTCCATGATGTTAAGGATAAGATTCTGGCATGAATAGAGGATTGGCTGACTGGCAGAAAGCAGAGAGTGGGAATAAAGGGGCCTTTTTCAAGATAGGAGCAGTGACTAGTGGTGTGCCTCAGTGGTCGGTGCTATGACCACAACTTTTCGCAATATTCATTAACGATTTGGAGGAAGGAACTAAAGGCACTGTTGCTAAGTTTACAGATGATACAAAGGTATGTAGTGGGGACAAGTAGTATTGAGGAAGCAGGAAGGACCTAGACAAGTTAGGAAAGTGGGCAAAGAAGTGGCAGATGGAACACAATGTGAAAAGGTGTGAAGTTATGCACTTAGGAAGGACGAATGGAGACATAGGCTATTTTCTAAATGGGAAATGCTTAGGAAATTAGACTCACAAAGTGATTTGTGAGTCCTTCTTCAAGATTCTCTTAAGGTTAGCTTGCAGGTTCAGTCAGCAGTTAGAAAGGTCAAAGCAATGTTAGTATTCATGTCAAGAGGGCTCGAATACAAGGGCAGAGATATACTCGATTTGAAGCATTGTGAGCAGTTTGGGGCCCGTATCTAAAGAAGGATGTATTGGCCTTGGAAAGAGTCCAGAGGAGGCTCACAAGAATGAAGCCTGGAATGAACAATTTGTCATATGAGAAACAGTTTGAAGACTCTGGGCCTGCACTCATTGGAGATTTAAAGGATGAGAGATGAGTTTACTGAAACTTGCAGGATACTGCAAGGCCTCAGTAGAGTGGACATGGAGAAGATGTTTCCACTAGTAGGAAAAATTAGAACCAGAGGGCACAACCTCAGGCTAAAGGGATGATCCTTTAAAACAGAAATGGTGAGGAATTTCTTCTACCGGAGAGTGGAAGCCTTTGCTGCAGGGGCCTGTGGAGACCAGATCATTAAGTATCTTTAAGATAGAGATAGATAGATTTTTGATTAATAAAGGGATCAGGGTTATGGGAAAAAGGCAGAAGAATGGGGATGAGAAAAATATCAGCCATGATTGAATAACGGAGCAGACTCAATAGGCCGAATGGCCTAATTCTGCTCCAAAATCTTGTGGTCTTAAGGTCTAATGACCAAAAGATGCCTCTGAATACCAGCATTTCCCATTTCCCATAATTTTCTGCAATAAATTCCATCTGCTTTATTCTTGCCGCTCATTAAACCTGTCTAAATCCTCTTCCAACCTCGTTTTGTTATTTATTCATTCACCAGCATTAAATTGCCCATCTCTAATTAGCATTGAGAAAGTGGCCGTGACCTGACTTCGTGAACCACTTCAGTTAATATGGCGTCAGTACACCCACAGTGCTGTTAGGGGTATTTTAACCCAGCAGCAGCAAAGGAGCTGCAACAGATTTCCAAGCCAGTGTGGTATTTCACTTGGAAAGAAGCTTGTACATGGTGGTGTTTGCATGCACCTGCAGCCATTGTGCATCTAGATAGAGGTGTTGTGGGTTTGGAAGGTGATTTAGAAGGAAAGAGCATTGATGAGTTGCACAGTGACTTTTAAAGATGGTGCACATGGCAGCCACAATGGGGAGAGTAAATGTTTATGGTGGTAGATGGGGTGTCAAGCAAATGAGAAGCTTAATCCTGGATGGTGTAGAGCTGCTTCATCGAGGCAAGTTGTGAATATACCATTACAATCCTGACTTGTGCCTGATAGCTCAAAGAATAGTGAAAACACAGAAGGAGGTTGTTCGGCCCATTGTGTCCACACTAGCTCTCTACATGAATCAATTAGTTTCACTCCTCTGCATTTTTCCTGTAGTCCAGCAATTTTTTTTGCCTTCACATAATTAGCCAATTCCTTTTGAAAATCAGAATTGATTCTGCCTCTACCTATCCTCAGGCAATGCAGTGTAACTACTTGCTGCATGTAAAATATTTCCTTACATCAGTGATTCTTGAGCCCTCTGCCAATGGAAACATTATTGGTGCTATTCCTTAGGACCTGCTTTCTCATCTGGCTTTTTATTGTTAGCAAACTATTGCACTTAGTCCCCTCGTCATCCCTACTTTTTTATCTTCTTCCTTCATTGATATAGCTTGTAAAATTTGCAGCCCAAGAACTGATTCAGTGTTACCTTTTGAATTACAGCCCACCAGCCTGAAAATGGCGCAATACAAAACTCTAGTGCGGCCGCACTTGGAGTATTGTGTGCAGTTCTGGTCCCCACATTATAAGAAAGATGTGGAGGCATTGGAGAGGGTACAGAGGAGGTTTACCAGGATGTTGCCTGGTATGGAGGGCAGGTCTTATGAAGAGAGGCTGAGGGATTTGAGGTTGTTTTCGTTAGAAAGGAGGCGGCTAAGAGGGGACCTAATCGAAACATATAAGATGATTAGAGGTTTAGATAGGGTGGACAGTGATAGCCTTTTTCCTAGGATGGAGAAAGCTAGCACGAGGGGACACAGCTTTAAATTAAGGGGTGATAGTTATAGGACGGATATCAGAGGCAGGTTCTTTACCCAAAGGGTGGTTCGGGAGTGGAATGCCCTGCCTGCAGCAGTTGTAGATGCGCCAAGTTTGGTGGCGTTTAAGAGGTTAGTTGATAAGTATATGGAAGAGAAGGGAATGGTTTAGTTTGGAGGGGCATTGCTTTTTATATTGGTCGGCGCAACATCGAAGGCCGAAGGGCCTGTTCTGTGCTGTAATATTCTATATCCCTACACTGCTTTGTGTCCATTAAGAGTCCTCAGTTGATGTAAATATATTATCATTTCCAATTTCATATTAAATCTGAGATAGGCAAATTTTTGTTAAGCAAATATATTAAGGGATTATGGGCCAAAGGAAGGTATATAGAGTTAAGCCACAGAGTAGCCATGATCTCATTAAATGACGTAACAGCTCAATGGGCTGAATGGCCTACCCCTGTTCCAATGTTTCTAGGTGCCTATATAATAGCCAATTGCATGGCACTTTACTAAAAATTGTTTCAAAATCCAAATACACTGGTTCATACATATTCATTCTAATAGCTGCATCCTTTAAAAAAACTAACAGATTTGTCAAACATGATTTTCTGTTTGTATATCCAACTTGACTCTGCCCAATTTACTTTTCTACACGCCCTGATATCAAATCCTCAGTAATAGATTCTTGCACTTTCCTTACTGTTAATGTTAGTCTAACTGATCTTGGCTTCCCTGTTTTTTACTTCTCTCCTTCATGAATAGTCTTATTTCTGAATCCATGAGAAATGTTCTAAGGAATTCCAGACAGAAAATCAAAACCAACGTGTCCGCTAGCTCTTGAACTATATTTTTTAAAACATTAGGACATAGGCCATTAAGTCTAGGGGTTTAGGAAGCTTTTAGTCCCATTAATTTGTCCAGTGCCATTTCATTATTAATACTAATATTCTTACATCCTTATTTTCACTAGACCTTTCCCCATTAATTCCACAATGTTTTTTGTGTCACCTATCATGCTGACAGATGGAAAATATTTGTTGAACATCTTCACTCTTTGTATTTCCACATTTCTCATTGTAGTTTCTTCTATGTCTGCCTTTTATTAATCTCTTCCTTTTTCATACTTACAGAAACTTTAAAAATCTATTTTTCTCTCTCTGGCTAGTTTTTGTTCATTTTTTAAATCAGTTTTTTGTCATTCTTTGCAGAATTTTAAAATCCTCCTTATTCTGGCTTACTACTCATTTTGACATAATTTTAAAGCTCTTCCTTTAATTTTTTTTATTTAACCTCTCTTATTAGCCACAGTTAGACTACTTATGCTGATCCCCCTTTTACTGATCCCCCTTATACTAATCCTCCTTATGCTGATCCCCTTATATCGATCTACCTTGTATCAAACCCTTATACTGATTTATTGTACTAATCCTATGTGTTGTTCTCCATATTCCAATCCCCCTTGTTCTGATTCCATTATACAGATTACTTGTATTGATCCCTTATAATGACCTCTTTGAACTCCTGCCTTTGTATAGTTCCATTGTACAGTTCCCTTGTGCTGATCCTCTTTTAACTATGTCTTGTAATGATGCTTGCAGATCCCAAGGACTGATCCCCAGTATTGAGACCTTACAATAAATGCTTTGCACTGGTTCTATTCTATGCGTACCCTTAATACTGGTTCCCTGTACTGATCGCTTATATTGAACCCAATCAGGCAGTGGGGTGGTGGAAGGAATAGTTTGGTGTGACTGGCTGCCTTTCTTTCATAGTTATGTCTGCATTCAGATTATCTTGGTGCAAGAGCACATGATGTTCACTGATGCACTTGAGGTCAAGGAAGAAGGGCTCTCAGAAAGCAAGATTGAAACCATGCAAGATGGATTGTTGTTGAAGCTGACTGATTTGGGAGTGACATTTGGAGAGAATTGTAAGGCTAGATCTTAAAATGTGGAGTCTGGAAATGCTGGTGAGAAAGATAAAATTTAAACAAGATTACTTGTCTCACATTGTGGCAAACATCTGTGTGGAATTGGGTTTGATCCATGGAATTGGGTTTGATCACACCTGTCATTTACTCCGCAGTGTTGCATATTCAAAGACAGTTTGCCTGTTAATAGCATGGTGGCAAAATGATTAGCACTACTATCTCACAGTGCCAGGGATGCAGGTTCAATTCTGGCCTTGGATGATTGTGTGGAGTTTGCACGTTCTCCCTGTGTCTGCATGGGTTTCCTCCAGGTGCTCCGGTTTCCTCCTCAGTTCAAAGATGTGCAGATTAGGTGGATTGGCCGTGATAAATTTCCCCTTAGTGTCCCAAGCTATGCAAGTTAGATAGATTAGCCATGGGAAATGTGCCCAATTCCCGGGGTAGGGCTTGGGTAAGATACTCTGTCAGAAAATTGAAGATTTGATAGGCCAAATGGCCTCTTCTACACTATAGTGATTCTATGATTTTATGAACCTCATACTTACCTGAATATTAGAGCATACAATTGATATTGTAAATTATCTTATATTTTTGAATTTATGATGTAAAGTTCATTTCTGTTTGTTCAAGACCTATTTGTTCCAATGGTAAATACATTGTTATGTACTCAAGCCTATTTGTTTCAGAGACTACTAGTCAATTGATGCAGTGCAGAACCAAGCAAATAAATCAGAAATAATAATAATACATTAGTCTTTTGACATTTTATATCTTTGCAATTATAACATGATAAATATTGGACATTCTGGGTGGAATTTCCCATTCTGGAAATTAGATGCAGTGGCAAGTGGAAAAGGCAGCATGTCTCGCCTTAGCTGATGTGGTAGATTGCTGCACTGGATCATCCACCTTTTTGCTTATTATGTTGACATAACATGCAGAACATTGTTTCTTATGGCAAGTGGACTGGGATTTGTCCACCTCATCATTACCTCATGGGCTCTTACTTCTGGGTGCTAAATTTAAATGGAATCCACACGCACACCATGCACAGGCAGTCAGAGACCACTTACACATTACCCTTGTGCTGGGAGCTGGAGGCCTATCAACCTCGCCAGCAAGTCTTGAGACAAAGTCGTCAGTGCCTTCATTGCCAATGCTCTCCAGAAAAGGACTGTATCCAGTGCAGAAAGAATGAATGATCTCATCCATTTTGCAAGAATAAGTCAAACATCTCCTCCATCTCTACTCAGAGACACACAAGACTATCTGGCATTTGTAGGGTAACAGTCCGCAAGGATCTCACTTAGGACATTAAGGGGAAATTTACTATGATCAATCCACCTAACCTGCATATCTTTGGACTGTGGGAGGAAACTGGAGTACCCATAGGAAACCCACACAGACATGATGAGAATGTGCAAACTCCACACAGTCATTCAAGACCAGAATTAAACCCAGATCCCTGGCACCATGAGGTAGCAGTGCTAACTATTATACCATCATGCCATTAACAGGCAAACTGTGGTTGAACATGCCACACTACAGAATAAATGATAGATGTGATCAAACCCGATTCCATGGATTTCTCAACAACCCACACAGAGAACTGCCAGCATAAGGGACATTATCACTGTTTCTCTCACATACACATTCACATCTTGATCTCTGTCACATCCTGCACAAGTCACATCTTCAGCCTTTACATGGGGGAGGCAATGGCCGAGTGATGTTATTGCTGCAGTATTAATCCAAAAGCTCTGCCAATGTTCTGGGGAGCTGGGTTTGAATCCCAATTCAATAAAAACATGTGGAATTAAGAATCTATTGAAGACCATGAAACTGTTGTTGATTGTTGGAAAAACCCTTCTGTTCACTAATGCCCTTTAGGGAAGGAAATCTGCTGTCCTTATCTGGTCTGGCCTACACATGACTCCAAAGCCAAAGCAATGTTGTTGACTCTCAGCTGCCCTCAGACAACTAGATTTGGGCAATAAATGCTGGCCAGCCCACAAATGAATAAAAAATACAGATTCACTCAGCACACACAGAAGTCAGGCATGATTACCACCTGCTTTGGCATCCATCTTGCACACAATCTGCCCATTTCTCTTTATGTGGGACAAAGTCTTTCACAACAGCAGGTAGAGATCCCTGTGCCTTACATCACTCATCCCCTTTGAAGAGTAGACAGTAGATTTGGATGATGAGAACTGTGCCTGCATCAAAGGCAATCCCGACATCCACAAACAACAAGTAAGGCTGTATCCACAAGCGTTCCCCCACTCCAAAACTGAGTTCTCTTTAATGTAGGTGACTATACAGCTAATCACTTCTGTCTATTACAGCCATCAGAGGAAATGTGGCCAGAAGCCGTAGTCTGCACACCACCTTGGATGAGAATCCTGAGGACCTACCAACTGTCCTGTTGTCACTGCTTTCTCCAGTACCCTCCACCAGCTCAGAGACACACACCTCAGTGGGATCTGGTTTTAGAGCAGCTTGGGGACAACATCTGATGAGTGCAGCACAGGTTCAGGTCCAGAGCAAACAGGAGCAGTGACACTCGGGGGACTGCTAGGATCTTGCTGACTCCGAGTCCACTAACGAATCTCTGCAATTAGCCTTCCCAGATACTGGATATCAGAGTTATCAGAGGCTGTCATTAATTAGAACGGAGGAGTCCATCTGCATTCATATGTTGTGATCCCAACATATCAGCACATCGAGGTCACCACTAGAAAGGCGGTGATTATCATGGAAACCTTGATCCATCAGCTTGTACTGGATATACACTCAGATTGCACACCATCACTCTTGTCATGACTGGGATCTATCAGTGTCTAGACGAAGGGATGGGACACCTCAATCTCCCTCCAGGAATCCCTTCCCTTTTTCCTTAAGGAGTTAGGGATGGCCCCCTGGGAAGAGGAGAATCAGCAAGATATCCTGGGCCAATCCACACAGGACTTTCCTGGGCTGTACACTCCAAGTGCCCCCTGCTTTTGGCTCCAGTTAAAGAGGGTGTAACTGTCCTGCAGCAGTAGACCCAAAGCAGGCTGGGGATCATTAGGCCAGGCCCTGCAGAGGATTTTTGTCGAGGTTATTAAAGACAGGTCAGCAAGCTGCCACTACCTTGGCTGTGGATGTTGGGGGTTGCACTCAGATGTAGTGGTAGGGTAGGAATAACTAAGAAATTTTGAAATCATAAGGTGGCATTGGTGTTCTCAATATGTATGCACATATATAACAAGTGCTATGTGACAATATGTAATATTTTGTTTCCGTGAACTGCTCATCTAGTGAATGGCTCTTTTATCTGATGCAGTGTTCCTGATGTCAGGCCAGTGTAACTGATGCTATCCCTTCTCAGTTATCTTCCATCATATGCCTCAGGCAGATGGTGTCTCACACAGTCTCTGTCCACAGTGGATGACCTCTCTGTCCACAGCAGCGACATGAGCAAAGCCTCTGCTCTATAGACTCAGTGGCTGGGCACTACATATCTCAGAGTTGTATCAAAGGATCGTATCATATGGCCTCATGAATGTTGATTTTGCAGCTTGGTTTATTCAGCTAATGCCATTACAGTGAAGACTGATCTATGTAGATGTTTTGGGTTTTAATGTTGAGCTGCATTGGAATCACTGCGTCTTTTAATGACTTTCATGTCAAGACTGTCATGAATGAGTGTGGGTTACATATTGACCAATTTTTGGGGATCTTCCCAGCATTCCTGGTGGCCTGCAGTATTGTGTATGTCAATGCTTAAAGTTAGCCACTACTCCTAGAGCAGTGCTCACTTCTCCAGCTGTGTAATGTAGAATTATGGGCTTAACTAACATTCCTCGCAAGCCAGCACCCTGAGCTTGATCACATGACCCACATGTGGACAACACTGACCCCTTCCTGCAGATCCCTCATTTTGCAATGCTATTTCCATACATTATATTAGAACTATTTGAAATTAAGTCCACATTTTGTTTATCTACTCTGACTGTATCCAACTTCCCACCACAGCCAAGATACCATTCAGCAGCAAGAACTGGTGGGGGGGAGCTTTCAGAAGGGACAAACCAGCCAGCCTTCTACCTGATTAAATGTCCCCCCACACCATCAAATTCACTACAGGGAAGGGCACAAGATTCTGTTCTATGAGTGCTATTTGACTTTGATGGCCTTATGCTATTTTGTGTTGTTGCCTTTATGATCTTTAAATTATGCAACTTATTTCAGAGCTCCAGATCCTCCAAGTTGTTGTCACTGAAGTCACATTCTCTGTGACAATACATGTTGCCTCCATATCAAGTTTGGTAATCATCTCCCTGCATCATTAATATCATAGAATCCTACAGTGTAGAAGGAGGCCATTTGGCCCATCGATTCTGCACCAACCACAATCCCAGCCGGGCCCTATCCCCATAACCCCATTCATTTAACCTAGCTAATACGCATGATACTAAGGGGCAACTTAGCATGGCCAGTAGCTGATACATCTTCAGACTGTGAGAGGAAATCCACGCAGACACAAGAGAATGTATGGACTCTACGCAGACAGTGACCCAGGCCGGGAATCGAACCCAGATCTCTGGTACTGTGAGGTATTGTGCCACCATGCCATCCTGTGGCCTGCACCATATATCACTTTGTTACTGGTTTACATATTATTACTGGTCTCTAAATCAGGCATTCGGTCATTGAAGTATTCTTGAGAATAAATGTACAACAATACCAAAAGATAACGATTGCAAGCTAGTTGTGATTTATTCCTAGTGTTTAATTTCCAATAATGAAATAGAATTGTCAAAGTCGACATTTCGAAACCATATGTCCTTGGGACTTTGCTAGCAAGTCAGCGAATACAATGAAATATGGGCATTTAACCTGTTTTTTGACAAAAAAGGACAATATAACCCAAAGAGCTAGAGGCAGATCTGATAGATTTATACAGTAACAGCTGAAAAGAAACATAATGAACATAAATGTTAGATTCATTTGTTCAAACTACCACATAAAAGTTAATCAAATACCTTGGGACATCTCAAAGGTATTTGTCCGTAACTGTAAATAATTTATTTTGTCCTTGAATATTTCATACTATTTTTATTATTGTGTGTAGTTTTTGAGTGTTGGGGAAGATTCAGAGAAAAATAAGAATAATAGACACTGGACCTTTTTCTAAATGTCCAGCTAGCCACCACCATCTCCCAGGCTGCATTTCCATCCTTTTCTCTGGCACGGCATCCTGCTGGGGGCAAGAAGATGTCCCGCCTTGCCTCCACCACCTCCAGCAACCTGGCCAGATCAGCACCTGTGAAACAGGGAGGTATCTACCTGAAGACCTTTTCTTCCTCACTGCCTGCCTGTCTCTCCATCCTTGGGATTTTTATAGATCTCTTCCTTGTTAGGGCAGATCAGCTACAAACGATTTGGGCAGGTCATGCGCCCATTAGAGCATTCAGTGAGATTAATGCAGTTTGCCTTGTTACCATAGAGGGGAAGCCAAGGTAGCAATTGCAGGTGTGCTGATGGAAGGGGGGTGGGGGGAAGAGGGTGGGATTTGTGCTTCTCTGATGATAAGGGGCAGGGAGGAGAGAGGGTCATGTCTGACGGTACAGCACTGAGAACAGCGGGTACAGCAGCAGTCTTTGAGAATGTGGCTGAGTCACAGAGGGTCATGGCTGAGAGGCTGCAGAGTGTGGCTCAGTCTCAGAGGGTATTTGTTGGTCAAAAATGTGTCAAGATAGCCATCACAGAAAGTACAATAATATTCATGTTTTCTGCAAGAAATCATGTTGCATTCTGAGGTACTTCAATACGATCAAAAGAAATGTTACAGACATTTCTAAATGGTCATTACAAATGGCATTTAAGTTGGCTACATAGATCAAGTTGCATTCTGAGATTCTTCAATACAGTTGTGACACATGTAAGTGTAACCATATACATTCAATATGAGTCAAACAGCCCAAGGGGTTTTAAACAATATCCACCCTCCCGGTGCACTATTGCTGAAAGGTCTTACACAACAATCTTTCCCTTTTGTATCTGCACAATAGCTGTCCCAAACTTTAGTGCATCCATCAGCACGTAATACTGGGTTTTGGAATGTGCCAGTCTGCAAAACTCAATCTGGGCAATTCCTTGACTAACAAGTCTTGGGTAGACCAAAGAGTTATTTTACCAAGTTGATGATCCTCCAGTAGCATTTGACTTTTTCCTTAATATGCATCCCTGGGAACAGTCTGTAGAGCACAGATTCCTATGTCACGGAGCTGTTCAAGCTGAATCTCGACATAAACCATCTCATCTCTCTCTAGAATGTTCTTGCAAAGACACATTCCACAAGGAGGTGAACAATAGTCCCTTCCTCATCACAGCCACCTTGAGGGCAATGTGTGGACAAGCTTGAGGAAGGATCTGATGGGGGAAGGCCTTTTGCACCACTTACTAAACCACATCCTGGCAATTGTTTAAAATATCTGATGATGAGACATACTGCCAAATGACTTTGACAGCCTGCTCAGAGAACTACCTGCCAGGATACATCACCTCCTAAACCTTGGCATTCCTGTTCCCTAGAAATTAGTTCCACAGGAAGAAGCATGCTATCTGGAGAAACTGCTTTATCCATCTCTCTATCCTATTTGAAGATGGAGGTTATTTGCTTTTCTTATTGCACTTCCAGCTATTTATAGTTTTATTTATTTAGTTTAGATCTGTCGGATTTTTGGCTGACATATTTAAGGCTAGTAAAGCCTGTCAAATCAGTTGTCAGATATGTTTGAATATTGCCCAGATCCAAATGGTGTTATGTGCATTTCAACCACCATTAAGAAGCTGTGAAGTTCTATCATGTTGTCCCTTTTTGATTCATGACTAGAGATTTGGAGTAAGGAGGTCTAATTCCTCCATGACCTGTCCTTTAACTTGATGTGAGTGACAGAGATCTAGGGCAGTCAGGCACATGGTAAAATCTTCCATGTACAAGGATAAAACTTTAACACTTGAATTGTGAAGTGCTCGGAATATGAAGAACATGATATGTCAATAAAAAAACCTCTTAAAATCTTCCACTGTATATGAATATTCTAATTCCAGATCTCTAGTATTTAAGTTTTTTTAAAATTTGCTTTACATGTTCCTGAGATATTCTTTTGCCTAAGCCCTGATATCAAATCCATAAAATCCACAGAATTTCTTCAGTACAGAAGGAGGCCATTCAACCCATCCAGCCTGCACTGACTCTGAGACAGAGCATCCTATCCCTTGCTGTAACTCTACTTTTATCCTACTAATTTCCCTAATTTATACATCTTTGGGCATTAAGGATTAATTTATATGGACAGTCCACTTCATCTGCACATCTTCAGACTGTGAGGAAATCAGAGCACAAGGAGGAAACCCAGACATGGGGAGAACATGCAAACTTCACACAGTCACCCAAGGCTGGAACCAAATCCCTGACACTATAAGGCTGCATGTAACCACTGTGCCAACTTTATATATATATAATATATGTTGCAAATAATATTTTTCAGGATGGCCTGCATTGTATGTTTGGATTTTCAGTATTAATAATGGGATGTTACCGTAGCATCTCTCTTTCTTCATAAGCATAGGTTACAATGGTGACACCTTCGAACTTTTAGACCACTGAAATATCTGAGCCCTCAGATACCTTCCACTGTGACTGAAAATGTAATTTATTGATTTCACAGATCATTTGTGTGCTGCCTTTGTAAAAAAAAACATGCAAATTAATTCCAGCAAATCAAAGAACTAGGACCTCCTGAGGAGCTCTAATTAGCATAAGATCAGTAGTCAAAAAAAATTATCCAATTTTGTAATAGCTATGAAGCAACATTATATCTGGTGTGTCCTCTGTCAATGTCAGAAATGCAAAATTAATGATCATTTCATTTTTATCTATTTATGCATTCAAATTTGCCCTTTGCAGTCAGCTAAGCAGTGTGATGAGCAACAGTCACTGCCATTTACACTCTTCAAATATATTGCATATGAAAGTATTTTTCTGAGGGCGGCATAACATGATGAGTCTTAAAGCCCTCTCTGTGGAAAGGTGAGAAGTTTCTTCCTGCCTGTCGGCTCTCACGTTCACTTTGTAATCAGACAATGTGACCATAGACCACAGATCATAGTATCCTACAGTGCAGAAAGAGACCATTCAGCCCATCGAGTCAGCACCAACCACAATCCCACACAGGCCCCTACATATTTACCCACTAATCCCAGGACACTAAAGGGCAATTTAGGATGGCCAATGAACCTAGCCCGCACATCTTTGAACAGTGTGGAATTGTGATAAATGACAAATGAGAGAGACATTGAGGCTGGTATGTGACTTTTGGGAGACCATTGGTATAGCACTGAAAATCCTTCTGATCGTGAATGATGTGTGGCTCAAGGACTTGGGAGGGAAAATTGGCGCAATAGGCATTATTTGAATGGTATTTATATAATAATGTTGCGACCAGTGTTGTGTTTGGCTGATGTAGCAACATAATAAAACGTTCAGCCATGCAATCTTCATTCTCAGCCTGTCTTCTAACCAGCTAAGCTGAAGAAAGAAGCCAAATAACTTCTAAATTCAGTCACACCAGCTCTTTGACCAGCTACCTAAAGATTCCATTAGGGGAGTAAATTGATCAGGATTGTCCAACACCAAGTAGAATGCAGGAGAAGTGAATTGCAGAAATAGGGTGATATTTTAAGTCAATGATTTGGTATAAAGAAAAGACAAAAGATGATTTTTTTTGTTGAATAGAACTGAACCATGAACATGTTTTATTCCTTAGTGACTGAATCTCAATTAAAAAACTTTCTTATGACTGATTGTCCTTATATTAAATCATGGAGTTAAAATCTCATTGCAGATTTGTCAGCTGCAACACATAATCTTTGCTCAATTTTTCCTTTATTTGTTAAGGATATTGTCTAGATGGGTGCCTTTTCAAGTTAACATGCTCTAATGAGGAGAAATAAGGGGCTTACTGAAATCAGAAATGAATGTAAATCTAAAATACGAAATGAATAATTATTAAAATGTGAGAATGCACTTTAAATCTTCCACTTCTCTTTATTGTTGGATCAAAAAGTGTCCTCACCAAGCAAATATTTGTTTAATTGTCAAACTTACATATTTCAAAGAATAGGACAGTAGTTTGATATTGGTAAAACATCAATTTCTTTTGAAATACTGAGATGTTTAATGATTTCACACCAGTCGGTAAGTGGCTATCACACTGCAAATTTATTTTTAAGAAGCAACTTTCAAATAAGATTTTTCTGACAAGGGTCAACGCCCTTAAAAAAAATCAACTCAACTGATACAAACCTGGCAGGCAGCAGTGGTGTGAGGGTAATTTTAACCAAGTCTGTTGGGAATAAAACCTACAAGATATTATTTTCTACTAACTTCTATGGAATCACTTTCCCAATAAACAGGTTATTGCCCTGTTTGTCTATCCCCTAATGTCTATCCTTTTTGGCTAACTGTATTTTCAATAGTTTGGGAGAAATCAGTCACTTCAGCGTGTCTTTGAGTTATTTTTTAATTGCCATTATTCTCAACCTTGCAAAAGTCCTTTTTGTGTGACAGTAATTTTATTTGCATCATGTGTGATTCCTGTTTTAGAGGCTGTTCTTGATAACATTGAGCAATGAAATTTTGGGCTGAACTTTAGGGTCTGTTGTGATGGGCAGGAGGCGACTGGAAGTCTGCGGATGGATCGCTGAATCCTGACTACCCATGAGAGATGTGCAATAATCCATTGATGGCTGCCAGGCAGTTTGCTGAATAACAGGGTTAGTGCAAAGAGCAAGCTGGTTGCCCATGGTCCATTGATGGCAGGGTGCCCAGGCATTGAGCTAGCAAGAAGGATGTTCGTTACGGTTACTCAGTTAAAGGGAACCCGGGATTGTGTTATCAGAGAATCCCTATAATGCAGAAAAAGGCTATTTGGTCCATCAAATCTGCACTAGTTCTCTGACAAGCATACCCACTGCCCTATCCCCATAATCCCATTTATGCCACTAACCTCTAAACTTGGGATGTTGTCAGGGAGCTGGAAGAAAGAAGGTCTTGGTGCTGCATATAATTATTTTGCAGCAATACCATTGGTGCACGCCAATTTACATTTATTCTTTTCCGATTTTATTGTCAGGAAAATTTTAGGAACTCTGGCAGGAAGATAGAGTCATGGAAGGTATTGAAGCTAATCCTGATATACAGACATACAGAGCTTCACTCTCTACCTCACTCCACAGATAACAAGAGAGGAGGCCAGGTAATGGACAGGGCAGAGGGACTAGATTGGCCCCAAGGTTAGACAGCAACTCCTTGTGTATCCTCCTCAAGGCTGTAAATAACAAATGGGAGATTCTTGTGCTAGCTGACAGTAGGAGGAGACCTCCCAGCCTAACCAGATCATCTTGGCCAGAGGTCACAGCAGAGGTCAGCAGCTTTAGTCTTCTTGAAAGAATCTGGAATCAGTGCTGCAAATGCTTCATGATTTTTTATGAGCAGGCAAAAGGAGTGAGACACCACAAGCAGGCATAACATTCACAGAAGGACGGGGGAAGACTCTATTTGGTATTGTCTTGTAAAAGCTGATATCTTGTACAAATGCCACTATACACAGCCCTGAGCCCTACGAAGAGGTGTTTTGCAGGGTGAGGAACATGCAATAGATAAACTGGCTATTGGATGCTAATTATTATGCAGATGGTGCAACCTGTGGAATTCTTGTTAGAGTTTAGAAGGCTGAGAGGGATCTTATAGAGACATATAAGATAATGAAGGAGATAGATAAGGTAGAGGTAGAGAGATTCTTCCTGTTTAGAAAGGATAGCAGAACTAGAGGGCACAGCCTTAAAATAAGGGGTGGTGGTGCAGTTTAGAACAGAGTTGAGGAGGAACTTCTTCACTCAAAGATTGGTGAATCTCTGGAATGCTCTGCCCATTGAAGTGGTGGAGGCTACCTTGTTGAATATATTTAAGTCACGGATAGATTGATTTCTGATAGACAAGGGAATTAAGGGTTATGGGGAGAAAACAGAAAAGTGGAACTGATCCACTTCAGATCAGCCATGATTTTATTGAATGGTGGGGCAGGCTCAGTGCGCTAGATGGCCTACTCCTGCTCCTATTTTTTACGGTCTTAAGTTCTTAGATACCACATATGTGAAAGGCTCTTTGTACAGCAATTTCAAAATTATTGCATTGTATTTGCAAGGGAAGAGAGCCCACAATGCCAGAAAAAGATGTAAGATAGTGAGTGATGTTACAAACCTGGCAATCCCTTCACCCATTGAGGAGGAGGTTTTGGAGTGCACGATGCCAGTTAGTGAAGTTAATCCACTGGAGAAAGAAGATGAGAATGGCCCCCAGGGTAATGAGGTTACAGGGAGCATCATTTACTATTGAGAGAGATATATTTTAATAGGACTAAGGGGACAATCTGTGGTGTCTCAGTAAATTGTTCTGAATAAGGCAATGATACTATCTGATTGTGAGTGCTCTCATGCACTGGGAAGGAATGAGTGCCTGTATGTTAGATGTCATAGTGCTTATAGTGGTGGCAATGTGGAAACATATCTCTGCACAATCATCTCAAATGCTGAAGATGGTCTTAACTTACCCTGTTTCTGTCTCCTGTGCAGGTGCATCATTGACTGGTGCTGCTGTTGTAAACCTCCAGCTTCCCACATTGAGGAGGAGAAGACAGTTTCAGATGATACAGTATTACATTTTTTCCTGCACAGCTCCAGCATAGACAGTATCACTTTGGTGGGCAAATACATTTGGAAAGTAAGTACAGTCTGGTGACACCGCATCACAGTCACATGTGCAGTGATGGGAGACTGAGCAAGCTTCTGGCAGTGGGAGGAGTGCTGGAAGAGAACCAATTGCAGAGTTCCAGTCAGATGACAAGCCTCTGGAATCATCCCGAACACCTCAATAGTACACAGCCACCCCAACACCACCCCCCCAAGTCTTTAACCAAATATATTCACAATTATATTTGCATGCCACCCCTCTCTCCCCAAGTTTCTGACTTTATAGATTCAGGTGGCCTGGACACATGACAACTCTTCCGGGTCTTATTAATTTGATGTTTGGAGGAGTGGTAGTCTCAACTACTTGAGACTGAGTTTGTTAGTCTGGAATAGATATTGCAAGATGTGGTGTTTCAGGTTTTTAGGTTTCTACATCTGATTTGTTCAAATTTGACAGGAAATTTACCATAAAGAATGAGAAGAAGGCTCCTCCTCTTCTGCCCAATTGTGCTTTCTGGGGTATATATATCAAATAAGACCATCATTGATCTTTAACCCTCAGGACAATGATGCTTTCTCTGAAAGGTTCCTGATCCAAACCTCTGTCTAGTCTGGACAGGTTTCTAATCTGATACCTTCTATAGTAAATGGAAGCTTGTCACGATCTGTGGGACTGTTCTCTGTCCTGAACCGTCTGATAATCCCTGACTGTCAACGCTAGTTAATTTGTTCGACAATGTGGGAAGTTGAGTGCTAAGTTTTCTGGCCATTATTGGCTGTAACTCTGATGGAGTCAATCCACACTGCAGTGTGGTGGATCTAAATGTTGAATATATTACAATTGTGCAAATGCTCCTTTCTACTTCACCAGTAGATTGTGGACACTTTGGGGAACTGGTGAGGTGTCAGAATCTGTAATTCCTGGCAAAATGAGTGAAGTATTCATTAGAGAATTGTGAACCGTTGTCAGACACCACTCGGTGCGGTTTCCATGGATCATAATGATCCAATGACTGACTCTATGGTTGTTGTGTCTAAATGCTTCACTTCAATTCACCGAGAGAAATAGTCAGTAATGAAGGGGGAAGAGCTTGCCATATTCCATGGTCTGATACTATGTGGGGTAAGGGCTTTGGCTGGATTGGTTTGTACAGCATGCACATTGACTAGTTTAAAACCATCGCTTCAAATTCTCTTCATATCCCTGACAGCTACGCTGCAAGCTGGGCTCATGTTCTGCTCTTTGTGATGTCCAAGTGGCTGTGGTGGATTTGTTGTAGCACCTCGAGACAGATTGAGATAGGAATTGACCAATTGCTCATCATAGACTAGCAGATCATCAATTACAACAAAATGTTTCTGCTGCTCAAAGTAAATTTTTATAGCATTGCTGCAATAGGCAACTTTCCAGACAGTACTGATGGACACAGACACAGTCTTCATCTCACACCTGCTCCTGGTGTAACGGTTGAAGCTTTGTTGAAACTGACCAACAGTTGTGTTGCCACAAATTGATAATACAACTCGAGCTCAGTGACCAGAATGACAAATACTTCCAAGTCTTACCTTATTTTTGTTATTTTTAATGGGAGCACCAACCAGCACATATTCCCTCACCCTCACCCACTCTCACCCTCATCCTCACCCACCCTCACCCACTCTCACCCTCATCCTCACCCACCCTCACCCACCCTCACCCTCACCCACACTCATCCTCACCCACCCTCACCCCCACTCACTATCACCTCACCCATCTTCACCACTCTTATCCTTACGTCCTCATGCACCCTCATACTCATCCACTCACACCCTCACCACTCTCACTCTCATCCGCCCTCACCCATTCACTCTCCTCTCAGTTCCCCCCTAGCCTCGGCTTCTCTCAGTTCCTCCCTGGACTCGGCTCTTCCTGATCCCCTCCTTGCCTCGGCTCCCCTTGGAGACCGCTGACCCTGTCTGGCTAGGATCACTCGGTCCTGCTGAAAGTCAGGACATCGAATCTCCCGCAGCAGGACAACCACGACAAAGTCAGTAAATCCCAGCTATTCGATTCCTTACATTCTTCACTTTAAACCAGAGTATTTATCTTCTTCTGTTGATGTTGGTAGCTGTGGGTGGACAGCAAGTAGTTCTTTAAAGCTTTACCTACCCAGGTATCTCTCTGTTGACCTCTCTCATTTCCAGAATGAATTCTTATTGAGAGGCCAATTGGTAGAGATACTGAGACAGGAAAATTAAAACAATGCGCGCATAAGGTCATTAGATCCAAAGTGCATGAATAAAGAAATGTGTAAAGAAAAAGATCAATGTGCCCTCTACACGATCCATATACTTAATCAAGTCTAACAGCCCTGCACGATGAGTTTATACCAGTGTTATTGTCAATTGCCATCCTGGATTCCAAAATAGCCAAAAATAACGTACAGGGTGCCTCCCTTGTTCACTTCTAAATATTTAAATTCTTCAATTTAGGTAAGTTGTTCTTCTGATCTTTCTGGAGATATGAATCTGCACATGTTGTCAAGTGGGTAGGTCACAGAGTCATAGAATCATACGGTACAGTAACAGGCCCTTCGGCCCATCATGCCGACCATCAAATACCAATCAAATATCAATGTAATGTGGCTGATCTCTACTCATATTTTAATCAATTTGCCTGACTTACACACATAAAATGGATGAATCTGATCAGAAAATCTTAGTCACACTATCAGAAGTTCTAGCCTTTGAATAAAACATTAAATAGAATGACGGATAGGATTTGAAATGATAAACTGCAGTACATTTTGAAGTTTTGGTTTCTTTTAGCTATGAAGGTGTACCTGTGTGACCACTTTAGATATTGGTGACTGCAGCAAGCAAAGTAGTTCACTACCTGTTCTGAGTTAGTTGAAAGGACAGTTGCTGTAGAACATTTGACTCATTAATAGATTAATAGATTCATTAAAGGATTTCATAAAATCTTTCTTGGGAATGTTCTACTCCATCTGATTATCTTCTGAAAGCTCAGAGTTCTTAGAGGACAAAAAGCATAATGTATTCAATCTTATGCTTCACTGAACATTTTTTAATTTACTTTCACAAAATGGTTCAAGGTCCCTCAGGAGATCATCATTCATTTAATTGTGATTCAGAGCCCATTAGAAAGTTGTAAAACCAAGATTCAAGTGCCCAGCTTTGTTCAGATAAGATATGTGGAAACTTCAGTTACCCTTGTTCCAGGAATGGCAAAAGCAAGGTGAATGGAACTATTGTAAATCCATATTTCCGTGCAAGCAGTAAGTGTGAGGGGGAAAAAGGATATTCAGTATTGACAAATAAGAGTCATTTTTTTCAATCTCATGATCATTCTTAAACAAAGATTTGAATTTGCTGAAGCAATTAAAACATTATTTGCCTTCTGCTTCAGATGGATTTGGATAACTTGTTAATTGAGATTGCAATTTGCAACTGTTTAAATTTTACAGAAGTTGGAGAAGTAAATTTTTGGACAATGAATTTAATATCTGAAACTCCAACCTACAACATCCCAATGATTGCAATGCAGCAATCTTGCTGATGGTATCAAGATCTGAACCTTCCTGTCAGTGGTGAACTGGAGATATACAACACTGACTGCATTTAAAATGATGTCCCTGGGTGGCATGGTGACACACTGGTTAGCATTGCTGTCTCACAATGCCAGAGATCTAGGTTCGATTCTGAGCTTGGGTCACAGTCTGCTTGAAATCTACACATTCTCCCCATCTCTGTGCAGGTTTCCTCCAGTTACTCTGGCTTCCTCCCACAGTCTGAAAGGCATGCTGGTTCACTGCATTGGCCATGCTAAATTCTCTCTCAGTATACCTGAACAGGCAGGAGAGTGTGACGACTATCAAATTTTCATAGTAACTTCACTGCAGTGAATGTAAGCTTACTTGTAACACTAAGAAATAAATAAGCTACTTTTTTTCATTGACTGCACGAGGGGATCTGGAGGAACTGGGAGGAAGAGGGGAGTTGGGATTGCAAGGAAGGGTTACGGCAGTGCAGCTATGGGTGCCATAGCCCTGCCATCCTTCCATTCTGGCCCAAGATTTTGCGCTGCTAGGTCCTGGCAGAATCATTTGCATGTGCTCTCTTGGAACCCAGTCAGGCAAACTGCATCTTCTAAATTCCAATGTACCTAAGCTCCTGGGAAATCCATGCTGTTGTGGCCCTCAGATCTCTGCTACTGTTAGGACCATAAGATCCAGGCCAATAATTTTTACTGATATACATATTGAAATGAATGAGTTATTTGCCAGACAAACATTATTATCTCCTGTTTTATTCTGATCACCGGTAATTTGGCAAATAGTGAGGAAAGCACACTTGACATACAAGATTCTGGCTAGGAATGTTAGTCAAAAAATAATAGGTCAGCTGTAATAGAGGGGTGGCAAATCAGAGATGATAGCTCATTTAACCTCCAGAAGCACAGCCTAATGGGGAGAATCTAAGTTAAAAGTGGATGAAATTTCAATTTTGTTTTTTTCTCATTTCTTTTATAGCCAGAAAAGATTGGGGATTTTCTGCTTTGGCCTTCTGTGGTTACAAATTAGTGCTCTGCATCCTTTGTTTCTGGCACATATTGGTAAATTCCACAAAGGGAGGATGACAAATACGTGAATTGACCTGGTAAAAAGAGGTATTGTGAATTGTCATTTGCCTGCTGGAGATGAAGTGACTGGTGGGCCAATTGCAGGTTGATAATGCAACTCAAATATCTGATGCTTTAGCTGGTGAGATCTGCCGTCAACAATGTTAACATGATTGAATTGCACTTTGGATGCTTTATTTTGAATCACTGTTGCATAGCCACAAATTAATTTCAATTACTCTGTCCTCCAGGCAGCCAAAACCCAGGCAGATGTAATTGACAAAATGAGTAAAAAGAGTCACCCCAATCAGGATGGCATTTTACCTGCACATTTTATCTACCCTTCCAGTGCCATCCTATCTAAACATAATCCAGAATCCAGGAAGGAAGAGACAGCAACACTAGTAATCTCAGGATAAACAAAGAGCAGTTGAAGTGTATGATAATATCCTAATCAGAGGGTCCAGAGACATTTGACCTTTGCTGTGGAGTGACTGGACATGGGTCTCAAAGGTCTTGGTTTGAAATACATGATACAGTTTTAGTGTGATAACTCTCATAATCTGCTTGGGGAATCACTCATTGACCTCCCAATTGGGCTCATTGAATATGAACCCCTAGGGATTGGTATTTAGTCAACCAGATAGAGCTCATATCCCTCTGCCTCATACAAAGCAAGATCCTGAGAGGATCCATTAACATTTAGTCCTGATTGGGACCTGTTGTGTTCAACATGGGCTTGTAGTTATTGTTTATTTTCATTTTGTGCAATAAAAGCATGGTTCATTCATAGCTGACTCCTGGAGTTATTATAGTTAGCAGCTGAGGGTAATGTCCATAATATTATTCAAGATTTTGTTCAGGTATGCGGGTGAGTGAGGAAATTTTGACGTTACATTAAGACAGCAGTGCCTGGGACCATTCAGTTTCATGAAGCTCTCAGCACTCATATTGTTTGATAACTTCCTAAAGTCAATGCCACACTAGGAAAACTCTCTAGGTATGGGACATCTAAAGAATTCTGCAGGTCAAAACGAGATTCATTTTCATTAAGTTGTCAAGATGCATTTGTGCTTGAGAATTTGTCCTTCCTTGATCCCTTCGAGAAAAATGTCAAACAGATTGCTATGGTGAACAAAACATACTCCCTTCTCCCATTAATAATGACCCAACTAAGAATACTTGAAGATGAGCAAAGATGCACCACAGTGAGGCACTTACCTCTACAAAAGTGATCATCAAAAGGACCAAATAGATTCTTAGGGATGGTTTTGCAATATTGACAGGTTGGGAGGGATTCTGCTTGTGTGGAATAAGCACAATATGATGCTAACAATGCCACAACTAAAATCAGAGACTAGGCTTTACACAGTGAAACCAGGATGGTTGACCGATGATTTGAAGTCCATTTGTTGTGTACATTGTGACTGATTGCATTAACTTTAAAAAATAGATTTAATGACATTAAATGGAATGGGGCAGAGAGGGATACCATTTTTGTAATTGTTTTATCTTCTTCTTCATCAACAATATGGCATTCAATGATCACAATAATGAGAAATGGCCATTTAGTTTTAGCATTGATCTGCAATGTGTGATGGAAATATAGAGCAGACCTAAATGATAATCCACTGCAATAAATTATAATTTGTCTTTGTCATGGTAACAAATTGCTGTGAGGTTGTAACCAATGAGTATAAATATTATAGCATCCAACAAATGTTATTTAAATTCATGAAAAATATTTAATTTCCCAGAAATGCTAGATTCATAAATTGAAAGGTGTTAGCTACCTGAGGAGAAAACAAATCATTTACCCCTCGGTATTGATGGCTTACTGAATCTTCTGAAAGCCAAAACACACTGACACCAAGTGGAGAGAGTCAGCTAATACTACAGCATTGTGTCATCATTGTTACATGACCTATGACAATATTAATGGATGCCGTTTAGGGCACAGTTTTCTAATGACATTCCATCATTTTTATTTTTTGATTGGAATCGAAGGACATTGCAAGCCCGTAATCAGATCAAGCTATTTGTGAATTGTATGTGAAACCCTAGGTTAGGTTTTCGTTCTTAATAACCCACACAAAAATTGTTTCAGATATTTTGTTACAAAGACTGGTGTGTCCGTGCTTCATATTCTGTGGTGTATTATCATCATATTAAACAAAGGTGTTGCAGGCGTTGATAATACTTACCATTAATATACGATAGTGCTGTCATCCAACAAGCTTTTACTTCATTTCTCCAATTAGTTCAATTGACATGGATCAGTATGGATTATATTGTCATTGGTTAAGTACCCAGCCTTAATGACTGGAATGAAAACAGAAAATGCTGGAAGAACTCAGCAGGTCTGACAGCATCTGTGGAAAGAGAAATAGAGTTAATATTTTGATCAGATACAACTCTGCTACAGAACCAAGAAGAGATAGGTATGTACCTTTTTCATACTGTTAAAAATGGGACAGGCACAGGTGGAGTGAAAGGGAAGAACAGGTTAGATTAACGTTTGGAGGAGATTAAGTGACAAGGATGGAACAAAAGGCAAATGGTAGTATTTAAGGAGCAAAGCATTGGTCCAGAGCTGGTGTTAATTGCAGAATAAGAAGCAGCACTGTCTGAAAGAGAAACATGGGAACAAGATACAGACTAGCACGAGGGAAATAATATACAAAATGGAGGACAGCATTCATAGTGTGAAGTTGATAAACTCAATGTTGAGATGAGAAGGCTGTTAAGTGCTTGATGAGATAATGAAGTACTGTTCCTCAAGCTTCCCTGAAACATTGCATTAGGCCGAGGACAGACATGTGAGTGTGAGGGCAGATAGTGAATTGAAATGGCAAACAAGCAGAAGGGTGGGATCATGCTTGTGGATTGAATAGATGTGTTCCGCAAAGCAGTCACACAGTCTGCATTTCATCTCCCCAGTGCTGAAGAAACACATTGTGAGTAATTAATACAGTGCAGTAAATTGAAAGAAGTTTGAGTAAATCACTGCTTCACACAGAAGGACAGTTTGGGGCCTTGGACAGTGAGGAGAGAGGAGGTAAAAGGGTGGGTTTTATACCTTCTGTGATTGGATGGGAATCTAACATGGGAAGGGGATGAGCTGCTTAGGGTGATAGAGGACTGGACCCAGAGTGTTGCGGAGAGACCAGTACCTTCAGAATGCTGACAGTTGAGGGAAGATGTGCTTGGTCATGGCATCATGCTCAAATGAGCAAAAATGGCATTTAACAATTCTTAGAATACAGGGGCTGGTGAGCTGGAGAGAGAGGGCAAGGGAAATGCTATCACAATTCTGTGAGGGAAGGCAGGGATGAGGGCAGAAATGTGGAAATGGATTAGCCATAGTTAAGGGCTCTGTCAATTACAGCAGGAATCCTCATTGAAAAAAAAGGAAGACATATTGGAGGTGCCATTGTGAAAGAAAGCATCATCAGAACAGATGCAACAGAGACGGAGAAGGTGGGAGAACAGAATAGAGTCCTTACAGGAAGCAGAATGTGAGAAGGTGTAGTTAAAGTAGTTGTGGGAATGAATATTAGTCAATCTCTAGAATTGGAGACAGAAGATAAGGAAGGGAAGAGAAACTTTGAAGGTGAGAACATGTGAAGGTGAGAGAAGGGTGGAAATTAGAAGCAGAATTGATTAATTTTTCCAGTTCTGGGCAGAGCAGAAAGTGGCATCAATGCAATCATCAATCAATGAAGAGGGGAAAGAGTTGTAGGAAAGATCCTGAGCTGTATTAGAACAAGGGATGTTCCACAAAAAGATAGGCATAACTAAGGCCCATGTGGGTGCCCACAGCCACACCATTTATTTGGAGGAAGTGAGACAAGTTATAGGAGAATTTGTTTAATGAGAGAGCAAGTTCAGCCAGGCTGAGGAGAGCAGTGTGGATGGAGACTGTTCGGGCCTCCATTCAAGGAAAAAGCAAAAAAAAAGCTCTCCATCCATTCTGGTGCAGGATGACAGTGTAGGTTGGATGGCCAAAGTGACGAGGAGGCAGTTAGGACCAAGAAACTGGAAATTGTTGAAATGACATGTAGAAGAATCATGAACATAGGTGGGAAAAGACTGGACAAGGGAGAAATAATAGAGTCAAGATAGGAAGAAATAAACTCAATGGGCTAGAACAGGCTGAAATGATGACTCTGCTGTGATAGTCCTGTTTCTAGGTTTTGGGGGGGATTTACTGATTGAGATGACATGGTAGATGTCTGTTTTGTGGCTGGAGTGCTGCTTGGTTACTGTGAAGTCAGAGACCTAGTGAACCGAGTGCATCACTTGCACAAACTTCTCACCTACATTGCAATGCCGCCACTGACTTCAATACTTTATAGACAATGGGTCTCTGCGTCCATCTTTTGGGAGACTTGATACCTGATGCATGCAGTCCATCAAGTAGTTGTCATTGCATTATCCATTCCTTAATGCAATGCTACCTCTTATGTTTCAGCATTAGCTATCACAGTTAATTTTTCACTCTTTGGCTTTTTGAAATTTATCTCTCCATCTCTTTAAGATCTTCTCAGAAGCTCAGGAAAACAGGTCATCCAGGTGATCTGGTTAACTAAACATGACTATAAGTACATCACTTCAGTCTAGATTGACTCAATTCTAATGTTACCTCTCCCTGTTGTTTGGCACCTGTCAGAGGTAAGCTGCTCAAGGACAGAAATTTCTTGTGTGGAAAACAAAATGGCAAAGGCATATATTATTCTACTCTAAATGTGGAAAGCTGAAAGCTCATGAGCAGTGAAATAGGACACAAAGCAAATTAATGCAATGAATGGGGGGGGCATAATAGTTGGATGTTATTTAAACCAGATTTGAAGGAAAGAAGACATATGTTCAGAAGAGCGTAGCGCAGCAAATACTCGTAGTCAATGTGAAGGAGCAGGTAAATACAGAATGTATTTCGTACAGCATCTTGTGCAAATAGATGAACAGACAGCTTTAGAGTTGTTTAGATAAGTAAGGGAGGATAGAGAATATCATAACATAACAATCATAGGAATGCAATTTACTGCAAAGGAAGTGGAGAGATGCAGGAAGGGATGATGAAACTAAAATTTCACAGACATGATCAGTTCATAACAAAACACATGGAGGATGAATGCAGTCTACCAATAATGGTTGATAACTTGGGAGCAGGTGAACACTTGGGATCAGTGGGTTGGGTGCTAAGGTCGTCTCTAGATTCTAATGCTCTGGAAGAGTTTAAAATTTTCAAAGTGGAGAGAGGGAACGGGAACTGGCTCACCTTCAATTAATGTCACATTGAGATTCTTTAGGAGTTTGTTAATATGTTGGGGAAAGTAAGAATGGAATTTTAAAAGAGTAAATTGACAAACTTAAACAATCTGGTTCACGTTAGTGCCCAGCTGATAGGTTCATTGATGAGAACATTTGAAAGTTTATTTTTATTTATTTTATTTGAAAGTTGTTGTTTCATGGCCAAACTTGCACCAAATTGAGCACAATCCTTTATTTGTCTGCATGACTACTTTCCTTTGCATTAGCACTGCTGGCCCTCCAAGGGATTGCCTGCTCTACTTGGCAAGGCTCTTATCATGGCTCTCTCTGTCTTTGTGACATGCATCACGCAGGCTGCCCCTGCCTCCTGAAGGCACCCAGTGCCATGATTTGGGTGCCCCCTGCCCAATCAGAGCATCTATTTTTAAAATTGCACCAAGGGATTGAGAGCCAAAATTCATCTGGGTGTTGGATTCCTGACCCCACTTCGAAAATCTAAATCTGGGTTTCCAGTAATTAAAGTATATTTCAATCTAAAAATAATGTGGTTGCACAAGACTTTTTAGACCAACTAAGGGAAGAAATTTCTGGAGATTGAAGTGGAATAAAACAACAGGAAAGTAGAATATTTTCATTCTTCAAGTTACTGATCTCCCTTGGTGGCACCAACTGTCAGTGTGATTGTTTCACTGGCAACAGCAACTTTCTGGCACCTTACAAAAGTAGCAATCTTTAAAACCCAGAATTACACAGCCCCGAGGCCATAAAAACAAGATATTGTGGGTGGGCGAAGATAGAATTTGCGATGGGAATCAGTTGCACCAAGTCACACCCCTATTATGGTACAGATGAGATAATACATCATAAGAACAATTGCTGCCATTTTCACCCGAGCACAGGAATAACTGTTCACCCTGGGGGATCATTTAAAAGGCCAGTTTCTGACTGCAGTATGTAAACCTGCTATCAGAAACAAATCACCTTTTCTTTTGCTTTTTACTGGCAGACCACAAACTTACCAAGGGCCAAAGAAAAATGGATGCACCTTCTACAGCTACATAATCAAGTGTAGTCCTTGGGTCAGTAACTAGAAGAAGTATTAAAAATTCAGTTTCTAATAAAAATTTATTTGCAGGCCATACCTTTGTCATTGCGGCTTCTGCTATGTAGGAACAGCCACCATCCATCATAATGACCGGAGCTATTTACAGTAGAACAGAGATAATTATGGTATCAGGCACATCATCTGAACTGAAAATAAGCATTAAAAAAAGAGGAGATTAGGCCCTGAATGTCATTGGAATTTCTGTCATTGTGCCATGATACCTTTGGTGAAGCATAGTGGAATTCTTGCTATGCTTGTAAGTATTATTGGCAACTTTACAGTGGCAGAACATCTGAGGAAATCCATTGTCAGTGACATGAAATTATTCAGTATGATCACTGAGATTATCAGTTTGTTTGGATCTCACTTTATTAATAGGCAGCCGAGCATGAAGAAGTAATGAATGAGGCTGGAAGAAAAAGAAATATCTTTAATAGCACCAGAAGAAGATAAATGGAGTTCTTCTAGCATATTCTGTGTGTAGAAGGTTTGAAAAGCTTACTCACAAATGGAAGGTTTAATGGAAGAACTACAAGAAGCACACAGCGAAGGAAGCAGCTGGATAATTTTGAAGATTTGCTTAACCTGAAGTCCAACTCCAGCCCTCACCCCTCACAACTCCCCATGCCAACATAACCCCACCCACCTCCATGGCCCCTCATACCCTCCATCCATTTGTTGCTATGATTAGAAAGCTTGGAAGATCATGTCGACTCCATCCCCCCCCAACCCTTCCTCAGTATGACATTTAGACAGCGATGGCCTGGCATGGATTGTAAATTCATTTTATGTTTGACAAATAATGATTGAAGCATAGTGAAGATTTACAGCATATTCTAATTTATAATCATCTTGAATGGCAAAACTGTGAGTTCAGTGTCAGTAAACACGTTTAAGCAATGCAGATAGGCAATCTGTTTCAAGAACGTATTGCCAGGTCAGGAAGAGCCTAAAGGTATTAGCAACTGTAGATACTTGGGCTCTCCAGTGATAGCAGATGAAAAATAAGTAAAGGAAGTTAATATATGTATTTGGGAAGACAAGTGCTGTATTTTTCAAGAAACCTATAGGTAAATCAATACTCTGTTTAAAACAATGCAAGAAAAATTAAGCTAAAAGCTTTTAGAGTAATGCTAAAATACTTCATTATCATTAGTAATATGATTTATTTCCTATTAAAATCTATGCCAGAATTCTATCGGCCCACCCACCACGGAATCAAAGCAGGTGAAGGGCGGACAATGGAAATGTCCGTTGACTTTGGGCAGAAATTTCTAGTCCTGCACGAGTGAGGTTATAAAGCCCCATCCATTGTATAATGTATTTTAGCTCCACACACTTTTTATGCACATTCAGGTCTACTTTTAACAATCCCAAGAAGTACCTTGCTTTTTACAATGGGTACACGACCTCTTCCAAAGGGCGCCTGACCTCTCACAAAGGTATTCTGGGACTGCATCCAAAAGGTGTCTTATCTCTCCAAAAGGGTACACCACCTCCCTAAATAAGTTTAGACGTTTCCTGCCAGTTCACAAGTGCACAAGGGATTTATTGGACATTCCATCAATGATAATCAGATCAGCCTGTGGCAGCTGCACTTTAACATGCATGATTGCCTCTGTGAACCATAGACGTTCACATTGGAACTGCTCTACCCTTGGTGAAAATGGTATCTGAGGATGGACAGGACTTATGGGTTCCATCCTCTGGAACCATTCTCATAACAATGGGAAGCCCCTCTGTGTTTCTGAAAATTCAGACATTATTGTAGAAAATATTTGATTTTCTTTAAATTACAATTGCATTCACAAAATATAGCAGAGAAAAGACCTAATACTGCAACACTTAAAAAGTAGAAAAAATAATAAGTTTAATTATTGGAAAACTAATGAACAAAGGGAAATTGCTGGAAGCACACAGAATGTCCCTGTTCATCCTATAATGCTTGGACATGGAGCGGGCTTAGACATTTGATTTCCTGCTGGGGATCCTAAAAAAGTGTGGAGTCTTATTATGTCTCAGACCAATATTTATCAACTACAACTCAGCCTTCAACCCCATTATTCCTACGAAACTTATCTCCAAATTTTGTGACCTAGGCTAAGTGCATCCCTCTGTGACTGGATCTACACTTCCTAATCCACAGACTGCTATCAGTAAGATTGGCAACAACACCTCCTCCACATTATCCTCAACACTGGATACAAGGCTGTGTTCTCAGCTCCTTACTATACTCCATGCAGCCAAATTCTCTCTCAACTCAATTTTCATTTTGCTGATGACACCACCATAGTGGGTCAAATCTCAAACAATAACGCAACAGAGTACAGAAAAGACATGGAGAATGCGGTGAACTGGTGCAACGACAATAATCTCTCCCTCAAAGTCAGCAAAATGAAGGAGGAAACATAGTGGAGGATATGCCCCTGTCTACATCAATGAGGATGAGATGGAAATTGTTGACAGCTTCCAAGTTGCTAGATGTCTAGATGGCCAACAACTTGTCCTAGTCCCTCCACACCAACACTACAGTTAAGAAAGCCCAGTAAAGCATCTACTTTCTCAGGAGGCTAAGGAAATTTGGCATGTTTTCCACGACTCTCACCAACATTTATAGAAGCACCATAGAAAGCATTCTTTCTGGTTGTAACACAGCTTGGTATGGCTCCTGCTCTGCCTAAGACCACAAGAAACTCAAAGGATCATGAATGAAGCTCAGTCCATCACCTAAACCGATCTGCAATCCACTGACTCTGTCTATGCTTTCCGCTGCCTCTGAAGACCAGGCAGCATAATTAAGAGCCCTGTGCACCCTGGACATACATACTTTTGTTGGAAAAAAGATACAAAAGTTTGAGATCATGTATGAACGCACTCAGGAACAACTTCCTCTCTGCTGCCATCAAACTCTTGAATGGACCTACCTCATTAAATTGATTCTGTATATCCTAGCTATGACTACACTATATTCTGCACCATCTCCTTTTCCTCCTCTGTGTATGGTATGCTTTATCTGTATAGAACACAAGAAACAATATTTTTCACTGTATACTAATGCATGTGACAATAAATCAAATCAATTCAAATCAAATATGTGCCACAACTTCTGTCCAGGTGCCTGTAGTTTTATTAGAAGTGCTCCATTTAGTGTAGTGTAATGTTCATCTTTAGATTTCAGATAATTCCAATTTTATCTATGAAGACTAAAATGACATGTTCCTCACAAATATACCAGCTTAAAATGCAGGGCTTCAGCACTGGAGATTGCTGCAGCATGCATTGAATGGCATTCAATTGCATAATCTTAGATGTGTGCACAATGTAAATTGCATACAAGTTATAGACAGAGGCATCTTTCAAAACCTAATATACTTCTTGATGATGCTTCCAATTCATTTTCAACAATGCTCTCAAGGTTCTCAAAGCAGATTTTTAATTCAGATCATGTTGATCCAGGGCTCCCATTCCTCTCATTTTCTTTTTAGTTTGTTAGTTTAATTGCCCCCAATAATCTCAAATGCTGGCAGAAACAAATTCAATAGCAACTCTCAAAAAGTAATTAAACACGCATTTAAAAAGAAAAAATGTATGGGACAATGGGGAATAATTTAAGGAGTTCAGTGAATAGCTTCTATAAAGAGTTGACACAAATAATGGGTGAAATTACCTTCTCTGCACTGAAGAATTCTATAAAATCATAAAACATAGGAGCAGAATTAGGCCACTCAGTCCATTGAATCTGCTCCGCCATTCAATCATTGCTGATATTTTTCTCATTCCCATTCTCCAGTCTTTTCTCCTGATTCCCTTATTAATCAAGAATCTATCTATCTCTGTCTTAAAGACACTCAATGACCAGACCTCCACAGCCTTTTGCAGCAGAGGTTCATAGATTCACCACTCTCTGGTTGAAGAAACTCCTCCTCACCTCTGTTTAGCCTGAGGTTGTGCCCTCTGGTTCTAGTTTTTGCTACTAGTGAAAGTATCCTCTCCATATCCATTCTATCCAGGCCTCGCTGTATCCTGTAAGTTTTAATAAGACTCCCACTCATCTTTTAAACTCCAGCAAGTACAGACCCAGGGTTGAGATGGTGCTCTTCTTACCTTGCCTGATGTGATAAAGTCAGTTAGTTTATTTCTGTGCTCTCTAATCCATGCAGGGTGATTGTTGTAGCACGGAATACCCAAGTTGCGTTAAGTTTTTATCCATGGGGCCCCATATGCATCATTCCCTTTTCTGTTTGAATTCCTCTGATACCTCTTTCACAGCTGCATCGGAAAACCTAGGGGCTCAATTTTCTCCACCTGAAAATATGCCCAATATTTCAAAACAAAATTTACAGCTCCACAGTAAATTTCAATTTGTCAATGCAAAACTTTAAACTGCAGCAGCATAAGATATTCCATGTTCCAACAGGCAAACTACAAATACAGACATACCCAAACCTGGAGAACATCACAAATACTTTAATTGGGAATATCCTGAGAATATCCTGGAATCAGCAGACTTATATTTGGTTAGTGTCAATCACATTCCATTTTCCATCTGCAGGGGATTTTACCCAAGCAGAAAATCTCAACTCACTATTCAGAAGAACAGGGATATTGACTAAGGTTATGAATAAAACGTATATAGGGAGATATTGGAAATCCAGCTTTTAACTCTAGTTGTCTCTTCCCCAGATGGCCAAGAAAATGGAGCCAGGAGCTGGGGAGAGCAAAAGGTGAAGGACGGCGATCTTCTCTAAGTTGCAAGTGATAAATGGATGGTGGGGGTGGGGGGTGGGTGGGAAAGGGGGTTCCTCATGCCTATTGAGGAGAAGAGGAGAGTTCTCAGCCAAGTTAGAGTGGCCTAGATGGAGGTCGCACAGAGGTCAGCAGCCTTGGGGTCATCCAATTAATCTAGCTGCAGTGCCACAAAGAGTTCCATGATCTTCTGAGGTCTGGAAGGGCAAGCATGTAACAATTCTGGAGTTGGTCATATATGTAAAGGTATGATGTGGGTCAATTGTGGGATTGTCTTCTGTGTTGTCTGGCAGCATTGATGCATATATGCCATCTGCATGACAATGAGAATAAGAAGAGGATAAGAACTACCACACCACTTAGCTGGCAAAAATCATTGAAAATAGTGTGGTGCTGCCAAAATACACAAAGGCCACACTTTTGAAGGCATCATTGTAGTACAACATCACCTTTCCAGTCTATCTCTTTACTTACAAAAGAAGAAGGGTATATAATGTTGGAGAAAGGATTAAGGCCAGAGACAGTATCCCCAATGACACCATTGAAGAGGAGATCCTGGAATTGGTTTCCAATCAACAAAGTCAGGCCATAGATTCAGATGAGGGTAAGAGGAAGACAGCAGCGTAGTGAGAATGTATAATTCCAGCAAACGCTGCTAAAGGGGCAGAGAAGGGGAGGTGTTGGAAGTGGAGAAAGCTGACACATTAGAATCACACGTTTGGGGATTGGGCAGTTGGAGGAATGCTGTTGGCGACCACCAAGATGCTGAGTGCTAGGCTGACGCTGAGACCCTGGAGACATCCATCAGGTGGCAGGTACTGTATGTCCAGTATGAGATGTGTGGAGATGTGGCAAACATACCAGAGATATTGCACATTCTGGCACTGATACTGGAAGATCCATCCAGGCAATGAGTGCTGTGATGACCCTCTCTTCAAAAAATATGGTTTTCTCGATTGAGGAACTGGCGACTGTTATGGGGGCTGGAAAAACAGCAGTTCATGGAAGTAATACTGTATGTGCATACTGACCTGCATTCCATCACTAGTCTCTGAGCTCCGTGGCCCATAGCGGGAATAAGGAGCTGAGAGTCACATCGAGTCCCTGGTTCCTCTCAGGAAAGCCAGGAAGGCCAAATGACTCTATAGCAACAGAAGAGCAGCCGCCAATATCATTGAGGAGCACCTTATCTTTGTGAGAATGTATGGGCATCCTTCTGCTTGACATTATTTATCTGAGTAACATTGCCCATAAAACATAGATCTGTGTGGAGAAGGTGCCAATTACCATAAAAGTGATATTGAGCTGGAGATCAGATGCTGGAATCTTCTGATGATCAAAGGTCCCCGTGTCTCATGGATACCCAGACCCTCCCAAGGATTGGTTTGGTCTGTTGGCTGCTGCAGTTCACCCGCCTCTTTCTCTGACTCCGAATCCAAGGACTGGGCTGTCTCTACCAATTCCTCCACTGACAGATTTCCTTCTCTGAAGGGCCAGGTAGTGCAGTGCACAGCAGAAGCAGTACACAGAAGGTTCACAAGGATGATCTCTTGTATGACGTGTAAGATTAAAAGTGGTTTGACACCTTAAAATTCAGTATTTGAATCAGGAATGCATTTATTTGAAGTTGTAAACATGATGGAGGGATTGTCTTATGAGGAAAAATTAAACATGTTGGGACTCTACATACTGGAATTTAGAAGAATGAAATTCTTAAGGGATGATTCTTAAGGGTCTTGACATAGTAATTGCTGAGGAGATGTTTCTTCTCAAGGGAGAGTCTAAGACCAGTGAGTGTACTCTCAGAATAAAATAGCACCAATTTAAGACTGAGGTGAGGAAGAATTTCTTCTCAAAGAACCATAGCACCTCTATAGTACAGAAACAAACCTTTCATCCCATTGAGCCTGCACTGACAACAAACCCACCCTATTCCCTACCCTCTTAAGAGAGTTCCCAGTCTTTAGAACTCCAATAGAGAGCTGTTGGGGCAGAGTCATTATGTATATTTAAGGCTGAGATAGATTTTTGATCAGTAAGGGAATCAAGGATTACACAGAAAGGTGCAACAAGCTTAAGGGGCTGAATGGCCTACTCCTGCTCCTATTTCTTATGGTATAATGATCTAACTACCATATTTATTACTAACGATCCTCAGGTTTCGTGCTTAGACTTTGAACTGGAGTTATCAGCCATTTCTTCAGAGATTATCCTCTGTTTCCAAAATATCCAAAGAGTCCTGGCCCAGAATGTTCCCAGTGCCTGCTTTGTACCACACCCCCCACAGAATGAAGAATGTCCACAGGGGATGCCATTTCACACCACAATGGTGAATAGAATCTATAGAATCCCTACAGTGCAAAAAATGATTGCGTATGCGACAACCCTTCAAAAGAGTACTCTTTCTAGGCCCATTCCCCCACCCTATTCCTGTAACTCTGGAAATTGATCATGGCCAATCCACCCTAACCTGCACATCTTTGGGCTGTGGAAAGAAACTGGAGCAATGAGAGGAAACCCATGCAGACATGGGGAGAACATGCAAACTCCACACAGGCAATTACTCAAGCACGGAATTGAACCCAGATTTCTGGCACTGTGAAGTAACAGTACTAGTCACTGTCCCAATGTGCTGCTCAATGGTGACTGCAACACCAACTTTTTGGACCCTTTCCTGAGGAATAGCCATGAATCTGATCAAAAGTATATATAGAGTAATTTGTTTTTCAGCAGCCTTCCCTGCTAAAGTCAGGCATTGACCGCTTTCCATACTTTATATTCCCACTTTCATCAGCCCCTGAAAAAAATGTGATTTCCACCAGCAGTATTAGGTGCACCAAAAACTCATTCATTAGGTATACCTACCTAATGAAATGTTTTCCGGCATTAATTCAGTTTCAAATCTTTAGGCATTAGTTTCAAAATAGGGGAATGGTTTCCTGTAACCTACTGTACTATTGCTCAGTGTAACGGTGCCAGGCTCATGATTTGATTAATTTGATTTGATTTACTTTTGTCACATGTTTAAGTACACAGTGCAAAGTATTGTTTCTTGTGCACTTACAGACAAAGCGTACTGTTCATGGAGAAGGAAAGGAGAGGTACAGAATGTAATATTACGGTCATAGCTAAGGTGTAGAGAAAGATCAACTTAATGGGAGGTAGGTCCAGCAGAATTCAGATGGCAGCAAGGAAGAAACGGTTTTTGAGTTGGTTGATACGTGACCTCAGAATTTTGTACCTTCTTCTCAATGGAAGAAGGTGGAAGCGACTGTGTCCGGGGGATATATTCATACTGGATTTAACACTTCTGTAGGCCTATGGCAGCTCTGCTTTGGCCACATAATATTCTGCCCTCTGCCTTGGTTAATGCATGCATCTATTTATTATAATTTATTAAAACGCTTTTATGTTCTTGGTTTCTTAAAATAACAATAAATGGAATTGAATTATATAATACATTTTTTACATCATACTTCAATGAAAAATTGTATGTTGTGTAGGATTAAAAGGGGTTTGACACCTTAAAATTCAGTATTTGAATCAGGAATGCATTATTTGAAGTTAATTGTGTGTTAGTTATGCCCGCAGCTCGTATTGATGTCATCATAATGTCTTCTTTCCTAAAGAACTGAGTTAAAAATTCCCAAGAGTGTGGTGTCTTCACAGAACATTTGTTTTTTTTCCCCCTGTGGAGCAGCTTTCAGAGTGAAATATTTTAACAGGTGAGTGCATAAGCTATAACAACAGCCCCTGGTGTCTGTTGTGCTGGTGGTTTATGCTCTAATGATGCACTCAACTCTGTTTCCATGGTTCAGTGAGTAAGCTAGAATATATAGGAAGATTAATTACTGCCTTTAACACTCCAAAGTTAGTCAATCTGTGTATCATCATGTGAGGTACTGAGATAGGTATTGGACAGAAATTCAGACTGGCTTCTCCAGGAATCTGAAATTGCTCCACTGAGGTGATAGTTTACACCAAGGAGTAAAGGGGAAAAAATTGTCTGTACTTTACAATGGTGAGGATCATAGGAATAGGGATAGGATATTCAGCTCCTTGAACATGCTTTATCATTCAGTCGGGGAGCACTTCAGCACTTCAGCAATCAAGGACATTCAGCCTCTGATCTTAGAGTAAGCATTCTCCAAGGCAGCCTTCAAGACACTAGATAACAGAATTGCCAAGCAGAAACTGATAGCCAAGCTCTGCATGCAAGAGGACAGCCTCAACAGGAATCTTGGGGTCATGTCACATTATCTATAACTTCCACCATGCTGCATGGATTTGCAAAATCCTGCGAAATTTGGCTTGAGACAATTTACAACGCTTTAATCTGTGATTATCTCTCTCTTCACACACACTGTTTGTATCTGTAAAGACTTGATTACCTGTAAAGACTCACATTCTAACCATTCTTCACATTCCAATCTGTAATTAACTTGCAATTGTGCCTTTGTCTATATATGCTGTGTTTGTGAACTAACCTCTCCTCACCTGATGAAGGGGCCATGTTCAAAAGCTGATGATTCCAAACAAACCTGTTGGACTTCAATCTGGTGTTGTGAGACTTCTTACTGTGCCAATCATTCAATTAGATCATGGCCTCAAATTTCTTTACTCAATTTTACTTCATATCCTTTAATACCCTTAACCTAACATAAATCTATTAAACTCAGTCTTGAGGACTTCACTTGAACCAGTGTTCATAGCCTTCTGGGGACAGAATTCCAGATTTCCAAACACCTTTGTGTGTTAAATTGCGTCTTTATTTGCCTCTCAACTGGCTTGGCTGTAAGATTAAGATTATGTTCCCTTGTTCTAGATCACTCCATCAGAGGAAACTGTTTTTCTTTTATACCCGATTGAATCCTTTTGTTATTTTGAAAACTTCAGGCAAAAACCTCAGAACAGCATTATCTCTGGACAGTTGCATTTGCTGCTTACTTTCTTCTTCCACGGTCATGCCTTTGGATCGTTGGAGAACTGTATGCTGACACCAAAGCCAGTGTTACATATTTAGATGTTACATCTGCAGTTTTAGAGCTGAAAATGAGTCTGCTGTTTTTTAGGATAATGTTGGAGGTGCGGTGAGGCTATGATTTTGAACCTGTCTTAACCATTGAGGTGGAGGGAGGCAGCATGCAAACTTGGTCTGAAGAAATTTGTTATGTAAAAGAATTATGTGGCCCAAAACACTAATTGTGCTTTTCTCTCCATGCATGCTGAAGAACTGCTGAGTTTCTCCAGCATTTTCTGTCTTTATTTCAGATTTATAGCAACCACAGTATTTTGCTTTTCTTTTATGCAAATGAAGGTATCTTCATTTACCTATTTGTAACATGGATCTATGTGGGCCCCATATTGTTGGCTGCCTTAACACTCAGTAGATGTGTGTTAATAGCTCATGGTGAAACCAACCTTCTCTTCTTAAAGGCAATCTGTCTCTCTTAAAGATAAACTGCACTGAATTACAGGTGGCTCCTATTGTTTACTCTTGCTGCAAGCTTGTCACAAGAAAATAGAACACCATGGCAGGGAGAGAGCTCCCGGGTGAACTGATGTGGTACTAGAGGCCTCAGCGGTAGAGACTGACAGGAAGAAAGAAGCTATGTTTCCTTAGGGATCAGAATGTCCTTAGTTGGGATTAGGAGCAGGTAATTAGGGAAGTTAGTTCCCAGTGCCTAGATCTGAAGATCTGACAGCCATGCCACAAAAAATCTAATGACCTCACACAGGTGGTCACATGACATTTCTCACACACCATGCTCAACTTCCCAGTGTGGTCCAAGGCACCACACTGTCACTCATTCACCCGGCATCTCTCAAATCTCATACTTAACCATCCAGATATTTCAGCTCACCCTTACAAATATTCCATTGATGCCAGCCTCACACACAAGTCTTGCTATTTCAACATTTCTCTAGCTTTTCAGCTGTGGTGGGCATGCCATCCAAGCATAATGCTGTGCAATAAATGTTATTCTTCCTTCTTCCTCACAGAATGGCACAGTAGCACAGTGGTTAGCACTGCTATTTCACAGCTCGAGGGATCTGGGTTCGATTCATGGCTCGGGTCACTGTCTCTGTGGAATTTACACATTCTCCTTGTGTCTGCATGGGTTTCCTCCGGGTGCTCTGGTCTCCTCCCACAGTCCAAAGATGTGTGGCTTAGGTTGATTGGTCATGCTAAAATTGCCCTTTAGTGTACTAGGATGCTTAAGTTAGAGGGATTAGCAAGTAAAATATGTAGGGAAATGGAGTAGGGTCTGGGTGGGATTGTGGTCAATGCAGACTTGATGGCCAAAGGGCCTCCTTCTGCATTGTAGAGTTCTATGATTCTATGAGGACAAGGCCTTACACAATAGCAGAACCGGCAGGTAGTAAGAATTTCTGCATCTCCTCAGATCAATGGTGAAAATGATTTTCCACATTACCAGAGTGCTGAGAACTTTGAGGTGCCATTCCTGCCTTAACTCAACTCCCAGAATACCCTAATCTCACTGTCTGGCATGACAGACAAGCTGCTGAAGGTGTCATCATGGCATTCCACCCACCTTCCATCACCAAATTTCCTCTTTTTGAGTTCCTGCTCTTAGATACCCAAGTGCTCCTGCCTATCCAGCCACAACAGCTTAAGGAGTGAAGAACAGCACAGCACTAATGATGCGGTTCCATCACTTGATCTAACATTCAAAGTCACAAGCTCAGACAATGACATTGTACGAAGTTAGAGAGTAGTGCGAAGTTGGGATCTGCATTTGCTGAGTCACTAATGACACTGAACAATGCTTGCCCATCCATCATCATTACTGATATTCCACACTGGCTTCCCATGCCAGCATTTCATAGAATGTCTACAGTGCAGGAGGCCATTTGGCCCACCAAGTCTGTATTGGCCACAATCACATTGAGGCCCTCTTCCTGTAACCTTACATATTTACCCTGCTAATTCCTCTGACACTAGGGTCAATTGGTCAATCAACCTAACCTGTACATCTTTGGACTGTGGGAGAAAACTGGAGCACCTAGAGAAAATTCATACAAACATAGAGACAATGTGCAAACTCTGTTCAGTCACCCAAGGCCAAAATTGAACCTGGGTCCCTAGAGCTGTGAGACAGCAGTGCTAACCACTATGCCAACATGGATATTCAATTCAAAAGCACTGTCCTTGTATTTAAATTGATCAAAAGCTTTGACCCATCTTCTTTTTGTAGTCTCCATCTATCTCAAATACTCCATTGGTCTGACTTTTGTCTTTTCTGCACAGTGCTGTTACTTTGACTCAGCATTAGTAGCAAAGACATCAGTTGCCACAGTCCTCTTTACAGTTGCTTTCCTAAATGTCTTCCCTGTTTTTTAGAAATCATTTTCAAAACCAAGCTCTTTGATTGTGCAGTTTTATTTCATTTATTCCTGCCTTGCACAGAGGTCAATTTTGCACCTAAATTACAGCAGATAAAACATTACAGCCAAATAGTACCCTGTCGTAAGGACTTGTTCAGCGGATTCATGAAGTGGTTCAGAGGCTTGTAAGATAAGCAGAAGTGTTTATTAGTAACAAACAACTATGTACAAAACATAAGCCGAACTATAAGTTAATTCAATAATTACTTCTTCACATGCCTTTGGACATGGTATACATCACATGGTGAGTGGTAAATTCTTGTTGTCCCAAACAGATTTATACTGCAACATCCCAAGTCCTTACCCAACATATTTAAAGTATTATCTTTCTTTACACTCTACCCCTTCTGCCTATCACACAACAACTCATCTGCTCTGTGCCAACACCATAGACTTATCTTATTCTTTCTGGAGGGAGCGTTCTCTACATTCCTTCACAGTGTGAATATGGGTTTTCTTTATCTATGGTGCCATTTTGGAAACCGACGGGGTATGTCCATTCCACTTGAATGTTCTTCGTCCACGACCGCAATCTGCAGTTTGAGTTTCATCGCCGCACTATTCTTTCCTGAGCCCATATAGCTCACTGCTGTGTGCTGTGGTGAATTGATGGTCACCACTCTCCTCCTCCAGCATTGGCATTCCTGCTGTATACTTCTGCTGGACATTGCAGTTTCATTGTGTGACAGCAATCATTGGAGTTTATGACCTTTGACATAATACTGCGAGTAGTACTGTTCTCCAGACCCTATTTACCCTTACTATATCAACCACTCTCACACTACATTCTCTAGCAAATGTGAATACTTATTCAATTTCAAAAATATCTTAGAAAGAAGCAGGTAACTACACGAAGGAGGAATTGCTGGATTTAATGCTGGAAACAAGATAGGACCAAATGGACCAAATGTCTGTGAGATAATACTTGGGTAAGAGTGATCATGTGGTACCACAAAGCTTAGGTTAGTAATGGAGGAAAGCAAGGAACAATCTAAAGTAGAACATCTCATTTGGAGAAAGGATAATGTCAGTGGAGTGAGAAGGAGTTTAGCCAGAGTGAAATGGAAGCTCAGGCTGTCTGGAAAATCTGAATGGAGAAGATGTTTCAGGTAAAGATAATTTATATGGTGGTATAGTGGTTAGCACTGCTGCCTCACAGCACCAGGTTCAATCCTGGCCTTGGGTGACTGTTTACATGGAGTTTGCACATTCTTCTCACGTCTGTGTCATTTTGGTTCAGCTCAGGAACTCCAAAAATATTATAAAGAGCATGCCTGGATCATAAGTTTTTGTATCCCGAATTTGGCTAGGATAAGCATCGTATGTTTCACTTCAGGTATAATTCATATAACCCACTGGGGAGCTTTACCAAAGTTTAATGAAGAATATAGTTAACATGTATGGAAAGATAATAACAATAACTTTTATCAATTATAAACAAAAACAAAAAACTACGATAATGTATAACCCTTAACAAATATATCTAAGATGCTCTAATCAAGCAAAAACCTTCCATGGACAAAAGCCTTTAAACAGGTTCAATACAACAAAGTTCAGTACTCACATGATACTGGAATTGCATACTTTGGTTGAATTCTGCAGTTATCTTGATAGACTCAGAACAGTTTGAAATCAGAACAGCTACCTAAAACATCAGGGAGAGACTCTCAGCAAGCCACTAACAGCAGAATCTTTCCTTCAGGAAAGCAAAATGCATTGCTTTCAGCTGGCCCAGCAAAAAATCAGGGAGAGAGAGAGAGACTTTGTTTTAGCCTGATGTCCCTACTGAAAACTAAACTCTAACTGCAGCCAAACAGAAAATGAAATCTTAAACTCACTAGAAAAGAATAAAAAACTGTCCAGAAACACATGACTGTCCTCCTAACAATGCAGCATCATAAAATAACCCAGAGTTAAAATAAACAGATCCCATTTAAGCTATTGAAATAGCAATAAAAGGATTCCTCCAGCCAAACCAGTATCATAATGAGAAAGCAACTGAAGCCAAAAAGGATGGCTTACAACTGCCGAAGCCATGAATTAGAAAAAAAAATCTCCTAAAGATACATTATGTCACATTGTGGATTTCGTCTGAGTGCTCCAGTTTCCTTCCACAGTCTGATGATGTGCAGTTGGGTGGATTAGCCATGCTAAATTGACCATTCGTGTCCAAAGATATGTCGGGTAAGTGAATTAATCATGGTAAGTGGGCAGGGCTACGAAGGTGAAGCATTGGCCTAAATTGATACAGTTTTGAAGATTTGGTGTAGATTTGATGGGCCGAATGACCTCTTTGTGCACTGTAAGGATTCTATGATTCCAACAAAAAGGAATGATTGGGGAACCAAAGTTAAGGATTTTTGGATGATAAGGGGAAATAGAGAATTTGATGAAATCAAAAAAGTGTGCATGATGTATGTCAGGTGAATACTTCAAGCAAGAATGCTACCAAATACAATAGTGAGGAGGAAATAAGATTAACAAAGAGAAAAGGTGACAATACGATACTATTTATACAAATGGTAACTCTAAAATCTTTTATCAGCGTGTAAAGAGACAAAAAAATGAGATACAGCTTATTGGAGACAAAAATGGTGATATAAGCTTGGAGGCACAGGGCAAAGCTAGAATACTTAATGAGCACTTTGTTTTGATGTTTACTAAGGTAGAGGATGCTGACAAAATATTGATAGAAGTGGAAATGGTATAGGAATCAGTGGGTGAAAATTCAGAGGCAGCATGTGCTGTAAAGTTGGTAATATTTAGAATGGAAAAGATATCTGATTTGACTGGCTTCCATCTCAGGTTGCTAAGGGCAGTGGGGATAGAAATAGTGAAAGGGCTTGCCATAATCTTTCAATCTTCTCAAGATACAGTGGAGCTGTGAAAAGATAAGGAAGTGGCAAATGTAATGTCCTTGTTTTATAAAGGGTGTAAGGACATTATTGATAACCAGAGGACACTCAGTTTACATAGAACATAGAACAATACAGCACAAACAGGCCCTTTGGCCCACGAGTTGCGCCGATCACATCTACCAATCCACAGACCTATCTATAACCTCCTATCCTATTCTTTTCCATATACTCATCCAGAAGTCTCTTAAAAGACCCCAGTGAGTTTGCCTCAACAACCTCCGACGGCAGTCGGTTCCATTCACTCACCACCCTCTGAGTGAAAAACCTACCCCTGACATCTCCTTTGTATTTGCTTCCCTGCACCTTAAATCTGTGTCCTCTCGTATTGACCATTTCCACTCGGGGAAATGGTCTCTGAGAGTCCACCCTATCTATTCCTCTCAACATTTTATAAACCTCTATCAGGTCGCCTCTCAACCTACGTCTCTCCAGTGAGAAGAGTCCCAGCTCCCTCAACCTATCTTCATAAGGCCTGCCTCCCAATCCAGGCAGCATCCTTGTAAATCTCCTCTGAACCCTCTCAATAGCCTCTACATCCTTCCTATAATGAGGCGACCAGAACTGCGCACAATACTCCAACTGGGGTCTGACAAGAGTCTTATAGAGCTGCATCATTACCTCCTGACTCCTAAACTCTATTCCTCGATTAATGAAGGCCAGTACACCGTACGCCTTCTTGACCACTTCCTCCACCTGCGAGGCCGATTTAAGAGTCCTATGGACCCGGACCCCGAGATCCTTCTGCTCTACAACACAGCTAAGACTCCTACCCCTTATATTGTACTCCTTCATCCCATTATTCCTGCCAAAATGGACCACTACACATTTATCTGCGTTGAAGTCCATCTGCCACTTCTCCGCCCAGTCTTGCATCCTGTCTATGTCCCGCTGCAACTTTTGGTATCCCTCCAGACCATCTACAACACCACCGATCTTTGTATCATCAGCGAACTTGCTAACCCATCCCTCCACTTCCTCATCCAGGTCATTTATGAAAATGACAAACAGCAGGGTTCCCAGAACAGATCCCTGGGGCACTCCACTGGTTACCGACCTCCATGCAGAACAAGGCCCATCCACAACCACTCTCTGCCTTCTACCGGCAAGCCAGTTCTGGATCCACGAGGCCAAAGCCCCTTGGATCCCATGCCCTCTCACCTTCTCCAGAAGCCTTGCATGTGGAACCTTATCAAACGCCTTACTAAAGTCCATGTACACTACGTCCACTGCCCTTCCTTCGTCAATGTGTTCTGTCACATTTTCGAAGAACTCAACTAGGCTTGTAAGGCATGACCTGCCCTTGACAAAACCATGCTGATTATTTCTAATCAGTCCAAACTTCTCCAAATGTTCATATATCTTATCCCTCAGAAGCCTCTCTATCAGTAGTGGGTAAGATTTTAGAACCAATCATCGGAGGGAAAGAATTAATAAACGCTTGGAGCGGTTTGAGTTAATTAATGAGACCCACCTTAGATTTGTGAAAAATGGATGACGTTTGACAGATCTGATTGAATTTTTTGAGTAAGTTATAGAGAAGATTGATGAAGAAAGTGCTGTGATGCTGTCAATGGGCAGAATTTTATTGCTCCCCCACTGGAAGATTTGGAGGCCTGTAAAATCTTTCAGATAACCTTCCTACCGTCCTCCCACTCACCATTGACCAGTCTCCGGTGGAGTAGGTGAGGTCAAGGACAGCCTGGTCTCCCTCATCCCAATGGAGGCCATGATAGTATTACCGTATCTCGCTCAGCCTCAAATTTCAGGGTTAGATGGAAGCCTGGTTGGTCACTCTGCCTAGTCCTTGGGCAGGAAGGGGGATGTGCCTCTCTTAAGGTCTTCCCCCTTCAGGCCTCTCTTCTCTTCCCTACCGGCAGACCTCTTTTGCACTTACCAAGTCCTGGTCTCTGGGGTTAAAAATCTGGGGACTGTTTGTAGTCTCAGTCTTGTCCACCACTGGCACTGGACAATAGAGCTGCCGACCACTCTGATCAGCTGGCAGCTTTCTGAGGCAAGGCTTAAGTCCTGTCTCCAAACAATTCATGTTTATTAACTGGTAGCAAGGTTCTGTGATTGTCAGGAATTTGTTCCCCCTTGACTTCTCAGGTGCCTTGGAAGGAAATCCCACCACTGGAAGAATCCCTGCCCTGTATATAATTTAGGAAAGCTTTTGACAAATATCACACGAAAGGCTGGTTAATGAAATGGAATATCTGATTTATTCATTTGTGGGACATGGCAATAAATACTAACTGACATTTATAGCCCATTCCTAGTTGCCCTTGGAGGGCAGTTGAGAGTCAACCACATGCTGTGGCTCTGGACTCATAGGTAGTCCAGGCCAGGTAAGAACAGCAGATTTTCTTCCCTAAAGGATGTTAGTGAATCAGACGAGTCTACTGATGACAATGATTTCATGGTCTTCAGTAGATTCTTAATTCCAGATATCTTTTATTGAGTTCAAATTCCACTATCTGTCGTATGGGGTTTAAACCCACGTGCCCAGAACATTAGCTGAGTCTCTGGATCAATAGTCTACTGATAATACCACTTGGCCATCATCCCTCTATTGTCAGAGTATCCGTGTTTGGATAAAAAATCAGCTTAAGGGCAAGTAATAGCAAATTGTTGTAAATGATTGTTTTTTAGACTGGAGAATGGGAGAATAAGAGACAGTGGTGTCTTCCAAGGGTCAGTGCTAGTTTCTCTCTTTTTCTGATTTTATATAAAATCATAGAACCACTGCAGTGCAGAAATAGGTCATTCGGCCCATCAAGCTTGCACCAATAACAATCCCACCCAGGTCCTATATCCATAATCCCATGTAGGTCACTCAGATAATGAATCACAAGAGTAAAATTTAAAAATTTGTCAATGACAGCAAACTTGGAGGTATGGCAAACAGTGAGGATGTTACCAATTAAGTGCACCAGGATGCTGATAAACTTGCAGACTGAGCAGACAAATGACAGATAGAATTTAATCCAGTGAATGAGGTGATGCATTTTGGCAGAAGGGATAGGGGGTGGCAATATACACTTAATGGCACCATTCTAAAGAGTGTGCAGGGACAGAGGAGATGGGGATTCATGTGCATAGACCCTTGAAAGTACAGGAAAAATTAAGAGATAATTAGCAAAATATGGAATCTTGAATTTTGTAAATACAAAAACAGGAGCTAAATAGAAGGATTAAGAATAAAAGCAGGGAATTTATGCTGAAATTTATAATGTTGTGGTTAGCACACAACTGGAGTATTACAACCAATTCTGGGTATCAGTAAAGGTCCTTGAGATAGTACAGAGATTTACAAAAATAGTGTCATGGGGATGAGGGGATTTAGCTACAAGTTAGGTTGGCTCATCTGGAGCAAAGGAGGTCGAGGAGGAGATATGATAGAGGTCTACAAGATTATGACAGATTTAGATAATTTGGTTCCATTAGCTGAGTGTACAAGGTCTAGGGGATATTGATTTAAGATTTTGGAAAAGAGATACAGGGGGTGCTGTGAGAAAGAACTTTTTTATGCAGTGAGTAATAATGAGCTGGAACAGCTGGGCTGCCTGAGGGTGGTGGAAGCGGAGGCGATCAATAAAGCAGAGACAATCAGTGATTTGAAAAGGAAATTGAATAGGCACTTGAGAGAAATAACCTTGCAGGGTTATGGGGAAAGAGCGGGGAAATGAGACGACAAGAGAGCTGGCATAGGCATGGCAGTTCAAATGACCTTCTTCTGTGCTGTAATGAGACTATAATTGTAAGATGAACAATTTAAGAAAAAATATCCATGGTTTGTTTACCCTGGTTGAAAAACACTTAACTGTAATGTCACTATCAATGATTTTGTAATTTGTGGCTGTAAAATGCCACCTTAATAGTAAAAGAGTAAATGGGTCTCGGTGGGATCATCTTATTAAAATGTAATCATTTTGGCTTTGCAACATTAATTGCCGGCACAATGTGTTACAGTAAATATTACTTTTTTAATACACAACATTTCACTTTGTAATAGAATACATACATTAAGGCTGATGTGAATACAAAAAATCTTTCATGAATTTGTTAATTTATATTTCAAAAGGAAGATTAAAAATAATAATAATAATCCAAATGTTGCCTTGTTCTGTTCCATTTAAAAAAATTCAACCTTAGTGCCCTGGAATAAAGAGAAGACTAAACACTCAGAGTCCCAAAGGAGGCGCACCTGAAAAGAAAAGAGTTTGCATTTGTATTGTGCTTTTCTGATCTTAGGACATCCCAGGGCATTTTATAGCGAATTAAATACTTTTGAAGTATAGTCATTGTTGTAATGCAGAAAACTAGACAGCCAATTTGCACACATTAGTTCAGTGTGCTGCCAAGGTAAAACATCTCAATTTAGGATAACAATCAGGATAAAACGCTTCACTTTTGCACAGCAACCAGGATAGAACACCTCACCTTTAGAAACCGACCAGGGTAAAACACCTCACATTTAGGTGACGTGCATCCTGTGGGTAAGACATTCGACAAAGTGACTGATTTTGAAAGGCGGACAGAGCACTTTAATAGATTGGGTAAAGCATTGGGAGGGAAAGGAATTGTCAATTATGATGAGCAATATTTGCAGCAATTTGAACAACAACGTGAAAGCCTCAAAATTCACAAGTCATTGACATAAAGGAGGGTGCCAACCATGCATCCAACTTCAAAACCGTCACCTCTTGACTACTAAAACAGCAGCAAAATACTCTGGATGCTGGAGATCTGATTTGTCCAGCCACTGTCAACTGGTGGGTTTAAAGGTCCCAGTGACATATTTTAATGCCAGTGCAACAGTCCAAAGGTGCGTAGTTAGGTGAGTTGGCCATGGTAAATGTCTGGGTTATGGGGATAGGGTGAGGATGTGGGTCTGGGTAAAATGCTCTTTCAGAGTATCAGTGCAAAGGAATGGTCTCCTTCTGTACTGTAGGGGTTTTAACAATTTCGTATCACTGTCTCCACTCACTGTCCAAACTTCTATCATTTACTCAAAACAGCTACTCTCATAACACCACCATCCCAGTAATCATGTTGCTCACATTACATCCTTCTGGTGAGAGCTCACCACACACAGGGATTACATATTTCATCCAACTTCTGCTCTGTCTCTTCTGATCATCTGCCTTTCTTATGGCTTCGTACAGATGAAGCTGTCACACATCAGTTGGGAGTGAGCCCAGATCGAAAGGACAGATGACTGAAATCCTCACCCTCTCCGAATTTGAGAAGGCTGTAGTTGACCTTACTGGGAGATCGCTCCTGTGGGGATGGGAGATTGGTCTCTTCTAATAACCTTATACGGATCTCAGTTCCATCACTTTATCAAATCCTGATAGTCAAAGTGAGTCAACAGTAGCTTAAGCCCATTCATTGAAACTTTATTTTTTTTTGTAGGCACCAGCATGTGGTGGTCATCCAAACAGCTGAGCAGCAGCCCGATCCTCCAAAGCACATTTGAGGACGAGGGTGTTCACAAATAATCATCACAGTGCTCAGCTACACCCTCCATCAGCGCAGAGACACACACCTCATTGGGATGTAGCTCTAGATTTGGTGCATAATCACTTGGTGGGAAACATCTCACTTACACATCACAGCATCAGTCAAAGGGAGGACAGCCCAGATCTCCAGCACTTGGAGGGTCCTGGAGACCAGCGATCTGTTCAGTCCCAGTCAGATGATGAACCTCTGGAAGTGGCTGGCAGCTTAATAGTGGAGATGTAATGGCAGGAAGAAGAACATCATTCCAGAGTTTCTACACAGACTGGAGTGAATGATGGAGATGTCCATCCACGTTCTATCTGATGTTGTGGCTCTGACATGTGAGCTCAAGGCCACCAATGGAAGGTTGGCAACCACCATGGAGATCTTAGTCCAGCAGCTTTTGTTGGACCTGCATTCGCTCCTGCACCCCATCGCCACACACCTGATGAACATCATCAGGATCTAAATGACGTGTGGATGAAGAATCTTGATCTTTTTCCAGGTGCCCCAATTTCTGGAGGAGTCAGACTGCGGCCCTCTGGCATTCACAGAGAGTTCTCCATGCAGGACACTACAAGTGTGTGAAGCTGTGCAGATTCCCTTCTGCTTGTGCCTGCACCCATTCCAACAGTGTATGCCACTGATGGCATTCCTGACTCTGAACAAGATACCTTTATCAGGCTGGGTCCATCCAGACCTTGGGCCACCAGAGCATGTCCGCCAAGATCATCACGGGCATTGGAACATAGCGGGCAGCATGCTGTCTCTGTTGCCTCTCCACCTCTGCTGCAGATATTGGGCTGCAACATGGCATAGTGGTAAGGTTTGGAAAGTTCTGGTCACTTCTGCTTCACAGGTGTGCTATCACTGAAAATAAATTGTACTTATTGAAACTCATTGGATGGGTATGCGAATGTTCTGGTTAACTGTGTTTTGTATTTTTGACTCCTTTGTTTGGCAGCATTTCATACTGCCTTGTCTGGATCCAACTTCCCAGTCCTTAGTTTTCCTACCGACTTCCATTGTTTATCATAGTCATCCACCTTCTTGACTTTCTGCCTTCCATTGAGCTCCCCCTGCCCTTCTGCCCCCCTCTTTGCTCAGCCCACCTTTCCCACTGTCCTTGTCTTCATCAGCCCCATCCTCACCTCATAATACACCATTCAGTCCGTATCAAAGTGGAGGCAGCATGAGACCGGCTGCACAATCCAGACAGATAATAGTGTCAGACACCAGGAGAAAAAAACCCTTGCACTCCCCAATCCTGGGTGCAGTATTACTTTGAGGCAATGAAAAGGGAAGGTCCATAAGTCCAGCAGCACAGTATTGTCCATAAAGACAAGCTCAGCATGGAGCTGTGGGGCATAAACTGCTCTGTCCCAGCAGCATGGTATTCAGCACAACAGGGGCAGCACAGTGCCATGGTAGGTAGGTTTTGTCTGTAGCTCTCACATTGAAGTCTCGAACAAAGTGAGTACTGCCTTGTGCTCATCACTCTTTTTCAAATGAGTTTAAAAGTGATGTGACTTTCATTGGCCTGACACAACGGCCGAGAGTCCAGTGTGCCCTGCTGCCACTGACAAAGAAAGTGGAAAATTTGGCATTTAGCCAAACCTCCTTTCACAGCAGCAGGACTGGATAATCGCAGCCATGGGTGAGATTGGAGAATTCCAGTCCAGACAAGAATCCAGCAAGCAGCTGTTTTAATATATTCGTGAGATGCAAATGAATGCAAATGATATTCACATCACCAAGCAGCGGGAAATCCGAGCCACCATTAACCCACCATTGGGAAAATTGTAACTTGTTTTGATGTTGTCAGGTTTCTGACTTCTTCACTCCTGCTAGATTCTCCACTTCCACCTGCTATGGGTGAGATGGGACAATTCCACTCATAGAATCAAAAAAGTAAAATAGGACCCTAAGTGTTGAACGGACTTGAAACTTGGAATGTTACAGGTCTGACTTTTAGATGTGTTCTCAGGTGCCTCATTGCACTCTGCCTCAGAAATATCAACAATCCCGAAACGTGTTGCACAAACCTGTAGGTGGAGTTTAACACACGCAGCATTCTGTAGCACCAATTGGAGCCTCCAATTGCGCATGCGCAAAAAAAAATGATAGAATGCAGCTCCCCTGCCATATCCTTCCCGGGCCGGATAATGCTCCCCCCGGCCTCCACAGACATTGCCCCACCCCACAATATTACTGACTCCCTTATTCTCCCACTCCCTCCGCCATCCAGATCAGTCACAGGCTCCTCTCCACTTGCCTTCACTGACCTCAGCAGTGGCAGCAGACACACTTCGAACCCCCTCCTCACCAATCTCAAGCAGAGAGCCATCGGACACTTGGCACTTATCTCCTCACTAATGGAGCGCCTGAATAAGGTTTTTATGGAGTGTGTTTGTTTCGTAAGAACATAAGAACTAGGGGCAGGAGTAGGCCATTTGGCCCCTTGAGTCTGTTCCGCCATTCAATAAGGTCATGGCTGATCTTTTCATGGACTCAGCTCCACTTCCCACTGTTCACCATAATCCGTAATTCCTTTACTGTTCAAAAATTTACCTACCATTGCTTTAAAAACATTCAATAAGGTAGCCTCAACTGCTTCACTGGGCAGGGAATTCCACAGATTCACAACGCATTGTGTGAAGAAGTTCCTCCTCAACTCAGTCCTAAATCTGCTTCCCCTTATTTTGAGGCTAAGCCCCCTAGTTCTAGTTTCACCTGCCAGTGGAAATAACTTCCCTGCTTCTATCTTATCTGTTCCCTTCATAATCTTATATGTTTCTATAAAATCTCCCTTCATTCTTCTGAATTCCAATAAGTATAGACCCAGTCTACTCAGAAAATCCTCATTAACCAACCCTCTCAACTTCCGAATCAATCTAGTGAATCTCCTCTGTGCCCCCTCCAGTGCTATATATCCTTTTTCAATTAAGGAAACCAAATCTGTACACAATACTCCAGATGTTGTCTCACCAGCATCTTATACAGCTGCAACATAACCTCACTGTTTTTAAACTCCATCCCTCAAGTAATGAAGGACAAAATTTCATTTGCCTTCTTAATTACCTGTTGCACCTACAAACCATCTCCTTGAGATTCCTGTACAAAGACACTCAGTCCCATTTCACAGCAGCATAGGATATGGTGCTTCATCCATCAATCGACAGTTCCGATGTGCTGCAGCTAAAAACTGCACCAACCTCCTCAGAAGACAAACATTGGACATGACGGACAGAGTACTCTTTGTCGTCCAGTACTTCCTCGGAGTGGCGAAGCTACGACATCTTCTCCGGAGCCTTCAACATGTCATGGAAGAAGACAAACATCGAAGGCCATCCCCAAATCCTCCATTTTTGCCTTCAAACAATCGCACAATCTCAAACAGACCATTGTCTGCAGTAAACTACCCAGCCTTCAGGACGACAGTGACCACGATGCCACCCAATCCTGCCACAGCATCTTCTGCAAGATGAGCCGGATCGTTGACATGGATGCTATCCTCTCACATGAGAACACCATCCACCAGGTACACAGTAAATTATCTTGTGACTTGCCCAACAATGCCTACCTGATACACTGTAGGGAAGGATGATCTGAGGTATGGTACATTGGGGAGACCATGTAGATGCTACGACAATGGATGAATGAACACCGCTCGACAATCACCAGGCAGGAGTGTTCACTTCCTGTTGCGGAACACTTCAGTGATCACAGGCATTCAGCCTTTGATCTTCGGGTAAGCATTCTCCAAGCCGGCTTTCATGACACAAGACAAAGCAGAATCTCTGAGCAAAGACTGATAACCAAGTTCTGCACACAAGAGGATGGCCTCTTTCAGGATCTTGGGTTCATGTCGCACTATCTGTAACTCCCACAACTTGCCTGGGCTTGCAAAATCTCACTAACTATATGAAGACAATACATATATCTTTAACCTATGCCTGGCCCTCTCTCCACTCACATTGTCAGTACTTTTAATACTTGATTACCTGTAAAGACTCGCATTCCAAACATTATCTTGTAAGTTGAGTTTGTGTCTGTATATGCCCTGTTTGTGAACACAACTCCTCGCTCCATTTTGAAGGAATGGAGATTCCTTCATGAAGGAATGAGACTCCGAAAGCTTGTGCTGCCAAATAAACCTGTTGGACTTTAACCTGGAGTTGTGAGACTTCTTACTATGCTTATCCCTGTCTAATGCCGGCATCACCACATTATGTAACCTGAGGGGCAGATTAAAATAACCTTCGGGTGTCATAACTGTATCATCTGACCCTGATTAATATTAATCATGGGTCTGATACTTGGTACATTCTAACAACAAAAGAAGTTAATCTGTGCTTTAGTGAGCAGCAATTGCTGAAACCCTACATAGAAAATCTTCCCAAACAGGCCAGGCTTCCTAGGTGGACATTGTGGACCTCACAGTTGCAAACATCAAAGCCATAATTTCAGTCAGTTACAAATATACATGAGACCAGCACCATATGATTTTCAATGGGTGGTCTTGCTGCCTAGATTCACATCTGGCCTAAAATAGGAATGTAAGAAGTCTCACAACACCAGGTTAAAGCCCAATAGGTTTATTTGGTAGCTGAAGCCACAAGCTTTTAGAGCACTCTTCTTCATCAGGTGAGTGGGAGTTTTGTTCACAAACAGGAGCATATAAAGATACAAGCTCAATTTACAATATAATGGTTGGAATGTGAGTCTTTACAGATAATCAAGTCTTAAAAGTATGGATAATGTGAGGGAGAGAAGGTAAACACAGGTTAAAGAGATGTGTATTGTCTCCAGCCAGGACAGTTAATGAGATTTTGCAAGCCCAAATGAATTGTGGGGGGTTTCAGATAGTGTGACACAAACCCAAGATTCTGGTTGAGACTGTCCTCATGTGTACGGAACTTGGCTATCAGTTTCTGTATTGTTGTGTGTTGTATATCAGAGACTGATAGCCAAGTTCCACATGCATGAAGACAGCCTCAATCAGGATCCTGGGTTCATGTCACACTATCTGTGTCTTTATAAGTCCTGTTTGTGAACAGAACTCCCGCTTATCTGACAAAAGAGCAATGCTCTGAAAGCTTGTATTATCAAATAAACCTGTTGGACTTTAATTTGATGTTGTGAGATTTCTTATTGTGCTTATTTCAGTCCAACGTGAGCATCTCCACATCTAAATTAAGAATAACAGAGCGTTAAGCAATGCTTCAATCACTCTTGATACTTTGGACTCTCCACTAGCCTATTTTGAAGTTCAAACAGTGTGACTTGGGTCTTCAAGAGAGGAGATAAGGAAAGGAAAAGAAGCCAAAGAGTAGATACTTGTCCTGTCTCTTTAGTAATACTGAAAGATGGCCTTTAGCCTACGTCAAACTCAGCACATCTGTTCTATTTAAATTAACATACAGAATTTCTTGGGTGCAATTTTAAGTTCACTGAATGTATTGTCCACCAAAGCAACATAGGACTGCAGTTAAACATGCACATACATATCTGACAAAGATTAGTTTCCCTTTAATGGCCTTTTATATTAATGTTCTCCTTTCTGTTCTGTGCCTGGTGGCACATGAGGCAGCCTATTTCTTCCACAACCAGCAGCTCATGCTCTGGGTTGTTTCCATAACAAAGGCCTTTTTTATATGGACAGCTCATTAGTCTGACTCACAACTCTCCATCCGGCAGACCGGCCAGATACAATGCTTGGGGGGAGGGTCACCACTCCACTCCATTCGACGCAAGTACCCTGCTGGAATTCAACACAGTATTCAGAGACCCTCTTGTCTGTGCTTGATGCGCCTGTCTGGAGTAGGGTTTTGAGCCCTTCTTCCAACTTCGAGGCCTGAATATTTAGCCAACTCCGTATTACTGAAAGCACATTGCAATGTGCAAATATTAAATGTATATTTTCACAACAGATATCTTGATAAAGCACATTCCATGATTTGTTAGAATCTTCTGATATTAATACCAAACAAAATAAAGAAGTGTAGCATCTTTTGAATTTACTTTTTTTCTCAATTCACTTGAATCCTGAAAATACACAATATTCTGTCAACAAACAATGGGTTAAAAGCAAATTAATGTGAGTACTGAAATCTGAAACAAAAGCAGAAAATTCTAGAAAATCTCAGCAGATCTGGCCACATCTGTGGAGAGAGAATATCCAGATTTGAAATGTTGCCTCTATTTTCTCTCTCTCCACAGATGTTATTAAGTATGCTGAGGTTTTCTAGTATTTTCTGATTATGTTTGCATTATTAGCTCCATAAACTTCAGAATAGTTTGCAAGTTTCTTAATATCAGCAGTCAGTTTAACCATTTATTCAATGACTCAGGTCAGGGCAATCCTACCGGTTTGTCCCACTCATTGATTGGTGAAGCGAGCCTGTAAGATTGGGTAAGAGGTGAAAAATTGGGTTTGCGCCCATATTTTCACCTCCCGCAATGATACTGGCCCTGTTTCGCTGGAGCAAAGCCAATGCCAATATTCATTAGTTTATTAAATACAATGAGTGAGATCCAAAATTATTGTCCTCTTACCTGCTCACTGATCAAGGTTCTCAGTGGCGAAGATCACATATGGTCCCCACCATATGTGGTGAGGATTGACCGGGGCAGTGAGGATGGGGATGGGGATTGGCTGGAGCAGTGAGCGTGAGGATGGAGATTATCTGGAGTGGTGATCACAGGGATGGGAATTGGCTAGGGTAGTGAGCGTGACGATGGGGATTGTCTGGAGTGGTGATCACAGGGATGGAGATTGGCTGGGGCAGTGAGTGTGGGGATGGGGATTGGCTGGAGTGGTGATCATAGGGATGAGGATTGGCTGGGGTGGTGATCATAGGGATAGGGATTGTCTGGTGCGGTGATCAAAGGGATGGGGATTGGCTGAAGCGATAATCACAGGGATGGGGATTGGCCAAGGCAGTGAGTGTGGGAATGGGGGTTGGCTGGAGCGGTGATCATAGGGATGAGGATTGGCTGGGGTGATGATCACAGGGATGGGGATTGGCTGGGGTAGTGAGCACGGGAAGGGGGATTGGCCGGTGCTGTGATCAGGGGGAAGGAGCTTTGGTGGGGCAGTGAATGGAGGGGTTGATTGGCCAGAATGGCGACTGGGAGGCAGGGAATTGTGGGGAAGTGTTTTGGATGACACAAAAATCAGCGATCAGCGAGCTGGTGGGGAGGGCAATATCTGTGGGAGGAGTGGGGAGAATGGCAGGGCATTTCCTAGCGCATGCACAGTATAGTAGGAGACTGGGAGATCGGGGCACCCGTGTAATGGTGGACTTCTCCCTGCCTCCCCCCCATCACCCCGTCCCTCTCCGCAACCCCCACTGGTATGAATCACATCTTGGCTCTTTTTTTTCCTTAAGTGTCATACGATTGTGATTGGGAATCTGCCCAAAAAAATTGATGTGATTCTCTTCCGTTCTCATGCTCATTTGGCACTTTGAAACTTTTTGGTAAAACCATCCCCCGGAGTCAGAAAACATGCCAAATACAAAGTGATGAAACAAAGCACGGCTGTAAGATTCTAGGCAATGAATTGAGTAGTGTCATGTAAGGGCCTATTTTAATCAAGGACAGGGGAGGCCCAAGGTCTGTTTGAGGGCTAGGAGAGCATTCCTGATCACTTTCTCAAATCTCCTCTGTCCATGATCCTGCCTGTTGCCAGCTTTGACTGGCACCTCCAGCACCAAGCATCGCAGTCGCAATCTAAAAGTTCTGAATGGCATCATCAGACCGTGAGATTTATCAATGAAAATCACTGGGACATGATTGGACTGGGCACAAAAGTGTCAGCGATGCAGCAGGTAGTTCTCAGTCATCAGTACAGCTCCAGGGTAAATGTTGAGAGGTTGTTTCCCCTTGTGGGAGAATCCAGGACCAAGAGGCAGAATCTCAGTGTAGATCACTCATTTAAGACAGAGATGAGGAGGACTGTCTTTTCTCAGAAAGTAGTGAATCTGTGGAGTTCTTTATCACAAAGGACTGGGTTAAGTATGTTCAAGGCTGAAATACACAAATTTTTAATCAGTCAAGGAATCAAGGCTTACAGGAATAAGGCTGGAAAGTAGAGTCGAGGATTGTCATATCAGATTAACTATGATCTCATTGAATGGCAGAGCAAACTCAATGGGCTGAAAGGCCCACCTCTGCTCCTATGACTTATGGTCTTAAGAGCCTGTTCTGTTCATGGGAAGTACTTCCCTGTCCTGTCAGTGAAGTAAGTTAAAATTAGCTTTGTATGTGCATTTGCTGAAGTCTTGGCATAGAGGGGTTGGGGGGGTGGGTGGGGGAAGGGTGTGTAGTTTATGCTTAAATTAATATTTTTCTCTAAATTCTCCAATATTAAAGCTTTAGTCGAGTCTTTAGCTGTCTGTATTCAACTTTATATTTGGTGGGGGAAAAACCCTTGCAAACCTTCAAGGGTTAATCTTTGCAAACCACGTCCGTACATACAAAACCACACTATCAAGCAATTTACATATCAATACTACACAGAGCCAACAATATTCAAAATGACCATCAGACTTGCAGCTGTGCCGTCAGAGCCTATTCACGATCTGCCAACGATTAATTCCAAACAACAGAAAATGGTTTCATCCATCCGGGTTTCTCAGCTATTGATTGATTGGTAACAAAAAGCTTTTTGACAAGTCAGTTAATTTATTTTCACTTTGTTGTCGTGGATAGGCTAGGGCCTTGGTGGTTATACCATGCCACTTCAGATAAACAGCCCATGAGCTATATATTACGAGAACAACGCAACTTAGAGAGGCCGCCCCTATCCCCCCATCTTTCTCCTCCTGCATGTTCCCTGCCAAAGCAAATTATTCATGCTGGAATATAATTCTGAAAATGCTGTCAGTCTTCCAGCACCTCAGTCAAATGACCTTTATTAATGTGTGAACACGGAGAGTGAGCATCAGTTAATTATTCAACCATGGAAGCTTCTAAACTAAATCAATGTCTCTCACCCTTAATATTCATGGGTTTCCAGCAGTGTTTGCTGGATATTTTCAGGAGCAGAAAGAGTGGCCAATTTTTATACTTCTGTGCTCACTGGCTCTATGGCCAATCATAATGCTGCTGTGATTTGAATTTGTCTGGGAGGCGGTCTTAATGGTTTTCTGTGTTAAGTGCACTGGGGCTAATGGGAAATTGAGGCTAACAATTCAACTAGGCACATTAGTGGTCGCTGGAATGGCAATGCTCAATTACTCACACTTCGTTGGTTTGAAAGAGCACATAAAGTTCATGCTGTCTGACCATCTCGATAATTATAGCATGTCGCCCAGTGCGAAATGTTCTGCTAACTGATCACTCCCTGAAAGAGAAGGTGCATTTACTTTAATTTTCCTTTTAAAGGCCAACAATCCATTTTCACGCCAAAATCACTACTCTATGGGTAGAGCTGCTACAAAGCCTGGAAGTACAGGAACCGCTTGACAGCACTACTTTTCCAATCAAGCAACATGTTGCGGCCAATTAGGGCTATAACCACTTAAACTACCACATTATGGGTGCCACAGAAACAAAGGGCAGTATTTTTAGGATGGCAAGCACCCAATGTGCTCCTGCTGACTCTCAGAAGCCCACTGCCATTCCACACTTAATTAAGCATTGATTGGCAATGGGGGGACTTTTGTCCACCCTTGGAAAAAAGTCCCCCCTTGGAGAGTTGATTGGCCAATTGCTCTCCAACCCTTCCAGGCAACAACTGCAGTGATACTGCTGGTCCTTAGTATTCCTAAATAAGACAAACCAGTCATAAAAGTTAAAATTGCAATTGGCAGTGATAGTCTCCAGAGACTGTTGAAGTCTGTCAGACAACAATCTTAAAAATCTGAACAAGGTGTGGTCAACATTCGAAGATTAATTACAAGTAAATATTTTCTACATTGGAATTCTCTAATATTAAAGCTTTAATTAGGTCTCTGGCTGTCTGTTGATGAGTATTCAACTTTATATTTGGTCGATGTTAAAGTTAAGAAAACAGAGCTCCGTGTATTGTTGGAACAAAGATGGAAAATACCTTCCAATTACAAAGAGGTCATGATCTAAAGATGCTAGTGTTAGACTGGGGTAAATACAGTAAGAAGTCTCACAACACCAGGTTTAAGTTGGGCTTAAATTGATTAGACTTAAACCTGGTTAGTCAGACTTCTTACAGGAGAGGTCCTGGAGGATTGGAGAATAGCCAATGTTGTTCCTTTGTTTAAGAAGGGTAGCAAGAATAATCCAAGGCTGGTGAGCCTTACATCAGTGGTAGGGAAATTATTGGAGAGGATTCTTCGAGACAGGATTTATTCCCACTTGGAAATAAGTGGATGTATTAATGAGAGACAACATGGTTTTGTGAAGGGAGGGTTGGTCGTGTCTCACTTGATTGAGTTTTTTGAGGAAGTGACGAAGATGTTTGGTGAGGGTAGGGCAGTGGATGTTGTCTACCTGGACTTCAGTAAGACCTTTGACAAAGTCCCTCAGAGCAACTGGTGCAGAAGGTGAAGTCACATGGGATCAGAGGTGAGCTGGCAAGATGGATACAAAACTGGCTTGGTCAAAGAAGACAGAGGGTAGCACTAGAAAGGTGCATTTCTGAATGGAGAGCTGTGACAAATGGTGTTCCTCAAGGATCAGTGCTGAGACCTTTGCTATTTGCAATATATATAAATGATTTGGAAGAAAATGTAACTGGTTCGGTTAGTAAGTTTGCAGAAGATACAAGATTGGTGGATTTGCGGATAGCAAAGTGGACCATCAGAGATGCAGGATATATATTAACTGGAGACTTGGGCAGACACTTGGCAGGTGGAGTTTAATCTGGACAAATGTGAGTAATGCATTTTGGAAGGTCTAATACAGATAGGAAATATACAGTATGTGGCAGAACTCTTAAGAGTATTGATAGTCAAAGGGTTCTGGGTGTACAGGTACACAGGTCACTGAAAGTGGCAATGCAGGTGGAAAAGGTAGTCAAGAAGGCACATGGCACACTTGCCTTCATTGGCTGGGTCATTGAGTTTAAAATTGTTAAGTAATGTTGCAGCTTTAGAACCTTAGTTAGACCACACTTGGAATATAGTATTCAATTCTGGTCACCATGCTACTAGAAGGATGTGACGGCTTTGCAGAGGGTACAGAAAAGATTTACCAGGATGTTGTCTGATATGGAGGACATTAGCTATGAGGAGAGGTTGGAGGAACTTAGCTTGTTCTCACTGGAATGATTGAGGTTGAGGGGCAACCCTATTGAAGTTTAGAAGATTATGAGACGCCTGGACAGAGTGGACATTCAGAAGCTTTTTCCCAAGGCAGAAGAGACAATTAATAGGAAGTACAGGTTTAATGTGTGAAGAGCAAGATTCAAAGGAGATGTACAGGCAGATTTTTTACACAGAGTGTAGTGGGTGCCTGGAACTCGTTGATGGGGAAGGTAGTGGAAGCGAGTATGGTAGTGACTTTTAAGGAACATCTTGACAAATGTGTGAATAGGATGGGTGTAGAGGGATATGGTCCCCGGAAGGGTAGGGGGTTTTAATTAAGTCGGGCAGTATGCAGGTTTTGAGTGCTGAAAAGTCTGTTCCTGTGCTGTAATTTTCTTTGTTCTTTGTTCTTTGAGTGGTACTTAATTTTGGAAGGTACCGATTGGAATTCATGTCCTTTAGAGAACAACTGATGGAGACCATTGATCAATTTGTGAATTGATGCAGAGACAAAAGGGGTATGATTGTGACTTCATGGCAGCAGAGCTTGCTGACAGAATAACCAAGTTCATGATACCATCTACCCACCCCCCCAGAGAAGTATTCCAAAAGATCTCTTGGACCAACCCAAACATTACAACATGTAAGCATTGCTACAAAGATACAAGTATGAAACCATACTACTAGATTGACAGAATCTACACATTATGTATAATTTGTACACAATTAGGACATTTGCCAATACAGACCAGCCTTGTAAGCATGGCAGGCAATACAACCTCGCGCATGCACCCAGAAGTTCCCCAACTTTTCCTGGTGATGTCAGGCGTGCAACACCAGGAAATACTTGAAGCGCCAAAGCAGAAAGCAAAGGCTGAAACATGTGGATGGGAATCATGAGAAACCGCTACCAAACACCTGGCAGTGTAGCATTCCATTCAATCAAGTGAACGCAACCAGACATCATCAACACAAGACACATGAAATGTCTAGCATGTTGAACATTAAATATTGGCACAGTGTCACCAAAAGAATCCTTCACCGCTATCCAGACTAATTTGGCCACAAATGCAGGGGGACCAAAAATTATGAACAAAACTGGATACTGGTGCAGATGCAAACATCTGTGGACTTTATCCACTGAAATGTGTGTATTCATGGACATGGCAAGTGAGGGTTCAGTCAACTATTGCCAATCTCACCACATATAGCGGCTTGGAGATTCTATCTCTGGGATCCATTATTCTTGAGTGTTGCTACAACTTATCTTGGCCACACCAGATATTTTATATTATGGACACCACAGGCCAATGATCAAAGGCAACTGGTGTGTAGGGACCTGCCCTTGGTTAGCAATCATGATATCATAAAGACAACAGCAAGTGCCACAGATCACAAAGTATACCTTTAGAAAAACTTTCCCTACACTGCGAAAAGACCACCTAACTTATCTTGCAGCTCAGCAGCTGACTTCTATGTGACATGGCCTGAAATGAAAACTATACAAACTTGCAGATTAATCTCACAGCAGAACACCGGAATCATGATTCAACAATTAACTACATAAAACCATTCCCAGTCATCATTCGTCAATACTCCGTAAAACATTAAATAAAAAGGGGGAAGATGAAAAGTGCCTACAACCGACATACAGGCAACAAATTAACCAACTTAAATATCTGACAAAAAGTTAGTGTACCACACCCAACCAACAGCACATGGAATCCAATGAAAATCATCAGCATATGTCCAGAATCCAGGTCATATTAAGTATCAAATGACATGACAGTGTGACAAAACAGATGCCAAATCAGTGCAATACAACCAGAAACTCCGAGTAATCCTATTGCCAGGAGAACTTGGTCTAAGTCACAACTCAAAAGACCCTACTGACAACCAGCATTCTGAAAACATACAGCAGTCTCTGACCAATACTATTGTAACTAATTTTGAACATATAAGTAAACCACCAATACGTTTCAGAAACTTGTAAATCACTTGTCCTGTATAGCACATATTCAGCATGAATAGATAAATTGTTTTTAATTCATTAAGGATAAAATTTCTAGTTTAGGAAAGGGCTATGTTGTGATGTGATGTACCTTTAATAAACCATGGGCCAGATTTTCCAACCTCATCCACAGCTGGGATTTTCCAATTCTGCTGCAGTGGATGGAGGTTTAGATGGGCAACAAATTCTCCGTTCTCACTGGCAGGGTGTGAACAATGTAGAGATGACAGCGTTGGACTGACATAAACATAATAAGAAGTCTCACCAGGTTAAAGTCCAACAGATTTATTTGGTAGTAAATACCACTAGCTTTTGGGATTTGTCTAACAAACGGGCAAACCTCAAAAGCTAGTGGTGTTTGCTACCAAATAAACCTGTTTGACTTTAACTTGGTATTAAGAGATTTCTCACTTAGGATATGAAAAGCCAGAGAATTCCAGCTCATATCTTAAAATGCTGTCGATCAGTCTCCACCTGAAAACAGGGTGTAATGTATAATTCCCTGACTCTGGGACAGAATGCAAATGCATGCTCACAGCCACTCAGTTAACATTTCTACACGTAGTCTTATTTTCCAATAAAGAACCCCCACTAGTTTTTTTAGCAACCTCGAATGCCATTCACCAGTTCAAATTTGACACAGGACTTAGTACAGAGCTAAGAGCCCATTCTTTCCAATATGAATGTGGTAGCCAACCGCACCACAACACCTGTGGTCCCAGCCATGAAGCAGCGTCACATGGCCAATGTCTCAGATTTTATTGCAGCACGGGCAGAAGCCAGCCAACATCTGGGTGCTACTGTGGAAGTTCAGACAGAGGTCATGAGATTGCAGTGTGTTACCATGCAAGCTCAAAGTGCTGTAGTTATGACTATGGATGCCAGAGCTGAAACAGGCATGCAGACATCCTCAGCAATCCAGCACTCTGTACTCCAGAAGATGACTGGGATTATTGAGCCCAGGGAAGTGTTAACGCCTGACCACCATCAGAAAATTCTGTTCCCCATGAATTGTTTGCTTATAGTTGGGCCCAGTTTTGGGAACTGCACCAAAGCCTGCAACAAGCATGTTGAAAATTATATTATTACTTTGGAGGGAGTGGGGCTTATAAAATGAAAGCAGAAGGGGTCAGAAGGGAGTTATGCTATTTCCACTGCTTCTAAACATTTCTAGAAGGGAGAATGGCATCAACATTAGTACCCAGCATCTCAAAATCGTTTGCCAATTAATCCAATTAATTGACAAGTAACAATTGCATTATATCTCTTAAAATGCCAGTGGCATTTTATTGCCATTTGAACAGCAGGTCCCCCCATTTTAGGAAACAGTGGTGAGCTCTCATCTGGATCCCAGAGGGAGATCTTCCTTTCTGGGCACTCCACCCTCACTGATAAGTCCCAGTGGCCATCTCTGCAGCTCCAATGTCACCACCAGAGTGTTCTCCAGTTTCTGCCTGCCCAGCCTCAGCACAGGAACAAAAGATTATTTCCTACTCTTCCTAGGAGCCTCAACAGGGGGAGTTTTCTTCTCTTGCCCGCCATAGGAATTGTAGCGAGTGGGGGGAGGGGGCAACCATGCAAAGGCCCATTGACCTTGGGTGGGATTTTCTGGTTTTGGGGTGAGGATGGCTGGAAAATCTTGCCTTTGAACATCTGCCTTTCCTGCAGTCTTGCCAGTAGCTTCCTCTATTGTTGGCATTGCCAGGTTGTCAGCCTTCTGATTGGGCAAGCAGCTCTGAGAGATGGGCTGCTCTGCTCAAATAGATGCTGGTTCTGGTTGGGGTTTCCCACCACAGCTCCCTGGGGTCCCACTATACGTAGCCAGTTGGACTCAGGACCTACTTGTGGTCCAGGCTATTTGTCTTCACACTTGCAAGTAAAATTCCAGTCAATGTTTTTAGTTCTTCTCAGACAATAAAAATATTGAAGATTAGCAACAAATATTTTGGGAAAGAAATTTGAGCAGTGGATTTAATTCTATGCTTGATGATCAGATCTTGCCATCAGTCTAATATTCCCATAATACTGACTGGTTACCTCGAGCAGGCTTATGTAAATGATGGGTCAGCCTCTGTGCTCAAGTCATCCAGCGTGACTGAGATAATTAAAGAGCAATTGATTGAATTGGCAATTTAAGAGATTTCAAAATAATTACAGTCTGATAGGCATTGAAGATTCCCGCAGGATGACAGAATCTAACCCACAGTTTACTACTCACAGCAATGCAATATCCACCCTGAGGCTTGTTCACTTTGATGAAGTCCTTGGAAAGGGTTGGTGGTGAGGATTAAAGTTGTAAAACTTCTCCTCGGTCTGATCAGGTGCCTCATGCCTTCATGTAACCGTTCTTCAATTTTTATCTGCTTTAGCACACTCAATAAGTTACATCAGCATCCACTTGACAACTAATCCTAAAGTCAGCTGAAGCAACAAAGGAAATCAACGCTGACCTTCGTGTGATGTAATGTCAATGTTAGCTCTTTGGCAGTGAATCTGACAATACAAAGAAATCAATATTTACTGCACCAAGATACCAGGCTGCAAAGGGTAAATTCTCATGCTGCTTTCCACACCTAAGATTTCTATTGTCTGAAATGATTACTAAGATACAACGTTGCATGTTCTCATCAATGCCTGAATTTCAGAGATGGCTTTTATTATCTTCTGTACTGTTTCGGTTGCTAAAACAGTCATTGTAAAATCGGCTCTGTCAAATCTAATGCTATGAAGCATCGGGTGCTATGTTCTATTGTTATAGTTCTCTTACCTATTGAAGAAAAGTTAGAATTGAATCAGATAGTGATTACTGCTAGTCTGGGCATGGGTGCTGGAAGACTTCACCTTTACTTTCTCCAGCAAACAGCTCAGAAAGACTCAGACAAAGAGTCATCCGCACTCAAAACGTTAGCTCTGTCCCTTCTCTACTTGTCAGACCTGCTGAGATTTCCCAGCATCTTCTCTTTTTGTTCCTGTGCACAGTCTTGATTTTTAAGTGGGACTGGGTACGGAGTGTGCAATCCACAAAGCAGATGGAGAACTATGGATCTGGGTTTGTGCAGTTCCATCCAATTCTGCGTAAATTCCCTTAGAATAATACACACACCATCAGATTCCCCAACTGACCTGTGCAAGGAGTGCAAATTTGACAACAGAAGGCCGAATTGGGGAAGGTGGCCTAGCCTTTGGTCGTTTTCGAGAAAAGTGGTGTTCGAAAGTGCTTGTGGCCTGGAAGTCAGCCTCTCAAGCCCAGTTTACTTCGCTGGATCTCTTCTGATTTCTAGAACTCAGCTCCTGGCTGGACAAGGAATCTGCACTCCTCCCCTGCTCATGCCTCAATCTAAAATTAAAGATGAAGGGCCCAATATTGCCATTGTGTTGCATCCATTTTTGGGCTTGAAAACTTGGTAAAATCAGATGTAAGGTGATCCATGCCCATATCCATGCAGATTCCCACTTTACCAAGGCCTGAAAATGGCCACCACCAGCACCACACCTGAAATGGGTGCGATGTCAATTTAAATGTATTTGCATGCATTTAAATTGACTTAATGAGCTGGACACCCAAACTTACCTGTACTTCCCCCTTTATCATTGTGTATGTCCGTCCAGATTTAGCGTGAAACAGACCTGCTTGGCAAAGGCTGGTTTCAGGCACTCCAGCTTCTGAAGAGGTAAGTTTGGAACTTCAGGCGGCTTTCTGACTCGGATCAGTGGTTGGGAGTATTGGTGGGGGGGGGAATGGGTTAGATCATTCTCTAGTGGGGGGGAGGAGGAGGGAGGCCAAATCGTTCTCTAGCGGAGGTGGAGAAGAGGGAGACCAGAACATTCTCTGATATGAGTGCTAGGGTGGGTGGGGGCAAGAGCAGAAGGGGTCCGCTGCCACTCTGTGGGCGAATGGTGAGGGGAAAGGGGTTGTGATCAGTTGGAGTAGTGGGGGAGTGGGTGGATAAGGGGGACAGTTATGTTGTAGGAGTGGGGCAATGTCTCTGCGGACCATCGCTCCCAGGCCGCTTTATCCACTTTGTGCTGTCTGAGAGCAATGTGACAGGGAAGCATTTTCAAGTTTGTTTTAACTACACATGAGCAGTTGAAGGCTTTGATTGGAGCAACAGCGTTTCGGGTACGATAAGCCCCGCCTGTAGTGCGATTCAGATTCATGACTTTGCATTCAGGCTGAGTGCATTTAGGGGGGCACCTAAGAATAGGTTTCCAAGTCAGATCCAAATCGCACCCAATTCAGCACTTAGAATCAAAAGGGCAAAATAGGACCCTAAGTCCTGATAGCATTTTGACTTTTCAACATCTAAAACAGCCATTTTCAACAAAGAACAGTGCACTTTCCCTTTAAAAGGTGCAGGCCCCAAACAACTGTGATAACTCTATCCAAAACAAAATCCCTCTTCCCCACAGGCTAGCTCCATTTCTGAGCACAATTCACGCTGTCACATTAAACAAATTTAAATGGACACAAACCTGAAAAGCTGGTGCCTCATACCAGGCAAGTAACATAGTTGCCTTGCCGAGTTCCTGCCTGTTTTGAACACTAATTGAACACCTCCCTTATATCATCTGATTAAAACGTGCTATTTCTGAATGAGCTTTTCTGAGGATTTATGTGTTTCTATTTATTTCCATATGCTTACCATATGGAAAAAGCTGAGCCACAGCACTGCAAACATCTGGTAAGCACAGTTGCCACTACACGCATGGGCAAAATCCTCTCATAATAGGCCAGGTCTGATGAAGAGTTTTATTTTTCTGCAAATCACATTGGTGTGATGTGTATGGTTGTGAGTTAGTGGTTTGGGGGATGGGAGAGAAAACTTATCAAGCAACACAGGGACAGCGGGAAAGAAAGCCACATGTTGAGACCCGCACACAGAGACAAATCAGGAGAAGCAGAAACAGGATAAACCGCACACAACAAAACAAATTGAAATAGGGAAGGAAACACCCATAGAGACAGGAAGAAGATAGATCACACACGATCATTAACAGTTTGTTCAATTTAATTAGCTAAATTAAAATCATTGTGTAACAATGGATTCCCAGCATTTGAAATTTTTTGCTATTTATTTCATAACAGGAAGATGCTTTTTAATCTATTCAAAATGTAAAGTCCAAATCTTTCCCATATGTAATATTTTAAATATAATTGCCAATCGCTCTTGGTGATCGCAAATAATTGGAGGATATGCTGTTTAATACGGGACTGGATCAGTTGTACTTGGTTATGATTTGGGTTATTGAGCTAGCATGATATGAAAGGGCTGGGGATGAGTAAATAATCTGGGAAAATGAGGACTTGCATAGTTAAAAAGTTCATACCTGTGGTAGGAAGAATAATAGGTAGTTGAGAGAATGAAGCAAATGATAGACTTTTACTTGTTACAAGGATTTGCTTAGTAGATCTCACAAAACAGATTCTGAGGCTTGTATTGTTGAACATTAAGGGTGGATTTTTTCCATTTTTCTTTAAGTGTGGGAAAAGTAGATGACAGTCACAAGCTGCCTTGCCAGGTTTTCACGCTGTACTTTCAAATACTTGGAAAAGAAAAAGTTAAGGGGTCTCATGAGGTCACACTGTTAGGATGGGCTCTGAATAAGTATCCCACCAGCAACCTCGCTTCTTGATTTAGAACATAAGAACATAAAAAATAGGAGCAACAGTGGCCTCTCGAGCCTGCCCCGCCATTCAATAAGATCATGGCTGATCTGATAGTAGTTCAGTTTCACTTACCTGCTCCCCATAACCCTTAATTCCCTTATTTTGGTCAAAACTCTATCTACCTGTGACTTAAACACATTTAACGAGGTAGCCTCCACTGCTTCAACGGGCAGAGAATTCCAAAGATTCACTACTCTCTGGGAGAAGAAATTCCTCCTCAACTCTATTCTAAATTGACTCCCCCTTATTTTGAGGCTGTGCTCTCCAGTTCTTGTTTCCTTTCAAGGAGGAAATAATCTCTCTGTTTCTACCTTCTCTAGCCCCTTTATTATCTTACATGTCTCTATAAGATCTCCCCTCAGCCTTCTAAACTCAAACAAGTACAGGCCCAGTCTACTCAATTTCTCATAAGCTAATCTCCTCATCTCTGGTATCAACCTGGTGAATCTTCTCTGCACTCTTTCCAAGGCCAATATATCCTTTTGCAAATAAAGGCACCAAAACTGCACACAGTACTCCAGTTGTGGCTTCACCAGTGCCTTGTACAGTTGCAGCAAGACCTCCCTGCTTTTATATTCGATCCCTTTCGCAATAAAGGCCAACATTCCATTTGCCTTCTTGATGATCTGCTGCACCTGCAGACTGAGTTTTTGTGATTCATACACAAGGACCCCCAGGTCCCTCTGCACACTAGCATGTTGTAATTTTTCACCATTTAAAGTATTTTAAATTTAACAAAATAATGAACAGAGGCTGGCATTCCCCTGGCTGCCCTTGAGCAGCCATCGGCTGTTCCAGTCCCTATATTTTTTCGAGATGTCTTCTGCCTAAAAGAGTTTCACCCCTTGAAGTGATTACCCATTGTCATCCCAATTGGTCCCTCAAACCAGGTGACCCTATATTGCCCTTAAAAGGATAATCAACAATTATTAAACCCACCCCTTCAAAAGTGGGATCACCCCCTCCCCTGGATCTACCCCCGATAATCTCCCCAACAAAGGCACAGGGTACCCCATACCCAGGAACCTCACTATGCACCTCTTCAATGGAAATACCTCTTCCGCCCAAGGCATTGCCATGGAGACATTGCCACAGGATACTGACATGGGGCATTGCCAGTGCCATCCGGGTATAACCTTCTCCCTCTTAGGGGGCTGCAGGGACCATTTGTCCAGTCCCTGTTTTGTCAAGAACAAAAAGATGTTGTAAACCCTCTCGATGTGACATCATGGTTAGGGGGGGGAGACGGTGTGGGGGTGGCGGTGAGGGTGGAAGTCCTTATATGCCAGGAAAATGCAGTGGGGAGGCCCTCTAATGATATTCAAATCTATGATAATAGAGTTCTCAACCTTTCATGACAGGAACTCCATTACATCATTGGTGGGGACTATTCCATCAGAAAATCCCGCCAGGGTAAATGCCATTTTGGATTCCCATTGGATTGTCCATTACCTCCAGCTTTTCTGCCCGCTGAAAATGGGGGTGGAAAATTCTTCCACCGACTGCCCCCCCCACCCCGTGAATGTTTATTGATTACACTTAACTATGTTCATATATATTTATGTATATATGTATATATACAAGGTATAGCCCAAGTTAAGGACTGACTCCATGCTTCTGCAAAGATCTCTGTCCTTTCTACAACAGGCTGTAGCCTCAGATCATGTGTCTCTGTAAATCACACTATGGCTGGAATTGTTTCCCAGTCACACTTTAGTCCTTGCTAGTGCAGATACTCTTACGCTAATGATTCACTAATGTACTTACCTGGTCTGGTCTACATGTGATTGCAGAACCACAGCAATGTGATTGACTTTCAACTGCCCTTGGGCAACGAGGGATGGGCAATAAATGCTGGCCGTCCAGTGACTTCCATGTGCCATAAATGAATAAAATAATCATCACAGAACTTGGATGAGGTCATGAGGAGTTAGGATAGGCGAAGGGCAGAGTATTTGGAATTTGGGGTATTGGCAAGTAGGGGACTTGGGAGGGTAGCTAATGGATACTTGAAGATAATTTTAACTAACAATGATGATAATTGGGAATTAGAAGTGCATGCGAGTAAAATGAAAGCATGAGATATATGGAAACATAAGAAAAAAGCATTAGGTGATTCATAATTTGAAAAATAGTGCAGTAAAGCCTGGAGCAGAGTTAATGCTGACTGTTCTTCTGGTGTCTGCTGGTTCTTGGGGTATGTTGATTGCTTCTCTAGGGAATGCTGTTGCCGTGGTGAGTGCTGTTGCTGTGGTAATTGTTGCTGCTGATCCATTGCATTTGTTGGACACCGGTTGTCCTCTGGGACGGATATTTGTTGCTCAGTTGGTGATATCAAATCTGCTTCATTGGCTTCTCCAGTTGCACATAAATGTTTGTGGTTACGACAATAGATTTCACCATATATGATCGCGATGAGAACTTCTCTGCGAAGGCCCCAACTTGCAATGCAAACTGACTTTTGATACACTCTGACTAGCTCTCCAATCCTCAACTCTTAAAACAATTTAATAGCTTTATCAAAATGAACTTTGGCTTTCTGTTGTTTCACTTTGATCATGTTGTTTACTTCTGTTATTTCTTCTGCTTTTAGTAGCTTTTTTAGCCTGTGGATGAATAGTTTGGGTGAAATATGATATTAGTCGCTGGACTGAACTATTTTTCATCCATTCAGCAGGTCTGATTTGCTACTCCAAGGTTACCTTGTATACACCTGTACTGGATCTGGTCATTTTTTTTATTGATTGCTTCGGCAATTTTCACAGGTCTCAGCCTTTACATTCAAATTATAATAGTGTGGAGATAATGTGTATTGATGAATTTCCCAATCGTTCTTCAAGTGTCTGAATTCTTTACTCGTGAACTGAGGGTCATTGTTTCTCATCACAATGTCTTGAATGCCATGGTGACCGGAATGTATTTTCAGGCATTCCACAATCTCATTGCTGGTCATTGACATCAGCTGGTCGAACTCCCAGTAGTCTGAATAGATGACGACTATGACAAGATAATCAGTACAAATGAGAGTGAAGCTGTCAACACCCAGATTTATCCATGGTCTGTCTGGGATGTCATGAGTCATGATGGCTCTGTAGTTTGCTTAGTTTTATGTTCATGATTAGCACTGCACTGATGGACATGGTACGTAATCTCATTGCTTATGTTTTGCCAGTAAGGTTCTTCTCTTGCCTTTCTCAGAAAGGATTTGATTTTTTAATGGCTTGCATGGACATGCTTCATCATTTCATTTGTCATCTCTTTAAGGATGCCACCTTGAATGATCACTTTATTTCTGAATAACCAATACTCACTTACCAACAGGTGTGATCTCGGCCATCCTTTCATCACAACTTCCTGTAGCACATCAAGAGTTGCATTTCATTGTGTAGTTTTCCTGATCCATTTGAGGACCTATTCAGCAGTCAATGTCTTGGTGTCACCTAAAATACTATAAATCTCTGGTACGTGAAAGGTTACCAATCCAAGTTTTTGACTTATTTCAGCTGGGTGGATTTTGCTTATGTATCCAATATCTGAAGCTGCAGATCTGTTTTCTCTCTATTGGAATGGAATTTCAACTCAGTTTGTCCTCATGGTGTGAGCATCATTTCCATCATAGACTCTCAACTTTAATTTCAACAGCTTCATTTTTGGGTCACCATCTTGAGCAACTTTATACAAGTCTGCAAAGGTTATGATGTTGCATATAACACCAGTGTTGATCTGACATTTCACATTAACTTGATGCTCCCCTTGTGCAGTCTTCATTCCAATTGTCACAAGCCATTTTTTACCTCATGGCTTGATGGTGTCAACCTATCCAGGGTGATTCATTAGAATCATTATCTGACATCTCTGCAGCAACCATCTTTAACTCCTTGCTCTTCCTCATTCCAGCAAAATGCTAGCATGAAAATTTGTGTAGCTTCTTACATCATCAACAATGTTTTCTGTATGCTGGACATACTTCCTTTCCTTTTGCTTGGTGTCCTTCACAATATTTACATTGAGTACTCTGCCCTTGAACTTTCTGCTTGCTCTTCTGTGAACTATTATTTTGTTTTGATTTGTGACTGGGCAGCACTTGAGGAACAATGCTGAGTGTGCTAATAGCTACAACCAGTTTGAAATAATCATTTGAGGTCTTAATATTGCTCATTCATGTTCACTAGAAGCGACATATAAAAGGGACCTCTTTTCTAAAAATGAAAGGAATGTATTCAAGCTGTGTGACATTTTTGCATTACCAGGAGCTTTGTGAGTCTATAATTTCCAAGAGGCACTTGTCTTCCCTCATATGGCATCTACTATAACGGGAGGTAAAAATTTCCTGGTTCAGGATTTGTGCATGCATGTTTCACAGAGGCAGCTCCCACATAAATTTATAGCTCATGTGTAGTTTTGTTAACCCAAAAATGGAAGGTTTTAAATTCTATGTTTTTGGATGAACTTAGTGAAATAAATTTTTGGCACTCTGTGCAGCACAGGGGCTGTCAGGGGATTTAAGCCAGTGGGAGGAGCAGGCGGGAGTGATGAGCCTAATCCTACCCAAGAGGCTGGCATCAGACTACTGAGGGGGCCATAGTACATGTGCCAATCTCCCAGTATACTGAGAGATTGATTGATATGCACCTCCACCCTGTCACCAATCCTGACCTCCCCCACCCACCCCTGAATGTCACTGGCCCCAACCATCCCCAATTGCCAGCCCTAACCCCAATGCCCCCCTGATGACCGGCCTCCTGATGGCTGGCCCCAAACTCTAAGCACCAGCCCCATCACCAGTCCCCACACCTAATGCAGAGTGCCCACTAGACCCCAGTTCTAGCTAAGAGACACCCATTATCTCTGTCCTTCCAAAAGGCTTCAATGTTCTCCCATCTCACCAGTGAGGTCATCACACTTGGTCCTTGTTTCTGAGGATCATCCCTGCCGGTGTGGACCTTGACTAGCTCTCCAATCCTCAACTCTCAAAACAATTTAATAGCTTTATCAAAATGAACTTCGGTTTTCCGTTGTTTCACTTTGATCATGTTGTTTACTTCTGTTATTTCTTCTGCTTTTAGTAGCTTTTTTAACCTGTGGATGAATAGTTTGGGTGAAATATGATATTAGTCGCTGGATTGAACTATTTTTCATCCATTCAGCAGGTCTGATTTGCTACTCCAAGGTTACCTTGTATACACCTGTACTGGATCTGGTCATTTTTTTTATTGATTGCTTCGGCAATTTTCACAGGTCTCAGCCTTTACATTCAAATTACAATAGTGTGGAGATAATACGTGTTGAGTCAGAAACATTAGCGGAGGCAGAAACATTAGCAAGGCCAGACTTGTAATGTGTCTTGGAATTACTAAAAGGATGCAAACATGATTTGCATATTGTAATCAGCCTCACCCCATTCCCGAGTCTGATTATGTTGGAAAAAAAGGCCCAGGAAGACGGTGACCATTGATTCCCATTTTTGGCTATGCACTGATATTCCCCGGCCTGCCATGCTATTCGACCACCATAGTGGACTGGAAAAATCATGCCCAATATGCATAAGGTAAACTTCATGGAGTCCTTTGGAAATGTAGAGGCAGTTCTGTAGAGTTAAGGTACCTCTGTGGATATGGGTGGGAGACAACTTTGGTTGAGGACAGGTTCCCTTTAGGAGAGGTCAGGTTCTATTTAGATGAGTTAGATGCCCCTTGGGGTTGCTAAAGTTAGGCGTGTATGCGCATAGAAAAGCTGGAAAAATGCTTTACTTCTCAATCGCATTGTAACTGTCAAAAGTGTCAAAATGAACTGTCAAAGGCAACTATCAAACTGTCAGGCACTTAAAATTCCTGTCCTTTAAATCTTTGAAACAAATGTCTGGAATGTTTGAAAAAATAGCATTGCTTACAACTGCACTCTGTTGATAGAAGCCTGAAGTTAATTTTATCAGGTCACTGCTATATGACTGGATTCGCAGGCTTACATTATCACAGTAGGGTGCCTTCCATTTCTAGTTTGATTTATGACTCCTAGTGGCTAAATAAACAAGAAAAATTTTCAATTTGTAATTCAAAGACAACTGAAGCTTCTTCCAATTTGTACTTAGCATTTGCTTTACAACAGCCCACTTCACAATCTTTATTGTGAGTTCTGCTGTTCCATTTGTAACAGAATGAGGTGATGGAGCTCAAATGCGCTCTTTACCCAGTTCATTCTCTTGAAATATTTAAAGTCTTTTGAATAATTCTGTAAAATCTATGTGCAGCCTCTACCACACTCTAGCTGTTGTTTCCATGGTTGCAAGAAATGGAGGCCAAGGCAAGGAGAGACCAAGACTAGAGGTAGAGACAAAGGTAGGGGGCAAAAGCCATGCCATGGCCAGGGTGGGGAAAGGAAGCCAGGGACAGAAGGTGGAGGTTGGTTGGGTGAGTGGGTGGTGGTGTGAAAGTGTTGGAATTGGATGCTGAGTGAGGACGGGGAAAGGGAAAGAGAGGTGAGTGTGAGCGTTTAAGAAAGAGAAAGAGGTGTATGTGTGAGAGAGGTGTTTGTATGTGTGTGTCTGTTAGAGCAGCACAGTGGGCTAGGAGAATCACCCCTTGGCATTTCTGAGTAAGAAGGTATCATGAACTGTTATTAGTAGTAAAATAGTAGAGGGCTGGTTAGTTCAGTTGGCTAGGATGTAGTTCAGAATAATACTACTAGTGCTCCGAGGCAGACTTGGTACCTGCCTCCGCATCGTGCCCTGAGATTGGAAAGCAATGGCAAACAACCACTGACAGAAACTGCAAGAAAAAACAGCTCAGGATGAAAGATCAGCTGACAATGAGTTTTGGATCTGGCTTTGGGCAGAACCCTCATGGTAGAACATAATGGGTAAAAAACACTAGTAGTAGGGATTGTGGTTGTAGGTATGGGAAAAGGGTCTTGTATATAAATGGTTAACGTAGGACTAAATGCCCTACTGCCTACACTGTGATGTAAAGGAATACATGACTCCATCCAGAGGACAATTTTATCCTGAACAAAGAAGTGTGTAATGGCAAGCATGGAAACAGCAGCTAGCTTAGAGTTTATACTATATATAAGCATACAGTAATGAGCATCAATAAAACTTTACTGTTCAGCAATACAAGGTTCAGAACCTCTGTGAGAGCTACAGAGCTACACACAACAGCTTACAACACTAGGTATATGTTAAATGTGTACATTTTGAATGAGAAGAGCTGCGTGAATTTGCAGGTTCGGGTTCACAGGACAAGTGGAACTTCTGATGGACAAGGTTGTAGAAAGCTAATTGAATACTCAGTTTTGTAGCAAACGGTACAAAATAATAGTGGAGGTGAATAATAGTGGGTCCCATGAAGGATGCTGAGGTGACTAATTCTCCACAGTGATGTCTTATACGTAGAAAATATAATATAGAGTTCAACTCATCAATCATGTCAATTGTGTAAATAAAATTTCATCAATGGACACCGATAGAGTTGGAACTGAGGCCTGAGTTCAAAAACTGTCACAATACTTAAATTGAAGCAGCCTGCAGAGGGGGCTGATGCCTTAAGTCAGTGTAAAACCTGTGGGGCAGAACAGGAGTGCTACTCTGGAGCCCATAAGGAAGGTCATGGCCTCCCCAACTTGCCCTGTCTTTTGTGAGAAACCACCTGAGAGCCCCTTCCTGTTTCTACCTGAAGCCAGCAGGTGGCCAAGGATTGCCTGATCTTTGATTTTTGGCAGCCACTCTTTGAAAAGGTTAAAATAGATTGAATGAAGCAGTACAACTCACAGCAATTTAGAAAGCAGAAAAATAGTTTGCTGGAGAATATCAGTTTATGTGAGGTACAGAGGAGATGGGGGAAAAAAACTGAAGCATGTAAATATGTCTAAAACATATTTTTGAGGGTTGGGGATGGGGAGTGGTGCAATTATAAATCAACAAGTTTAAATAGACTGGTTATAATATAAACTGAAAAAATCAACATGATCCTGTGACACAAACATCACAATAGAAGTAAGAACAGAAAGAAAGTACTTCAAACGCCTGAAATCTGAAGCCAGAAAAAGAAAAGCTGGGAATAGCCAGCAGGTCAAGCTGAATCCATTTCAGGCTTTTGGCCTTTCCTCCAGACTGGTAGATATTACAGACACACAGCATTTAGAAAGGAACACAACAAGGGAAGGGGGAGGGGAAAAACACGAACAGACAAGAAAAGAAATAGAATGGCCTGTGATGTGCTTGGGTGGAGGACAGGAGGTGATTAAATAGCAGTCATGATACTAGTGAGACAAAGGCATCGTAGATGAGAGACATCAAAGAAAGGAAAGATATTCAAAATATACATGTCTCTTATTTGTTTCAAAAACAAAAGTAGGGTTTGGTTGATCGGAACTGTATGCTGGCAGAAGATTGTTTAATAAATTTTAAATATGTCTACACTAAGTTAAAGCACTCAGCCAGATTAAAGAAATTAGACTTGGTATCAAAAATGAAACTTATCATGCAAGGTTCCACTGTAAAACAAATTTGCATTGTATATTGCCTCAGGTGAAACTATATTTCCCACTCATTGGTTTCAGATTATCTTTTTGGCTGATCTGAAGTGCTAAACTTTCACATAAATGTGCTAACCTCAGCCAGCTCTGCCCTGTGCCTCAAGGTCCCTCTGCCCCTTAATGCTTCCAGATATTCTGGCACAACATCAGCATCCCTCTTGTAGCACTATCTTTGTTCTGGACAGCATTCCCACCCATGCGTATGTGTCATGCTGACCTAATTAAAAATGACAGCTGAGGCACAGACAAAGCATTTGGTGGATGACTCACCTAGTCCAGGCTCCACCCTGAGAAGAGGATTCTCAAGCACATATAAATAATTTCTTTGGTATTTTTTTAAATCTTAGCTTTTGGGAAAAAAGGGAAGGTGAGTGTGTGCCTTGGCTTAGATTTTGTCCTCTGTGGGCTGAATTTGGATTGTGCTGCCTAAGCATATGCTGTATACCTAATTTCCCAAGATGCATAAGTTCTACTAAGTCACCTATGCAAATAAAATATTTTCATTTAGATCCTAGTAGTACATTTTCTTCAAATAATTCTGGAAGTTGATGGGACAGATTTCAAAAGTTTTATTGAAGTAAAGCTAGTACTGATTACTTTTTCAAAAACTGAAGTGTTTTTGTGTGGGCAGGAAGCAAATGAAAAAAGTGTTTAATTATATACCTGCTGTAAATTATATTTTGTGTTTGATAAATAGCTATACATTTCCACAAATTTTGAAAAGCATATTAAGTCCTGCCTGGAAAACAAGATAACAAAATGAAGTGTGGGGCAGACAAAGAGAGTACTAGTTGATTTATTTAAAAAAAACAATAGTTCAATTTGAAGTTTAAATTATCCACTTTTTTTTAAACACAAAGGTAATTGCTAATTTCTTATTCAGTAAGACAGAGATCATAATTGCTAACATTAATGAAGTTGCCTCTCTGAAATGTAGGCAGACAGACTAGGATTTTATGATCTCAGTCGGGCAACGCTTGGAAAATCCCACCCAAGGCTAATGAGGAATTCCATTCTGCGAGCCTTACCCACCCCGATTGTAGTGCAGGTAAGGCGGTAAAATTCTGGCCACAATTCCTTTCCTGAATCTAAACTGATGGAGGGGCAGTTTTCTGGCACCATTTACAGCAGAGGCAAATCCTGTTTTGGCTGCAAACTCTAGTGAGAGGACCATAACGGGATTTACACCGGGGAGATCTCAGAATGAGAAATTCCCCATTCCTATGTACATCATCAGACTCCTGCTCACTGATGACCATGGATTAATGTACATTTAAATATTCAAAAACAACTTTATGCCATTGCTTCCAGGTTCACTGTATGTTCCTCCAACAGCACCCCTCCCCATCGCACTGCACCCCACTCCAGGGAAACCAGTTGTGATGATGGTGTCTGTAGTGTGGAAACCAGTGTAGCCTCCAGGCATTTCAAGGTATGTTGGCACTGCCAGGGCATGGGGCCTATACACAACTCCATAGCAGGAGTTCACTTCACATGAGGGGTGTTGGGGGGTGTGGTGGTGATGGGAGAATTGCCGATGTCAGTGATTGTGGGTGTAGGTGATATCTCAAAGATCTGATGTCAGCGAATGGACTGTGCATCTTCCTAAGTTCACTCAGCAATTTATAATCAACAATCAGGCTAGGAATGATCATTCCAGCATGGACGGATGATGAAGGGAGAACAATGTTAGATCATGAGCTGTAGCTGCCACTATCTAATTTTCATATTGTTGCCGACATTGGGCCAGATTCTCTGACCTTGCCCATAGCTAGGATTCTCCAGCCCCACTGCGGTGAATGGAGATTCAACTGAGCACCAAATTCTCTGTTTTGACTGGCAGCAGTGGCAGGGTGTGAATGGCCAGAGAACAGCCATGATACCGGCTGATTTGAGATAACAGAGAAAAATTCAAGTTCCTGCTTCCCCCTCTTGTGGCAAGTTTGCCATGTGACAAAAGTCTTCATGTGAAGAACCAGGAACCCTGACTTCCCAGGTACAGTACTGAGCAACATTGACTGGAATTATATCACATTTTATTGCCACCTTACATCCTGGACTCAGGCCACATTAAGGTGAATGCTGCTTACCCCTACTTCTCCGTCCCCCTGCCCCAGTGTAGCTTGAGATATCACCTACAACCCCATAACATGTTTTAAATACATTTCTTCTGTCCATGCCAAGCTATGTCAACATGTGGTAAACTATTAAGATGGAACAGTTGTGCCTTGGTGCAGTTGTGTCCTTAGCCAGAGAATTGTCTAGATAAGAGGCCAGGAACAGTGCTCCTGGCCGTAGGTGCTTCTATTCCTGAATGCCTCTGGGCAGCAATCGCAGGAAATGAAGGCAGAAGGCAGAAAACACCCATTACCTCATTAACACCCAGCTCCACCAACCAAGGAAGGGGGGAGGGGGAGGGAAGTTAAAGGAATACTTGGCCAATACAAAGGGGCAAAGAGCTTGCATAACAGGCCTCTGTCCCCTTTTTCTTGACATTAGCAGCCAAAGAATAGAATTTCCGAGGGATAAAGGTCAAGAAGCTTGGCCTTGTGTTTTGCAGTGTGCTGAAATGATCTTTGTTTTAGAAATAGAAAATAATAGCGAGCAGCAAGTGCGAACTGTAAGAGAAGGGATGAAATGATGTCATAAACCTCAAGAGTAAAGCTTATTATTGCCATCTGAATTCAGAGATTAGATTACGGCTTTGAGTTACTCCCTGGCTAATGTTAATTCTAAGACATTTTATCTCTGGTCTTTTGATTCAGCAGCAGAACCACATTTTTCTTTTTTTGCAGCCTGACATCACAAGTTCACAATGGATGCCTTGTGATGTTAACAAAAAAGTTGTTAAAGATCTCAACGTTGATTAACAGGACGCTCCTCAGTGAGTGTGCATTCGAGCTGAGTGCTTCATAATGTCGATGCTGTGGAGAACGGACAAAAGTTCGACGTTTAAATTCAATTAGAGAAGATGGTGTCACACCACCAGCACAAGAGGCGTGGGTGGAGGGGATTTCTTCCGAACAAAACAGCTGCAAAATGCATGTGAGTTGCCGATCACTTCCTTCTCTGGGTTTCCTCTGCTAATATTTCTCCCTCTCCCCGATAAGTGAACCTGATAACATTCCCTTTGTACTGACTAAAGCCTAAAAATCTATAGACTACATCTGTTCAGCACTAAGCAGCTCAGCTGACTGTCGTTTCAGTTCAGTGCACTTCACTCATACAAGACTTCGTTCTCACACCATTCCTGAGCAGACTACCATGCAGCTTCCAACCTGTTCTTCAGGGGGCAGCCTGGGCCACCATTCCTCCTTCCGCAACCCCTCCCCCCTAGAAAGGCAGGTGAGAGGAACCTTTCACAGCTTTATAATATCACCTGTACCTTCAGCGTCTCAATCACAAATGCTGGCTGTACATTTTATATCCTGCAGCATTTACTCTGGCTTTGGTGGCAGGCTTACTTACACAGGTTAAATTCGAATCTCCTCATTATTTATTTAGAGAAGTTTCAGGTTTCCCTTGGAGCTCAACACGCAGAGGCCAATGAAAGATTGAATCATGTTAAACCAGTTAGATGCCGGGTTTGAGCCCATTCATTCTGTACTAGGGTTAGCTGATTTCAACCAAGGTTTTGAGTTTTAAGTTGAAGTTTATTTTGTTAGTGTCACAAGGAGGCTTGTGTTAACACTGCAATAAAGTTACTGCGAAAATCCCCTAGTTGCTGCATCCTGGAGCCTATTAAAGTTTATTTATTAGTCACAAATAGGTTTACGTTAACACTGCAATGAAGTACTGTGAAAATCCTTGAGTCATCACACTCCGGCATCTATTCAGATACACTGAGGGGGAATTTAACATGGTTAATACTCCTAACCAGCACATCTTTTGGATTGTAGGAAAAAAAGTGGAGCACCTGCAGGAGAGCCACACAGACACAGGGAAAACGTGCAGACAGTGAACCAAGCCAGGAATCGAATTGAGGTTCTTGGCGGTATGAAGTAGCAGTCTGAATCATTGTGGCACCAGTGGTAATATGATTGCTACAACTGTTGACAACAAGGTTGGACTACGTACAAAAATGAGTGTGATGCTCCTGCCGTTAACTGACCCTGTGGAAAAATACTTTGTGTGACCGCATATCCGAGCTTTGTAGCCGTATTCCAAAGTGTCAAGTTCTCTCCTGACATATTTTTAAGCTGACATAAATAGAATGATCAATAAAGTAAGATATTGAAGGCCAAGCTTTTGTGACCATTCTTCTCACAATCTTCCTCTGCAATCTTTCTGGAACCTCAGAAGTGCTCACAAAACACTTCTGACCTCAGAATTTAGTAATATAATCAAACAAAACTTGCATTTATATAGCATTTTATTCCAAACTCAGGGTCTCTCAACAGGCTGTACAGTGAATTGATTCCTTTTGTCATGGAGGCAAATGTAGCAGCCATTTTGCACAAAGCCAGGTCCCGTAAACATCATGAATGAATAACTAGATCATCTCTTTATTCGCTGGTGCAGTTTTGGTTAAAGGAAGGATAATGCTTGGCGTGCTGTTCTTCTTTGAAACATGTCAAGAATTTCTTATGGCCACCTGGGCGTATAGGGTGTCCTTAGGTTATTGCCTTAGCCAACAGTTCAGCATTATTATGCCCAACTTACAGATGTACTTGATTGAGTATAAGTCCATCTGAAGATCGAAATGAGGTTTCTGCTCGTATCTTTGCAAAATTGATTTGTTCTTTGCAGGGCTTAACTAGTAATCTTAAATTGGACCAATGGAGGCCATAGGCAAAACAAACAAATAAGTTGTTTAACCTTACGTTAATTTGGCGTCCAAGCCTGCCACAATTTAAGGACCCAGCAGTGACCTGTATCTGAACTCCCAATTGGTATTTGCAGCTTGCTGGATTTATTGCAATAATGCCTAAGGGTGAATTTAGCATGGACTGCGCTCTTCTGTCTGCTGCTGAATGAGTTCTGTGTGCTCTGCTTCCACATCTATTACTGGACACCATTGAGTTTAAGCTCCAACATCTCAGATACAGTAGTGCTCACTCGCAGAACTACACAGAAATGTACTTCTGAATTATGTGCTGAAGACTGCAAAGATGCCTAACAATCTCATGACTCACAGTATTACAAACAGCCATGCTGATATCATGAGGTGAGAACATAGCAAAATAAGAGGCAAAGCTCATTTAAAGAATATCCTTTCTTCCATTCATTAAGTCAACAAACTAACATCTAGGATTCTCAGATGATTTTTATATATTAATAAAATGCTTTCTTCTCTGATCTTTCTATTCAAAAGGTTATGTCAAGAGTATCTTTCAGCTTTTCCATATTTTGCTCACATCTAGTGACATCTGCTTACTGCATTTCAATAAGTTTTTAAAACATGTATTAATTCTCAGGCTGTGGGCACTTGTTGTCTATTCCTAATTGGCCTTGAGAAGGTAGATACGAGCTGCCTTCTTGTACCACTGGTGTCTGCATGATGAAGATACTCCGGTAATGCTGTAAGGGAGGGAGTTCCAGCATTTTAACCCCGTGATAATGAAGGGACAGCAATTTATTTCAAATCAGGATGCTATGTAATTTGGTAGGGAACTTAGAGGTAATGCTGTTCCTGTGCACTTTTGCCCTTCTGGATGGCAGAGTTTACAGGTTTAAGGGTACTATTGAAACAGTGAGCTGCAACAATGCTAAGGTGGTATATGATCAAGAGGGAGGCTGCGTTCTGGATGGAGTTGAGCTTTTTGAGTGCTGTTGGAGCTGCACTCATCCAGGCGATTGGAGAGTATTCCATTACACTCCTGATTGTGCTCTGTAGTGGGTGGATCAGAAGATGAGTTACTTACTATATAACTCCCAGTTTCTGATCTCCCTTTATGTGATTGGTTCAATTAAGTTTTGGATCAATGGCACAGTCCCAAGGATATTAATGTTGGGGGATTTGATGATATTAATGCTGTTGAAACGTCAAGGGGAGGTAATTAGACGTTGTCACGTTGGAGATGATTGATGCCTAGCACTTGTGAGGGACAGCGTAATACTGTGCTTCATCAGGTTGGAACCTCATGTTTCAAAATGCTTGTGCTTGGTATGTTCTCTATCATTTTAATGGAACCTGGTTTGGTCTTCTGGCTTGGTGGTAAAGGTACAGTAAGGGATACGCCTGGCCATGAAATGCAGAAAGTGATGGAATCAGCTGCTACTGATGACCCACAGCATCTTGTGAAGCCCAGTTTTGAGCTACTAGATCTATCCTGAATCTATTCAATTTCACTCAACGTTTGTGCTACACAACGTACTAGATGGTGGTCTGCTTGAGTTATTGTTTCCAGATGTAGTGTCCAGTAGTCATTCCTGCCCACATGGATGGATGCATCTGCAATAGGTAGATTGAATATGGCGAGGCCATATTGCATGACAGGCCCAGTCTGATGGCTACGCCCTTCAGAATTCAATAAGATTGATCAGTACTGGTGCTACCTAGTCACCCACCCAGAGTACATTCTGTGCCCTTGTTTCTTCCAATTGGTGTTCAACATGGACGGCACATGGAGCATTACTGACTGTCCAGCTTAGGGAGGCAATCGGCGGGAGATTTCTTTCTCCATGTTTGACTTGATGCTACATGTCTTCATGGAGTCCAGATAAATATGAGGAATTCCACGCTCATTCCCTTGACTGTATGTTATTATGCCTCCACCTCCTGTTGTCTGTCTTGCCAGCAGGATAGGGCACACTGAGAGATGGGTGAAGGAGGTGCCTGGGATGTTGATTTGATTCTGATATCTATGTCAGGCCATTGAACAGTATGTTGGGCAGATATCTCAGATCTTAGTGAGGACTTTGCAGAGTTATTGAACTATGTGTGCTTTTGTTGTGTCTAAACCCAATGCCTAGGTCAATGACAAGAGATGCGTTTGTCTTTATTCTTATTTTAGGTTTTCTATTAATGTAACATAGAACATAGAACGTTACAGCGCAGAACAGGCCCTTCGGCCTTCGATGTTGCGCCGACCATTATAAAAAACAATGACCCTCCAAACTAAACCATTCCCTTCTCTTCCATAAACTTATCAACTAACCTCTTAAACGCCACCAAACTTGGCGCATCTACAACAGCCGCAGGCAGGGCATTCCACTCCCGAACCACCCTCTGGGTAAAGAACCTACCTCTGATATCCGTCCTATAACTATCACCCCTTAATTTAAAGCTGTGTCCCCTCGTGCTAGCTTTCTCCATCCTAGGAAAAAGGCTATCACTGTCCACCCTATCTAAACCTCTAATCATCTTATATGCTTCGATAAGGCTGTATGTAACAGCCGTACAGTTCCATATTTTGGGCACTAGATGGTATTGAAGAGCAGATTTATCAACCTTCTGCAAATTTGTTTCTTTATACGCCATTTTTTTCAGTTCTTATAATTTTAAATTTGTGAATAATTATTTCAACAAAACCTAAATATCCAAATGTACAAACTTCATGGCATTATTTATTACTTTTGTGTCCTTTAAAAGTTTTTACCTGAGGGCATATGAGTTTGACAAAATACTTAGCTGAAAGAGTTTTTGATCATAACTGTACATTCTAAGCATGTGCACTCTCTGGAAACAGCAGAAGGTGAAGAGTAAAAGGGCAAATCCCTAAACCCTCAAAGCTCTGAGTTATCTTGCATTATCCTCAAGACTTCGAACAAAACTGGAGATTAATTTTTCAGACAGGTGGTGCATTTATGTAAATATATTACAATTGGTGCTTCTCTCATGTGAACTCCTCACAGAAAATACTTATGGGAATAATAACAGCTGTTCATGTTTCTTCTTAAGTGATGGTTAGAAAACAGAAGAGGGTCATTTTCAACATCTGAGACTTTGCTAGGGCAAGAATTGAATCTCTGTCCTTTAACAAGCAGGCGATCCTATCCTTTTACTCTTTCATGGGATGTGGCATTGTTAGTAAGACTAGCCTTTATTGAGACTTTGGGAACAGAGGAGAGGTAAGACCCAGGAACATTTCTGTGGATCCTGAGTAATGTGTAGGCCAGACCACCTAAGGACAGCAGATTTCTTACTGTTCCACCACCAATCATTATTATGTTTGATTAAATAGCTTGCCTTAGAAGTTGGAATGCGCCTGAACTGAAGCATATACTAGTCAAATGCACGCTCCACAATGGGAGTTCTCTGACCTTGCCCACAGCTGAGATTTTCCAGCCCTGCTGCAGTGATTGAAGATTTGGCTGGGCGCCAAATTCTCCATTCTCGCTGGCAGCAGTGGTTGGATGAGTGAGATTGGCAAATTCCAGCCTTCGTTTCAAAAGAGGTCAAAGGCAAAACCATGGCAAATTAATCTTCCAGCTTCATTTATTTATTCATGGCCCCAGAGTCAGCTCACAGGGAAATGGGGGAGGGGTGGGGCCATCAAATCAGCCAGTTAAGTTGCTGGGGGTGGGTCTGGAGAAAAGGAAACAATGACAATAGAAGAGGCAAAAAGTATCTACCAACTTCCCAAGAACCTACAGGAAGAGCAGTTGTATCAAAAAATCCTAGCCCATGATTTTCTCTCCATAATAAATAGAACATCTATATTGAAATTCTTGAAACAAAGACCATAAACGTAAGAGCTAACTGACAACAATGAAAATTATGTTGTGAAAACCTAACTTAGGACACATGGTGGGCCAACACCAGGTGGTTTGAAAGGTGACTTCCAAAGGCCTCTGTTCTCCACTCTCACTCGATTACTGTCAGATTGCAGCAATCCCTGTTGCTATACATTTCCTCCTGAGTTCTGCTAAAGCTGGGGTTCTCCTGTCCCACAGTTCCCTCTACAAATTTCACTTTCCTCTCTCTACACTCACAAATGCACGTCTGCCATACTCTCATAGCCACTGACTCACTCCGGGATATCAGTCGATGGCTCCAGTAGTTCTCAAGTATTGGCCAAGTAGTCATTGTTATATTTGAGCCTTGCGATGGTGATGGGCAGGCTATCTACTGGTGCTGAGGCCAGCTGCATTATCTAACTGCTCTCCTGACTGAAGTCAGTGAATTAGCACATACTAGGAATCAAATCTGGGACTTCCTTGATCATGAAGGTCAATTTGAACACTTCCATTTAGGCAAGAAGCTATCAATTTCAATGAAAAAAAAGTCTGTGTCAGACCTATAGCAGGCCAGCCAACTTATTGTCACCATTTCCCACTTGGCAGGAAGTGTTAAAATTGACCGCTATCGAGTTTCCGAACACAACAGAATTGCTTTCCCCCATAAGGTTATTAGGTGGCTGAAAGTGTGTGACAATTAAAATCAGTTTTCCCTTGTCAAACAGTTTAAGATGTCTGCTAAGATCAGCATCTAAAGTCTGCGGTAATTCAATGTCAGATAAACTCTACCCACTCACACATCCAGGGGCACTCTGCAATGCTGCAGGAAGGAATTAGTTAAATCCCTGACGCTGAAAAGAAGCTGGCTGACATGACGAGAGTGACCTCTGAGCTGCCTCTACCCTTGCCTGCTGCTTCTGTCTTGCTGCTCATCTACATCCATATTAATTATAGATGAAGTCTAACTGCCTTGGGAAGATGAAAAAAATGAAATGGGTTCTAAAAATGTACAGTTCCTGATTAAGCCAGGACAGAATGGGTCTTATGTTTCCTGCCATTTAATTTTTAAAAAGGAATGAGAGAAACATACATCCCAAAACAGTAACCAAGTATGTTACTGTACACAATCCAGGGTGAATAGATAGTGAAATACTATGAGTGGAACAAAACAATAAGGAGCTGTATGACTGTATTAGTGAGTAAGCTGCTCGAATTTAGCACTTTTTTTTAAAAAAAGAAAGTTTAGTTTTTTTAGGATTAGCAAATAGTTACGCAAAGTTTATCCTATCATTTGTTACAGGGAAGTGGCTAAATATGACTACATAGTTCAGGAGTCAATTCCATTAATCCAAAGTATCCAGTCACTGTTTGCTGCAATTCAATAGCTGACAGTAATTTCTTGAGGGAAATTCAGATATGTGGGAACCATAGCAGCGGTGAGGATGGGGATATCATAGAATCATAGAACCCTATAGGGCAGAAAGAAGCCCTTTGGCCCATCGAGCCTACAATGATCACAGTACCACCCAGGCCTACCCCATATCCCTACATATTTTCCCCTCTAATCCCACTAACTACGCATCTGGGGCACTGAAGGGCAATTTTAACATGGCCAATCATCTTAACCCGCACATCTTTGGACTGTGGGAGGAAACTGGAGTACCCAAAGGAAGCCCATGCAGACACAAGGAGAATGTGCAAATTGCACAATGACAGTGACCCAAGCCAGGAATCAAACCCAGGTCCTTGGAGCTGTGAAGCAGCAGTGCTAACCACTGTGCTACCATGCCACCCTAATGGGTCATATAGGGGTGGAATAGTGACAAAGAATTGCTTTTCATAATTTCCATCCTAATTGAAATGCCCTGACTGCTGCCCAAAGCCAATGGATAATGGTCAATGTATTTTATACATGTTTTTATGCATGATCATGTGGGCAGCTAGTCAACATTTGTTGCCCATCCATAATTGCCCTCAAAAAGGTGGTGGTGTGCATTCTTTATGAACTGCTGCAGCCCATGTGGTGTAAATCTATACAGCAGTTCACACCACACAGTGGTTAGCACTGCTGTCTCACAGCACCAGGGACCTGGATTCAATTCCAACTTGAGTCACTGTCTGTGTGAAGTTTGCACTTTCTCCCCATGTCTATGTGGGTATCTCCGGGTGCTCCGGTTTTCTCCCACAGTCGAAAGATGACCATGTTAAATTGACTCTTATTATCAGTGGGGGGAACAGTAAGGATAAATGTATGGGGTTATGGGGATAGAGCCTCAGTGCGATTATGGCTGGTAGAGGCTCGGTGGGTCTCCTTCGGCACTGTAGGATTCTATGATTCTGGTATTCCATGATTCATTGTGCTGCTAGGAAGGAAGTTGCAGGATTTTGACGTAGCAACAGTGAAGGGATGATGATACAGTTCCAAGTCAGGGTGGTGTATGGCTTGGAGGGAATGTTTATTGGTTTGTTTATTGATGTCTTCTTTTTTACTTCACAGGTGATTCGATCTGCCTTGTTGTCCAACAAGGGCCTTACACGCGGTGGGTCGTGCGAGGGCTGCTCTTGGATGTTGCTTCAAGAGTTGTCTAGCGCTTCACGTCGTTAGTGTACGCTTAAACTGGACCGTCTGATGGGCAACATGACAGCTCACTGACTATCACTGTTTGCTGTGCAGATACGTGGATTTGGGCCAGTGTCCGCAGGAGTTTGCACATTCTCCCTGTGATTGCGTGAGTTTTCTCCAGGTCTCCAGTTTCCTTCCACACCCCAAAAATGTGCTCTTAGGCTGATTGGTGTAACAAATTGTCCCTAAATTAGTCTTTCCTCAATTTTCTCCAATAGGTGTAGACAAAGGTCATAGGTAGAGGAGGTCATAGGTAAATGGCGGTGCAGGCTCGTTAGGCCGAAGTGCCTGTTTCCCATGCTGTGTTGTTCTTTGTTCTTTGTTTTTTGAAACTTGGAGGTAATGGTGATCCCATGACTCTGAATGGTAGCAGTTGAAAGGTGCTGTCAAAGTAGTCTTGACACATTGCTGCAATATATCTTGCATAAGGTACAGATTACTGTCAATGTGATTGGCAAGTGAATATTTAAGCTGGTGGATGGGATGCTAATCAAGTAAATTGCTTCATTCTGGATGGTGTAGACCTTCTTGAGCATTTTTGGAATTGCACTCATCCAGATAAGTGGAGAAGATTCCATCAAACTCCTGCCTTGTGCAATGAAGGTGGTCGACAGGCTTTGGGGCATTATGGCAACACGATGGCTTAGTGGTATTATCACTAGACTATTAATGCAGAATCTCAGCTAATGTTCTGGGGACCCAGGTTCAAATCCAGCCACAGCAGATGATGGAATCTGAATTGAATAAAAATAAATCTGGAATTAAGATTCTACTGATGACCATGAAACCATTGTCGATTGTTGGGAAAACTGATTGTTGGGTTCACCAATGTCCTTTTGGGAAAGAAATCTGCTGTCCTTACCTGGTCTGGCCTACATGTGACTCCAGAGCCACAACAATGCGGTTGACTTTCACCTGCCCTCTGAAATGGCCACTCAATTCAAAGGCAACTAGGGTTGGGCAATAAATGCAGGCCAGCCAGCGACACCCATGTCCCTCAAATGAATAAAAAAAAATGCCACAGAATCATCAGAATCTGATCTGATATTGTAGCCACAGTATTTATATCATTGGTCCAGCTAAGTTTCTGCTCAATAGTAATCCCCTAAATGTTGATGGTGAGAATTCAGTGATGAAATTGCATTGAATGCCATGAAGAGATGGTGAGATTCTCTCTCATTGGTGATGGTCATTGCTTGGCACTTATATGGGTATAAATATTACTTGCCACTTACAATACCAAGCTTGATATTGTTCAGCTCTTGCTGCTTATAGGCATAGATTGTATCAGCATCTGTGGAGTTATGATTGTTGCTGAACATTGTGCAATCATTAGCGAACGTACCCACTTCCACCTAATGATGGAGGGAAAGTCATTGATGAAACAGTTGAAGACAGTTGAGCGTAGACACTCACGTGGGGCAGTTTTGGCTTGGGATAGAGATTATTGACCTCCAACAACCACTATCATCATGCAGTGGGCTAGGTATGATCCAAAGCCAAAGGGGAGCCTTCTCCCTAACATCCATTGACTTTTATTTTACTGGAGGTCATTAACACCACACTTGGGCAAATGATACCGTGATATGAACCTTGAACAAAGATTGCAATAAGGCCTGGAGCTGAGTGGCCCTGTCAGAACCCAAATTGAATGCCAGTGAACAGTACTTACACAGCAATCTAGATATAACTTGCATAAATTCCAATCCAACTCGTCTGATGAAGGAGCAACGCTCCGAAATCTTGTGATTCCAAATAAACTTGTTGGACTTTAACTTCCTACTGTGCTCTTGATAGAATTACTCTAACAATCTCTCTCTAAACCTTGGCAGAATAATGACTTGTGATCTTCACAGGAGACAGCCCTGAACTACATGCACTTAATTTCTGCATGAAATTCTCTAGCATTTCTCATCATCATACTCCTTAGGCAGCCATTAATAACATAATTGAAGATTTTACTGAGCACCACATCTTTGTGAGTTTCTTCACTAATTTCTCTGATAAACATGGGCAAGCCATTTGTTTGTTTAATTCATTCACAGGCAACTGAGTGGTTATAAATGAATCAGTTTTCACCTGATAGCTCAAAAGAATGTTGGGTTTGCATGCTCTGCTGATTTTTTTGGGCAGGATTTTCCAGCCACGCTTGCCCCAAGGCTGAAGAAATTCCACCCAAGATCAAAGGACCTTTGTATAGCCCGTGTCCCACCTGTTACAATTTCCATTGCGGATGCGATGGAAAAATTCTGCCCATGATATTTAATATCATACTGAAGACCCCATCTCTAAAGCAGTGCTGTCATTAGGGATGGTACCCATTCTTTGAATCAAATATGATCAAATGTGAATGCTCTTTGTATTCTCCTTCAGGGATAACAGTTATGTTACAACTGTATCATTGATGAAAGTTATGAATCACTGAATCAAATATGCTTGGTGGTCAGTTAACAAAGTGTCCTGCTGCTCATTAGTATGTCATCTAAGAAGCAGCATTCTCCTTTCAGCCTACATTATACCTGATCCATGATGCCCTGGAACACTAAGGGCACAACATACACCCCAAATGGTAATATTTCATATTGGTAAAACCCTTTGTGTGTATGAGTAACAAGCAATTTTTTGCCCTTGCCAATTCATTCTAATAATGAATATGCCTTTGACCAATCTTATTTACTGAACACCTTTCCAATGACTAAATTCTTCACTAAATTCAGCGGTGGATAAATTTCATTTTATAACCTTATTTATCATTTGTTTATAACACCAAACCTAAATGGACATGTCTGCTTTTTGAACAATTGGTGCGACCCCTTCATTGCTCTTCACCTTCTTAATCACCACTGCTTTTTCTAATCTATCTAGCTCTGCACTTACTGTTTTGTGCATAAGGCAGAGCCTTGCAAAATGTATGTTGTCCTTTATCTTTCCTTCTGCCCAAAGACCAGTTTTGTTCCATTAGTATTTCTTCAATGTCAGATGTACTCTTACTGATCCCTACAGTAAATAACCTGGCCCACTTTAACCAGACTTTCTTCAGCCAATTCCTTCCCATCAGGAAGACATTTGTTTCCTCCGACTGTTACCAATGGCAAGTAATAGAAAGTATCATTATATTCCACTCTAACATTTATTCAATTTAGCACTAAAATATTGTTATTGGAATAATTAGTTCATTTCACATCAGTTTTGAGTAAGTGAATGTGATTTAGTAACTTATATTTTCCTTCTAGGATAACAGATACAGCTGCAACTATATCAATGATGAAAGCTTTGAATCGCTGACTTTCATTTCTAATGTGAGTCTGTAAGTTTATCTTCAGTTCTATTATTCTCATCTTCTGTGCTATTTTATTTGGTCTCTGACTGATTACAACTCTTCCTGTTTGATAACGTCAGCTTCTGTTCACATATTACCATAGGCATGTTTGAAGGTTTCCAGACTCCTGAACTAGCTTTAGATCTACCACAACCTCAATCTGGAGAAAGGCTGTGACCTGGAGCATTGCTACGACCTGGAGCATTACTGTTTCCTCTACTCCTGTCTGCCATCTGGTAATGACTGATTTCTTCACAAGTATAGCTCTTTGACTGGAAATGGGTGAATTTAAATGATTTGCAGCTATCACGGCAATAATAATAATAAACTTCCAATTACGAGACTGTGAACTTGGCCACCATGGCCTTGATCCGGCTGAAATCTAGTGGACTTTCCCTGACAACTCAGAAAAAAAAACTCACATACAATTTGCAATTATCTCTTTCTCCCATTTCCAAGGATGTGGCTTAATCAAAGGCCTACCTCTTCATTAACTTATCACCTTTTCTCAAAAGCTTGACCTGTGCCTTATTGTTTTTTGATCTCCAGCAAACGCATCTCGAAAGTTGATTTCCATCTCTCTATCATCTTTCTGTTGTGAATTGCACTAAGAAAACTAACACACATTTAACTGCAGACAGTCATTGTTAAATTGAAATTATTTACATCTTGCCAATGGAGAGAGGGCAATATAACAAAGTAGGCAGATGATATGACGTGCAGCATGGTGGCACAATGGTTAGCATTGCCACCTAGTAGCGTCAGGGACCCGGGTTCAATCCTGGCCTTGCGGTGACTATCTTATGGAGTTTGCACGTTGTCCCTGTGTCTGCATGTTTTTCTTCTGGGTGTTTCAGTTTTCTCCCACAGTCCAGAGATGTGTGAGCTAGGTTCATTGGCAATGCTAAATTGTCCTTTAGAATTTGGGGGGTTAGCAGGATAAATATGTGGGGTTACACGGATAGTTGGATAGTTGTCGATGAAGATTCAATGGGCCAAATGGTCTTTTTCTACACTGTGATATTATATGGTTCTAGGATCTTGCAATATACTTCAACAAACAGTTAATCTGGGCTCCTGAATAATGTTGCTCCTTCAATCAACGCAGCACAGGAGCTTAACTGGATATTCATACAATTGCTGTTTGATCACTATTAATTGATCTCTATCCTTCACCTACATAAAAAAAATGGCTATTCCTAAGGACTAAGATCTATTGGCTATAAAGGACTTTGGTGTGTCCTTATAATAAAATATATACTATAAGAATACAATTTATTTTTTTCTACGGGGTGAACATGAACTAGAGATTAAAGAATGGCTGAAAAAGGCACATATTGGAAATATTTAAATAACAAAGATAGAGAACCTCATGAAAGTAGCAGGCAATACAAATCCTTGAGCTTCATGAAGGGGAAATCACGTCTGACAAATTTATTAGAATCCTTTGAAGTAATAATGAGCAGGATAGATAAAGCACAACCAATAGATGTAATATACTTGGATTTCCAAAAAAACGTTTGATAAGATACCATTCATTAGGCTATTTAATAAGATAAGAGCTATGGTGTTGAGGTAATATATGCATAGAGTATTGGCTAATGAATAGAAGAATACAGAGATTCGCGTTAAGGGGAAATTTTCAGGATGACAACCTATAACTAGTGGAGTGCCACTGGGATAAATGCTGGGGCCACAACTATTTATAATATATATCAATGATTTGGATGAGAGAACTGAATATGTTATTGCCAAGTTTGTGGATTACACAAAAATAGGTGGGAAGGCATGTGGTGAGGATGGTAGAGTTTACAGAGAGATGTGAAGAGGTTAAGTGAGTTGTCAAAAACTGGGCAGATGGAATATTGAAAACTTGTCAAAGTTATGCACTTTGATGGGAAGAATAAAGGAAGTGAATATTATTTAAATAGAGAAAGGTTGCAGAAAGCTGTAACGCAGAACAATTTGGGGCTCCTTGTGCATGAACCACAAAAAGGTAGTATGCAAGTTCAGCAGGTAATAGGGAAGACAAATGGAATGTTTGCTTTTATTCGAAAGGGAATGGAATATAAAATTAGAAAGTCTTGCTAAAATATACAAGGTATTAATTAGGCTGCATCTAGAATACTGTGAAAAATTGTTGTTCTCCTTTTCTAAGGAAAGATATACTGCCATTGGAGGCAGTCTTGGGAAGATTCACTTGGTTGATCCATGATATGGAGGGATTTTCTTATGAGAAGAATTGAGTAAGTTAGGCCTGTACTCATTGAAGTTTAGAAGAATGAGAGATGCTCTTATTGAGACGTATAGGATTTTAAAGATCAACAAAGGGTTACTGAAGAAATAATTAAAAAATGATTAAAAGAGCAAGGTTAAATTATGAATGAAAACTAACACAAAATATACTTCTAAGAGCATTTCAAAGGGAACAGAGTAGCTAAAATGAATGTTGGTCCCTTGGAGGATGAGGCTGGGTGGAGAAGACAGGAATGGCAGAGGCGATAAATCAATATTTTGCCTCAATTCTCAACATGGAGGGCATTAGTACCATCCAACAATAACAGGTAATACAGAGGTATTAGAAAGGGAGGGACTCAGAATGATCATCATCAATAGGAAAATAGTACTCAACAAAGTACTGTGATTGAAGGCAGACAAGTCCCTAGGGTTTGATGACTCACATCCCAGGGTATTAAAGGAAGTGACAGTGAAGATAGTGAATTCATTTATTCTAATATTCCAAAATTCCCTGGAAGCAGGAAAGGTTCCAGTTCATTAATAAAATGCTAATGTTAAGCCCTTATTCGAAAAGTGAGGGAGGCAGAAAATAGGAAACAATAGACAGTTAGTTTAACATCTTTGTAGGAAAATTGTTAGAATCCATAATTAAGAAAGTAACAATGGGACATTTGGAAAGTCAAAATGTAGTCCGTCAGAAACAGCATCATTTTGTAAAAAGTAAATCATGTTTGTTAGAGTTCATCAAAGATGTAACAAGCCAAGTGGACAGTGGGGATCCTGTAAATGTAGTCTATCTGGACTTCAGAAAGATGTTGAATAAGGTGCGTATCAGAAAATCGTATCAGAATGTTAATGTACAAGCTAAAATCCTGCGGGATAAGAGTAATTTATTAGGTTGGATAGAAGACTGGCTAACTGACAGAAAGCAGAAAGTTGAAATAAATGGTTATTTTTCTGATTGGAAAGGTGTAACTGGGGATGGCACAGAGTTCAGTCCTCTGGGCCCCAACTACTTAAAATCTAGTTAATGACTTGGATGCAGGAACAGAAGGTACTGGAGCCAAATTTGCAACTGACACCAAAATAGGTGGAATAGTAAGTTGTGATGAAGAAATACAAAATTCACAAAGTGATGTGGATAGGTTAGATAAGTAGACCAAAATGTGGCAGTTGGAGATTAACATGGATAAGTGTGAGATTATCCATTTTGATTATAAAAATAGAAAGGCTGCTTATTATCTAAATGGAAAGGGACTGCAGGGTATTTGATGCACAGCGATCTGTGTGTCTTTATGCATGAGTTACAGAAAACTAGTATGCAAATGCTATAGGTAATAAGGAAGGCAAATGGAATTTATAGCTAAAGGAATAGCACAGAAATGTAAGAAGTGTTGCTGCAAGTATACAAAACAATAGTGAGACTGCATCTGGAGTACTGTATACTATTTTGCTCTCCTTACTTGAGGAAGGATATTGTGGCATTAAAGGCAGTTCAGAGAATGATTTCAGAGATGAGGGGTTTGTCTTATGAATAGAATTGAGTAGTTTAGGCTACAGTCCCTGGAGTCTAGAAGAATGAGAAGAGATATAATTGAGGTATTTAAGATGAAAAAAATAAATTGACAAAATAGACATAAAGCAAATAATTTCTCTGTGGGGCAACCTAGAATAGGAGGTCCTGGTTTTAGGAGAAGGGATGGCAAATTTAAAACAGAAATGAAGACACATTAATTCTCTCAAAGGGCCGTTAGTGTGTAAAATTCACTATCCCTGAATGTGTTGGACACTGGGACATTGAGTAAATTTAAAGAGGAGATACACAGATTTTTAATTAATAATAGGTTGAAGAGTTATGGAGAATGGGCAGGAAAATGGACTTGAGGCCAAGACAAGACCAGTTATGATCATGTTAAATGGCAGAGCAGGCTCGAGCACTGAACAGCCTACTCCTGCTTCGAGTTCTTTTGTTCTTATGTTATTATGTTGAAAAGTTGTTTTCCTTTGTGAGATAATCTCGGACCAGAGGGCATAATGTCAGAGTAGGGGGTCACCAATTTAAGATAGAGATGAGGAAGAATTTCTTCTCTCAAAGGGCAGTGAATCTGTGGAATTCTTTACCACAGAGCGCTATAGAGGCTGGGTCATTAAGTACGTTCAAGACTGAGATGGACAGATTTTTATTCAGCTTGGGAATTAAAGGAATGAGACTAAGGCAGGAAACTGGAGTTGAGGATATCATCAACTCAATTAAGATCTCATTGGCTGGTTGAGCAGACTTGATGGGCCAAATGCTCCTTCTGCTCTGAAACCAATGGTCTTACAGAGCCTGCAGGTTCCATCAGACAATTAAAGCATGGCTGACCTGTACCCCAAAATCCATTTATCTGGCTTTATTCCATATCCTTCACAGCCTTAACTAACAAAGATCAGTTGATTTTTGTCTTGAAATTTTCAATTACCCATCCACAGCATTTTGAAGAAGAGAGTTCCAGATTTCAACTCTTGTGTGAAAAAAGAACATTTCCAGATACTCCTGCTCTAATTTTAAAATGATACCCTCTTGTTCTGGATTTCCCCACAAGAAGGAATGGTTTCTCTGCGTGTACCATATTGAATCCCTTTATTATTTTAATCACCTTGATTAAATCACCCTTCAACCTTCTAAATTCTCTGGCGGTGATTATCACTTCAATGGAAAAAAAATGGAAATAAAAATCGGGAATCATGTAAAACAAGCTATTGATTTGCTCTCACCCATTTTACAACATCCCATGAAGAAACAGTTATCCACAAGGAATTTAAAATTTGCATTTAAGAGTCAATAGTTTTATGGTTGAAGTTCACATTTGAAGCAATTTACCTTTGATAAGTTGTATGCAGATGCTTGGAAAAGAAGGATAGAGCAGAAAGAACAAAACATGTATCAGAGCAAAGAAACTAGAAGGGAAATATGCACAAACAGAGATTGCAGTAATATATCAAGAATATTCATGGTGCTTAGAATTCATTTTTTCGATTTTTTAAATTTTGTAAGATAGCAAACATCAGCATAAGTTGAATGAGGCGGCTGGATATAACACATGGGATCAAAGTTTATGGGGAAAAGTAGGATTCGGTATTGAGTTGGACAATCAGCCATAATCATAATGAATGGCAGAGCATGCTCAAAGGGCCAAATGGCCTCCTGCTCCTATATTCTATGTTTCTAAGTATTGTTAGATAGCAATAGATGAAGAATATGTTTCCTACCCTCTCTGCCTGTTATGCAATGATTCAATCATTACTAATTAACTGAAGTTTCCAAGGAAAAGATTTTCATTCTTTACAATCTATAACAAGTTGAAAATACAGGTATTAAAGTTGAAGTTATGATTTTCCCACAAATAATGAGGAAATCTCCCTTTGAGGTGATGTAATCATCACCCATGTGTTCTATATACAAAACCAACTTTACCTGTTAAGTGAAATTCCTATTACCACACAGTTACAAAGATCTTTCGTGAATTGAGTTTAGACAGTCTCAAAGTAGCTCTTATTACAGAGAATTAACTGTTTATATGTTAATACAAGGTTTGTAATCTGCCTCAGAGAGACCATATGAATGACTGTAGTGGAAAATGTAGAATTCACATCAGTGTAGTATTGAAAAAAAGCATTGATCTTAATTGCATTACCAAAATGGCAGATCTAAGCATGATTTCACTCCATAGACCCAATAATGCACACATCATCAGGACTTACCCAACCCATTTCTATATTCAATTAGCATCACATTTAATTTTTTAAATTTGTTCCTAGATTATGACAAATGAAGAATTGGAAATAAACGTGCAATCTGGAACTGGAATATCTGTGCTCTCAGCAGTGGAAGGCTGCCTGTTTGTTCCAGTCATTTTTTTTTCCTGCTTGCAATCACTGGGGACCTAAGTCACTTTTCAAAATGTAACTGGAGTTTTCAGAACAAAAACATGGGAATAAGTACAAGTGACCAGGTATTAAGGGGTTGGCCATCTCAGATTATACTTCTTCTGCCCCAATAACCGCCAACAAAGTGGTTATTTCACAAAGTATTCAGCAATTGTGGCACTGGTTATATTATTGAGACTTTTTTTAATTTAAACATTTCCTGGTCTCTTAAGAGGTCTTTTAGCACAGTGGGTAATATCTGGAACTGTGATTCATCTAGAATCCCCAAGAATTGAAGAACCATTTCCAGGATTCCGCTGTGAGCGATCCTGGAGAAAGATCATTGGGACTTCCAGAAAGATAGTTTTCTTTTATCATTTTCTCAGAACATTTCTCTTTACTGGGTATAAAAATGTTGAAAATGGAAAAAAAGGCTGTTTGTCTGACAACCAAACATCAGCCAATCAAGCAATGAATGCTTTTTCTTGCCACAGGAAGGCAGTGCATCATAAGAAGGGATAAGATGTGGACTAATGGCTGGAGCATGGGGCAAGTCATCTGATGAAACCTCCAGGAGTACATTGTGTCCCTACCTCTGAGCCAGAAGCTCTGGACTCGACCTCAGAATGTGTATTCATAATGCAAGCAAACAGGTTGAATGCTAACCTGCCAATCTTTCCAAAACATCTGTGGCAGATGGTAAGAGTGAGAGAGACTCTGGTTAGCCATGCTTGATGTGGAGTGGTGCCCCCTAAGCTATATATAGCCTTTGGCCTCAGGTAAGTGACCTTTTCCAAGAAAAATGGGTTATAGAAAACACATGAGCTTTTGTTGTCTCATGCACCTCTAGATGCAGAAAGTCTTCTACACTGGAAGCCTGCATGAGCTTTGTGCTCAATTTTGCAATTGGCTGAATTATACTACCAGGCTACTTGGGGGAACTGAGCACCATGAACTGATTAAATACCATAGTGGCCCTTGGGTTCAACACCGGGGGTCAGATTCTCCGGCCTCACCTGCAGCTTGGGTTTTCCAGTCCTGCCGCAGTTGATGGTGATTTGGTTATGCTCCAAATTCTCCCGTTGTGCTGGCAGTGTTGGCAGGATATGAACAGCCAGAAAATTCCATCTCTGGTCTTTACTAATATACCCGATCTCAGTAGTCACATGAAAGAGAAGTACTGGGGGTCGAGGTTGGGGATATCAACTTGGATCCCATTTCTGTAGTCAATCCCTTTTGGGTTTTCTTTTCCTAATGGAATAATGTTTCATGAACCTAAACAGAAATTCAGAAGTGAAATGAATAAGCACATTTTCTTTCTGTGAATTACATCGCATAAGTAATTCTGCGACTAAATCCTTTATGTTAAAATGAAAATTACATGAATTTAATACTTCATCAATCTGCATTTTAAATCTTGGATAAAATATCCAAGAAAATGACCAAGGGTTTACTGGAAAAAAGACAAAGACAAAAAACTGCAGCCTAAAGGGAAAACAAGTTTGTGATCTGGGAACACTGCTATAATCCTAGCTCCCCCTCCCCCCAACCCTCCTTTTGTATTTAATTTTCCTTTTTGGCCGTTACCTTATTCAAAACCTTGAAACCAGGCTTTCTATCCTTGTCATTGTCTCACAAATCTACTGTGAAAGAATTCCTTGGAGGCTTAAGCTGCGTGAAGTATTTATGGATTGAAACTCTGCCCTCCAGTAGATGTTAGATGTCATTTCCAGCACTTCAGCATTATTCACTGATAAAATATGACTGGAAATTCTGTAGGCTAGCTGCAGGGAATGGTTGACTGAAAGGCTGAAACAACAAGCCTAAAAGTCTGTCAAAGACCATTGCACAGCTAAACTTTATAGGTACATTGACAACCATGTGACCACTTGTCTTTTCTCTCGTCCAGAGACTCATTTGCATACTAAAACGCCAGTCCCCACAGCTTGAGATTTTTAAAAAATCTTTCAAACACTGACCATTGTATTCTTAAATCAAAATAGAAATTCCTGTACAGTTAAACTAGACAGAATCAGAATCAATGTAGAAAGATTACAGTATAGCTGTGCAATTTGAAGAGCCTGCATCAAATCTAGTTTAGCCACCTGTCTGTCACTCAAGCTAGCCTGCCACAATTAGGTTTGAGGCAGAGGTTAGGTGGACTTTTGTGAACTGGTGGGTGACCCATGTGCTGAAATAACTCACAAGTATGCATATTTCATTCGAAGTGAATAGAACAGTTAATGGATCAGAACTGCAGGAAATCTACCTGCTCCCAGACAACCAAAGAAGATTCACTGCCCATGTTTCACGTTGGTACTGCACGTGCACAGGCTGATGCCTCCTGTCAGATCAGAGTGAGTTTGACAGGGCTTATGAAGAAGCCTATAGCCCAGGCCTCTCGCTGCAGGAATGCTATTGTTAAAAATACCTCCTGTCGGGGCACAGAAATGTGGGGGGTGAATGTATGTGGATCAGCAACATTCAAGATTAGGTTTTATTTTCTGTGCAATTAGTTTCTGAACTAAATATTCTGTCCTCTTAATACTTTTTGATTCTGTGATAATCAGCTCCACAAAGTTTTGCAGATATCAAATAGAAGGCATGTTTGTACTTTCAAACTTTTTTTAATAGAAATTCAACAGGTTGAAGTAATGGCCAATATAATTGTCCTTACGCCTGGTTCAAAAAAACTTTAAAATTTGTTTCATGGAACTGAATTATTTCTTGACTTTTTTCACAAACTAGCAAAAATTGATTATGAATTATGAAGAAATTATTAAATTCAAAAGCATTCCTGAATATCAGTCTATGAAATATGAAAATAAGTAATTACATTGAAAATGCAGTGAGACACATGCTTGCTTCTTAAACTTTTGATATACTCAATGTGCTTCATTCAAATTGGTTGGGGAAAGAAATGACAATATCAATTGTGCAACTTTTGTTGAAGCATAATTTGATTCTGATCCCTGCAAGGGACAGGGCAGTAAGGAAACCTGGCAAAATTTGAAGTTTGTTTGAATCAGGCGAAATCTAGTGATAAGAACCAAACATAGTACAAAAGAAAGCTGTAGTTGTATCGCCCTCAATGAGGCCCATGAGATCGGCCTCTTAGAATATGAGCTCCCTGATTAGATTCTTCCTTTCTGTAGTATCTTTTGTTTCAGGCTGTTCCCCTCCTTTTAAGAAGCTGCACCTTTTGACTTCTCCTTAAATTAATTTGATTTTGTTCACTTGGATCAACCAGAAAAGATATCTCTGATTGGGATCATTATTGCTTGCCCAATCAGCGAGTCTCACCTGTATATATTATGAGGACTGTCAGGTCTACTGATAGTCTGGATTCTGACTTTGTACCTGAAGCACTATTAGGAATGGAGCCAAATCCGTAAATAAAGAGAGCCTGGTGAAAGGAAACTGGACTCTGAGGAGTTATTTCAATATTCCTCCTGGTTCCCAGGTGTCATTATATGCTTGCCAATTAAAGATTAGATTTTCTGTCAGACATTGCACACATGATTTATGAGGAATGTTGGGAGGGATGGAAGTGGATGGAAGGGGATTGGATGGTACTTTCAGGGAAATCTGCCCAAATGATTGTGATATGTCCCATCAGTTGAATCAGGTGGTGAGTTACTCTCCACAGAATTCCCAGCTGTTGACCTGTTCTTGTAACTACAGTATTTATATGGCTGGGCCAGTTATACTTCTGGTAAAGGACAACCCCCTGAACATTGATGGAGTGGAATTCAGCATTGGGAATATTGTTAATCATCAAGGGCAGATAGTTCGTGATGATCTTTACCTGCCACCTGTGTGGCACAAATTCTACTTTCCACTTAGCCCAAGCCTGAATGATAACTGGTCCTGCTGCATGCAGACATAGACTGCTCCAGTATCTGAGGAGCTGTAAATTGTCCAAGCATCTATAAACATCCCCATTTCTGACCTTATGATGATGGAAATGTCATTGATGAAACAGTTGAAGATGATTGGGCTGACATTGCCCTGGGGATTTCTTGCAGTGATGTCCTGGAGCTGAGATGATTAGACTCCAAAAGTCTTCTTTTGTACTAGGTTTGGGTCTTATCACTCGATAGTTTTCGCCTTGGTTCGTATAAAATTCAATTTCTCTTGATGTGACATTCAATCAAACGCTGCCTTGATGTCAAGGGCATCATTTCCACTTCACCTGTTTAATTCAGCTCATTTATCTATAGTTGGCTGGAGTCAGGTAGACCTGGTGAAATCCGACCTGAGTACCAGTGAGCAGATTATTACTAAGTCCGCACCATCAATATCCAATGGTTTTATTTCCTCTTTTTGCTGATGATTGAGAGTAGATTGATGGGGTGATAATTTACCAGATTAAATTTGACCTGCACTTTGTGAACAGGCTTTCCTATTGTTGCAGTGTAATGTTATTTATGTCCTTTGCAGAAAAATACATTAACACAGATAACAATTGAAGTAATTGCCGTATTTTATCATTTGGGTGGGAAATTACCTTTGGTCAATTTTCAGAGTTGAAATGGCATCATATGGTGAGTATGTTGCCGTCAATACAGTCCAGAGAACAGTCCAAGATAAAAGCCATGATCCTCATTAACTTCGGGCAGAATTTTCAATAAATAAGGCTGAATGTTTAGGCCCCGATGAGGCGGACATGTAATTTTATGCTGCTGATTGGTGTGCTAAGTCCCTAATCCTAGCCTGTGCCATTTTCACAATGGTGGGATTGGGAGAGGGGGCAGCAGATTTCTTGTCAGGGCCCCTGTCATAGAAGTTCATGGGAAACAGTTCAGCCAACTGCAGGCTGCCTACATCCCACTGGCAGACGGAAGCTGAGAACTCCAGGTAGGCTTTGAGGCCATTCCTGGTTGTCAGGGTTCAGGAGCAGCTGCAGTGAAAGGGTTCTTCCCCACAGTGGTGACTCAGCTATTTGATCTTTTGTTTATTTGAAAGAAGTTGGATTGTGGGTACCTCCATCATGAGGTTCCTTTAGAAAAAGGTCATATACTGCAGATACTGAGATCTGAAATAAAAGTAGAAGATGGTGAAAAATCTCAGCAGGTCTGACAGCATCTGTGGAGAGAAACATTTTGAGTAAGGATGACCCTTTGTCAGAGCTGAAGGAGATAGTCACTGAGGAAGGAAATATGACTGTGAAGGTGAGTTTTGGTTGTCAAATACCAGAAAGGAAATAGAAAGCAAAGAAGGTCAATGGGGTAAAAGAGACAAACGGAAATTCTGTTGGAGAGAGAAGAGCATTTCTTCTTCAGAGAAGGCATTCCTGGAAGAGAAGTGGCAGTGAGTTAAACACTAACATAAAGGCAAAATACAGGGGATGCTGGAATCTGAAGCAAAAATAGAAAATACAGGAGAAACTTGGCAGATCTGACTGCATCTGCAGGGAGAGACAGAGCTATTGTTTCAAGACAGGATCCTGAATAACAGAGCGATTGTGTTAGTGGACTCCAGTATTCAATACAATATGATACATTCTTTACATCATTGGGTCACTTGAGCTGAGGGTCAAATGTCAGATAACACATGTAAGGGAAGATTTTAATAGGGCTGCAGATGCCTTGCAGTTGTGTGTTCGTGTTTCTAAAAGTTTGTAATAAAGTTAGGTTACGGCAGCGCTGTTGGTCATCCTGCATCATAAAAATAAGACAAGGGGATGATTCTTCTGACCCAAAAATCTAAAATAAAACAACTTTTTGGTGGCTAGGGTCATAGAAACCATACGGTACAGAAGGAGGCCATTTGTTCCATCAAGTCAGTACCAATCACAATCCCATCCAGGCCTTATCCCCACATTTACCCTATTAATCCCCTTGACACTAGGGTCAATTTAGCATGGCCAATCAACCTAACCTGCATGTCTTTGGCTTGTGGGAGGAAACCCATACAGACACAGGGAGAATGTGCAAACTCTACACAGACAGTGACCCAATGCTAGAATTGAACCCAAATCCCTGGCGCTGTGAGGCAGCATTGCTAACCATTCTGTCACTACGGCTGTTGCTGGCCAAATTCTATTTTGGACACAGAAACCCAGGGGGAGCAGATCAGATGCCTACTCTGCTCAGGACAGTCTAATTTCTATGAAAAATTCGAGAATAAGCATGATTTTCCCATATCTGAGGATATACAGAAACTGGTTTCATCTGATCTTTTGATGCCCTTAGTATGCAGGATAGAATGGTCATGAAATTAGCCCACAGTGCACTATTCCATGCTCATATGATGGATGCTATGAGATTCAATTTCTATTCTTTTTTGTTTATTTTGTATAGAAGAGTACAGAATGTCCAAAATAAATTCCATGGAATAAATGTCTGTCAGAATCTCAGTGTCCTTCCATGTTCTCTTCAGTTAATGGAGGCAGATAAGAAATGGAGCCTCTGGGATATTTTGACCTCTAATTATCTGTGGCACTTGAAAACTTGATAAATGTTGAAAATAATTTGCCAAGAAATTTTGTGCTTGGATCAGGGTTTCTCTTCATTACGTATTTTAAAAAGTGATGAATTAGTAATTTTTGAACTTCAGCCGATTTAATTACTCACACGAAGGCTTTTTTCTGCTGAAACTGTTGTACTTCAACACTTCGTGCCAAAGTAAATTGTGCAGAATTTCAGAATTTAATTTTCCAATCACATTACGAACCACCAGAGTGGGAAATGTTAGAAAAAAAATAGTTAGAACGCTCAAAACTGGTTATTGTTAAGGAAGGTTTTTAACTTATCAATTACTTTTTGAACACAGCATGAAACGAAGTGGCAAGTTTCACACAAATTGATGCATCATGAAACAATACAGTCTTTCCCTCTTGGCAGCTATTATATGTTGCAATTTTAAATACTTCAATTTCATTCAAAATGTGAAAAGCATTTCCATTGAATTTATTTACATGGCAGCTATTTCATGTGAAATTTGGTGGCAACATAGAGAAAGCTATGGACTAAAAGTTGGTTATGGGCTAATTTGGAGCACAGGAGTTGCAGTCGAAGAGTTGCCCAGGCTGCGCTCATTGTCATTGAGGCTATCAGCATGCAAACTTGGTGCTTCCTTCTCATTTACATGATTGCAGTGTTAGCTGAACAGGATCCATGTGTGGCTGCCCTGAGCACTCAGAAGGGGATTGAATAGTATGCGCTGGGAGCAAGTGGAGGAGCCAGCTTACTCCTGTCTGCTCCTCTAATAGAAGAATTGTATTCAGTAGAAGGGAGCTGCTGCTGCCTGCCTGTACTGACACTGGCTGCAAGCTGGACCAACCTCCAAAGCAGGTGGCAAGATAGGTTAATGCAAAGAGTTTAGCCCCAAAGTCCAGGCTGTAGTGCCAAAAGAAGTGTAGTGTCCCCAATGTGGGTGGTCAAAATCAATGAATGCAGCATGTATCCACATTTATCCACGTCTTCACCAAGATCTTGTGATGCTGAAAGGACTGCATTCCATTATTCGCCTATCAGCTCTTTCTGGCACTTAGGATTCAGGTTAATATTCAGTGGCTCTATCTCACCTGCACATCCACTTAAATAATGTCAGCCTCATGACCAACTTCTGCAGCTTCCATATACCTCCAGTTATTTAGTTGTGGTAGGGACATCATCCTAACACATAAAACATACTCACTTAATGCTCTTCCCTCTCTCCTGCAGGATAAAGTGGCAGGAAATAGAACAGAGCAGTACCAATGTGGGGCAAGGACGCCAGAATGTCCTTAGGCCGAAATGGTTTTCTACATCTTGGGTCTAGCTGTGACTGCCAGCTGAGAATATTGCACATCATATAATCTCCCTGCCTTCTGCCCATCCTCAACTCCAAACTCATCTTCATCTTGCCATCAGGGATGATTTGCAAGCTGTCAGTGATGTGACCTTGCCCCTTAAGCCTGGAGATTTCCACCCAAGGTTAAATGTAAAATCGTCCACTGAATTTTCTGTCTCACCCTCTGTGATTTCCACAGCAGGCAGGACAGGAAATTTCCAGCCAAGGTTTCATGTCAATGACCTTCTAGCAAATAATGAGAGCATTTAGAGAGGAAACAGTTTTTAAACAACTCAAGGAAAGGGTAAGGGAGAAAAGAGGGGAAGTTAGATAACGGGGAAGGTCTTTGTTTGGAGAGACAAGAGAGATTAAATCACAGACATTGCCTTTTGTTCTTCCTTCTTTGCCCTTCCCCTGTCTTGTTCAGTACTGTTACTTTCTGGAATGTCGAAGATCTTCTGCAGTGAATAGTGTCCCTACGTCTAAACCAAGAGCTCTGGACTTGAGTCCAGGGATTTGATGGCCAAGGAAGGTGCATTCATGATGTGTCCAGATTGAGTATCTACCTGAAGATCCTTTCAACATGCCAATGGCTGGTGGTAAGAGCAGATGAGACCCCTGGTCTGTCACCCTTGATTGGGGGGCACTTCTCAAGCTGCTAATAGGCTATTGACCTATTCAAAGAGAAACCTCACTAGGGGAGCAGATACAAGTCTGCCTTCTGAGCCACAGAGAAATAACAACTGGGGCGATTCTCCCAAAAGAATTCTAAGTGTCGAATTTGCCTAAAAGCTGGAATAAATCATACCTTTTTTCAGCAGGAGTTTCAAAATGAATCTCCCACACTCTGTGTATCAGAGCTTACTAGCGTGAGTCATGCTATAAATAACTGGATGGGGCGTATTCCCGCTGGAGAGGCCAGCAGCGTTGCACTGAGTGGGTCACTGCACACGCGCCCATCTGTCAGTGCCGAGAACGATACGTGCACAGAAGCCCCACACTGCTGGCCTCTCAATTGTGACCGCCCCCCTCCATGGGCCGATTGCTGGCTCTCCCGACATTTCTGTGCCAGCCTCGACAGTTCTCCCCAACCCGCCTCAATATCCCCTTGCCCATTCCCACCCCTGTAAACCCTGATCTCTCGATTCCTCACACCCTACCAGAAGCCCAACGTCCTGCCTCTCATGGCAGACTGGCTCTCCCTCCATCCCAGTGGCCAGCCCCAGTTGCTGGCTCTCTCCCTCTAGTTTAACTATGCTAATCACCCTCACTCCTTTCTGGGCATGATCTGGTTTGTACCATTAGAAAAGTACAAGGAGACTCACAAGCTGTTTGACGTTGGGCGCAAGACCGATTTTTAGCCATATGTTATTCCCGGGACTGTTGTGATCTGCACCAGGTGCAACAAGGTCGGGGAATGACCCCCCCCCCCCGGCACCCAAATCAGCCATGATTGTATTAATTGTCAAAGCCAGCCTGAAGGGCTAAATTGCCTACTCGTATTACTATTTCTCATGATTCTTATGAACCGGAGGGGTTCTTATAGGCAATCAACAATTGGGATGGCATAATAGCACAGTAGTTAGCACCACTGCCTCACAGCACCAGGACCTAAGTTCAATTCCAACCTTGGGTCACTATCTGTGCGGAGTTTGCACATTCCTCCCATGTCTGCATGAGTTTCCTTTGGGTGCTCTGGTTTCCATCTTGAGCCAAAGTATTTTACACAATGAACAGAATGTTCATTTATGAAGTTTCATGCATTTTAATTTAAAATACATATTTTGAACTCCTTTAAACAATTGCTTGTTTTATTTAGTTGGATAAGTTAAAGCTCACATTACAATGGGTTTTGTTTCACACCAAAGTGGCATCAATGCTGTTTGGGCAGATTTGAAAAAAGGAAATTCTCATGAATTACGTACTGATAAATAAGAAAAGATAGGAAAATGAGAAAGGATGCTGGCTAGGGAAGATATTGTATTATTAGAGAGACAGCATGTCTTTGAGGGGGAAAAGAGGGGATTCATTTTATGAGAGATGAGAAGCAAACAGGATGATCATACTACTGAGGATATTTAAAGTCCTCCGCACATGGAGAGAGATAAAGTTTGTTAAGTGAAGCTGTTTAACTGATAAGAACCACTAAATGGATGTTTTTGGGATTAGAAATGGGTTTTTAAGATATATATGTAAATTGTTACATTTTAGTCTGTATTGTTGCTGAGCTTTTGGGGGTTGAATGGTATTTTTTCCTTCGAGCTCTAATAGAGATTCCACTAGTTTCTGGATCTGCTTCTCCAGGAACAACAGAGCTAGTGTAGGAAGGTGGGAGTAGGCTGGATGGAATTTTTTAGGCCAGCATGGACATGATGCATCAATTGGCCTCCTTCTGTGTCTTAAATTTTCTGTGATTTCTAATGTTGCGATCATAAATGTCACAACCATGAGAGACTATAATTTGAGCGCTGTGATAATTCTTAAGAACCCCATCAAATTATCAGGACACAAAGCAAATCACAAATTAAAGAAAATTGAAGGGTAGAGAAGAGGCAAAGTGGAGGCGGAATTAAACAGAAATCAGTTGCACAAAGAAAACATGGATACAAAGAGAAATTTGCCAGTTGACTTGATGCACATAATCTTGTTACTGGGGAAACAAGGGGTGTAAATTTAAGTCACAATGTCTCTCTCCCTCTCCCTCTCTGACATTGATTCTGGGTGCTATTTGCCAAATAACATTCAGTGTCTTACCCCTTGCTGTGATCATCTCTCTCACTCTGGGATCTCCCTCCGAATGCTGCATTCAAATAGCGTTCACTGTTTCACACACAAATTAACTTGCTTTTTTCTCTCTGCTAACTTTCTCACCACACTTTCACCAAAACTTGTGTGAATACAGAGGCATCCCGACTCTGCATCAATTTCATTGGATGGTAATTCTTGATTGATAAGGCATTCACATGCCTCATATCCAGACTCAGACTTTGATTGGTGTATTACCATAATCATTGAGCCATTGAGCTATACAGCACAGAAGGTCCTTTGACCCATCCAGTCTGCTCCAGTTTGTCCAGTCAATGACAAACCACCTAACTATCCTAATCCCATTTTTCGGCATTTGGCCCATAGCCTGTTATGCCTTGGCATTGCAAGTGCACACCTAAATACTTCTTAAATATTATGAGGGTCCCTGCCTCCACCATCCTTTTAAGCAGTGGGTTCAAGACTCCCACCATCTTTTGGGTTAATACATTTTTGCTCACACCTCCTTTAAACCCCTTACCTTAAATCTATGCCCTCTAGTCATTGATCCCTCCACCAAGGGAGAAAGTTTCTTCCTGTCTACTCTATGTCATCATGATTTTATGATGTAGAGATGCCGGCGTTGGACTGGGGTAAGCTCAGTAAGATGCTGGCAACACCAATTTTAAATCCAACCGATTTATTTGATAGTAAATCTGTTAGCTTTCGGCCTTTGTAGCCTTCATCAGGCGAATGCCTTCGTCTGACGAAAGCTACAAAGGCCGAAAGCTAGCAGATTTACTATCAAATAAATCGGTTGGATTTAAAATCATGATTTTACACATTTCAATCATGTACACACCCCCCCCCTTCCTCAGTCCCCTCTGTTGTAAGGAAAATAATCCCTGCTTATGCAATCTCTCTTCATAACTAAAACTCTCCAGCCCAGGCAACATCCTGGTAAATCTTCCCTGCATCCTTTCCAACACTATCTCATCCCTCTTATAATGTGGGTTCCAGAAATGCATACAGATTCTAGCTGTTTATATAGAGCATAACCACTCTGCTCTTAAACTCTATGCCTCAGCTAATAAAGGCAAGTATGCCATATGCCTTCTTAACCACTTTATTCACATGTCATGCTACCTTAAGGGACCGGTAAACATGCAGAGCAAGGTCCTGTGATCCTCAGTGCTTCCCAGAGTTCTGCTGTGTATCATGTATTCCTTTGTCTTGTTTGTCCTGCCCAAGTGCATCATCTCATACTTATCTTTCGGAATTCCATTTGCCACTGACAAGCCTATCTCTATATCCTCCTGTAATCTAAGGCTATCCTCAAAGAACAAAGAACAAAGAACAAAACAGCACAGGAAACAGGCCAACGAGCCCACGCTCGTTCAGCCCAACGAGCCCGCGCCGCCACCCCGATGTTCCTACCTCTACCCACGATTCCTGTCCATGTTTATAAATCTATGGATTAAAAACCAAATTTGAGACAATTTAGGGAGGATTTGTTTTGCCAATTAGCCTCCTCACTATTCAATCATTGTCTTCGGGCACATCTTTTTACAGATGCCCAAGCGTATACTTCTGGGCATCCAGGGGCCATAGAACACTTGAATGAATCTTTTCATCTCCACTACTGTTTCTGGAAACCCATTCCATGTACTGATAATTCTTTGCATAAAATAGTTCTTTCTATGGTTACTCCTATGCTTTCTTTCACCACTATATTGTTGTGCTCCTGACCGTCTGTACAATTTATTGTTTTCAACACTTCTACAAGGTATCCTATCTAAACAAAATTGTTCCAGTTTTTGGCTCTCATTTCTCCTAACTCAATCTTTTGACATTGGAGATCAGTCTGGTCTTCATTATTTAAATATTTTCCTCATATCTTGATTATCAAAATTGATATTGTAATCAATGTTGAAGAACTGCATAGTTTTCTGGTGTACGTTTAACAGACCCAGCAACATAATTAAGCATTACATTTGCTTTGCTTATTGCTGCTCTGTGGTGATTTGACACGCTAAGAATCAAACCTGTGACCCTGCCTATATTACTTTCTACTTAACCATCAATAATTCTATGATAACCATAATATATTCCTGACACATATTTTTCCTGCCATTGTGTAGTGCCTTGCACGTATCTGTATTAGATTTCATCTGCCTCTGATGCCCCATTGTCAATCTAACCTAATTTCTTCGGCTGCTTGTTGGCAGCTTTATCTGTCTCAATAGTAACCCATAATTTAGAATCATTTGCAAGCTCAAGCAGTTTCTAGAGATTTATGTATCTATGTCATTCACGTAGATTCAGGGCATTTGCAGCCCAGCATTGAGCCCTATCCCAATCTACCCAGTACTTCCTTCGCATCCTGACTTCACTTCCTTAATTAGCACTTCCTACTTCCTTTTTTTCAACAAATTCCTTATCCACGACCAGATATTGCTGTGGATTGTAAGCAGTTCTGACCTCAACACCTTAGGAAGGATATATTGGCTTTGGAGGAGTACACCATAAATTTTATTAGAATGATAGCCAAATGCTAGGGGTGAGCTATGTGGAGAAACAAAACAAATGAGAGATATATCTTGTGATGGTACTGTGCTTTTAAGAAATGTATTTCTGTCATGTTTCTTGTAAGGGGTATGTTTAAAGTTCAGCTCTGTTTTATATGCCACTTCATCTGGGCACCAGGCAGCTCACATGCTGAGCATGCATGTTAATGATTGATTTGTGTTAAAGTAAGTTAATATATTTTTGTTTATTTAGTTTTCCCCTGGGTTTTCAGAATAGGGTTTTGATTGGGTTGATTGAGAGTCATATTCTTAAGGGGAGGAGCTAATCTTATAGGGAAAATCAGAAAGCTACTGCCAGGTTCTGAAAGAAGCAAGAGGTACCTCTGTCTCTCTTTCTGGAGGGTGCTACTTGGGACCTGCAAGGAGAAATAGGTCTCTCTCTGTCTCTTTTCCAGAGGTATTCTGGAGGAAGACTGGCAGCCAAAATAAAAACATGTGAACCTTTGTGTTTTTAACTGATTTTGAAGATGACTCTAAATCTTTAAGAGGAATATTACTTGTTGATAAAGATAAATCAGCAGTTAAGAACTGTATCTTGTCATGTTTAAGTATTGTTTAATTGGTAAATGTTAAGCTAATTTATTTTTAATAGTTGAGTTGTATTGTTAAATAAAGTTTGCTCTGACTAAAGTTCCCTAATGTGTCAATAGAATCATACCTGGAGTTAAATACCTTATCCTTGTACTAATGCCAAGATAGAAATATTCTTGGGGTCTAGTCAGGCTTCATAACATACTTTGGGGTTTTGATCCATACCTTAACAACTTCCTAGACTTTAGAAGTTTAAGGGGTAATTTGACTAATGTGTAACTATATTAAGTGGGATGCATGATATCAATTGGGAGAATCGATTTCTGCTGGTTGCAGAGTCTCGGACAAGGGATAGTCAAAAAATTAGAGCAAGGTCTTCCAGGGCTAAAATTAGGAAAATCATCTACATGCAAAAGGTCGTAAACATTTGGAACTCTTTTCAGAAAATGGTAATTGATGCCAGATTAATTGTTCAACTATCAGTTGCTATAAAAATGCATTCTTTTTCTTTAGAAATGTTCTATTGACTATGGAATCAGTGTACTACAAATTCACCAGAAAATTACCACAGCGCCAAAGGTTAATATCTGAGGAGAGATAGACGGACCTGGTGGAGGTGCCGGGGTGGGGGGGAGTGGTATGGTAGTGGTGGTCGTGGCATATTTTGTGTTCCTTGGAATATAAAAGATTTGATTGAGGTTTTTAGGATTTGGAAATCAACTGATAGGGCAAATAAGAAATGTTTTCTGCCAGTGTGGAAGTGCAAACAAAAAAGCAAAAACTCAGAGCCAGATCATTCAGTAAAGGAGATGTTAAAAAACACATCTTTACATGAAAGGTGGAAGAAATGTGATCTCTCCCACAAAAACATAGTAGGATCCAGCCAATTAATCATTTTAAATCTGCATTTTTTTACTTGACATTTGGGGTAAAAGGACATGGAATAAAGGCAGATAGATTAAGTTAAGAGGCAGATTAGCTATATTCTTATTGAATGGCAGAACAAGCTTCAAGAGCTGAAAGGACTTCTTTTTTATCTGGGCAGAAAATTAAAGTTCAGCAGATCAATTTCTGGTACTCAGTCTGCTCCAGAACTGAGCTGGCTGGCATACTGGCAACTTGTGACTGTAAAAGACATTGACCCAAAATAGGCATTAGACTCCTTAATCATGCAGATCTTATACCTGTTTTACCTGTTTTAGTTCCCATTCCAAATTCAGCATGTACCAAACATTCATTCTGGATCTACAGTCACTTGAAGCACCAATGTTTAGAGGGATCTGCAAGAACCTATCCAGTCTGCCAATGTTCTATGATGCCTCCTTAGGACGTGACTGAGACCTTACGACAAAATCAGGAGGTTTAAAATATTTAAACCTTTCAACTCCAAAAGAAGACTTAAGGTAAGAAATTGAATGTACTGTAATCAATTGTTCTTGGTCATTTGGGAATGCTTTAGGAAGCTTCAACAGAACTATCATTAACCGCCAGCTGTAGACCATTCCATTGGAGCCATTTAAGCATCATTGTGTGGACCTCTTGAAGAAACGGAGGAACTTCTCCAGTCAGAAACTCTTCCTCAACTCTTGACATAGTGGACAGTGGAAGGATGATTAGTCACCAACTCTCCAACTACCAAACAGTTAAAGCTCAGAAATAAGACACAATCCTACCAGCACAGTCCAAATTTCAGCTACAGGATGATGATTCTCAAATTTCCATACTTGGAGTATGAAAAAGCACAATCAGAGTTCCAATTGTCTCGCATAAAGTGATGCTGGAGCCTCCTGAATATTGATCATTGTATCTACATGACATTTTTCTCAAATCAGCATCTGTAACATTAAAGCAGCATTAGACTCATTATTATCTATGGCATATGAGTATCCCACGGCAGGATTTTCCACTCAAGATTTCCAGTGCACACTAGCATCGAATTTAATGCCTTCCTCCGAGAGGAGTTTGGAGATTAGGGGGAGGGATGCATTTAATTGAGCAAGAGGGTATGGGGTGGGAAGTCTTTCCATCTGGTTAAGCTGGTTAACCACTGGTTAAGCCTGGGCCATGAAGGGTCATGAACAGCTTCCCACCATAGTGCCAATTGATGCTCTTAACTGGACAATTAATGTAAAAAGGAGCAACATGGGGCTTTTGTGAAACAGACAGGATTAAATTCCATCTCAAAAGTGCATATAAGGACATATAAAAGTGCACATACGAGTTTGTGAGTTCAAATCATTAAGATTGGCAAAAGTTATGGCTTGGGGGTACATAACTTCCAATAAATATTGCAACTATGTGTCAGCTGTGCTGAAATAAAAATATTGGTCTTCATCATCAAAGATCAGGTTCACTTCTTTTTAAACTATTTGGAATGTCATACCTGATCCAAAGTTCTCCTAGATGGCCATGTTAATATCATAACTTCAACAGAAATTGCATGGAACACCCAAAGAAACTATATTAACGCCACATCAATTCTTTGGAAAATTCATATCAGATCTACTGTGGATGTTATGGTGAAACTCAGGGTAACTGTTGAATTTTAGAGCCACGAGCTCCCTGATTTCATGGAGAAATTATATATGCCAAACACCGAGGTATCAACTTTCAGTGAGCCATAAACACTTCCTCAGTGTGAACAGATTCCGGTGACATTTTATAGCAAATTGACTTGAAGAAAATTAGTTTGGTGTTTATGACTGTAGTTAATTTTAGAAGTTTATTTGATAGACTAGGGAAATGAATGTGATCCTATTAAAAGTTTTGTGACAGATATGGGCTAGATCTTGACGTTGTGAGTGTAAAAGTGAGTGAGCAGTCTGTTTTACAATGCTCCTGATTTTCACTGAAGTCAGTAGATACAAGAATTGGGAGTGAAGTCACATTACTGCTATCTTACAACTATTTATCTTAAACCTGCACAAAGTCAAGATCTACCACAAGGATTTTCATTTAGTAATGAAATTGGTGGGTTTTCAGCTATTTGTCATCATTATGTATTATTAATTTAATTAGTTTATTACAATGTGTAGGAAGCACTTTGAACAAACGTCTGATACTGCAAAAGAAAGATACCCTGTTTAACCTGTTTTAGTTCACTCTCTCAAATTTTCATTAGCCTGAGCTGAAAAGCAGCCTCACAGTCACAATTCCCCTTTATGGCTCTTCTTTGCTATTCCAGATGTTATACTGCATGGTCGATAATCCCCTTGGCTTCTCCTACTGTGATGAGCCAGCTGTGCTGCATTCCTTTCTGTGCCTCTGCTCTCAAAGACATATGGCTTGTGTCATTCTGTTTGTGCTGTTGTCATATTCCCTCATGCAGTTATTCAGTCCTTTTGTATGATGCGTCACTGCCATTCTATCAAAGCATCTGCAGTTTCTCAGTGCCTTGCCTTGTCCATCACACTTGAACCACTTGAGCTGAGCTAAGAGAGCTTACTGGCTAGCAGAGTACCTTGGCTTACATTATATATTAATGCTTTAAAAATTAGACAGAGGGTTTATGTAACATGGATCATGTTGATTTCCTGGCTGGGTAGCTGTTAAGAAGAAAAAGAACATTTTCTCACTTGCTTGCAGTTTGTAACAATGTCTAAATTGTGTTGTTATTTATTGTTTTTGGAATCAATCACTAACTACTCCCATACCTCTGAATTTGCATTCTCAAGCAATGAATGAGTAGGAGTGCCTGGGTGGAATCTTCCCAGTCCCACAGAGGCAGGATTTGGAGGAAAATGAGGAAATCTTGCATTTTCACCTCTGAGCTATCTTGCTGGTGGTGAGGTCTGACTGACAACAGCTACCTATCTGATGGCAGCAGATAGCCAATTATTATCAATTAAGAAACCCACTGGGGACAAATTGGTGATGCCACTTTGTGAAAACTTCCAGGTGCAGAAAGGACCTTTCACTTAGACCGAAACTTGGCAGGTGTCTAAGATGGCTCCCAGAAGAAGATTTGAAGAGCCAATGATGCTCCCAAACCGAAGACCCATAGGTTCCAGCTATTGTATAAAGAATTAACAGATGGGATCTGTTAATGTCTGATAACATACTACTGACATCAGCCAGTCATATGTTAGACTCTTGAGAGAGAGGTTAGGTTCATGTCTAAGAGCCTTATGCCTACTCTGTTTCAATGTATCGTATCAATAAACAAGTGTTAAGCACAGACCAGAGTGTGTCTACAGTATGTCTCAGAACCAAGTCCCACACCAAGAGAGTCCCATACCAAGAGTGCAAGATAAAAGGGCTAAATCTCAGAACACAAGAGGGCCACAGACCATCTTATAGCAGGGAACCTCTCCACAATGATGGCCTGGCAAAATGTGGCCACACATATTTTAACCATTTTCTAAAGTCTGTAGATGGCACTTCTACAGTATCAGCAGTGCCCACCTCTCTCAGTGGGCTTGCCGGTCACCTACAACCTCAGGCGTTATAGATGGCCCTCGGACTTTGCTCACCATCTTTAATTAGAGAGAACTCCGGAGGTGGCCTGCAGATCAGCAGATGACCCACATCTGACCTTGATGCCCAAAAATCTTCTCAGGAAAGAAGATTGCACAATCTCCCCCAATCATTAATACATCTCCAATTGAAACAACACTGCCAACTTTAATCTTTTTTCTCACTTCCACTCATTTAATGTCTCTTCGATATGGGGCTGCTGCCCCACCGTGCCAGGGACCCAGGTTCACTGTCTGCATGGAGTTTGCACGTTCTCCCTGTGTCTGATTTCCTCTGGGTGCTCCAGTTTCCCCCGCACAGTCCAAAGATGTGCAAGTTATGTTGATTTTGCCTTGCTAAATTGCCCCTTAGTGTCAGGCGTATTAGAGACTATATAAGGTTACAGAATAGGGCCTGGGTGGGATTATTGTCGGTGCAGTCTTGATGGGCCAAATGGTCTCTCCTTGTACTGTAGGATTCTATGGATTCTCTGTATCAGAGAAGTAATAATCTCTATCACTAAACAAGAACTGAAATATATTTTCCAAAAATTAACATATCATAGCTTTGGCTGAGAGAAAAGAGAGAACAATGCCAATTCTATAACTTGACCTGTAAAAGGATGGCAATGCATATCCGAGAGTAAGATACAGACTTAAAGAAATTTAAAAGGTATACCTACTATAGCTTCAGGTGAAGTAATGTGTAATGATGTCCTAGCACATAGAAGAAAAGTTTTAAATATACCTTTGTCAGTTGGACGATATACAGACAATCCAGGCTTTCACTGAGATTCAAAAGGTAAGGATATGGGAGGGAACTGAAAGTTACTGGCTGTGGAATTTGGCTTTGTGGCACTGCTAGTGTTGGTGCTACAGTAACTGTACCTTCAAAAATAATGGCTGAACTACAGCCACAATGGTGTGACACATCCGGATTGCAAGAACACGAGAATGGACATGCCTTATGTGTGCTGGAAACATGCAAAGTGAGAAAGTGAAGATGCTGAACATTGGTTCATGCAGAATCTCATAGATCCTATTCATTCCCTCTCTAATCACTCCAAACTCAATATGCAGTCAATTGAAAAAGAGTTACACCCTCAAATTTGCACCATATGAAGGAATCTCCATGCGTTTTCCACATGGCTTTCTTTTGCTGCTGCAGTGTTGGTGGGTGTACAGCATTAAGTGTTTAATATTTGGCCTCTCAGCAGAAGGCCTGCTTTCAGTAAAAGGGGTGGGGGGAATGTGTAGTTGGCGTTCCTCTCGAGCTGCAGCATGACCCAGATATGAAGCAGAAACAGGAGAAACGAAAGAGGAAACAAGGAGACATCCTGGATCCCTTCACTCTGAATGGACTGTGCATGAGTGACTAAACTCCAGCTCCCCTAGAATCTCAACCAGACATCACTATTACTCCAATAGCCACTACCTTTCATCCCTCTGCCGTGGATCACCACAGCGATCTCTTTGAAATCCTGAAATCAAAGCCACTATCAAAAGGCAATCCAGAACGATTTTATCAGCAACACCTCTAATTATGCAGAAAAACTGAACTGTTTACCTTTGAACATTCTCCGAGTGCCTATCCTGTTGTGCTTCTGAGCAGTGCTATTCCAGTGGTTGAGGGTATGGCTGGTGTAAGATAATTTTAGCAGTGGGGAAGATTACAGATGGCCTTCAAGTATTAACACTGTAATATTATATATAGGCTTGCAATAATATTGAAAATAATGATTGTACTTCAACTTATCCTACAGATACTTTGGTCCGCCTTGTTGTCTAACAAGGGGCATACATGCGATGGGTTGTGAGAGGGCTGCTCTTGGATTTTTTTTTCGAGAGTATCCTAGTGCTTCATGTCATTAGTGTACGCTTGACCTGGACCATTTGATGGGCAACACAACAGCTCAGTGACTATTGCTGTGCTGTGCTGATACATGGATTTGGGCCTATGTCTGTGAGAGTTTGCGCATTCTCCCCGTGCTTGCGTGGGTTTTCTCCGGGTGCTTCGGTTTCCTCCCACATCCCAAAGATGCGCTCTTAGGCTGATTGGCAGAACAAATTCTCCCTAAGTTGTCTCAAATTTGGTTTCAATCCATAGATCTATAAACATTGACAGGGATGTGAGAATATTGAGGTGGCAGTGCGGGCTCGTTGGGCTGAAGGGCCTGTTTCCTGTGCTGTTTTGTTCTTCGTTCTTTGTTAACTCCAACCATTATAGGTGATTAGTGTCATTGAATTATGCAAAATATTATAAAGAGCAGTGCATTCAAAAGGGCAGCTACTGTGAGGAAATATATTGTGCATTTATCAAATGCTCCACTACACTACATTACATTGTTTAAATACACTATCTAAATAAAATGGGTTTAATACTCCTTATATTCTTACACTGGTACTTGACTGAAACAAGAAATAATGCGGGCAATTTTACAAAATTTGACAAAGTGTCAGTTCTGGTGAGGAAACTGGTATAAGTTCTGCAATTTCTCTTAGGGCCCACCCTGGCACTTACCCTGACACGGAAGAGCCCTGTTAGCAGTGCCAATCTATGCCAAAGGGCATTGCCAGGATTCTGCTTGACAATGTCCCTCTCTGCTGAAGGCTATGCTGGCCTTGCATCCCCCAACTCCTCCCACCTTCCCCTGAGAGATCCCTATGGTAGGCTTATGTCTGGACAAATCTGTCAAGAACTTCGCCAACTTTTAGTAAGGAGGATAATTTGGTGAGAGGACTAGATAATTATACTCAAATTTATTAAAATCTATTAAAACCAGGCTCACATCCAGTATAAACTTGATAACATCACAGGTGAGAGTGGGGAAAACAAAAAATCACAATCTTTTTTTAACACAGTAGTATATGAGCATTTTAGAATTGGTTTATTGACATTGAGCAAATCATAAATTAAGACAAACAGAAGCAAGAATGAAGTCCTACAAAAAAATAGCAGAGTGTTGGTTTCAGCATAACAAATAGAATGTTTCCCACCACTAGCATTGGTGTGTTTTTGGATCAAATCTCATTAATAATAGTTACTATGCCCATGATTATCACACCACCCTTGCGGCATGTTCCATCTGATTCACCTGCCCGCACCATCTTAACTTCACAAGCATTGAAGAATCCAATTCAGTAATTCCCCAGCACACCCAGCACTTGCTGCAGGGGACAACAGCCAAGAAGCCTTTATAAGGATGTTGGATGTAGTGTAGCAGAGGCAGGATACACTCTTACCCTGCTTTAGGGACAGCCTTCTAACAGAATCACCAACTCCAACTGGTTGTTTACATCCATCTTACAGCTGAAGTAAGCAGCCTGGCAGCACTTTGACGGCCCTTGGCCTCATGATCGCCAGGGAACACTGTTAGACATGAGCGGGGTGATCTTTGATGGAGGTAAGACCTGTAGTATGTGATGCTATGTTTCCCGTGTTTCTGAGCCCTTTGATAAACCCATTCGATGGCAGGACAGGCAGGAGTGAGACATATCACTGAGGATGAGAGGGACATGGCTCTGTTCTCAATGCAAGTCATCATCATTCTCATGCAGAGTCCAGACAATAGCTTCAGTGCCCTACCCACAACATTTGGCAATGGCATGGGAACATGCTGCTGGCACTACATAATGGGTTAATCCCCATAGTGGGGGAACTCTTCACTCACTAGTTTCCTCTAATGTATAACAGTGTTCTCTCGTGATCACATATCCAAGGGCTGTTAAGATGCTTCATCCCCAAAGCAAGATGCGATCAGGCCATCTCTAGTGCATCAGCCCAGTTGGGCTTCTTCCACCTCTGTCTCTGGGTGTTCATCCTCACTGCCCTCCTTGACATCCCCCTCATCAGAGGAGATATGGCATTCCTCCTACTCCTCCAGGTCCAGGCGGTCACCACTGCACAGCAGACTGCAATGATGCAGGGGGGCCATGTGATAGGACACTCCCAACCAGTCCAGGAATTGGAACTGCAAATTCAGCAAGCCAATCACTGCTTGACTAGCACACATTTTGCAATCTGTGCCTCATTGTAATGAACTACCATTAGTGCTTGTGACCTCCACACTGGAGTCATCAGCCATCTTTTGAGTGGGTACCCACTGTCTCTAAGGAGCCAACCCTTCAGCCATTGCTCTTCCTCATAGCAGGATCTGAGAGCACCTCAAGATATAGCTGTCATGGATACTCCCTGACAAATGAGCACACGCCCACGTCTTCCTGGGATAGATGCAATCTTCCACAGCACAGGGATGAAAAGCACAGTCTGCACAATGAACCAGTGGATATTACTTACACCACAGAGGATCACCATTCAGCCCAAAAGCTCCATGAGGAGCATTACTCTTTCCATTCTTCTTCTCCAAACTGTCACCTATGGGTGGCACGGTGGCACAGTGGTTAGCATGCTGCCTGACAGCGCCAGAGACCTGGGTTCGCTTCTCGGCTTGGGTCACTGTCTTTGTAGAGTTTGCAAGTTTTCCCTGTGTCTGTGTGGGTTTCCTCTAGGTGCTCCTATTTCCTCCCACAATCTGAAAAACATGCTTGTTAGGTGCATTAACCTGAACAGCACCTGTGGGCTAGAGGAATGTCGCAGTAGCCTTACTTGTGACTAATAAATAAACTTCTTAAATCTCATCACCTTATTCACTTCTTTTCTCCCTCATGTATATCTATGTTTTCCTGATATACATCTATGTTAATTATCTCAATCACTCATTATGTTAACAAGCTCTACATTCTTATTAGCAACTGTTTATATCTCACGCTCATAGTTCTGCTCTTGTAAATATTTTCCTGTGTCTACCCTATAAAACCCTTTCAATTTTTCGATACCTCTAACAGGTCACACCTCAGTCTTCTCTTTTCTAGAGACTTTCCTGATAGGCATAATCTCCCTGCTCTGGTACAATTCTTGCAAAAAGAATTTGCACCTTTTTCAGTATCTTTACATCATTTTTGTAATATAATGAACAGAACTCTTCACGGTACTCTCAAGTGTGGTCAAACCAAGTTTCTATACAAGTTTAACATAACTGCTCTGTTTTCAGATTCTATTTATCCTTTTAGAAATTAACCCAAGAGCTTTCTTCACTTTTCTTTATTAAGCTGCAACACTATTTTTAGTGATTTGTATATTTGTACTCCAGAACTTCCTGCTCCACTACCCGATTTAGATCTTTACTGTATTTTCCAACAAGTATGTAATCTCCTTACCAAAATGTTTCTACTTGCACTTAACCTATGGAAGTTCATTTGCCGATTACCCACCCATTTTGCAAGTTTATTAATGTCTTCCTATATTTTTACAGTCCTCCTTTGTTTTATCAATTGTTGTTGTTTCTCTTCCAGTACCTCATGGTGTTCATGACAGACTGTCTGATATCTGTCCACATATTAAAACTTTTCCTGCAACAGGTCATTAGTCTGTCACCAAAGGCTTCTAGTTTAAAGGGAGTCACTCCTTGTCAAGCAAGGCTGACCAGGAGTCTCTCCTGCTCTTTCCAGCTGCCATTGGCATGTTGGAAAGATTTTGTAGGTTGATGCTCAACCAGCTTGGCTGTGTTATGAATGCACCTTCCTTGGCCATCAAGTCCTAAGTGGGACTCAAACCTGGAGTTTCTGGCTAAAAGGAAAGGTTGATACTCAATGCACCACAAAGATTCTTTATTTTATCAATACCCACTGTTAAGACTGAAATTATAATAGTGATTCCCAAATTCAAATTGTTTCTGTAAATGGTAAACAATACTATCCCTGCATTTGTGGAAACCATTTCCAATCTTTCACAAGTATGCATACCCAGTTTTAACACCTATTCTCTATTTTTGTTTTGTAGCCAGATTAACATCTATTCAGCCTCCAACTCCCAAGTACACTACTTATTTCAACAATATCCTTTGGTCAACATCTCTTTTCCTTTCTTAGAGATACTCTGATGACATTTAGGCCTTTTCCAATGGAAGAGATGACATTCTCCTCGGGTTACTGAGCATTTTGCATTGTTGGAGGGTTGATTCATTCATGCATTGCTGGTGAAATTAGTCTTTAAAAAAATGGGCAGTAGCAAATTGGGAACACATTTTATACTTCGGCCAATATTTTTCTCATTAAAATCAATAGGAAAGAAGTCAAAATGAAGGCAAATCAAGCTGCAAATTCATCATCAGCCTTTGTTGCACAACAAATTTCAGCCTCAATTTTGATTTCATTATAACAAAGAAATTACAAATCAAGGGGAATTTTCTGACCCCATTTGCCATACGTGCAAATTCTGTTACTGCTGCAGAATCTTGCGAGAGGCAGACAATGGGATTTACACCGGGGAGATCTCAGAGTGGGAATTTCCCCATACCCCGACTAGTGATGCAATTAGGTTCACACCCAGCAACAGCGTGAACAGGATTACCGTCAATTTGAACATATTTAAACGTGACAGGGTAATGCCGTACCTTCCAGGGACCATCACACTGCATATATTTCCTCTGTTCATTTTAGTGAGCAACTCAACATTCTTTGAAGACTTGATGTGAATTTGCTCTGACTGAAACTTTGACATCATTGACACAGTGGGCAGAATTCTCCCATTTTGAGACAGCTAGCCTCAAAACCAGCTGAGGAGTAACATAAAATTCAGGCCCATGACTCAGATGGCTTATAGTTAGAACAACATGCATCTCACTTCACTATCCTAATACTACAAACCTAAGCCATCGGAGAACTGACCAGTGCCTGGAAGGGCTGTCATTCTATCTTTCAATGTTCTTATGGAAATTCTAAGCAAGATCAATAAATGATGCTGATAATATGTCCCAGTTCCATCATCTGTCTCTTTTAAACCTCCTACAATCATGTCATTTTTAGATACTGTCAGATCTTGGGGAAGGAGAGAGGCCCGAAAAGCTTTGCACTTTATTTGTCTATACATCTTTATGCACAAAAACGCTTTTGCAAATTGAAGCAATTTCGACACAAAAATAATACAACAAAAATTAGGTCAATGCCTGGTACGTTTAGAAAAAGAAAAAGTTCGCCTGACTTCACATGTTCCTTTAAATAATCTTAACTGGGCTTTACTCACTATCACATCATGTAGTCCCCACCATGGCTCCAGAGGAAGTGTTACTGTTATTAGCCTAATTGCTATAGACTGCAGATGTCTGGAAGATAGAGGATGCCTTTGTCTGTTTTTCTTCACTTTATTTAACTAGCAACTACTTTAGAGTTTTAATGGGTTGCTTTCTTCCAAGACAGCAATGATGTCTGGTGGACAGGACTCCTGTGCTGCATAGCAGAGAGGGAGATTGGGGAAAATGTGTCATGGGCACACAGTTGATTTGAATTGTTGCCTGTGTTAGCTGTTTTAATAACTCAAATAGAGCTGGTGGTGATGTTTAATCACTAAGGCGGTACCAGCATTCTATCTATGTGAAGATAAGGAGACAATGAACAACAAATAATTAAAAAGGAAAGAACTTGCATTTCTATAGCACCTTCCATGCACTTAAAACATTGCAAAGTATTTTTTAGTCAATTAATTACTATTGGAATATAGGGAAATGTGACAATCTGCATACTTTAACATCCTACAAATGGCAATGTAATAAATGACCAGGTAATCAGTTTTTAATGGTATTAGTTATTGGACAACATGCTGGGAGCGAAACTGTACCATTTGGAATTATTAATTAAATGGAATTATATTGGTTTACAACATCAAAAATCGTTCAACTCATTATGCCTCTGCTGGGTCTCTAATAAGACAATCCAAAGCAAATCCAACTTCTTTATTCATTCCCTGTTGCCCGGTATCTTCCCCCAATCAAAAAACAAATCTAACTTTCCCAGTCATAGACAGCAGTGGGAAGTTGTGCGTGGAGCCTGAAGAGATTGGAGAGGTACTGAATAAATATTTCTCTTCGGTATTCACGCAGGGTGATGTAAATGTAGTTATGGAGAACACTGAGGTACAGGGTAGCAAACTGGAAGGTATCGAAGTAGATAGGGAGGATGTGCTAGATATTCTCGCGGGTTTGAAGTTGGATAAGTCCCCTGGGCCGGACGGGATTTACCCTAGGATTCTCTGGGAGACAAGAGAGGAGATTGCAGAGCCTCTGGCTCTGATCTTCAGGTCGTCGTTGGTTACGGGTGTGGTTCCGGAGGACTGGAGGATAGCGAATGTGGTCCTGTTGTTCAAGAAGGGGAAGAGAGACCTTCCAGGGAATTATAGGCCAGTGAGTCTTACTTCTGTTGTGGGCAAAGTATTGGAGAGAATTATTAGGGATAGGATTTATAGTTATTTAGAGAGAAATGAATTGATTGGGGATAGTCAGCATGGTTTGTGAAGGGTAGGTCGTGCCTTACTAACCTTATTGAGTTTTTTGAAAAAGTGACCAAAGAGGTGGATGGGGGTAAGGCGGTTGATGTGGTATATATGGACTTTAGTAAGGCGTTGGATAAGGTGGCCCATGGAAGACTTCTGCAGAAAATGCAGATGTATGGGATAGAGGGTGATTTAGCTAATTGGATTAGGAATTGGCTAGCAGATAGAAGACAGAGGGTGGTGGTTGATGGGAGATATTCATCTTGGAGTTCGGTGACAAGTGGTGTACCTCAGGGGTCTGTTTTGGGGCCCCTGCTGTTTGTAATTTTTATAAATGATCTGGATGAGGGTATTGAAGGATGGATTAGTAAATTTGCAGATGACACTAAAGTCGGTGGAGTGGTAGATAGTGAAGAGGGGTGTTATAGTTTGCAGAGAGACTTGGACAAGTTGCAGAGCTGGGCCGAGAGGTGGCAAATGGAGTTTAATGTGGAAAAGTGTGAGGTAATGCACTATGGCAGGAATAATAAATGTGTAGAGTATAGGGCTAATGGTAGGATTCTTAGTAGTCTTGATGAACAGAGGGATCTTGGTGTGTATGTGCATAGATCCCTGAAAGTAGGCAGTCAAGTCGAGAAGGTTGTTAAGAAGGCATATGGAGTCTTAGCTTTTATTGGTAGGGGGATTGAATTTCGGAGCCGCAACGTCATGTTGCAACTGTACAAAACTCTAGTGCGGCCGCACTTGGAGTATTGTGTGCAGTTCTGGTCCCCACATTATAAGAAAGATGTGGAGGCATTGGAGAGGGTACAGAGGAGGTTACCAGGATGTTGCCTGGTATGGAGGGCAGGTCTTATGAAGAGAGGCTGAGGGATTTGAGGTTGTTTTCGTTAGAAAGGAGGCGGCTAAGAGGGGACCTTATCGAAACATATAAGATGATTAGAGGTTTAGATAGGGTGGACAGTGATAGCCTTTTTCCTAGGATGGAAAAAGCTAGCACGAGGGGACACAGCTTTAAATTAAGGGGTGATAGTTATAGGACGGATATCAGAGGTAGGTTCTTTACCCAAAGGGTGGTTCGGGAGTGGAATGCCCTGCCTGCAGCAGTTGTAGATGCGCCAAGTTTGGTGGTGTTTAAGAGGTCAGTTGATAAGTATATGGAAGAGAAGGGAATGGTTTAGTATGGAGGGGCATTGCTTTTAATATTGGTCGGCGCAACATCGAAGGCCGAAGGGTCTGTTCTGTGCTGTAATGTTCTATGTTCTATAAAAGATAGAATAATGGCTGTATCAGTTACTGTTATGCCAAAACCAATCCTAGATCTAACCTCCCTGTAATAGAATTTCTCTGAATCAATTCCCTCACTCACCTAGTGATAATTTTAAATTAATTATCACTGCGTCCATAACCAGGGGAAATAATCTTTCACAAATTTCTACCATGATCTATTTTAAAAAACTTTGATTAAATGTCCTCTTCATTGTCCTTCTTGTGGCAATTGTTCTAGTATCATAAGTCTCTCCTCAACTATAAAGATAGAATTAGTGCTCCCAGACAAACAAGTTCGCAGTGTGGGTAGGACTATATAGATTTTTCCTGATGTTGAATGTCGGCCCTGCTTCTGCCCCAATTTTATGAGAGATGTATCTTATGGTCACTAAAGTGTCACTTTCTTCCATTGCTGCCATTTCATGGGCAGCAAACCGGGGCAGTGGCAGGTTGGAAACTCGATGCTCAGGCCTCAGGCCTTGGGCCTCAGGCAGGAAAAATGGAGTGGGGGCCTTCTTTATGATATACACATGCCCCCCTGCCCCATTCCCACCTTACCTTGCTTTGATGAACTTTACTGGGGACTGGATACTCCTAGTGGAGCTGCTGAGGCCAAAGAGTAAATTACATGGAATAGCCATGATAAATGCATGGGGTTACAGAGATAGGACAGGGGGTAGGCCTGGGCAAAATGCTCTTTCAGACAGTTGGTGCAGACTTGATGGGCCGAATGGCCTCCTTCTCCATGTGATATTCAATAGTTTAGCTCTGAGTTCAAGTGGCCCAGCTGAGTTCAGGTTTCTCCTGGTATGTGAATCTTCTATCGGTGAAAATAGGATGTATTGGAATTGGGGCAGGGACTTCTGAAACTATGGAAATTTTGTGAAAATCTATCCAAAGGAGTTTTCTTACAAGAGATTAATAGCCTAAAGTTACCTCATTTATCCTCTTCATCCCTCTTGGCCAGATGTTTTACATCATATTTAAGAAGAATTGAAAATTTGGTGGCCAGAGTCTCTGTTAACTTGTCTTTGATGTCTAACAGTAATCTAAGGGAAATGCCATCTGGGCCTGAGTGACTTAGCTACCTGAATTCTCCTCACTTATTCAGAACCAATTGCTTTTCTAAGAATGATTCCAGTATCTTCCCCAAGTAACTACATTCTCACTTCTATCTTCACTAATGAAAATGTATGCAAAATACATACAATATCAATGTGCATTCATAAGTCAATTTAACAGTGATATCTGTTCTGAGATACTTCACAAAAATTGAAAGCCAGCCAAGAAAGATAGAGTCTTTCCTCCCCCTCCACAGCATGTTTCATGGCAGCAAGAGGTCTACGATCCCGCCATTGTCAACAGGATTTCCCGTTAAACACACACTTTGCCACTGGGAAACCTTCAACAGGTGTGCACCATTGGTGGGACTGTGAGATCTGTGAGACTGGCGTAAATGACAACAAGATTTCAATGGTGGCATTTGGAGGTACTTGTCAAAGCTGGGATTTAAGGAGGGTTCTATAAAGAAAGCTGCAAATGAATAGATTATGGGAGTTTAGTGATGAGTTAGAAAGCATGGGGCCAACACAGCTGAAGAGACATGGACACCAATTGTTGGATCAAAGGACACACCAAGGCTATGAAAGAGTTTAAACATGCGAATGAGAATTTGAATTTAGAAGCTCTCCAGAACAATAGATGAGCCAGAAAGAATATGCACAGCACAATATTGGAGGCTGGTCAGGAGAGCATTAGAATAAGTTTGAGTTGACAATGGCATAGATGAGAATTTGAGCAGCAGATTGGTTCAGGCAGGGTCAGAGGCAGGCACACAGAAGCCTATCTGCTGCTTTAAACATCCATTCCCTTCATCACCAACAGGCTGCAGCAGTTGTGTGTGCACTATCCACAGGGTGCATGGCAGCAATTCATCAAAGCTTCTTTGGCAGCATCTTCCATATATGCGAACTACACCACATAGAAGATCAAGGGTAGCAGGTCCTTGTTATCACATTCAATTCTCCTCCATTTACACACTGTCTCAATTTGGATATATATGGTTGCTTATTCATCATCACAGGTTAACACCCTGAAGCCCTTATTTACTCACATTTTGAGAGCAGCTTCACCTTAGGAACTGCAGCTGTTGGAACTGGAAACTCAGCTCAGGTTCAAAAGGTGGCTAGGGAGCTGAAGGGAATCAAGGGTATAGAGTTTGTGTTGGAGATTTTAGTCTTTTTTTTTACAAAAGGAAACTGCAGCTCATCCGTGACTGAATGTCAGAGCAGCAGGCTGACTGCACAGTGACATTAGAAGTAGGAGCTGACAGAGATAGCAGAGCAATGAAACCGAGTATTTCAGTATACAGTGGAAGCTAAATCCATGTCTTCAGATGAGGTTGCCAAGGGACAGCATTTAGATGAGATTGGGAGAGAGCCAATGGTAATTTGTTGTGGGCTCCAGAGATAACAGAACAGGAGCAGGAAATCAATCCAATAGTTTCATTATTAATGAGATTAGCATTTTATTCCAGATTTATTGAATTTAAATTCTCCCAGCTGCCATGGTACAATTTGAACTCACATCTCAGAGAAACATAGAAAATAGGAGCAGGAGTAAGCTATTCAGTCCTTCGAGCCTGCCCTGCCATTCATTATGATCATGGCTGATTAATGAACTCAGTGACCCAATCCTGCCTTCCCCCCACCCCGCCAAAACATTTTGATCCCTTTTGCCTCCAGAGATACATCTAATTTCTTCTTGAAAACATACTGTCTCAACTTTTTTCTGTGACAAAGAATTTCACAGACTCATCATTCTGAGTGAAAAATGTTTTCTTCATCTCTGTCCTAAATGCTATACCCTATAGCCTCAGACTGTGACCCTGGGTCTGGATACCCCTTGCCATTAGGAACATCTTTCCTGCATCTACCCTGTCATGTCCTGTTAGAATTTTCTAGGTTTCTATGAGATCTCCCCTCATTCATCAAAACTCAGTGAATATCATCTTAACTGACTCAATCTCTCCCCATACATCTATTGCAGAAATCAGTCTGGTAAACCTTCACTGCACTCCCTCCATAGCAAGAAAATCCTTCCTCAAAGCTGCACTCAATATCTCAAATGTTGTCTCACCAAGACCCTACAAAACTACATTAAGACATTTTTGATTTGATTTGATTTGATTTATTATTGTCATGTGTATTAGCCTACAGTGAAAAGTATTGTTTCTTGTGTGCTATACAGACAAAGCATACCATTCATGGAGAAAGAAATAAGAGAGTGCAGAATGCAATGTTACAGTCATCGCTAGGGTGAAGGGAAAGATCAGCTTAATGCAAGGCAGGTCCATTCAAAAGTCTGATAGCAGCAGGGGAGAAATTTGTCTTGAGTTGGTTGATATGTGAACTCAGACTTTTGTATCTTTTTCCCAATGGAAGAAGATAGAAAAGAGAATGCCAGGTGCGTGGGGTCCTTAATTATGCTGGCTGCTTTACCAAGGCAGCACAAGTGTTGATAGAGTCAATGGATGGGAGAGTGATGTATTGGGCTACATTCACAATCTTTTATAGTTCCTTGCAGTCTATGGCAGAGCAGGAGCTATGCTAAGAAATGATATAACCAGAAAAAATGCTTTCTATGGTGCATCTGTAAGAGTTGGTGAAAGTTGTGGCTGACATGCCAGATTTCCTTAGTCTTCTGAGAAAGTAAACTCTGCTGCTGTACTTGAATCCTTTCATTCTGAAAACCAACATATAATTTGCCTCTTCACATATCTATAGGAATTTTTATGTTGCTGAATTCTAAACTGTTCCTAATCTTGTGGTCTGCAGTTCTTTCTGACCATTTTCTTAATGTCTCTTCCCTGGATCTAATACTATCTCTAATTTCCCTTGTAAGCCATGGTTTGGCTATCTTACCGGTTCTACTTTTGCATGGTACAAGAATGTACAATTGTTGCAGTTCACCCTTGCACTCTTTGTATGTTTGCTATTACCAATCCATTGTCATCCCTTTAAGTAACATTCCCCAATCCATCTCAACAGTATTAGTCCAGGTTTCTGGATTATTAATCCACTTCCCATTATGCTACTAACACAAAAACTGGCCTACCTGAATTTCAGCGGCCAGCTGCCTGTTTTTCAGTTATCTGGGTGTTGAAAATCCCCACTAAAAAGTTCACTTTAAGAAGAAAATGGGAAGCAATCTACTGGCTGAAATGCATTGCTAGCTGGTCGCATGTGCAAAGTAATGGAACTGTGACATGGTACTGGAATAGAAATTCATCCTCGGCCAAGTAGTTAGTATCTGTGCTGCCTCCACAAGCTGCTCCTCCTTCTGTTGGTTCAAATTTTGAACAGATAGGTAAATGTCAGGAGGGGGGAGAAGAATGGGAGGGAGCTTATCGTAGGCTGGCAGTACCCCCAGAGGGACTGTGGAGACAAAGAGACCAGTCTTACTTCTCCCAGTTCCAAAAAAATTCAAAATAATTTTTATTTTAAAAACCCACTGCTGGGCAGAACCAACACCGACTCAGTTTTAGACTCCATTTTGGGGAGCTGTCAGTACCACCTAAAAACCAGCACAAATTTAGATTGGACATTGTCAGATATCCTTAAGCATGTCCTCAATACTGGAACTGACTAGTTGGAATTCTCCCATCCCGCCTGCCACTGGAATTTTAGTGGGCAGGTTGCAGACAATGTGAAACCCCATTGACAGTCGAGAGGGAATTTCTGGCTTTTAGACCAACGTGGTCAGAGAATTTTGCCCATTCCTCTAATTGTAAAATGCACCCAATAGTGTTCAACTTTCCACCCCTATTAATAAATGGAAAAAGTAATACTAAAGGAAATATTTTACTTTTCTATCCCGAAATGTCAGCATTCAAGTTAGAAGGAATGATGGCCTCAGGACTAGTCCTTCCATGAACCCAAAGATTTCAAATTTTAAAAACTGTGAAGGTAGCAAATAATATCTGCTTGGTGTAACATAAATATTTGCTGTGCTTTTAATGTATTTGTTGCTTTGAACATTTCATTTTCAAATTCTATTTGTTTTATCTGTGCACCATTTACTAATTAGCAGAACCTCGATGCTCCAATTGTAAAACATTAGATTCCCAGCCAGAAGGCTAAAAGTTCAAATCCCAGATTAAACTGATACCCCAGAGTCAGGAACCCCTGTTTTAGAGTTTCACAACTTTTGTCAAGGCCATTGGATGGGTCATTCAAGCAGTAAAAGCCACAGCACAGATGTCAAACTGGAAGAAAAACTGCCCACTTTCACCACTGCCCTTAAAAGTGCACTTCTCGTTGGTCAATTAAAAAGCTTTATTGATGGCAGCTGTGGGGAACGTCACACCTCCAAACATCCTGACTTTCTAGCTGAAGGAGGAAGTGCAATGAGGCAACTAAAAGGGGACAGACATGAAAAATGGCTGTCAGAGTGTATCTGGACATCAGTTGTTGGGAAATTGTTAAGAGGCTGATGAGGCATGCTGTGTTTAGCTCCCATATGGATCTACCGACTCTTTTTCAGTTATTGTAGGTATTGTTAATGATTCATTTGTCACTGTCAGGCTCCCACTGGGCCTTTCAAGTCACTTCAGTCTGTTAGTCTCCATGGTTTCCAATGTTTGACTATGCAACAAATGTCTTCTTTTTAAAGCTGCAGTGCCCATGATTTTTTATATTTTGACTTCAATCTGTTTATCCAATATATTTGCTCTCCTGAAAAACACAATAAATATAAATCTATTAGCAACTCTCAAGAGCAGAGTGCTCAAAACAGTCTCATGCTTATCACTGTGACCGAGACCATTCTAAATTTAGAAATATTTAACTAACAGGCAACTACATTTTGTGGACTAAAGATTTTCAAACGCCATAAACAAGAAGGTCAGGAAGGAACCAAGTTTGGATGTAATGTGGGCATGATAATGCCTGCACCCTAAGAGACTGATGTCTCCCAATGCAATGTCAACTCATTAACATATTAGCAGTGCATTCCACATGTCGCACATAATGTTCCGGGACTTTACTGGGACTGTGGGTGGATTTCCTTCACCAGAAAATCTTAAGGAACCACTACCTTACCTTAATATCTTATGGGCAGTATTTTTTGCACCCCATGTTTTGCAGCGGTGGCCCACCATTGGGCTGGAGTTGGGATCTTCTGGTCTCACTTCTGTCAGTGGGGTTTCCAGTTGATAGCACCCTCTGCCACTGGGGAACACACGGTGGGTGGCCACCATCAGTGGGACCACAGGATCAGCAGGATTTTGTGAAATTTACCCTAAGCGCTGACTGGTGAGCTGCACCTCACCGACACAGCCAGCTTTTCCTGCTTAGAGCATTTAAACAAAGTACTTTGACACTGTTAGCAGGGGCTCCACAGAGCTAGCAACCCCAGCATAGTGAGTTACAAAAATATCTCCCTCCCAATGGAAAAGGGGAACCTCCCTCCCACATGCACAAGGGCAACTTCCCTCCTGAAAAATAGGTAACCCCACCCCCTCAACACACACACACATACACTGACACCAGGGCAGCTATCCCCTACAGATAAAGGGAATCCTCCAGTCTCATGCTTATCACTGTGAGTACCCAGAGCAAACCCCCCTTCACCCTATGGAGTTCTGCAAATGATCTACTCACTGCCCCAGGATTGCCTCTCAGCAATGCCACCCCAGCATGTGGTACCCCTTAGCAATAGTGTGTTTGGGCATCTTCCCTTCATCATCACTTTCTACTTGATGCTTTCATTCATACTTCATGTAGGATAACAACTGGGATTGTATGGTACTCCTTCTCGTGAGCTGCTGCAGCTGAAAATGCTTCTGCTAGCTAACTATTATTCTTTGCTCTTCTTCTAGCTTCTTTAGATGACTCAGGTCTAGCCACTCTCCAGACTGAGGAAGGCATCTCTGTTGAAAATATGCCAAATACACCATTCTAAGCAACGTAACCAGTTTTTCTCTGTACTATGTGTGTATGTGTGTAAGACAGAGAGAGTCTGTAAATGAGGGAGTAAAAGCCAGGTAATGGAAGGTCTTCGTACAGTGCATCCTGCCTTCAGTACATTTCCAGTTTGACTTTAGACGCCAACTCCACAGAAACAGCAGAAAACCATCAGCCTATGAGCCTTTGAGGCAGTTTCTTGCTGGAAGTGGATGCTCTCTCTTAACTGTTTGCAGCATCCCTTCATTCCTTCCAGCAGCAGTAACCTGACCAGGAATGATATTACTGCTCTAAATCTACACGCCATCAGTAAAGCCTCAGGAAGAGAGGAAGTCACTGTTGGTTAATAAGGACAGATTGTATTCCTACCTTGTTGATATTGCCAAAGGGAGGAAAATTTAACCCTCAATTTCTTATGATGACAAATAAAATAAATCTATGATATGATAACTAACTTTATAATTTGAAATGATGGAACAGGAGTAGAGCCAAAATTCAAATGATTTCTAGCACTGAGACATTACCACGTTGATAAAAGCCAGATTTCGCAAATGCCACAGAGCAGCTCCACTGCAGGAAGTGCATTTTGAATATTCTTGCACAGTTTTCTGGCCATTTATGTAAATATGAAAATAGGGTTAACCCGTTCACTCTCTCAAGCTTGTTCGGTCATTCAGTTAGAGCTGCACTTCAAGTCTTTTCTTAATACCCCTTGATAACCTTACCAAATATACTTAATCTGCTCGTGTAAAAGTCACATTTTTGAAATGGACATTTTAATGCCAAATGTCATGTGTTGACCTTTAAATGTGTATTGTTTTGAGAGGTTGATATATGCTATAGCTTTTCCTTTCAGGGGTGGACATTGGGAAGGACACATGGCCAATGGGGAATGAGCACGGGGATCTTGGTGCAGAGTATAGAAATGATCCTAGAGGCAAAAGTGTTAACATTGTGTAAGTACTCTAATATATAGTTATCTGCTTGTAAATTAACCATTATAGTTTGTTATACTAACTGGAGGTCACCAATCCTTGTTATTACTACAACATGCATGCATGGTTTGGGCTTAAGTGAAACTCAAAAACAAATGCCAAAATTCAATAAAGTGAAACCACCAAAGTTAAAGAAAACATATTAATTATAATTCATAATCTGATCATTTAATAACTTGAATAAATATAAACAAAACTTAAATGTATAAATGTTCTCAGCATTTAAAGCATTTAAAGTAGCATTTACCCACTGGATAAATTTTCATTAGTATTGATAAACTTACAATTAAACATTTAAAATTCAAATTTTATTGCATGATAATAGTTCTATATATACATGGTTTGCACTACATGGTATAGCACTCCTATTAATGTAAAACAGCATATCATTCAATTTACAGTTTATTTATTATTGTCACAAATAGGCTTACATTAACACTGCAATAAAGCTATTGTGAATATCCCCTAGTCACCATACTCTGACACCTGTTTGGGTACATAGAGGGAGAATTTAACATGGCCAATGCACCTAAGCAGCATGTCCTTCAGACTGTGGGATGAAACTGCAGAACACGGAGGAAACCCATGACAGACACAAGAAGAATATGCCAGACCTCGTGCAGACAGTGATCCAAGCTGGGAATTGAACCCGGGTCCCTGGAGCTGTAAGGCAGCAGTGCTAACAGCTGTGTCACTATGCCAACTTGTGTGTGGATTGTCCCAAAGCCCAGTGTGTGCTTTGTCCCAAAGCCAAGCAATAAACTTGTCCATGTCTAGATGGAGTTTTTAAGCCCATCTTCCATAAGCATGCATTCCTTGACAATGTGAGTAATGACTGGAATTGCACCATAGCTGCAGCCTGAATACTCTTGATGATCCACTGATGTTGGATGGCTGCAAAGAGTTTCAGTCAGTCTCGAAATGAGATCTACGTTGCTGGGGAAGAACAAAGACAGATGGGCAAGCAGTAAGGTCTATGATGAGTAAGTTGTTCCTGCTGGATGCTTTTCCCTGCCAATCCTCCTGCTTTAGGTAGTCAGCTCTTACTCCTCAGCATGGTGAGCTTAACCATATAGGGTGGCATGAGGGAAGGGATACTGCTTGTGAGTTGAGGTTTTGAATGTAGCCAGGCTTGTGTTGGTATAGACTTTCTCCAGTGGCCTGCCTGTTGCAATTGCCTTCCTGATGTAAGAGGTGGGTGGGAGTATTGGTGGGGGGTGCAATGTTAGTGAACTGGGTGAGGAGCATCTGTGATAACGCACAATGTTGAATTGAGTTGCACATTAGTAAATTTAATCTGGGCATATTGGTACCATACTGGGCCACAATTTTCTGCAGTTGAGTACATGATAGCAAGAGCAGAGGTCCATAGGGTCTTGGTTTATGATTTCCACATGGGTACTGGTCTGTTTACTGAGGAGGTTGTTGTGGGTTTTAATTTTTTCAACGGTCTTGATGAGGTGCGCTCTGCACTTGAGGGTTTTATCAAGAATGAGATCTGGATAACCAGGATCAGGATCATGCTTCAGTTTCTGATCATCCAGAGTGATGTTCAGACCTCTCTCATCACTGGCAGTGTAAAGGTACAATGTGCTAAAGATTGTTTTAATGGTGCTCAGTTGCATGCGCCTTATCTTGCAGTAATAAATCAGCTTTGAAACATTATTGTTTAATACATCTTCCAACTCTGGGTAAGTCTGAGCCTCTATGCTATGGCAGATGTTGTTTGCACAGACAAACCTGCAGGACTGGGTTGGGGGTAGGTCATTGACAGAATACAAGTTGAACAGGTTTAGGGCTAAAACAGGTCCGCAGATAGCCCACTTACCTGTTTCTTTCAGACTCTAGTCTTGTTACCTATATGCACCATAAACTGTTCAGGAGTAGCACTTCAATGGCATCAGTAACCCAGGAAGGACAAACTCTTGATGTTTTGAAGAATTAGCAAGGACACTGACAGCTATTGTTGGAGAAGCAGAAAACACAATAATTAGAGGATAATAATACCAATATTTTTGCAGAGTTTTTAATATTTAATTTAGGAAGGTGGCATCAAGAGAATTGAATAGCACCTCTTTTCATAAAGCAGCACAACTGGTGACTGTTGGGATAGATGCCACAAGCTTGTGTAATTTTAAAGGGCATGTTGAACGCTTTACAGATTTGAAATAAGTTATGCTTTGGCTTCATCGTCAAGTTTTGATCAGAACTTGAATAGGTTGCATTGGATGTGAACCAATGTTAATTTCAAGATGATGATTAAATATAAATGCTGTTGTATCAGCACCAATGTCAGGACAAAGTTATTATAAATAAAGATAAATGCAATGTGCACAGGCATCACAGCATGTTTCACATGAAATAGGTGAACCCAAAGACGTTCTTAGGTTGTTACTGTCTGCATATTTAGGTGAATATTAATGAGCTAACAAGAGATTACTATTCTAGTTAATGCTTTAGATTAATACCAATGTCAGTATAATACTATATCACAATTATAACAACAATCTATTAGAGCTTGCATCTCTCAGATATCAACTGTTCCATGTCAGGTAGAGTCAGTGGGCAGCCACTAGGTTCAAATCTGGTACTCTGCCCCTAACAGTACTTTGGGTGTATCTACATCTCAGGAATTGCAGAGGTTCAAGCGGGCAGCTCACCACTACCTTCTCAAGGGCAACTAAGCATAGGCAATAAATACTGACCTAGCCAGTGATGCCCACACCTTATAAACGAATACGTTGCGAGGAAGTTATCATGCCAAGGAAGGAAGGTAGTCTAGCAGGACTAGAATCTAACTTTCGTTCTAAGCAGAATGAGGTAATTTGGCCCATTGTCCCTGTTCTTTGAAAGTACCATTGAATTACCTCAATTACGGGCTCCTTCCATATAGTCCTGCAATTCATCTCCAATTATTGATCTAATTTCATTTTGAAAGGCCCATGATTGTGCAAAGAGCTTCAGCCCGAATCAGAACAGAAAAAGGCACATCCATCAGAGCAGATTCAGCTCCCAAGTCTGGAGAGCCAGAAGAATGTGTGGAAAAGTTCAACTTGCCATTGCTCCTGGACAACTAGAACAAAGATGGAGTGATGTATGATTTGTCAGCATATAATAAGTGCCAATCATACCAACTGGGCAGAGCATAAGTGCAAGATATGGAATTTTAACATATAATATGCTAGAGCTATGTGCAATGGCATTTACCATCACAAAATTAGAAGAAGAATGGTCCTTCAGGGACATCCAGGATTAGCCCAACAAATATTGAGAGGACTGTTGTCAAAAGATTTAAAGGAATTTTACCAGTTAAATGCCAAAAAGGGGCAAGCATTCTGTCAAAAATCCTTCAAAAATGTTGGAAATGTTTTGGAACTTAGTTTTTCCACAGCTTGCTTGGAGCAAAGGAAAAGTGTCTGGCAATGCAAAATAAATGTGAAGACAAGAAGCATAAGTGTGTGGGCTAGTGGCCTGGAAAATGCAACACTCAATCTGATGAGGCAGAAGCACTGCTGTAGTAAAAGGAAGGTTAGACAAAGTTTAACCTCTACACCAGCTGCACAAGATAGCAGAGCATCATGGCTAATAGGAGGTGTCAGCCTGACTCAGTGATGCGTGTAAGATCAGAAGAAAATAGCACACCTTACTTTAATAAATCTATCACGGCCAGCTCATCCAATGGTTCCATTTACCTGGTACATGACCTATGTATGCTTGCTGGAATGTTTTGTCTGACAAACCACTGCACATGTACAGCTGAACTATTTCATATCTTCAGTAAACCCATGGCTCTTTCATTGCTAACCATGCACATCCAAGGTACACATTAAAACCACAAATTTTAATTGGAAGGCTTTGCAAGTTCACAGCTTCAAAGAGCGTAATGACACAGTGTATTGTATAATGCATGGAATCTTAATATCTGTCATCAAGAATGGCAATGCTGTGATGCAGCTTGGCTGCAGGTGTCCATTTAGTGCATGTTGTAATGGCTTTTATTTCATTCCCTTTAAATTTGGACTTTAGATAGCTTGACCTAATGCATGGTCCCATAGGTGGAAGCACCATGGGTGGAACTTCTCAAACCTTAGAGTGTTGTATATTGTTTTCTCATGGCCTATATTAGTATGTTGTACAATGCTTCTCCTCAGTGATTGTCATAAACATACAATGCCAATAGAAACATGTTCAGTGGAACTCTGAGGTGCTACTATGTATACTATATGCTGGAACTCACTTCCCCAAATTCCACTAGTATTGGGGGTTTTGTTCACCAGAAATTTCATTCTTTCAAATTCAGTCAAGGGTTGTCCATTGTCAAAATAGCTCTAAAAATATAAACATAAAAGGAGGATTACTCTAGCTAGAACAGGTATAATTTGGTATTGAATTAATAAATGGCAACCACTGATTAGTTCAACATGTATTGTAATATACAGAGCTGCAAATGAGGAGGCGGCATCACTGGTCAGAATGTTTAGTCTAAAATTTGTTCACAACAAAGCACAAGAAACAATATAGAACAAAAATAGCTTAACTCAAATTAAGTAAATAATACCTGCCAGGGATTCATGAACTTGCCATAGCCTTAGTGTCCACCCACTTCTTCAAATACGTAGATTGTGTAGCTACTTGAACATTGCAATGTACATATCCTAAAGATGACAATTAATATCATCCACAAGATTGTTCAATCTTGGTATCAGGCAGTGATATACATTCCTCACTGACACAAGAGGCAAAGTCAGGAAGGATCTGTAAATCCATTTATCAAGTCTATTGTAAAAACGACAGCCAGGTTATTGACTCTTCAACTGGGCTGGAGATAAATGATCATTTAATCCATACTATGTGTCTCATGAATTTCTTCTTGCATCCTTACTTCACAAATTAGTTCTTCATCCCAAGTAGTGTTAAAAAGCTTATGCAGAATACTAAATTGCAGAAATATGTGAGAACAACTTTAATTTTCTTCTAGAACAGATATTATTTGTGCTCCTGGAAATAAAGTTTACATCTAAAGGTAATCAGTCCTGTGGAGAAATGAGTCATTCTGAGGTTTATGTTCTCTAGATTAATTAGTACTGATCTATATTTTTTGTACAATATATACAATTTGATAAGTTACATTAAAAATATCTTTTAAAGATTAAGACACAGCCTGATTTATTCAATAGGGTCTTATAACCAAGAGAAGAATGTTACATGCTATGTAATGAGTCTGTAAACAATGCAACAGAATTGAAGGGTTTATTGTGGAAATGGGTTAAGTTTGCGCATGTGTTGTAGTTTCAAAGGGCCTAGTAATTCTAGTTCCATAATGAAGCACTAAAATTTACCTTTAATGTAACATTAGCTTTCCTCACCTCCATAAGTTAGATTAACTATTCCTAGAACATAAATTTTGAATTCAGAATTTATGATGGTTGGTCTAAGATCCAAATCTGAATAGTTGTACTTTTGCTAAAGCAGGTATATCCAACTTATGAAAATTTGTGTCTAAGGTAAATTGAGAAGCTTGGCAAATTTGGCTCAATCTAAAATTCTGCCCCCTGCCCTCTCTTGCTCCACAATAGACAAATCCATTGTTTTACACCTTTATATAATAAAACTATGCATTCTCCCATCATTTCAACAGATGAGCATTCAGCAAGAAGATCAATTGCTTTGTGTCATCTCATAGATATATATAAACCAAATCTTGATTTTCAGATCCAACTGCAAGTCACTACTGGAGGGGTGCATGAAGACACTGAAATGTTCACTTGTCCTGTAGGGACCTGACCCTGTTCTTTTTTTAAACATTTATTTTCTTTCATAGTAGCTGTCTCTAGCAAGGCTAGCACTTGTTGTTGATTCCTAACTGACGTTCAGAAGCTGGTGGCAAGCTGCCTTATTGAAACGCTGCTGAGCATATGGTGTAAGTACACCAATAGTATTGTTCGGGACAGAGTTCCCGGACTTTGACTCAGCAACAGTGAAGGAATGCTATTTTAGTTCCAAGTCAAGATTGTGTTTGGCTTGGAGGGAACTTGCAGGTGGTGGTGTGCCCATGTGATATGCTCTGCTTCTCTTCACTGTAAACATACATTCATACACAAGGATTAGTGAAAGAATAATGTTTTTTGAAAATAACACTATATACAGAGAGTACTCACTGGGAAACTACAAAACACAATAAATTTATGAAGCAAATTCAAATCACAGATCTAATGTCTGACCTCAATCACAGCTGCTTACAGACTGACGGCCCACCATGGGATTAATACAACACACCCTGTCGAGGTGCACAATGATTGACAGTAATTTGAGATATGCTCCCTTATAGGTACATGTTATCACATCACAACATCCTCTTTTTGCTAAACTAAAGGTTTACCTTTAAAGAAGCAAACTTGTTTCAAGAGAGCAACAGAACATTACATTGGCTGAAATATTCTGACTATTCCTGCTGGTGGGAGCTTCCTGTCCTGCTGACCGTGAACAACACCACCTACCTTCTCGTTCTTCACCTCTCCTCCCATCCCACCCCACCGCATGTTGTAGGCATCCCAGCAGCAAATGGTATGAACAATGAGAAAATCCATTGATAGAAGCAGGAGCAGAAAATCCCATTCCTACCAATAGTGGACCATCTCCACTGCCTCAAAACACACCCTACGCTTAAAGGAAACAACACTCATGTACTTTAACATAGAGCAATGAATGTACAAGTCTCTTCAACATATCACTAGTTTGCTTATCCATACAGAATTAATCCTTTGCTGGGGGTTGCTGCACATTTTCAGAAAGCTTGTTCAGGGTATTTTTTTTGAATTGCACCTTAGATTACGTTCCAGTCACAATAGAATAAATTTTCCATTGTTAATGTTGCAATTGGAGAGAAAAGTAACATTGGAGCAATGGATTTCAATGGCAGTTTTCCCCACCATATTGTTAAGATATCTGTAAAGAAATCCAAGTAGCAGTTGACCAGGATGAGTTTTCATTGTGATGCTGGAGTATAATGGATCTCAGGGATGGAATCACTTAGCCATTGGTGAGTTTGGCAGTGTTGGTTGAATCATTGTTTGCCATTTCTGTGAGTACATACACTTCAGCTTCTGAATTGGAAAGACATTTGCACATGCATCAATATCCAATATTGCATATAACTTGTGCTGACCCTGCATCTGTAAGCACATAACCTGGAAAGTGGCAGTGGCTTCTGTTGGTACCATTGTGCCAATACATTATTTGATATTCACCATGCTAAATGTCTACTCACTTTGTGTGTCAATGATCTGGTCATTCTCGTCATCTGACCATTCAGCTTGGCCAGATATATAATGGATTTTCTTGTGTTGCTGTCTCATACTTGTTTGTTTGGAAGGCTGTACCTTCCTGACACCTGGTTATGGAGTTATCTGGATTTTTAAGATGGTCAAAAGATAGACCTGATGAATTTGGCCTGTTGCAATCTTCATTGCAATAGCAATTTTAATTTTTATGACTTGATTATCTGATTGAAAATATTCAGATCCAGAAAGCACAACTCGGTACATTATTAAAACAAAGTGAATTCAAATAGGAGATCTGTTGTCATCCCATTGTGTGTTGGAAATTTTGTGTGGTCATCTTTTAGCTTTTATCAGCATTTTCTTATTCTCTGGATCTTTTGATCTACTATGCAAGTGAATTCTTTTGGAGTTAATTTAGCTCTGAGTTGCAGCGTGCTTAATGGCCACTGTGTTAGCTGTATGATTGTGGTGTGGAGGCCTTTCTGATCCTTCCACCACAATTCTTCCAAACAAAATCTAAGTGATCTAAGCCCCCCCAGCTTGAAAATCAGGGTATTTCCCCCTGGCACTGGCAGTGTTAACTGGGTGGGATTCAACAACTCTTTGCAAACAAATCCCCAATGTGAGACATGCCAGAAAATCAGGCTTCACAGCAATTATGGTGCCATTTTTAGTATGTTCTCAGAATATAGTGCCAGACCGTCCACCCTTCACCCCCAACCTCTCCCCCACCTTCATTGCTATTGCAATATCCTGCAAGTAAAAGGAGCATCCCAGCCACATTCACCAGAGAGGGGCAACATTCTGCCCCCCACCTCCCATCATTAAATGTCAGCCAAGCCGACACCTATCCTGGCATGAGGGTGACTATTTGTCCAACCTTTCCCATTCAGTCAACTCACCATCATCTTTCCCCAACCCCTCTTCCCCAGTCAAAGACATCACTCCACTGCCCCCTTCCGCACATGAGAGACACTGCAGTAAATGGGGCAGTAAAGACTCCATCCCATTCAAGCCCTCTATTCAGTTCCTGCTCACTCCAAGCCCTCCCCTTGGCAGTGATGCACAGAGAAGTGATGTGAAAACAACTAATGTGAGACCCTATATATCTCACCAGCATGGAAAGTTGAATACCGTCGCACCAAGCACACACTATAGACCAAACAGGGGTGACACGGCAGCACAGCGGTTAGCACTGCTGCCTCACACCATTCAATTCGCAGCTTGGATCATTATCTGTGAGAAGCTTGCACATTCTACCAATGTCAGTGTGGGTTTCCTCCAGGTGCTCTGGTTTCCTCCTACAATCTCAAAGACACGCTGGGGTAAGGTCCATTGGCCATGCTAAATTCTCCCTCAGTGTACTGAGTTTGGTGACTAGAGGATTTTCACAGTAACCTCAATACAGTATTAATGTAAGCTTACTTGTAACACAAATAAATAAACCTAAACTTTAAAAAAGTGAAGGAGATGAAGCTCCAGTGATCGGAGAACAAAGCTACAGAACTTCAGGAAGCTGGGGCGCTGGGGCATCTGGAAAATTTCCTCCTTGGTCCCCTTACTTGATGAAAACTAGCCCAGAAGACTACTTGCCCATGAATGACTTCACAAGGTCAGGTTGATGAAAACTTGAATGTCTGCATGTTGTCTGTTATGTTATGGTATTTTAGGAATCAAAAATATTGCATGTTTCAGTATTAATCCACTGCAAGTGAATACTCAGTGTATGCTTAAACATTCAACAATGCTTCATAGCCCATAACAGACTTTCCATAGAGATTGAAGATACCACAAAATAATGTATTCATATATAACTAATCTATTCAATTAAAATGATAATTAATAGAACCCAGCAGACAGCATTCTCTGAAATGTGCTCCACGCTAAACTGGATGCAAAATGAAATGACTTATGATGCTTAAGCTTAATTCTGACCACAAGGCCCATAGCTTTTTGTATTTTACTAGAAATACAATAGAGATCTCTATTTTTATTCCTTCTCATACAGCTTAATGTATGTCAGTATGATGTATGTGTTCTTTTATCCTTCGTCCTTCTCTGAGCATTCTTAGCATTGCTGGTGGATGCTTTGATGTAGATAGTACAGTGAGAAAAACTGAAAGCCATTAATCAACCATTGCAAGTTCATAGCTGCAGCTTTCCTGTGTTTTATCCACTGACCTTCATTACCTCATTGACTCGGTGCTATTTACACTCACGCTAAATTGATAATCCTTGGAGGAAGTGTAATTTTACATAAAAGAAATGTTTAGCGATGCAGTCCTGGTGGGAAAACTCAAAATAGAAAAAGGAATCTGGAAGACTTCTGTTTTTGTGTAAACTAATCACAAGCCTAAACTTAAAATAAGAGGAAGCTGATTCAAGGTTACAATTAATTGCGGATTGACAGAAAATAGTCTGAAAAGGTTAATGACCTTCTACAGCAGCTCCGGGACACAACTCTCTAATGACTGGAATGACATAGCTCACGTGTGTTCAATCCTATAGACCAGCGAGTGACCTTGAATATCAAACCACAGATTTGCCATCTACTCTCGAAAAAGATAGTGACAGAAAGTGAGGGTAAATTATTATGAGGGATCAACCTAAATCAGTTCATTCTGAATTAAAACAAGCAATAGGAATCAAATACTGTCAAATAGTTTATAATCCATTATTATTATTTTCTCCAGAAAGAAACCTGTACGCTGCCTGATAGCTTATCCACCAATTCACAGATCAGCTGTACTTCCTGGTTCGCTGTGACGTTACTGAACAACTGGCTCTTTGGAGGCATGTGGGATGGTTTCTAATCTCAGGAAATTTTTGTTAAAATGAAAACTCAGCTGAGAGTTGGAGATGTTCCACGCCCCTTAGAAATGTTGAATTGTTATAGACCCTTCAGTTGATATAAAATCTGCCTGGAAGCCACATAACTGGAATGATGTTTATACATTACAAAGTAAAGGTAACTATTTAGAAAGGACGGCATTACAATGACATAGGGATGAGTTGACAGGTCTGGAGTGTGGCCCATGTCAGCTCATTCACTGTATTTTTATTCTCCTTCTTTGACACAACAATTCCCCTAAATAGCTCCCCTGTGACCACCCAGCTAAGATTGGGAGTTTACCCTGTGAGCATGGTGGGACATAGAAATATTCCTGTACTCCTCTAGAATGACGGCAGAATCACAGAATCCCTACACTGCCCATCATGTCTGCACCGATAACAATCCCTCCCAGGCCCTATTCCCATAACCTCACATATTTATTGACACTCAGAGGCAATTTAGCATGGCCAAGTAACCTAACCTGCACTTCTTTGGACTGTGGGAGGAAATTGGAGCACCTAGAGGAAACCCATACAAACAGGGAGAATGTGCAAACTCCAGACAGACAGTGACCCAAGGCTGGAATTGAACCTGTGTCCCTGGCACTGTGAGACAGCAGTGCTAATTACTGTGCCATCGTGCTGCTGGATTTTGTGTTTGTTAAGATTTTGATATTCATTTAGAATAGAAATACTTTACTTTTTACAGTCTTATGAAGAATAATTGACAAAATGTCTTCACAATGGAGGTGAGTTGCAGTATTATAACTGGAGGCAAATTTTCAAGGTAAGAAAGCCCAATTAGTCAATTCATCAGCTTGTAACAAAATCAGTATTTTCTTTTGTAACTACACTTCAGTATTATCATAATGGATGTCTCGGCACTCTACGCCAGCATCTCTCACGATGATGGCATTACTGCGACTACCTCACTACTCAACGGCGACAACGGCCAGTTTCCAGATTCAATTTTACAACTCATCCGCTTCATCCTGGATTACAATGTCTTCACCTTCCTCAACCAGTTCTTCATCCAGACACATAGAACAGCCATGGGGACCAAATTCACACTTCAATATGCCAACATCTTGATGCACAGGTTCGAACAAGGCCTCTTCAATGCACAGGATCTTTAATTGATGCTATGCAATAGATACATCAATTATTTTTTTTCCTTTGGACTCATGGTGAATAATCATTGAAACAACTACATTGTTCTATGTTCTATGTTCTATGTACATGATGACATCAATAAGTTCCATCTCACCATCAGATTCACCATGGACTACTCTCTGGAATCGATTGCGTTCCTGGACACACACATCTCCATTAAGGACGGTTACCTCAGCACTTCACTACACCACAAGCCCACAGACAACTTCACAATGCTCAATTTCTCCAGCTTCCACCCTAAACACATTAAAGAAGCTATCCCCTATGGACAAGCCTTCCATATGCACAGGATCTGCTCAGATGAGGAGGATCGCAACAGACACCTCCAGACACTGAAAGACGCCCTCTTAAGAACAGGATATGGCGCTTGATTCATCGATCGACAATTCTGATGCGCCACAGTGAAAAACCGCACCTCAAAAGACAAACATGGGACACAGTGGACAGAGTATCCTTTGTCCTCCAGCACTTCCCGGAGCAGAGAAGCTACGACATCTTCTCTGGAGCCTCAACATATCATTGATGAAGAGGAACATCTTGCCAACGCCATCTCCACCCCCCCACTTCTTGCCTTCAAACAACTGCACAACCTCAAATAGACCATTGTCTGCAGCGAACTACCCAGCCTTCAGGAGAACAGTGACCACGACACACACAATCCTGCCACAGCAACCTCTGCAAGATGTGCCTGATCATCGACACAAATGTCATCATCTCATATGAGAACATCATTCATCAGGTGCACGGTACATACTCTTACAACTCGGCCAACATTGTCTATCTGTTACACTGCAGGAAAGGATGTTCTGAGGCATGGTACATTGGGGAGACCAGGCAGAAGCTACAACAGAGGATGAATGAACACCATTCGACAAACACCAGGCAAGAGTGTTCTCTTCTTGTTGGAGAACACCTTTGCAATTGTGGGCATTCGGCAGCGGGTAAACGTTCTCCAAGGCAGCCTTCATGACACACGACAATGCAGAGCCACCGAGCAGAGACTGATAGCCAAGTTATGCACACGTGAGGACGGCCTCAACCAGGATGTTGGGTTCATGTTGCACTATCGGTAACCCCCATGACTTGCCTGGACCTGCAAAATCTCACTAACTGTCTTATCTGGAGACAATACACATTTCTTTAACCTGTGCTTAATGCTCTCTCCACTCACCTTGTCTGTACCTTTAAGAATTGATTACCTGTAAAGACTCGCATTCCAACCATTATTTTGGAAATTGAGTTTGTGTTTTTATATGCCCCGTTTATGCATAGAATTCCCACTCACCTGATGAAGGGACAGCACTCTAAAAACTATAGCTTGTGCTACCAAATAAACCTATTGGTTTTTAACCTGGTATTGTGAGACTTCTTACTGTGTTTACTCCAGTCCAATGCCAACACCTCCACATCTTGACCACCATCGCCTCACAGCACCAGGGATCCAGATTCAATTGCAGCCTCAGGTCACTGTCTGTGTGGGTCTCCTCTGGGTGCTCCAGTTTCCTCCCATAACCCAAAGATATGTGGTTCGGGTTGATTAGTCAAGTAAATTGACCTTGATGACAGGGGATTAGCAGGGTAAGTATGTAGGGTTATAGGGAATGGGGCTTGGGTGGGATTGTGGTTGGCACAGATTCAATGGGCTGAATGGCCTCCTTCTTCACTGTAGGAATGCTATGATTAAAATGGGAGAGCTTCCTGCTCATTATTTGGGCGTACTTAGCAGAAAAATCTCCAACACTCTGAGCAATATAAAGCACCTCATGCTGGTAAGAGGGGAGGGGTCTCACCAAATTTGAGAGGCCAGCAGGTAGTGCTGAGCAGGCCACTCTGATCTTTTAGTGGGGAGTTCGGTGCATGTGCACTATCCCCCACAGCCCTGCCACCCCCCATCACCGGCTATCAGATCGCTAACCTCCTGTTTATCCCTGAATCTCTACACTGATCGCTGGCCTCCCAACACCTCTTTAATTGCCATCCTTCCAAACCACCTCCCTGCCTGCCCTCCTGCCCCAATCGCTAGCCTACCAGATTCCACCAGGACAATCCCAAACTCTCCCCCCAAGGGCCAAACCAACCCCTGGCCCTTCCAATGACCAGCCTATTTGCCCTCCTCTCTTCCTCTCCCATCAATCCTATTGTAGAGTCCCGTGCCACTAATTGCCTTCCAATAGGTCCAGCCTCCTATTATGTCCCATCCAATTTGGCCCCTTCCCTTGGCACTGTCTGGTGTCAGTGGGCTGTATCATGGTGCCCCTTGAGTGCTAGGATGCCGGATTGGTGCTGCCACACTGGTACTGCCCAAGGAATACACCCTTTGCCCCTGACCTCCCAGGGGACCTCAATGGCCTTTGCCCCCACCAGTAGGATGAGGACACCTGTCCCCGTTAGTGGGGAGAAGTTGTTAAAAACGCTAGTGGGAACCTCTCCTGGGGGTGGGGTGGAGGGAGGGAGGTTGACACTAACCAGCACGGAGAATATCATCCTGCAAATTTCAATATGCTAATCAGCTAGGCACTGGAAACTGGCATGGAGCTGATTACTTTGAAAAAACAGGCCTTGCAGGCTTGCAATCAGCCAGACATCAGTCAAGAAACCCGCTAGAAGCCCACCACTGTTGTCTCCAAGCCTGCTATTCTAATTGAGCGGTGTAGCAGGCTGGGAGAAGCCGGGCCTATATGTTTCAACTGAATTTCAATTATATTTAATTAAAGTACTGCTATTAGTAATGTCTTATTTTTGATAAGCAGCAATATTTTTGATGCTGTATCGATAATAGTCAATTTAGAGTTAACTAAATGCAGCAAACAACAATCTAAAGAGCCCTGTATCTAAAAACTGAACTTTTAATGGAAGGATAATCTCACAGCCTCTCCGTACGGACATACATTGCAGAAGTTGCTGACAAGCACATGATTTGCCCATGCTCTGGGAATATGTTTGGAAAGATGATACATATCAGAGCATCTACGTCCATGAAGTTGCTAGCCAGAGTGAATTAACACCGTCCTCATCTTCACCCATATTTCTTTCAGTGGTCGATATCACAATGTTGTTTACATGCTTTGGTTTACAAGCATAGCTGGATTTTGGAAACTCTTTTTCATTTCACTGCAGAAAATGCAAAATGACTTTTGATACTTCCAGCAAGATTGTGGGAAGGGTCAAAAACACTGGGAGACTTGACATGATTTCAGGACAGTAACCTACGCAAAACAAAGCAAAACAAACAGAATCTTATCTGCACACAGAAGGAAAGCGTAGTGTGCGTAAATAAATAAAAGGCAATATTCAAAAGAATGCAAAGCTTTCTCCCTCGCTAATTTTCCTTAGAACATCTGGGGTCCATCATGACACTAGTATAGATAAGCGACTTGAAACTTCAGTCATGAGCCAAGAAAGGTTAAGGAAACTGGGGATTCATGACTCCAAGTTTAGGATTCTCAGAGAAGGCAGCCAAAATTAAACAAAGAGAATGTGACAAACTTTGCACCTGGTTGGGAAGAAGCAACTGAAGTTCAACACACAGGAAGATAGGGTTCCGGATTTTGGAGCACTACAACTAATTCTACAGTCTCATTAGGACACACTGATGGGAACGGAACAGAACTGCAGCCAAATATCTTAACGGGTGGTTAACTATTAACAGAAAATTGCATTTATATTATGTATTTAACAATAAAGATGCTTCAAGGCATTTCATAGTGAACATAAATGCCAAACCTGGAAGGCAGAGATAGAATCATGGAATCACTACAGTGTAGAAGGAGGCCATTTGGCCCATTGGGTCTGCACCAACATTCTGACAGATCACCTTTCTCAGGCCCTATCCCCGTAACCCCCACATAGTTAGTCCAATAATTCCACCCCCCACCCCCACCTCCTCCCCCCGCGCCCCCCTCCTCCCACCAAGCTACACATTTTTGAACACTAAGGGACAATTTAGCAAGGTCAATCCACCTAACCTGCACATCTTTGGACTATGGGAGGAAACCAGCACCCAAAGGAAACTCAACAGACATGGGGAGAATGTGCAAACTCCACATAGACAGTCACCTGAGGCTGGAACTGAATCTGGATCATTGGCACCGTGAAGCAGCAGTGCTAACCACTGTAATGTGACTGGAGGATGTGTGCAGATCAGGTCTAGTAAAGTAGTGAGGGGTGACAGCAAAAATAATGCAGATGGAATTGGGGAAGTCACCATAGATCAACAAGGCCCTAGATGATGGATGATTGGAAGTTACTGCATGTCACAACGTTTGCAGTAGGAACCTGGACACGAAGTGTGAAGGAAGCATAAGGGATAGTTTGAACTCATATTTCTAAGAAAAAGAAAAGTAAAAGAGTGAAAGAGTCAGCTTGGGTGCATCTGGGAGGAGGAAAAGTCGGGGTTAAACAAGACAAATGGCAAAAAAGAAAAAAGTCCTAATGAAGGAAGACAATAAAAGAAAAAAATGTGAAAGCAGAAGCATCTTAATCCCCTGATATTCTGCTCCTGATAGTCCATTGTTATCTTTGTGTTAAAAATAGATTCGTCCAATTATTTGAATTCAAGAAAAAAATTTGCATTTATTTAACATTTTCATGACCTAGAGTGTCCCAAAGCATTTCACAGCCAATTAAGTTTTGTTTTAGAAGCGTAATCATTGTTATAACGAGAGAAATTTAGCAGATAATTTACACAGAAGGTCCTACAATTTGGCAGTTGGATAAATGACCAGATAATCTGTTGTAATTTAAATGTTAGTTGAGGGTAAATTCCTTTCCAGGACATTGGTATAACTATGTTCTTCTTCAAATAATGCGATCAGAACTCTTGGATCCATCCAAAGGGATATAAGGCCTATTATTGTTTAGTGAACAGCAGTTTACTGAGCTGCCACACTCCCTTGCAGTAAACCAGGTCTTACCTACAGATGTTGGCAGGAGCTGAGATCCTATGAGCTGAGTAAGCTAGGTAGTGCTGACACTCCCAACTCTGTCCCCAATTGCACCACTATTTTGTACCAGCCAGCCAATGAACTGCTGGCAGAAAGGGCTATGACTATTCTGGATGTAGAATGGGCATTGGGGTGATTGGCAATGATGTCAGCTGATGCCCATCTTTAAAGGAGAAGGCCAACAGCGAGTCAGACATTATGAAGACAAGAAGCACTTATTGGCATAGCAGAAGGAAGATCCCAGTGGCTCTCTGCAGTGACAACTTCTTGCAGGTTCTCCTTTGGGTATCTTGGGAAAGACAGGAGGTTCTCTTCCCCAAGCACAGAAAGAGGAGTAATCCTCATCTCACCAGGCAAGTCTAAATAGAGGTGGAAGAGGAGATTAGCAGACATAGGGCCCCCTGAAAACCCTGGCTGCAGTGCTGCAAGCATATTAGCAACTTTTTCTATTCCGTCAAAGTGTGTAGCCCAAATCTCAGTTCCCTCAGGGATGTGATTATTGAGGAGAGGGAGTTCACCCAACAGAGATAACAGAATGAGACTGCAAGAGCTCCTGTGGAATGAATGGATGTGGCCAACATCAATGGGAATGAATCTGTCAGACCCATGCAAAGATGACTCCAAAAGTGTCAAATGCGGATTCATTTGAGTGTCACCAAATGAACAGCTAGGCAGCCACCTCTCCAGTTACTGTGGGATACCATCATTCCTTGTCATTGTGTTATTGGGCCAGTAATATTCCACTTCCCTGTTCATGTGGGCAAAGACTGCCCACAGAAATGTGAAAGAGGCCCAGACAACTCGTGGCATCAAAATTCCTGTTTTACTCATGCCCATGAGAGAAGAGACCCGGGAACTAGGAGGACAATATGGTGCCCTTCTACAGTGAGGTAGGACAGTTCATAACTTCCTGATAGGGTAGATTAGGCGAGCAGGAGAGATGATGTCCTTGTGTCCAAATCAATCTCAAAACCAATCAATTCTGGAAGTCCTTTAATCTTTCTGTTCCTTCTCCAGGTTATCCATAAGAATAGAAAACAGTTATGTGCAGATGCATCATCCACCTGTGAGCAGGTGGAGGGGTCCTCAGACGCTGCTGTGTCACTGTGCACCGATACTCTCACATCAGTAGATATGTGTTTATGCTTAAATTCCATATCACAACCTGGTAACAGCAGCACACACGTGTCTAACCAACTCACTGAGGCCATTGTGACGGAGGTCAATGTGAGGAGTGAGGGAGGATAGACCAGTGATAAACCTCAGGCTGGTGACGTGCTTTTAGAATGAACAAAGAAGTATCAGATGTTGCAAATAAGATTAGGAAGATTTGGCAGAGATTCCACAGGTTGTTCATATTCTCGCTCGGATAGTGAAGACGTCTGTACGTACCACGCATGCTGCCATTTCCATCTCATCTGCTTATGTGGCCTCCTCCATCAAGAGATTAGAGACTTGCAAGGAGAGTCACATTCAGCAGAGGTGTCATAGGATCATACAGTGCAGAAGAGGCCTTTCAGCTCATTGAATCTGCACCAACATACGAGAAACACTTGGCTTCCCACCTAATCCCATTTACCAGCACTTGGCCCATAGCCTTGAATGTTACAATGTGCCAAGTGCTCATCCAGGTACTTTTCAAAGAATGTGAGTCAGCTTGCCTCAACCACCCACCCAGGCAGTGCATTCCAGTCTGTCATCACCTTCTGAGTAAAAAAGTTTGTCCTCACATTCCTCCCACACCTCCTGCCCCTCATCTTGAACTCTTGCTCCCTCATAATTGACCTTTCAACTGAGGGGAACAGCTGCTCCTTATCTACTCTCTCCATGTACCTCATAATCTTGTACATCTCAATCAGGTCATTTATCAATCTCCTCTGCTCCAACAAAAACAACCTAAGTCTATCCAACCTCTCTTCATAATCTAAATGTTCTACCCAAGCAACATCCTGGTGAATCTCCTCTGCACCCTCTCCAGTGCAATCACATACTTCCTATAATATGACGACTAAAACTGCACACAGTGCTCTAGCTTTGGCCTCACCAGAGTTCTCTATGACTCTAACATGACCTCTCTGCTTTTGTGATCTATGCCTCAATAGGTAAAGGCAAGTATCCCATATGTCTTTTTCACCACCCTACTAATATGCCTTCAGAGATCAATGGACAAACGTCCCTTTGTTCCCCAGAACCTCCTAGTATCATGCTGTTCATTGAATATTTCTTTGTCAAATAACTCCTTCCAAAGTGTATCACCTTACACTTTTCAGGGTTAAGTTCCATCTGTCACTCACCTGCCCATTTGACCATCTCCCTAAATGCATCCCAATTGTTCTAGAAAATCAAAGGGAAAGTCTAGAGGTGAAACTGAAAACAACCAAAATCACTAGAGAAAACGCACTATAAAAAGTAAAGTGACCAAAGGCTGATAAATACCCGAGAGCTGATATCCTGCATCCTTGGGTCTTAAAGGAAGTGACTGCAGAGACAGTGAATGCATTGGTTGTCATCTTGTTTCTGGAAAAGTCCCAACATATTATAAAATTACAAGGGATCATCTCTGTTCAAGAGAGGGAAACAGAAAGCAGGAAACATAGGCCAGTTAGAGAGTGTCACAGTGGCAGAATGGTTAGCACTGCTGTTTCACAGCAACAGGTACACAGGCTCAATTCCAATGTTAGGTGACTGTGTGGAGTTTTCATATTCTCCCTACCTCTGCATGGGTTTCCTTCAGGTGCTCCAATTCCCTCCCACAATCCAACGATATGTAGGTTAGATGGATTGGCCATACTAAATTGTCCTTTAGTGTTCCAAGATGTGTATGTTGGGTTGATGAGCAAATATGGTAAAGCATAGGGTTACAGGCGTATGATGGGGTGTGGGCCTGAGTAAGATGCTCTTTTGGAGAATCAGTGCAGATGTGATGGGCTGAATGGCCTCCTTCTGCATTATAAGAATTCTGTAGTACTGAAGTTTGTCATTGGGAAAATGTTGGATACTATTACTAAAGAAGTAGTAATAGGACATTTAGAAAATTATAATACAATCAGAGTCAACCTTGTTTCATGAAAGGAAAATCATATTTTTTAATAAATGCTTTTATTGAGGATTTTCCTTTTTTATGTATTACCACAAAACAGATAATGAAAGGATACCAGAAAGAGTAGGGGATCTCAGGATAAGAGTCTTGAGCACATTGCATCATGGTGTATGCCCTCCTTCACAGAAAAACAGAGACAGAGCTGCACAATATACAGGATTTCTTATGAAGTACAATACAACTACTTAGCTTATCATCCCAAGATCTCTGCACAATGAAAGGATTACCCTGAAAAAGGGGAACATCAGGATACTGCCAGCAGTATAAGATGCGTCATGTCAGTGTACACTTTCATATAGAGGAACCAGTAAGCCAAGGATTCTTACACCACACCAAGACTTCCAACACAACGGACTTCATTCCTCTCCAGATATAACAGAGGCACCATTCAGGTCTCACCATCCCACCATTTTCCACCAAGGAAACCCTACCAACAAGAAGATGAAAAATAAATGGGATATCTTGGGGAGAAATACAATTCTCCTCTCTTGACAAGATAAGGAAGCGCTTTAGAATTACATGTAACAAATTAGAGCCTGTATCAACACCCCATTTACCCAGATAAAGAAAGGAAACCTAAAAGAGAGAGGATTAATCAATAAATACCATATGTGGTCTAGCAATATACACTTTTACAAAAAGGACACCAAGAACAGAACAACATAACCTGACAAGAGACAGGATCCTGCCATCCACCCCAGGGTAGCCCAGGCCTCAAGAAGAAGGGCAATCCCTATGTAGGACCACTTGGAGGAGGATGGCCTATTATTCCATCCAGCCTAACCTTCAACTGAAGAAAGATTATTCCTGCACTCAGGCCTCCCAGCAAACAGAATAATGCACCCCTAGGGAACTAATGCTGAAGATGGAGAGTAGTCCAGAAGTCCCAGAAGGGGACATCTCGGGGGAGGGTGACCTATTCCTACTCACCACCTCCCCTCCTTCTCCCTCTCACTATGTACCCTCCACTTGACCCAAATAAACATAGTTACTACTGTCATAACCTACTCAATTGAGCTAAACATGGATCAATGCACATTGGAATAAAGGCCAACAGGCCAAATATATTCACATCTTTTTTATACATTGAACAATGCAAACTACCTCTATCTCTAGGCACTCCAGAGGTACCTCTTATGCCCCATAATCAATAATGTTTCATCCATTTCTCCTCATCAAAGAAACCCTAACAGCAGGACGATGTACCCATCACATATTCCATGAGCCAAGTAATTAAGTATCCACTGTCACTGTCCACTCAATGAAATCAAAATGGAAGTCCAACCCAAGAAAGGCTAGATATCCAAGGATTTGCCCCATACTCCAACAACATTAGAGGTGCCAATCACAGAAAAAACAGTCTTTTCCAGGAGACATGATTTGTTTGTACCTTCATAGGAGGCAAGCAAGGATTCCTGAACAAAAGTACAAAAAAAAGGTGATAGCAATAGTTCTTACAAGGGGTTTTCTCACCCACAATGAGAACTTATAAGACCATACCAACCACCCCATATCAAACCACCAACCTAGCACGCTGTTATGGCTGCTACTCAAGTTATTTAGAAATAAAGTGAAAGGTTATCAAAATACCTACTCCATCATTCTATATATAAAGATTACAGTACTGAGGGAAGTGCCTGGAGTGATTCACTTAAAGTTACTGCTCAATAAAATGGGGACACAGAAACCTATTGACAGCTGGGAGTATCTGCGAACTCTACAATGAGGATTGTAATTTCATAGAGAATGTGATGTCTGTTAAATATAAAAAGGGAATGTGCTTCTCGGTAGTTTAAAATATAAGATGGCCAAAAAAATGTTTATACTGTAGCACTTTTTGTCATTTGTTATAGTAAACGTTTAAAAATATGTAATATTGTCATGTCATTCTTTCAGCCAGTTTTGAAACTCTTTAATTTTTTTTGCCCCTTGGAGATTGTAACAACTGTATAATTTAAAAATAGTGTTTTCACAAAGTTTAACTTACATAGTTTGCATCAGCATGAAATAGATTTAGTAAGTAAGTTACACATGACTCAATTTTTTCAGGACAGTGATTCTCTGCTTCAGAGAAGTGTCTATCACTAATTCTTGGGATATTGAGGATTTGAAAGCTGATGTTTACACACAAGTTGTCTTTTTAGTTATAAAGGTGACAATATAACTTGGTCTTATTTGGTTCATCCCAAAAGAGTCTAATTTGGTCTTGCTGTTCTTTTACTATTCTACACAGATTTTATTCAGGAACCAGAACTTACAGTTTGAAAATCTCTAAAGGACAATCAGAGATCAAGCTATAAAAAAAGACAAAAGCTAAAGTAAATAATTAGAGTGTGATACTATCTTAATAAGATGTGCTAAGATGATAAAAGTCACTTAAATATAGAATGGTTTTATTTCAATAGAATCTTCTAAAACATTGGCCAAATTTTTTGAGGGAGATGCGTTTCTTCTAGCTTCAGAATGCAACAATCATCGCAGGGTAGGTACACTCTGAATATCTACACGCGAAGTATTATCTCAGGCTCAGCATCCAGCTTTGCCCACATTATCGCCTTGTATATCCATCCCACTGTGACTATTATTGCCTAAATGAAACAGTTCAGTCATTGATACATTCTTACTAACAATTTGTGTGTCACTCAGAAGCCAGTCATTGTTAAATTAGTTTATTGCATCGCAAAGTGGGGGAGGATTATTAGCGAGAGAGCCCCTTACATTTTAGCAAATAACAGACATTGCCAGGTCTTAATTAGGGGTTTCAAGGTAGCTGCAAATCAGTGGCAGGTTGTCTTTCAACCATAATCACCAGAGATTGTACTGAGCGGAGGAACATGTTGAGGAAAAACTGCTGCATTTTACAGAATTGTGAAAAAATGCAGCCTCTTGAAAACTAGAAAATGCGTCTATGACTCTCAAGGTGAAGATCATTACAGTTGGCCATTGCAATTCTGGTATTTATTTTGCACCCACCAGAACAGAAAGCTAGAGTCTAAGGTTAATTACTCATCTGGAATATAGTACATCCAACAATTGTAGCAATCGCTTGATACTGCTTTTAAGTGTCAGCCTAATTGCATGTTTAGTGGGTGGCTCTAGGCTTGTATTTGAACAATGCTGGTTTGAACAAGGTGCAGGATAGTTACACCATGGAAATGTATCACAACCAAAATTCTGAAGAGTTAAGCTAAGAGACAAGGGAGAAAGCTTGCCTGCGCTGCATCTTTGTCAGGTGCAGAGTGTGGGCAGTCACTGCAATATCCTGTACAACTGAATAGCCTATTGACATTAATTGATAAAGCTCACAAATGAATAATAGACCCTTTGTTGATACGGCTTCAGTATGTTTAACACCGGTAGAGACATATCTCAGCAAGGGTATTCAGGAGAGCAGGGAAGAAAATGGAAAGAAAGAAGGCAGCACCTAACATAAAACAACCGTTGATTGATAAAGAAGGTAGAGTTCTTTAAAAATAACCCCAAAAGCACCAATTAGTACTGCATTCTGGAGAGTGCAATCAATGTCACAAGGTCAATTTAAGCACTACTCTGTACTGGCAGGAAGTACAGGTATAGATCAACCACTCATCCATATTTGCCATCACAGATTTTTTGCCAATCTCTTTTTATCTATTAGTTTTAACTTCAACTAATTTACTATTAAGAATCTGTAATTTTCCAGTATGTATCTCTGAGAGATGAAGCTACCCAGTGGGTAGTATTTATTCAACCTTTTTTTTCATAATTTAACCCTTTAAACCCAATTTATTACCTGATTAATGTTAAGAGGCTATCCTATTGTGAGGAACATAAATGACTGCCCACATTTGCTGCACCTGACAATTAAACAGCAGCACAGGCTGTTCCCTTGTTTGGTTTAACCCTTCAAAATTATGGTTAATCTACACTGTACCCACTCCAAGCCCGATCGACATTTCCTGATAATCGGCCCCAAAATTTTAGTGCTGTATTCCAATGTGATCTGAACAAGTCTCTGTGCAACTGAAGCATTGTTTGATATAAAGGTCAACATTCCAATAGCTTCTTTTGCCTATTTAGATAATCTATTTTTATCTACCTATATAAACTCCAAACTTAGTGTTGCTTACAACAGTTACTTGCAAACTTCATCCACTGTGGTTAGAAGCTGAGGCCTTATTGTACATCTTTTTATACTTCTCTCATCTTAAGATCATAGAATCCCCATAATTCAGAAGGAGGCCATTCAGCCCATTAAGTCCACAACTGACTCTTTAACAGAGGATCTTACCTGGGCCCTATTTCCATAACCCAAAGTATTTACACCATTAAACTCTCTAACCCACACCCCTGGGACATTAACAGGCAATTTAGTAATCCACCAAACCCATATATCTTTGGACTATGGGAGGAAACTAGAGCACCCAAAGGAAACCCATAGAGACATGAGGAGAATGTGTAAACTCCACAGATAGTCACCCAAGGCTCACATTGAACCTAGTTCTTTGATGCTGCGAGGGAACTGTGCTAACCACTGTGTCACTGTGCTACCTACGTCTTGTTTAACAGGGAACATTTCCTTTATCCCTGCACTCTCTCCCCTACCTCTCAACCAATTATTAATAGACTTTGCAAGGTTACCACTAATTTTATGAGTTTTCATGTTTGCTAATTATTTTTCACATGAAACCTGAGCAAATACTTTCCAGAAGTCCAAATAGGCAAAATCACTGTATCACAGAGTTACCCATACGGACCCAAAACGTTAACTCTATTTTCTCTCTCCATAGATGCTGCTAGACCTGCTGTGTTTTGCAGCAGTTTTTGTTTCTATACCCTGTGTAGGTAACTTCTGGCAATAAATTCTCTCAGAGTTTGACTGCAAGTTTATTGCAAATTTTACAACTAGAAAATATATGCATACTTTTAATAGCAACATTACTGTAAAAATTATATTCTCAAAAATGATCTCTTTTCCTACAGTTCATTAAAGTTTTACATTTATTTATTTGAGGTGAATTTTGATGTAAACTGTTTAATCTCTTCCTATTGCTCTATTAGTCATCATAAAGCAATATAAACTTTGTTATTAATTGTATGGTAATGTATTCAAAGTCACAGGTTTCAAGCAAACAGTCCAATTCTAAACTGTGTAAAATGGTGCATATTACAAAGCAGGGATTACTGTCACTGGAGGGGGGAAAGGTTTCAACAGCTGTGATATGGTTCCAGGATTAATTTCAGCAGAACAAAGACCACAGCTGTGACTATGAAGGCTTCGTGACAATCTAGGGCCACAACTTTGTATTCCTATTGAGAAACCTTTCGCTATACTGGAACTTTATCCAGCAGTGAAAATGTTAATATCATAAATTTCACTTTGACCAACACACACGAAAGCTATAAAATAAATGCGTTATGAGTACTGCGACAGCACTGTAAGGGCTAGATGCATTATTGATAATTGTTGTTTTCAAGTAGTTAGTTGTTGAAGGGTTCTTTGGAAGGTCAAAAGGTGAAAGTATAACCTTAGGGCAAAGGAACCGGGTGACGACAGCTTGTTTTTGTTCCACAGTTTGGAAAGCAGATTAGTGTCACAGTGTGCTGTGAACTGTCAATTTGAAAGAAAGAAGGTTTCCTCTCCGAGAGAGGGCTAAATTTCCAAAACCTGTTGGTGCTGATTTTCCTGATAAAGATATTATTCTTGCTTCAAGTTGCAAATAAGGAAGTTTTTTTAAAAAAATCCTGCTCATTATTTCCAAATTTTGGTATCATGGAACTTTTTTAAGTAGATGAAGAAATGTTAGGCTGCATTTAACGTAAAATTCTCCAGACCTTTCTTTGGTTCAAAGTAAACATCAGGATCAATTTCCTGAGCTATCTGTCCCTGCTTTTATCAGCAGTCTGGTATTAGGGATACTGGTGGATGCTAAAACATCAAAAGAAAAACAAAACATTGAAGGAAGCTGCATTTTTTCCCTCATTCATTTGAAGTCATGTAGTTATTGGGAGGCTGTTGTTGTATTGCTGGATGGTGAAAAGAACTTTCGAGTGATACAGTGGGTAAATGCACTAAACCATACAGAATAAGAAGGTCCCCAGTTTGATCCCTGTACTGCTCGGACTTATTTGGTCTCTGGTAATGGAGGACTTTACAATTGGTCTCAAACGTCCCAAGCCAGCAAGAAGGAAATGTTAGGAATGGGGCTCCTGTTTGATATCTAATGACTCTTGCTAGGATGAGGTTGTCTGCAGACATTAGGACCTGAGGCTCATTTTCCACTAGTGTTACTCCTGCACTGAATTGGTGGGAAACCAGGGAGTGATGTACCTAACGATAGTACCATACTAATACAGGCCATTGGGCATTCATGGCATTCAGACAGGGGAACAGGAGTTAAAATGTACTTCACTCACCAAAGAATAGTAATAAATCAATGGTGGGTGAAAATTTGAAAAGAATTTTATAACTGTTATAGAGATATCTATGATGTGGAGATGCCAACATTGGACTGGGGTGAACACAAGTCTCACCTGATGAAGAGGCAGTATTCCAAAAGCTAATGGCTTGTGCTACCAAATAAACTGTTTGCCTTTAACCTGGTGTTGTGAGACTTCTTACTATGGAGATACTTGACCATGGGCCTTAGGCAATGTTTAGAAATGGTTACACATCCAAGGCCTGCAGCAGCAATTTACCATCTTATCCGAGGCATAATCCTCAACAAGAGACAATCCACTGGGCAGTCACCCAAATTATTTAAGCAAAGCTTATCCAAGGAATAGGCTGAGGTTAGTGCACATCCATGAGCCAGGCAAAAATCCTGCCTTACTATAGTTTGACAGCATTATGGCTGGAAAGGAAAATTCCTGTTCTCAGGAAGGCTGGGATGAATCTCAGCTCTGCTCCCCCAAACTGTTAGTACTGCTCTGGGCTCACACATGAAGGGTAACTGCTTTTGTGAGTTCCTGGAAACTGCCAGTGCCTATGCAACTGTATTCATGAGTGTTCACGGCTATAGAACAGCACGGGGAGCAAACTGGCTTTGGGGGAGGGGATGAAGATGCAGAGGGCTTTGTCTGGTCAGCTATTGATAGCACACAGATACTGCACGCCTGAAATGTCTTGTGAAAGTCTGCTTGTCTTAAGATAGATTGAGTTCCCACAATCTGGGGATAAATAAAGAGTTTATCCTTTATGAATTGGTATTGATTCCCATAAATGCATATCCTTGTGTGTCTAGTCCAACATATATTACAAAACAAAAAAAAATTCCCTCAAGAGTTGCAACAGGATACCGTCAATTCAATTAATCAAAAGTAAAGATTTTTTTTACTGAGAATGGTATCTGTTACAATTATTTATCACAAAATCCTCGTATGAATCAAAGGAGGAGAATAGAAACTCTCTTTTGCCCCATTATTGTGCAGATTTTGTAAGAATGCTGACAGGAATTCATCTGTCCCCTCTCCACCCCACCCCCAGAGACAACTGACAGGATTGTTCAGCCTCTTGACACCCTCATTCCACCTTCTCTTCCACGATTGACCTGTTTGTGTGACTGCAACCTTATCGTATAACTTCATAATGCCCCTTAGAGACTACATTCACTCTGAGTGCAGGCTTGTAGCTCTCATTGACTGTAGAACTGTAAATGATTAGTTGAGCAGTTATTAGGCCTGCGAAAGAATCTGTGCCAACAAAGGTGACTTAATATTTATAAATTGTTTAATTAAAAAAAACGCCGGAGGATGGCATTCTATTTGGCAGTCACTTTAAAATGATTTATCATTATGCAGAAAATGGCAGTTTGTTAGATGACTGGGTGTTATATCTGTCTGTTTTTCTGATACAGCTTTAACAGTGGCACGGGGTTAACAAAAACAACTGAACCAATTGCTGGGTAGAGACAGGAAGTGGGGGCAACCAATTATCTGTATATTGATTGTAAATAGTAAATAGAGACATATTTGACTAGTTAAAAGTCACAATAGGATCAGCCCTTAATCCATGCTATCATGAAGTTAAAATGCTGCTTGTTGAAGATATACAGGATTCTCACTTGAACAGTGAGCAAAAATAAAATCACAAGACCATTTAAAGGACAGTAAAAGCTGCACCTGGCCAAATGTGGGCATCTATGTTACTCAGCCTTAAGTCACTCTAATTGACAGCCAACTGAGACAAGCGTTTGCCTACATCCTCTCTTCCATTCTGCAATATTTTTTATTTATAGTTTCTGTGATCCCAGATCACAAGAATGGAATCATGGAATCCCTACAGTGCAGAAAGAGGCCATTCAGCCCACTGAGTCTCCACTGACCACAATCCCACTAGGCCATATCCCCATAACCTCATGCATTTACCTTAGCTACTCCCCCAGACATTAAGGGACAATTTAGCATGACCAATCCACCTAACACACACATATTTGGACTATGGGAGGAAACCAGAGGACCCGCAGGAAATCCCATGCAGGCACGGAAAGAACGTGCAGACTCCACACAGACAGTCACCAAAGCCATGAATCAAACCCTGGACTCTGGCATGAAGACTGGTGTAAAAAAAGGGCATTCAGCCCACTTTCTTGTACACTGCACATTTCCTCCTTGTACTTGTTTTTATATTGTAACAAAATATCCTCATATTTTTTGATCTGCTGAAATGAACAACTTTAAGTATCCCATAAGATATTGAACTGAGGACTGTCTATGAAATTCACATATCAGAATATGAATCTAATATTTTAGCTAGGATAGATAGACCCCCTAACAGGAATACAGAGATGGAACTGGAATTGGGTATTAAAGGCTTCATCTCTCAACATAATCTCCATTCCCACAGTGATCATGCACTGACCAGCTAATCAACAGACCATAGACAGAGTGGCCAACAACTCAACCTTCAAATGGGGATGGTCACATTGTCACCTGATATGGAAGGAGGTACTGGCAGGATGTTCAAAGACTCAATTAAATGGAAGAGTACAATATTTCTGCAGTCTGTGACTAACCCCCACCAGACAATAGCCAATGACTCCCCCCGCCAATAATCAACAGCCTACAAACCGCACCCCCAATAACCATCAGCCTGCAAACCACTCCCGCTAATAACTAAGACTCCCCCATCAATAATCACCAACCTGAGACCCTTTCCCTCAATAACCACCGGCCTGTGACCACCCCATCCATCTGTGGGACATTTGTCCACCTCTGAAGAAGACAAGGATGGGGAGGAGATCTCAGAGTCTGTAGCTTCACATCATTGGGGAATAAACGCTTTTGCGTAGAATTGAACTCACAATCTGCTACAATCACCAACTGGGCAGTTACTGGATGTTGTGGCAATCAAGTTACTGACAATCAGGGGACTGTGGGAGACCAGGTCTGAGTCCACCCAGGCCATGAACATTGCGATCTTCCTGCCCTCAGCTATCTTCACCTCCTCCATGGAGACATTAACAATTCTCCTATAGAGCCACATCCAACCTACCAATCAGTTACTGCTGGATATGTGCGCAAAGGGACCTGCATGCCATCACCTGGCTGATGAACTCTACTGCAGCACTGACAGGGCTCACCTCCCTGTAGAGTATAAACAACATGGTGTCTCTCCCAGCTCCTTGTCTATCACAGGTTGGCAGGGATTTACTAATGAAGGAGGAGCAGCCTCTACGTTCTGCTTCTCAGTCTGCTCTGAGAGTGGTCAGCAGCTCTGCAGCCCATCTTACTACACCGAGCCCAGTGCCTCAGGTTGCTGCAGTGTTAGAGAAGGGTCATGTACTGGTGCAGCATTCCTTCAGAATGCTAGGGTCTTCCAGGCCTCAGGCAGTCAGAGGACAGCCACCAAAGTCATCCCAGGCTACTGAGCATCAAAGTCAATAGCCTATCTCTACCATAACTGACAGCAAAGTGGAGAATCACATAACATTACTCATCAAAGAATTAAATAAACACATTTGATACATTTGGGCCTACAGATGATTAGAGATTAATCAAGCTCTGTGTGTAAGTTCTGAATATGTAATAAAATTCCCATTTGGTTTATGAAACTTTCCATCTGTTGATGGTGATCCTTCAGTAAGTGCAAGAGAAGAATGGGCGGACCCTAAGCAAGTTTGGGAGCATTGTCTTCTCAGTATAGAAGCAACGAATGCCACTGTGTCTGTCTTAGGGCAGGGGTCAGTGGCTTCTATATGCTTGAAGTGTGAATATTTATTTGGCTGAAGTAGTGCAGCAGAGACGTGTGAATTTAACCATCTCCTGAGCTTTCCTTGCTGCCAACTCTTGGCACTATCCAAGTGGCCCCTCATGTCTTTCTGGATATTGTGGATCTTCTTCAGCTTTCTCATCTTCCTCCTCACCCAACAATACCTGTGTTCTACTATGTCTTCATCAGCCGGGGCCTCGTCCCTCTGCAGTACCAGGTTGTGTGAAGTACAACAGATCACCACTAACCAGGATACCCTCGCTAGGGCATATTGAATAGGCCACCCTATCTATCCAAGCACTTGAATTTTACTTTGAGGAGAGTGGTGGTCTGCCCTGTGTTCATCCTGGTTGAATTGTGACTCACACATTCCTCCTTCTCAATCCTTAGACCATTCCATTTCCCTGGCCCTGTAGAATATAAATAATATTGGCTGCTCCTAGAATAATGAGCACAGGATCTGCTGGCCATGGTCACCGATCAGTTTGACATTGAGAGAATGAAACCCTTTCAGGTTAATCAAAGCCACTGATTGGCCTGTGGGAGCTTTGATGGCCACATTCATACAGACTATGAGACCTTCCATCTAAGGAATCTAGCAATGATGCTGAATCCTCTGGCTTGTTCAGCCTGACTATCCAGATTTTTGGAAATTGATGTGCTGGTTGACTCTCCTGAAGGGGGTATCTGTTGCTATATAGATGCAGTAATGTCCTGGCTGGGAGAAGAAGAAGTTTCACAAGACCCAGTTAAAGTCCAACAGCTTTATTTGGAATCACAAGCTTTCATTGGGTGAAGATGCAGACAGAGGGGCTGTAAGGCAATGAAGGGATTTGAAGACAAGTTTTAAAATTGAGGCATGGTACTTCAACTGCACCATAATTTAGCCGTGTTATAAACTGACCTCTGACGCATCCTCATTATCTCCCTTTGTGTCAGGTTATGTTTGATATCATCCCTTCCTTGACCATCAATTGACAGTGGGATTTGAACCTGGAATTTTTAGCTCAGAGACAGTAACATTATCCACTGCATCACAAGACATCCCCATAAGCAACCTGGTCAAGAAAATCCAAGTTGCTTTGCAGGAATGATATCAAACACAACTTGACACAAGGAAGACAATGAGGATGTGTCAGAGGTCAGTTTTCAGCAGTGTCTTAAAGGTAGAGAGATTTAAGGAGGAAATTCCAGAGACTGCGACCCAGGCAGTTGAAAAGATAGCTGCCAATCTTAGGTCAATGCAAATCCAGAATGCTCAAGAGGCCAGAATTGGAAGCATGCAGATATTTCAGAGGATTGTAGGACTGGAGAAGATTACAGAGATAGAGAGGGGAGTGTTCATGGAGGTATTAGAAAATAAAGTCAGAATTTGTAAAACAGGTACTTGTCTTGAGTAGTCATAGTTTCCAAAGCGCCCCATTTACTATGTTTTTCTTATCAACATTTGTTCCCACAGTCCTGATGTAACAAATAAGTTTAAAATCAAATTCATATCTGTATCAAATTTCAGTTCAAATTTGTTCATTTACTTCTTCATTCTGCACTTAATCCCTCATAACCAGAATACTCCCTGCTCAGACTGATTGCTTAAATCCTCTCAAAATGACAGAATCAGCACCATGAAACATTCCCTTCAGGTGCATGTACTATTTTCAAAGCAGGTAATCAATAAAGAATCACACCAACTACTAACACTTTTCCACTAACTCAGATAGGATTCCAATCAAACCAACTCAGTCTCTCTTTGCAAAAAAAAGTCTTAACAATTCACTGATCAAAAATCACATTTGTCTGTATGCACTGACTCAGTCCAGTTCAGGTCAAACTCCTTAAGTGAGAAATTCAGATCCATAGTGTCATTGGAGATGGTGCTAAGGCAAGCTATTATTGGCATGGTGGCATAGTAGTTAGCACTGTTACCTCACAGTGCCAGGGACACAGGTTCAATTCCCGGCTTGGGTCACTGTCTGTGTGGAATCTACATCTGTTCTCTGTCTGTGTGAGTTTTCTCCAGGTGATCCGGTTTCCTCGCACAGTCTGAAAGATGTGCTGATTAGGTGCATTGGCCAGGCTAAATTCTCCTTCCAGTACCTGAATAGGTACTGGAATGTGACAATTAGGGGATTTCCACAGTAACTTCATTACAGTGTTAATGTAAGCTTACGTGTGACGCTAATAAGTAAACTTTAAAACTGAGGGTGCACATTGCACTTCCAGCAGCATTCGGCATAGTACATGTGACACACCATCATGAAATGTTTATTCATTATTAAAGTTTATTTATTAGTGTCACAAGTAAGCTTATGGTAACACTGTAATGAAGTTGTGGAAATCTCCTAAATGTCACATTCCGGTGCCTGTTCGGGTACACTGAGGGAGAATTTAGCATGGCCAATACACCTGATCAGCACATCTTGAGATGGGCATTTTTGTGGGAATCCTTTACCAACACTCAAAACAATTGAACTTGAGACATCATAATATCACATGGATGGGAAAGGTTCACAGGGATAACAATCAAATGCAGGCAAATGGGTTCAGCTTAGGAAACATGATCAGCATGGATGATTAGGGCCGAAGGGTCTGTTTCTGTGCTGTATATGTCTGTAACTCTAGTCCTACTGGCTGGACTAATGGCCATGTTCCACAGTTGTACCATGTGGGTCCATTCCATTTGTACTTCATTTATCAAAGATCAAGCATTCAGGTTAAAGAGAGGAGCAGCGCTCTGGTCTGGAGAGGACCAGATACCATATTTATGGGGAAAATATTTTGAAGAAATTACAAGGTGTCTGAAAGTACTCTTTCTGGAATTATTGTGGTAAGATTCTGGATTTGACAGGAATATTGCTTCCTTATCATGTAGGGTGTTGGAGGGGAGATGCAGGTATGTAGAGAGCAGCAAGGTGGCACACTGGTTAGCATTGTTGTCTCACAGTGCCAGAGATAGGGGTTCAATTCTGGCTTTGGGTAACTGTCTGGGTAACTGGAGCTTGCACATTTTCTCTGTGTCTGTGTAGTTTTTTCTGGGTGTCTTGATTTCCTCCCACAGTCCAAAAATGTGAGGGTTAGGATGATTGGCCATAGTAAATTGCCTCTTAATGTCAGAAAAGACTAACAAGATAAATAAGTAGAGTTAGAGGGATAAGGCCTGAGTGGGATTGTAGTTGGTGCAGACTCAGTGGACCTGGTCTCCTTCTGCATTGTAGGGATTCTATGATTCTATGAGGGTGTGGTGACCTGTCCACACATACAGACTGCGACAAATAAGGGCATAGTGGTGGTGGAAGTGCTTCTGGGTCTGCAGAAAGACGAGGACATGAAAATGAATGAATCTGTATGATGTTCTTTCAAAACTGGACTCCACTGTGATTCTTGTCGCCATATTAAGTTCCTCATCTGAGTCTCCTGTAGCAAAACTTGTCTGCGAGTTCATCCTCTGGAAATTGACACACAATCTTAGTCTGGCTGCAACCCAGTCATACCCAGACAACACCATGTGCAGGTCGAATTCTATTACTAGCTTTAAGGTATATGTAGTATCAATACCTGGCAGCGGCAAATGTCAGGCCAAGTCTAAGTGTCTCTTCATTAGTGCTGTTGTCTTTTCTCTTCCTGCCTGCTGCAGCTAGGGGTGTCTGAAAGCAGAAAATCAGAAGGTAAAAGTTGGGGTAGCAACAGAAGATCCATGGATGACACCATCAGCAGCTCGCTCATCATGGAAAATAGTAGGATCGGGATGATTGTAGACTCGTTACGTGAAGAAGGAGGCCATTCTGCCCAGTGAATCTGCACTGAATCTCTGACAGAATATCTTACCCAGGCCCCTTTCCCCATAACACTGCACATTCATCATGGTTAATTCATTTAACCTATACATCTTGGGAGACTGAAGGGCAATTTAGCATGGCCAATTCATCTAACCTGCACATCTTTGAAACTGGAGCACCCAGAGGAAACCCATGCAGACACAGGGAGAATGTGCAAACAGACAAACAGTCATCCGAGGCGGAATCGAATCCAGGTCCCTGGTGCTAACCGCTGTGCCACCACGCTGTCTGCTGATGGTGAACTGAAAGTTGATAACAGACATAAAGTAGGAATATTTTGTCATCTTCAATGTTTTGAACATGAAATGAGATATCAGGAGCCCCATCGTGGCTGGACCCATGATTCAGAGAAGCATCTCCTCCATACAGATTGAGAGATGCAGGTATTGGTTGTCTCCTGCTAACTTTGCTCTGGTCTCTTTTCTGTGCCATTGTGATCCTGCAAGAGAGAGGGAAGCATTTCAGTCATTGTGTTGACTGTGTTTGGATAATACGTCTGCAGTAGAGGAATAACTAGAGGTATGTGGAGGCAGTGAGAAGCAGGTGTGAGCCTGGCAGCATGGGAATGTATGTAAGAGTGAGGTGGAGTATCTGGTTGTCTGGCATGAGAACACTGCACTTGCCTGAGGAAGACACGGGAGTGTTGAAAGCTCACTTTTTTACTATCAAATAAATCGGTTGGATTAATAATTGGTGTTGCTAAATTCTTAATGAGTCCTGAGAGCCAGGGAGTGTTGCTGCTGAGTGCTGGTGAATCGAGCAATATGAGACAGATGAAGTAGGTGAGTAGGAGATATCGTTTGCATTATGCTTCTTGAGGCACAGCTGGCAGGTTTTGGGTGCAGAGGCTGGAAACTCTGCTGCTGTCCCCCTCCTCCCCATTCACTTCCCCAACTTCCCAAACCCCAATCCCGTTCACATATCATTCTTAATGCCTTTGAGACCTGTATGGAATCAGGGTGTCTCTCATTTCCACCTAGACCACTCAGCCCTCCAACACTGCACCCTAGACCGTGCATAATTGCATCGACAGCACTCAAGTAGCAGCCTCCTTTCATTCGGTGCATCTTCTTTTCGAAAGGGACAGACTGCTTTTAGGAACAGAAATCTGAATATACCAGTGCTATCATCAAAAGATGCTCGGCTCCCTGCAAGGTACAAAGGTAGCTAATAATGAGGCAATGCACAATGGTAAATTATAATCACGGAAACCAAATTAGTGCGATATCTATCTTCATCAGAACCAACATGGGCAGATCGAAAATCACACAGCCCACACCCAAAGAATGGTAACACATTAGTTTATATCCAAATCCCAAATCTCAGCTTAGGAAGTCAGCACTATGCAAGCATATATAAAACCAATATCCGCCAATCCACTCTCTGTGTCAGTTGTTTAATTAAAAACAAAGGGCATTGGAGATATTCTGCACCAAGAATGCATCAGAATCTGGAATGTGAAAGCACAGGTCGGAATTTCAGATTCACAACGCCAGGGACTCAGGTTCAATTCCTGGCTTGGGTGATTGCCTAAGCGGGATCAGCCTGCATCTGCATGTGTTTCTTCCAGATGCTCCGATTTCCTCTCACAGTCCAAAAGACGTGCTGATTAGGTGCATTCACCATGCTAAAATTCTCCACCAATATGCCCAAACAGAGTGTGGTGACTAGAGGTTTTTCACAGTAACTGCATTGAATTGTTAATGTAAGCCTCCTTGTGATACTAATAAACTTCTCAATAAAAGTGAAAACAGAAAGAAAAGAACATGTTTTAATCAGACTGATCCAACCAGAGATGAACAGTTAAAACTCAGGTCACAATTCGACTCTTCATCCATTGAGGGTTAAATGAACTGGAAAGAAATGAAAATTGGCAGATGATATGTAAACATCATCACAACGAGGCAATAAAAAGCAATTAAAATAAGCAAAAGGGTATGAAAACAGCTAAAGCAGGGAAAAGGCAATTGAATGTCTGCAACTGAAATTCTGAAATGTTGTTCAGTATGAAAGAATTCCATCTTTAGGATGTCCCAAAGCATTATCTATCCACCTAATTACCATGCCGGAAAAATCACTGTTGGCCCACAACAAGATCTGACCTATGACAAACAAATGAATTCCCATTTAAAAACTGTTTGTAGTCTTGGCAGAAGGTGGAATGTTGGCCAAGGCTCTACTTCAAGAAGAAATGCAACCATTATTTACCTTTATCTGTATCAGCAGACAGAGCCTCTGTTTAATGTCACATGCAGAAAACCTCCAACTATACAGAGAAACGGAACTCCCTCAGAACTACGGTAAATCTGAAAAACTGAGTGATATACTTTGGTGGATACTCAATTTTACATTATTTTAAAAAGGGTTGTACATTTGCATTACTATTTTTACTAGGAAGAATAGTAAGAGTTGTCAAGATTAGTAGCAAGGTAGCTGAAGGAGAGGGAGATGAAGGGCAGAGAGACAACAGCACTATTATGGCTACTGACTTAATGTTTACTGTAAGTTTCTAAACTAATATGAAAGCCTTCTCTGGACAGGAAATTCAACAACTCTCTTCTTCCATGGTGGCACAATGGTTCACACTGCTGCCTCACAGCGCCAGGGACCCAGGTCCAATTCCTGGCTTGGGTGATTGCCTAAGCGGGATCTGCCTGCATCTGCATGTGTTTCTTGCGGGTGCTCTGACTTCCTCTCGCAGTCCAAAAGATGTGCTAGTTAGGTGCATTCGCCATGCTAAAATTCTCCATCAATGTGCCCGAACAGATGCCAGAGTGTGGTGACTAGAGTTTTTTTTCACAGTAACTGCATTAAATTGTTAATGTAAGCCTCCTTGTGATACTAATAAACTTAAACTCATATTAACTGTAAAGTCAGGTAAATGTAACAATGCTGCTGTTGCTCCTCTTTCCCCACTTCCAAGTCTGAAAGCAGCCCCCATCACTCCCCTCCCCATCCTGTCGCTTCCAGCACAGTTCCCTCATGCTCACAGTTTGCCTCCTGAGCCTAGTTCTGAGCTCACTGCTCCTTTAGCCGGGGACAGGTGGTTGGCTGCTGATAGCTGTCCAGATGTCGACAGTTGGCTGAGCCTGGGCAGCTGGCTGCTGACAGCTGGCTGCAGGCCAATTGCAGACTGGCTGCAATCGAATGCTGTCTATCTGCAGGAGACTGGCTTACAAAGCCTGGCTAGCTGCAGTTGGAATTGCTCCCGTTGGCTGACTGCAGGCTGTCTATAGCTGGACTGGAGAGGACTGGCTGAGAAGTGTCAACTAGCCAATAATTGGCAGCTGGCTATTGGTGCCAGGCTGCGGATTGGGTGCTGGTGGTTTGCTTGCTGGCTCTTTGTGGTTGGCTGGCAGCTGTGATTTTGGCTGGTCTGCTTATACTGAAAGTTGTTCGTTATGAGAGCCGGCTCTGAGTGTTTTAATTGTATGCTGTGATTTTTCACACCATTAAGTATTTCTATATCTATAAACTGATCAATTCTAAAGCGCTGGGAGCTTATTTGAAAGTGGACTTAAGTTGCCACCCCAATTCCATCCCCCACCACCTCTCTCAATGTTGAGAAGAGACCCTTTACATACTCCACCATGTGTCAATGTAGCAGCACACATTCTTGGAGGTGCTGAGAGCATTTGCACTGTGGCCCCTTACCTGAGATCAGCTAATTCATCATAAACCTGGATCCAACCTAATCTTATGATTTAGTAATAGGTCAGGAAATTGATTGGTAGAATTAAGCATCTGGTCAGCTGGGGACTCTGAGGACACTGGAGATAGAAAATTGAGTTTTGATAGTATCACTGAAAGTCAAGGGAGGCAAGTGGCACAACAGCAAAGTGATTAGCACTGCTGTCTCATAGCGCCAGGGATCCGGATTCAATTCCAGCTTTGGGTGATTGTGTGGAGTTTGCACTTTCTCCCCATGTCAGTGTGGGTTTCCTCCCACAGTCCATGGCTGATTGACCATGCTAATTTGCCCTTTCATGTCAAGGGGATTAGCAGGGAAAATGTTTGGAATTACTGGAATAGGGCCTGGGTGGGATTGTGGTTGGTGAAGACTCGATGAGTCAAATGGCTTCCTTCTGCATTGTAGGGATTCTATGATTCAATGTTGGTCCTTTTCTTAACATTAACACAAAAGTAAAGTACTACAAACATTGGAAATCTTAAATAAAAACAGAAAGTGCTGGGAATACTCAGCAGGTTATGAAGCATCTGTGAAGAAAGAAACAGCTATTGTTTCACATTGATGATTTTTCATATGAGCAGAGATCTGAGAAGTTAACTCAGAATCATGTTTGACTCAAAATGATGGCTCACGTCTTCCAAGTGACAATTGTGGTCATGTTGCCTTTCTACTGAAATGTTTCTCCAGTTCAACGTGTTCCACATTCCTTTTCAGAGCTTCTGAGCCTGGCTTTCCCAGAAAAGTGGAGTACTGCGTCTATTGGGATCAAAGTAGAGTGATGGGGTGGGAGGAAAGCAGGGGTATAGCAGGGACTGTCTATGTATTCCCTGTTTACAGCACTAGCTACCATAAAGTAATTGTAGAGATCCAGTGATTGTGAGTGAAAGTGTAGTGTGCTAGAATGGGTGAGGTCAAATGGGCATGGTGGCAAGCTAGGTGGATAGGGCAGATGAGATGATAGGTGATGAGGTGACAGTGGATAGGATGGCAGGTGGATGAGACAGTAGATGTTAAGGTGGTAGGGATGTAACAAGCAGGTGAATGATGTGATAGATATGAAGGGTTATAGGTGAGTAGATTGGGTACCTGGGTGAAGCGGCATGTGAGTAGGTGGCAGATGGTAGATGGACAGGATAACAGGTGAGTGAATTGACAGGTATTAAGGTGATAGATGATTAGGTGGTATTCAGGTCTAGAGGCTAGTTGATGGTCAGGTTTAGTCAGGGTCAGGGTTAGTTAGTGGGCAGGTTAGGGGATAATAGGTGAGTCAGGGATTGGTCAAGGGTTCAGTGGGTAGTTGGTGAAGTAACTCGGAGATCTGGAGGTTAGTTGGGGCAGTAGAGAACATAGAACATTACAGCACAGAACAGGCCCTTCGGCCTTCGATGTTGCGCCAACCAATATAAAAAGCAATACCCCTCCAAACTAAACCATTCCCTTCTCTTCCATATACTTATCAACTAACCTCTTAAACGCCACCAAACTTGGCACATCTACAACTGCTGCAGGCAGGGCATTCCACTCCCGAACCACCCTTTGGGTAAAGAACCTACCTCTGATATCCGTATGGGGATATTTGGGGGCCCAAGGGATAACTGGGGGATCAGAGAGTTAATTGTGGTATCAGGAGGGTAGTTGGGGGTCAGTGTGCATGACTTGCAGGTCACTTCTGATGTTACCCAGGAGTTAGACTAGGTTTCTTCTGTCTAACATTTGTAGAAATATAGAATCCCTACAATGCCATTGAGACTGCACAAACTCCCTGACAGAGTATCTTATCTAGGCCCTCTTCCCTGTCTTATCCTGTAACCCCACACATTCACTATGGCCAATCCAAGTAACCTGCACAGCTTTGGACTGTGGGAGGAAACTGAATCATCTGGACAAAACCTAGGCAGAAATGAGGATAACATGCAAACTCCACACAGACGGTCACCCAAGGCTGGAATAGAATCAAGATCCCTGGCACTGTGAGATAGCAGAGTTAATCACTATATTACCATGCTGCTCCGGATAATTATCCATGTTGTTCCATTGGAATTATCTGAAGTCTAGTCTTAGACTTTTTGGAGGATCCCAGAGAGCAGGGACATTACTCAGGACACTGTGTCAGGACTTCCATATGGTCTTAAGAGGCATCTTTGAGTCAGACATCCAGGCTGAAACTCTACACCTCTTTTGCCATGAGATTGGAGTGGGCGAAGGTCCGACAATAGAAATCTCTGTTAACTTCAGGTGGGAATTTCCAGCGTCACTTGAGCGAGGCTATAAAATCCCATCCCCAGTGTCTGGCAATCCAGAGATTGGAAGATTTAGGCCACTAACTCTGTTTCTCTCTCCAAAGATGCTGCCTGACCTGATGAGTATTTCCAGCGTTTTCTGATTTTATTCTGGTCCTTTGTCTGTTGGAGATGCTTACTACTGCCTAAAGCAAGGTTTAACTGCCACTTATTAGCTTGTCTGAATACTGCCCTAAAGCTGGCATTACTTAGAGATGTTGCAAGTGCGTCTGGACATATCAAAAGCATTCGCAAACAATTCTACTTCTGGCCTTACTATGGAGTTAAAATAATCAACAGTGAAACTAGATTGTTATGCCTAAGACCATTCCCTGAAGGTTTCCAGCAGTAATATTCTAGGACTACAATGACTGGCCTTTAACAATCACTTGAATCCTTTGTGTTATATATGAATTTAGTCACTGGGAAGTTTTCACATTACCATCACTGACCTCAGTTGAGCTAATGACCCTTGATGCCACTGGCACCACTTTGATATCAAATGCAATTTCTCTCACGTCTTGTTGAATTCTGTTCTATCATCCATGTTGAAAGAAAAACCTTGAGTACCATTTGAGCCAAGTGATTTTCTAAGAAGTGAGCACTTGTGAATAAATTTTTGTGGCATTTCTGATGGCGCTATTGATGACTCTTATTATATTGTGGATGATCAGGAGAAGGCTTTGGTTTGTTCTACCTTTTCCCACACGTAGAACAATCTTCCACATTGTCATGTAGATTGCAGTATCATAGCTACACTAAAACAGCATGACTGAAGTGCCAGTTGGTTCTGACCCACAGATCTTCAACCCTGCAATCTAAATATTGCCAGTGTTCCATTGACATTGCAATGACCAGCTCACCAAGCCATTTCTTAGTATCGGATGAGCTAAATTTGTTGGATTTTCTATTTTCTGCAATAGTCAAGCTGTTGAAAAAGAGGCCAAGTGGGATTGTCTGTTTAACACCTTTGAGCTAAAGAACACTGCAATCTTGTTCCTTTCATTCTCTGATTGGACTGCCCATATAATTGAGGATCAGGATGTCTAGAGAGTCTCTTATTCCTCTTAATTGTCTGATTGTTTGCCACTGTTTCCAATTGGATCAGTAAGGCTAGAGAGCTCTGGTGTGATCCAGCAACAGTGAAACTGCAGAGCCCTATCTATACCTCGCAGCTTTGAGTCTTGGCATAGCACTGTATTGCAATTTCACTAGATTAGTGCCTCATTCTAAAGCAGTGATGGGCAGCCAAGGCAAGTGAGTGTACCGAAGGAGTAGACCTCCTTTATCTCAGTGAGCTGTAAGGTTGAAATCTGGCCTGTTCACTAACCATGACTAATGAATAAGATAAAACACACTAATACACGCTGAATATTTCATAACAGTTATAGAAAATGCTAAATCATTTATATATAAATAGAATATCATCAACTTCAAATGGTAAACACAAAAGAAGTATTCATGCTTTGGACATAGCGGGAGCATATTGCTTTATCGGTCAATATTGTGTGCAATCAGCCCACATCTCAGCTCACTTGCGTTTACTTTACATGTGTATCACTTCAGTTATACCAGTAAGAAATTGGTGGAATGTGGCAACCTTTCACGTGGGCAACAGTCAACAAAATGTCTCATGGGCTGCACTCAGAATCCAGAAGGGCCATGTGTGTTTCCCATCATTGTTCTAAAGGATACCTGGGGCTATTCCTTCTACATTTCCCATTAGAAAGTAAAGAAAAGATAAACCCAGAGCATTATTTCAAAGTGAGACAAGGTAACAGGACAAGTGGCATTACTTCAGACTGATAAAAAATAAACCAACATGTGGAATGGACTTCTAGGACAATGGGGGCGGAGGGAGAGGGGGAACTTCAGCCCTTAGCTTAAATCGTAGTCATTTAAATCCGTTTTAAGTTTAAGTTTATTTATTAGAATCATAGAATCCCTACAGTGCAGAAAGAGACCTTTTGGCCTATCGAGCCTGCACCAACAATGATCCCACCCAGACTCCATCCCTGTAATCACATATATTTACCCCTGCTAATCATCCTGACACTATTGGACAATTTATCGTGGACAATCCTCCTAACCTGCACATCTTTGGACTATGGTAGGAAACCGGAGCATTGGAGAAAATCCACGCAGACAGGGGGAGAACATGCAAACTCCACACAGAGAGTGACCCAAGCTTGGAATTGCCTATCATAAGTAGCCTTACATTAATACTACAATGAAGTTACCGTGAAAATTCCTTAGTCGCCACCCACCAGTGCCTGTTCGAATACACTGAGCGAGAATTTAGCATGGCCAATGCACCTAACCAACACATCTTTCAGATGGTGGGAGGAAACCGGAGCACCTGGAGGAAATCCAACAGATTTGGGGAGAACATACAAACTTCATATAAATGGTGACCCAGTGCCAGGGATCACCCCAAGGATCCTTGGCACTGTGAAGCAGCAATGCTAGCCACTGTGCCAACCATGCCACACCCTTTTCGATACCCTTTTCAGAAACAAACTGTAGTTTCCTTTTTTTTTGGATGGATGAGCTATGATGACCACAAGTTTCTCCTTATTTATATTCATTGTGTGATCCTGTGCACTGCTCTATTTACAACAGTTCTGACAGTGAAGGTCATTTGTCTTCCTTCTCTACTGATATATTTTATACTGAAAAGCCAGGAAAATATAGACAACGTCAGAGGGCTTGTTTTCTTTAAAGAATTGAAAAATAATTTACGCCGGACAAGAAACATCTGATAGTGTTGGAAAAATTATCTTTCGTTTTGGAGGATAATTTGAATGGTTTGATGCAGTCATTCAGATAAGGAAGAGTTAATGCAATCCACAATGAACATTTTGTTCAAATTTGAATGGAGGTTTGCCCCACTGAAAATAATCTATCAAAATCAAATGTATTGTTGAACCCTCTGCAACACTGCTTTCATTTGAAAAATGTGATACTGTTTGCCAAATCTTTCTTGTATAGGTTTTGATTCATCGGCATCCAGCAGGTTCAGGCCATCTGCATTCATGTTCGCAAAGAGTAATTGTCTTAAAGCAATACATCCATGGACAGAAGAGTTTCTTCATCTACTGAATTTAGTCACCCAGTAATGTGCTTTGTCCCTTCACTTTCATTCAGATTTTGAAATCCTCACATTTTTCAAAGAACAAAGAACAAAGAAAATTACAGCACAGGAACAGGCCCTTTGGTCTTCAAGCCTACACCGACCATACTGCCTGATTTGTCTAAAACTCCCTGCCCTTCCGGGCCATATCACTCTATTCCCATCCTATTCATGTACTTGTCAAGACACTCTTTAAAAGTCACTAATGTATTCACTTCCACTATTTCCCCCAGCAATGAGTTCCAGACACCCAGTACTCTTTGTGTAAAAAATCTCTCGTACATCTCATTTAAACCTTGCCCCTCACACCTTAAACCTATGCCCCCCAGTAATTGACTATTCCATCCTCGGAAAAAGCTTCTGATTATCCACTCTATCCTTGCCCCTCATAATCTTGTAGCTTTCTATCAGGCCTCCCCTCAACCTCCATTGCTCCAATAAGAACAAACCAAGTTTCTCCAACCTCTCCTCTTGGCTAATGCCCTCCATACCAGGCAACATTCTCGTACATCTTTTCTGTATCCTCTCCAAAGCCTCCCCAAACTTCTAGTAGTGTGGCGACCAAATTGAATACTATATTCCAAGTGCGACCTAACTAAGGTTCTATAAAGCGGCAACATGACTTGCCAATTTTTAAACTCAATACCCTGGCCAATGAAGGCAAGTATGTCATATACCTTAGAAATCATAGAAATCCTACAGTACAGAAAGAGGTCACTTGGCCCATCGAGTCTACACTGACCACAATCCTACCCAGGCCCTACTCCCATGTCCCTACATATTTTACTCACTAATCCCTCTAGCTTACACATCTCAGGACACTAAGGAGAAATTTAGCATGGCCAATCAACCTAACGCACACATCTTTAAACTGTGGAAGGAAACTAGATCAAACCCATGCAGACACAAGGAGATTGTGCAAACCCCACACAGACAGTGACCCAAGACGGAATTGAACTCAAGTCCGTTGAGCTGTGAAGTGCGACCAACTGTGCTACTGTGCCTTCTTGACTGCTTTCTCCACCTGCATTGTCACTTTCAATGACCTGTGCACCTGTACACCCAGATTCCTCTGCCTATCAATACTCTGAACATTTCTGCCATTTACAGTATATTTGCTATCTGTCATTAAGCAAGAAAATACTGAGCTGGACTTCATGGGACACAGAGACTTATCTCAGAGAGCAGGATTCCAGTCCTCGGTCTTTCACCTGGACACTCCATCCCTCACTGCCACCCACCTTTCCCCCAGCCTTCCCCATCCCCATCCCCAAGATAAAGCAAAGTCAGTTTTATTACAATCATTAGGCCTAATTAGTCTCTTGAACTTTTCATTATGACAATGAAGATGGACTGGATGTCTATCCTTATCAAAACATTATTTCAAAATGAAATATATCAGAATTTTATAGGTTCCATATCATTTAATTTTATTTCCTTCTATTACATTTTTCCACATAACAAAGTAGGTTTCTTCTCATAGTTTAGACTCCTATACTCTGGAGGAGAAACAATGATACTTTGGCTATTATTTTTCAAACACCATAAATGCCTGAGTACAAACTGACGGTAGGGGGATTGCAACTTTAATTTTAACATTCAAAAATGTAGAAAGATACAAATTAGCAATTGCTGGCCAGTTAATATCATACAGTAAAATACTCCAGAGTATTCTATGGAATGTTATAAATGAATATTTAAAATAACTCAAGTATCATGGGGACTAATCAACATGGTTTTTGAAGTATTAGGCCATGTTTTACAAATCAACTGGAATCCTACAAGGAAGTAACTAAGTGGTGGGTGCCAGTAATCCAGTAGATATGATTTAATGGATTTCAAAAGGCATTTGACAAAATTTCTAATACAAGACTAGTGGGTAAGATAAGGGCCTGTGAAATAGAAAAACTTGCCTGGGTGGATTGAGAATCTGCTTAGAATCAGAACAGCAAGGGCACTACTAAGTGGAAAAATATCTGGAAAAAGCTAAGCTGAGTGTTTCAAAAGAGTCTGATCATCCATTCATAATATTTGTGAATGATATGAAACAGAATTTCTGTAGTAGTAATAATAACCTTACTGTTGACACCAAACTCTGTGGTCAGGTAATGAATAGGTTATCTTCAAAGCCTGGACTGAATAGATGAATGGTTATGAGCTATGGCATAGATTGTAGTATGGATAAATGTCATATAATGCATATGGGATGAGGTGTCAGTAAACATGTGTGCAACATGAAAGGATTTCCACTTGCAGAGACTGAAGTGAAGCAACTTTTGGGAGTGAGCTTGCTCAGATTCTGAATTTATTTGGCAAATAGGAAGCAGCTAGCGATAAGTCAAATTAGGTATGTGGTGTATCTGGGGGGCAATGGATTAGTGACCACAACAAATCATATTGGCATTGTACAGATCAATGTTATCAGTTGCAGAGTACTGCAGATCAAAATTAACATTAGAATGTTTTTAGTATGGATGACAAGGATAATTCTAGGCAATAAATGTCTAAGTCATGAGAAAAATTTCAAAACCAAAACCAAGCTGAAGAGAAGGCAAAAGGGGCATATGTTGTACATGTCTAAAATAATGAAAGATGCTAATGAGATTAAAATAAGCAAGCTATCGAACTTGGGAAATTAACATTGGACTAAAAGAACAATACTTATTTTGAATATGATGAAATAATAGCATATTACATCCTGTAGTACATAAATAATGTATGTACCAAATAATATGCAGCATGTACATGATTGATTGAAAAGAACAAGGAAGAAGTATAAACTTATAAATCGCTACCCCTTATCACAAGTACAATTCAAGTACTTAATGATTTTCCAGTTTGTGGCCATATACTTTTGTCATTTTTATGTTCCTATTATCCTAATAAACTTCATGAAACACCCCACAAATATTGCCACCTCATTCCTTAACTTTATATAAACTGAAAATGTAATCCTTATATATTATTTTAAACTTAGAAATACATTTTTTTCAAGACTTTATCCAAAACATTCCACAAGCCCTGCAACTTGAAGTAAGAATATTCTGAAATCCTGCTGATGTTCACACCAAAGGAATCTTGCAGTCCCGCTGATGATATATGCCACCATGGGTATCCAGACAGCAAGGGGTGTGTTCAACAATTCCATTGAGAACAGCGGGACCATAAGGCCCTGTCACCAGTCAGTGGTGCACTGCCTCCCACTGCCACCAAGCACGCCATGGTCAGGGAGAAAAATCTCACCACAGACTTTAAAGTAGTGTGAACATCACAGCCGGAACTCTACTATCTCGCCCGAACTATACAATTGGCGCGGACGGGGAATCTGACAACAGAAATCTCCTTTGACCTTGGGCAAGAATTTCTGGTCTCGCCCAAGTGAGGTCATAAAATCCCAATCCGCATTTTTTAAATCTGTTTTTCCTTCTTAATACATAACTTCCATGATCGCATGAAGTAAACAAGGCTTACAAATTTTCAGAAAATAATTCATTTTTTTACTTTATAAACAATCATTGCAATTTTCAGTTCAATTAGCTTCCTAAACTTCAAAGCCTACACATTTATATATCATTTGTTCTATGTTCTTGAAAGTTCACTTTGTTTACTATTCTTATGGTTTTTTTCTGTAACATATAGACGCAATTAATATTAGTTTTATATGTGTTTCCCCAAATCTCTGAACAATAATGTGAATATGAAAGAATAAGTGAACAATACAATGACTGCAAATCCAACATAAATTTTGTTTTACTCATTACTGTGATGTGGAAATGCTGATGTTGGACTAGTGTGGGTACAGTGAGAAGTCTCACAACACCAGATTAAAGTCCAACAGGTCTTATTCACTACTGTAATAGTTTTGATAGTTCTATTTTAATGTATTTTATATGTGGTTTGCAACAAAATTTAAGGTCTATTAAAACACCCCAAAATTTATTTGCATATATACATTCAATACTAACATTATTTATTCTTACATTAACCTGGGTATTTAATTTACCACTAAAAAATCATAAGCATAGTTTTACACAGATTCAATGACCATCTATTTATGGCAAATTACATCTTTAATTTTTCCAATTCAGCACTAACAGCTTCAATAAACTGTTGAAGATCTCAGCCAGAACAAAAATTATTGGTGTCATGTGGAAATAAATCAAATTATAATAACTTTGATACCTTACAAATGCCATTAATGAATAAAATAATAAATACAATAAACAAAACAGATCCCTGTGGGGCTCCACACGAATATTCATGTGACTGATTCACTATAATCTATTACAAACTGTTACCAAATTGTTTCCAAAGAGCTTCCGAGCCACTTATTCATTAATCCCATATCTTTCAAGTCTTTAAACTTAATATATCATGGTCAATTGAATGGAATGCATTTTTTTAAGATCAATGAAAACCCCTATTGTAAATTTATTTTTATCTATAACATTAGTAATTTCCACCATTAATTGCATCAATGCTGATGAGGTCTGAACTCATACTGACTATTACACAACAAATCATATATATCAATGAAATTACTAATTAGTGAAAGTAAGGATAAAAGCCTGTAAATAACAAAATAACATTTGTCACTCGCTTAATACTGGGAAATCAGAATACTAGCCCCGATTAGTCTTGTATATATTAAATAGAACACCAGTGAAAACTGGGGAAAAATACTGGTCCCAACTATTTTTTTGTTGGATTTAAACATTTAGAAGCCACAAAACAAGCTTACTGTTTTGGAAAGTTTTTTATTCCCACCTCCCATCCTCCAACATTGAATCATGACTGGTAGACTCTGTCCCCCCCCCCCCCCCCCCCACCCCCCCCCCCCCCCACCTAAACACTAAACACCCTCCCTACCCCTTCACCCCTACCCCCTCACCCCTTCAAACACCCACCCCTCCTCACCCACCCCTCCCCCCCGAAACATTGAATCATGGACTGGTAGATCAGACTTTTAGAGATGACAGTTGATTCAGGATCAATTTTAAAAAGAGTGAATGAAGGTAGGGGAAAAACGGGGAGAAACCTAACACTTCTTAAATTGGGAAACCAACAAGAGGAAGATCATGCTTCTTCAATTAACACCTCATCTGCAATCTGTAGAAAGCCAGAATAACATCTCCAGATATATACCTTCCAAGTGCCTGGCAGCAATCAATATTCTTAAATGCTTTCTGGTCAAGATCCATGATGTGATAATGTTGCAGAACAATAATTTTATTAATTGACAGTCTGTAAGGATGCCTGGATTACGTTACTACACACTACAATTAAATGTTAGGTTCTCAACTGCACCTTATAGAATTCCACTAATCCTTGCACTTTACAAGTTAAACAATATTTAATACTCTCTAGTACCTTAGTTCCTGCATTAGTCCAATTATTCCTGTACATTGCAAATACATAAGATATAATTTCTAATGGTTGAATTTGAAAAAAAATACTGAACTCTCAAAAGACAAGGGAGAATGCCCAGAACAACCAATTAGAATGGACACTCAATCCTCTGGGAGACTGAAAAATCTCATCTCCTGTTGACTTTATATTTTCCTGAAACTTTGCAAATCTGTCTGAAATGAGGGCTGGAATTTTCCAGCTGTTCACGCCCTACTGCCGTTGCAAGTGAGGAAGCGAGGATGGAGAATTTGGTGCTCAGAGAATCCTGCCAATATGAATGACCAGAAAATTCCAGCTGAATAATCAAGTTTAGTTATCTGTTCTAAAGCAATTACTGTTAAAGACATAGACTAATAGAATTCCAACCACCAGCAGAGTAATTTAAGGGACTGTTTACTAAGCAGTAGAGAAATCAAGACAATGCTGTACTGTAACAGGCCGAAGATGTTTGCCCTCTCTCTCTCTCTCTGTCTCAGAAGTATTGTGCCTGGATTTACAAAGTAACCATCCTAAAAGTGAAATCCAAGCAAACCAAAAACTTCTGGGAATGAAACATTAAAGCTGTTCTATGCAACCACATGCAGGATGACAAGTGAACAAAACAGCCATATCAAGACCAAACAAAAATAGCTAATCATATATTATTTTTTACCTTCTTCATGAACTGTAAAAGATCCTTAAGCCTAGCCTCTTACTCTGCTACTTATTCTGCTGTGTGTGAAGAGGCACACACGAGTGTGTGTGACATGTGAATAGTGGGTGCAGTTTGCCTGGTCCTTTTTTTAATTCAGGAAATAATTTCAATAAACTTATCTTGAGCTTTGTTTAACCTAAGAAAACCTGTCTGACTAATCTTTACAATCTGAAAGCATAAATATTGGGACTCCTGCACTACTGGCAAAGCACACGCTCTTTAAATTACCAAAGGAAAACTTGTTATGATTGGGTCTGAAGTGGGAGAATAGGGAAGTCATTTAACCCCTCCTCATGTGGTCAAGTCATACAGTGATTGCATTACTTGCTAGTCCATTTCACAAGCTTCTACCCTGCATACAGCTGTGGTTTCTTTACGCCTGTCTAGGGTTGAGGCACAATTATATTCAAGAGTCTTCTTTATGTGTGTCCATGCGGTTCTGCCTATCTATCGCTGATAGTGCACTCATTTTCTCCTCTCATACTTTCTTACGGTCAAATGGTGCTAGAGTTCACTCTTAGTCCTGATCTTAGGTGAATACTTTTAGAGCTGATTTTGGCCAGCAAGACAGGTAGCTTGAGTTGGGAAACTTCTCATTTTGGTAAAAAGTGTCCCAAAGCATGTGATTTTCACTCCAGATGGGTGGGTACAGCTTAGAGTCATATCTGGTGATCCTGGAGGCAATGGGGGATTTATAGATAGTGGGGCCCTGTGTTCTGCTTCATGTGTGCCCAAGGGACTCAATGCCCAAAGCCAAGAAAATACACAAATTGATCAGTAGTTCTTCACTTTGAAACATGTCTGTGTAAATAATTGCCTTATTGAAATCCTTGCTTCCCACTTGTCTGAATGTTGGTAAACACTGCAATATAAGGCAAGCCACCATGGAACTTTACTGCATGCAATAATCCAACACAATTCAGTACATGCCTTCTCTTTAATTTGTTTATTGAATCTCATTGAGTCATAGAGGTTTAGAGCACAGAAGAGAACCTTTGGCCCATTGTGTATGTACTGGTTAAAGACAAACCACCCAACTATTCTAATCTCATTTTGGTCCATCGCCATATATACTTCGGCATTGCAAGTGCATGTGTAAATACTTCTTGTATTGTAAAGGTCTTGCCTCTGTCACCCTTTCAACTTCTCAGGCCCAGACTTCCTTCAGCCTTTGTGTGAAAAAGTTTTTCCTCATATCCCCACTAAACCTTGAGTCCCTTACCTTAATTCTATGGTTTTGATCCCTGCACACTGGGGAAAAGATTGTTCCTGTCTACTTTATATATGTCCCTCATAATTTTATACATCTCAATGTGATCTACTCAAATCTACTCAGTCAATATGATCCCCTCCAGTCTACTCACAGCGATTCTTCTACTTAGTGAAGCAGTAACAGAATTGTCACAGGACTAATAATCCCCAAGAGGTAATGCTCTGGGGACCTAGTCTGAATCCCACCATGGCAGATGGTAGAATTTGAACTCAATAAAAATCTAATTAAAAATTAAATGATGATCACAAAGTCATTGTTGATTGTTGTAAAAATCCATCTGTTCACTAATTCCTTTAGAGGAAGAAAATCTGCTGTCCTTACCTGGTCTAGCCAACATCAAGAGAACAACAATGTAGTTAACTCTTATATGATCTCTGATATGGCCCAACAAACCACTCAGTTCAAGAGCAAATAGGAATGGGCAACAAATGTTGATCTTGTTGGTGATGCCCACATCCCATGAAAAGATTTAAAAAAAAACTCGCTTTCATAAAATCCTTTTGGGCCTGCTTTCTTTGTAATCCAAGTCTACACTAAATAATTTCTTTAAACATAATACACTTCCCTCATTCATTCACTTCATAAGAACTCTTTGCACCCAAACAGTCAAGTAGCTACATTTAGATCTGTTTTCTCAATAAGATCCCTGAGGCTGACCCAATGAATAGAAATCCTCAGACCATTTTCTAAATGAGATCTTTCTGAGATCACTCTTGAAATCACTCAGATTTGAAACCAATAAGATTCCCTCTAAACTGTTCTCTCTGAAACATCCTCAGATTCACTTTCTTAAAGAGAGCTCCTCAGACCCAATGCTATAGTTGGGATTTTTTTTACGAAGAAAATGCTGACATGAGTAGTTTTCTATTTTTGAGGAGAAATTTGTCACAAAAGGGTTGAAACAGTTGAGACAGCTCCATGGTAAGTGATGCATCCAAAGCTGGGCAAGAAATATTTGGGGTTCCTCCCAGAATCATTACAGGGAATCTATATATTATCATCTTCCATCCCACAAATCTCTGTATTTGACAGATAATTCTAGGCAATTTCAGCTTACTTTACCGCTATTGCATCGTCAATCATCTTTCCTTCCATTTCCTTTCAGTATTCTGAACTGACCATTCCCACCATGACACTGTGGTCCACTGCTCCATTACCTCTACCATCCGTTCCTTTCCTATTTGGATGCAGATGATACAACCCTGACCTTTCACCTCCTGCCATTTCACATGTCAGGGCCCCAAATATCTTCTGGGTTAGACAGGTCAGAAACTGTTCCCAGGACGGAAATCTCTGTGGCTTCAGGCGGAATTTTATGCCTAAGCAAGACTGTAAAATCCTGAAGAATTTACATGTACTCCTCCCTACTCAGTATACTGTGCCCAATATCAGGGAGGTCAAAGCTGGATTAGGGAATTCCTTTGCTGTGCATCTCTATTTTGTCTGTAAGAATGACTTGAGTTATACCTGATCCATTTCCACTCCATCCTCCCTGCGCTTGGCATCTTGAGTTCTGAAGGAAGGTATGCAGTCACATTCCTTCATATTTTAATTATTTTTGGGAATGGAAAACATGTTTTTTATATCTCTTAAATGCTATCTTTCCATCTGTTTCTTTACATAATTGACTTTGAATATACTAACTTACGCTTTCTGGTTTAGACTGTTGATCTCGGTGTAATGCTTCTTCAGACTGAATGGTAAAGAAGTCAGGCCATTACTAGCTCTGGTCAAAGACAGTCCAAGTGCCCTGTTGAGGATGATTTTTAATAACCAATTTGCTTTGCAAAAACTCTTAGGAAGTCTGTGAGCAAATGTAAGTGGAATGAATGGCTAGGAGTGGCCAACTGATCAGAAAATTAAGACGGAAGAGAGCAGAAGAACACCTAGGCAGAAATTTTCCAGCCCCTCCTCCTTCTGTGGCTCACCCATCCCACCATTGGGGTATTCCATTGAGAGGGAGTTGGCATAGATAAAAAAGTTGAACTGAAGAGGTGAGGTATATAACTGCTCTTGACATCAAGACAGCTTTTGACTCATTATGGGATTAAGGATCCCTAATAAAACTAATATCATTGAGAATTGGAGGGAAACTTCCATTGGTTGGAGTCAAACAAGCACAAAGGAATGTGGTTGAGTTTGTTGGAAGTACATCATCTCAGTCCTGAGACATTGCTGCAACAATTCCTCAATGTAATGTCCCAGGCCCAACCATCTTCAACTGCTTCATCAATGACCTTCCCTCCAACACAAGGTCAGAAGTGAGGAAGTTTGCTCACTACTGCACAATGTTCAGTGCCATTCACTGCTCCTCAGATACTGAAGCAGTCCATGACCTGATACGGCATGACCTAAACAATATTTAGGATTGAGCTAAGTTTTTGACTGCATGGATTAAATTTTGCCCTCTCAATAATAATATTTTTACAAAGGCTGAAGTATGAATCAAAGGTGCCAGTGACATCTTCATAAAAGGCTGCCTTTTCATTCACCCATTGTCTAGTGAGTGTGTCATTTGTTATGTTCCCAATAGCATATAGCAAAGTGCTAACTAGATCTTTATTGTCTTTAGTTGTGAAGGTGATGTGTAACTGGTAAAAGGGTTTTTGCCAATGTTGCCATTGCTCACTCTGTCTGTGGCCCTCAATATTCTGGTTGGGACAAAGTAGTAGCCATTTTGTCCTGTATCCAGAGTTGTATTTTCCTATGATGCTTGTATTGCCAGTTACTGGGCTGTCATTGTTATTCAGGTGTCCCTGGTATAGTTGCTGGTTTAGTCTCAACTTTATCTGCTGAACTGCATGATTGCTGGGCTTCACCTAAGGTTTTCCCATCATTTTCTCCCATTCTGCCATGGGCCTAGTCACCATTACCACCTTCTAATATCAGGAATTTTGCCTCAGGATTCATTAATTCATATTAGAGATGAGATTATGCTGGAGACGATGATCTTTGCTGAGAAAATATTTACTTAAATGATAGGTATTCACAAAGATTAAATGAAATTAATAAACAACTAAAACTGTCCTCTGAGATTCTACTCACATATCCTCTCTCAGAGAACGATAATGTGCAGATGCCAGTGTTGGACTGGGAGGGCTGGGTAAGAAGTCTCACAACACCAGGTTAAAGTCCAACAGGTTTATTTGGTATCATGAGCTTTCAGAACACTGTCCTTTCATCAAGTAAGTAGAGAGGATATATATACATGAGGGCTCAATTACAAGATAATGGTTGAAATGCAAATCTTTACAGGTAATCAAATCTTTACAGGTACAGACAATGCGAGTGGAGAGAGGGATAATCTCAGGTTAAAGCAGTGTAAACTGTCTCAAGCCAGGACAGTAGGATTTTGCAAGCCCAAGCCAAATGGTAAGGGTTACAGGTAGTTTGACATGAACCCAAGATCCTGGTTGAGGTCATCTACATGCGTGCAGATCTTGGCTATCAGTTTCTGCTTGACAATTCTGCATTGTCATGTGTCTTGAAGCCCCCTTGGAGAATGCTTACCTGAAAATCTGAGACTGAATGCCCTTGACTGCTGAATTGTTTCCTAACAGGAAGGGAACACTCCTTGCCTAATGATTGTCAAGTGGAGTCCGTTCATCTGTTGTCATATCATCTGCGTGATCTCGCTGATGTACCATGCCTCGGGACATCCTTTCCTGAAATGTATGCGTTAGACAATGTTGGCCGAGTCGCGTAATTCCTTCCACCATTCCTCCCTAACCTTCCACAATATCCTGGGATACACTTCATCAGGTCCTAGGGATTTATTTACCTTGGTGCGCTTTAAGACTTCCAGCACCTCCTCCTCTATTTTATGTACACTCGTCAATACGTCACTGTTTATTTCTCCAAGTTCCCTAACATCCATGCTTTTCTCAATAGTGAATACTGATGAGAAATATTCATTGAAGATCTCACCCATCTCTTGTGGATCTGCATATAAGACCTTGTTGATCCTTAAGAGGCCCTATACTCACCCTTGTTACTTTTTTGCCCTTTATGTATTTGTGGAAGCTCTTTGGATATTTGCCATATTTGCCAAAACAATTTTGTGTCTCACTTTTTGCCCTCCTGATTTCTCTCTTAACTCTACTGCTACACCCTCTATTGTCTTTAAGAGATTCATCTGATCCCAGCTGCCTATGCATGTTATGTGCCTCCTTCTTCTTCTTAACCAGGGCCTCAATATCCCGAATCATCCAGGATTCCTTACTTCTATCATCATTGTTCTTCCTTGTGATTACTCTGAACCCTATTAACACACTTTTAAAAACCTCCCACTTATCAGAAATTCCTTTGCCTTCCCAATTAACTTCTGAAAGTTCCTGCCTGCTACCATCAAAATTGGCTTTGCCCCAATTTAGAATTTTAACTTTTGGGCCAAATCTATCATTCTCCACTAGCTATCTTAAAACTAATACAAGTATGGTCATTGGTCCCAAAATGATCTGTATTAGCAATTCTGTCACTTGCCCTTCCTTATTTCCCAAAAGGAGAGTTTTTGACACCTCTCTAGTTGAACCAGCCACATACTGAATGAGAAATTCTTCCTGAATATGTTCAACAAATTTCTTTTCATCCAACCTTCTAACACTATGACTCTCCCAGTCAATGTTGGGAAAGTTAAAATTCTCTATTATCACCATCCTACTTTTCATAGAGCTATCTGTATTTGTCTACATATTTGCTCCTCAATTCCTCACTGACTGTTTGAGGGCCTTTAATATAATCCTATCAAAGTGATTTCCCCCTTGTTTCTCAGTTCTATCCATACACTTGCAGTGGTTGAACGCTCGGATATATCTCTTCTCAGTACTGCCATGATGTTTTCCCTAATCAAAAGTACAACTCCCTCTCCCCTCTTACTTCTTGCTCTATCTTTCCTATAGCATCTGTACCCTGGAACATTGAGCTGCCAGTCCTCTCCTTCCCTTAGCCATGTTTCAATAATTGCCATAATATCTTTATACCCATCTACATCCTGAGTTCATCTGCCTTGCCGTCAGGCTTCTTGCACTGAAATAAGTGCAGTTTAATCTTTACTTCCCTTGTTCTCTGTCTTGCTTTTGCCTGATCTGTCTAGTCCTAGGATTGCTGACACTGCCTTTAGTACTTAATGTGCTTTCCTTAACTTCTGTGCTGTCCTCAAGATTCTTTTTTGTCTCTCTACTATGTCAGGTCCTACCCCCCTGCCAAACTAATTTAAACTCTTTCAAGTGGCTCGAGCAAATCTCCCCACCTTGCTATTAGTCCCCCTTCAGTTCAGGTGGAATCCATCCCTCTTGAATGGTCACCCCTTCCCCAGAAGAGATCCCAATAATCAAAAATCTAAAATCCCTGCCTCCTGCACCAGCTCTCAAGCCACCCAGTCATCTGCTTAATTTTCCTATTCCTATTCTCACTGGCATGTGGTGTCAGTAGTAGTCCAGAAATTACTACCTTCGAGATCATACACTTTAGCCTTCTGTCTAACTCCCCATATTCAGACTTCAGGAACTCATCCCTTTTTCCACCTATGTTGTTTGTATCAATATTCATTTAGGAACTCACCCATCTCTTCTAGATCTACAGGTAGATGAGCTTGTTGATCCTTAAGAGGCCCTATCTCTCTTAGATATTCTCTTGCTCTTTATGTATTTGTAGAAACTCTTTGGATTCTCCTTTATCTGCCAAAACAATCTTTTGTCCCCTTTTTGCCCTCCTGATTTCTCTGTTAACTTACTCCTACACCCCCTATAATCTTCACGAGATTCACTTGATCCCTACAACTTGCACACACAACATGTTGGCACACTGCTGAGAACTAGTTTTCACCCAAAGATAATTTTTTAAAGTGACGGGTGAAAGGAGCAAGGCTTTATATCAGCAAAAGTTAAAAAATATGCACAATCCATCAGCATGACAGATCAATATGAATGCAATGGAATACAAGTCTGCTAATGTTGCATAAAATCATCTAATTCTGGAGTATCCCTAGAGGAGAAGGTGATAAAAAGGAGGCCCTGAGGTTTAAGGGAATAAGGCAGTGGAACCCCAACCTAAGAGAGAAAGGAGAATATGGTAAAATGAATGAACATGTACAACGATCTCTGGCTGCTCACCCTTCTCTCTAAGAATGTCCTGCAATTGCTCAGAGACATCACTGACCCTGGCACCAGGGAGACAACACACCATCCTGGAGTCTCAGTCACAGCAACAGAAAGAAAACGTTTCAGGATTGATTTTCCTGAGCCCTGTGGAAAGGAGCAGGGTGAATGGTCGGATCACCGGTATAGTGCTATACCTGATGTCACTTCTTTGCACCCCAATTTCCTGTCATGAATAACATGCAAGTCGTGATATTATGAGGTATTGGTGACAAAGCCTCTTTCTACATGTCATCAGAGAAACACAGAAAACGGAAATTTTGTTGCAAACCTTAAAATCCTGTGAAAGCTTAATGGAGTTGCAATATCTTGCAGCCCAAACTGCAGACAGCAGTGCTGAAACCTATAGTTTGCACATACAACATCCTGGCCCACTGCTGAGAACCAATTTTCACCCAAAGATAATTTTTTAATATGACGGGTGCAAAGGAGCAAGGTTTCATAGCAGCAAAAGTTTAAAAAAATGGACAATTCATCAGCATGACAGAAAGAGGGCTGTTCTAAGGACTGCCAGTAGAGGAGGGATGCACAATTTCTCTTGCATGGAGGGCACATTGTGAAAACACATATATAGAGGGCATGGCAAGAATACAGTAACAGCAGCAAGGACACAGATACCATGAGGAAAGATGATTAATGACCTTACCAGGAGGTTGCTTAGGGGTAGGGATAGGATGGGGGAGGAGGGCTGTTGCTGATGGCACTGTAAATGTGAACCTTTACACAGCATTAGTAATATTTGTGAAGCACATGGCAGCTACCTAATATAACTCAATATAATGAACTACTTAAAATAGCAACTTTTAATGGCAGTGCAGTCTCCTGCACAAAAAGGATTAATCACTGATCACAAGCCACACTCAATCTACACATGTGCGTATTACCTGAAAGCTCAATTGGATAATTTTCACAGTAACTACAACATCTTTTCTGAATGTAATGGAATATAAGCCTGCTCATGTTGTAAAGGATCATCTAATGTTGTATAGAATCATCTAATTCTGCTGTGTCCCTGGAGGAGAAGGTGACATTTAATAAAAAGGAGGTCCTGAGGTATGGGGGGACCCAGTAAATTCAAGAGGCAACAGGTGAGGAGAGGACACTGGTTCCCCAATCTAAGAGAGATAGGAGGATGTGGTGAAGTGAGTGAGCATGTCTGTAATGAGAGTTTGTTTTAAATACATGAACAAAAAGAATCTGAATAGGTTTGTTTGCAGACTGACTAATCCAGTTGAACATTTTGAGGCAGTCACTAGCATGGTCGAATGAGGAATATTTATGTGTTGTATATATGCATTTCCAGAAAACATTTAATAAGGTTTGCAGAAGGGTTACTAAAAGCGAAAACACAATGAATTAGAGATAACCTTGTGAAGTGTGATAATAATTAGTTGGGAGATAAAAGACAGAGCATAGAGATAAAGGTAAGCATTCTCTGGCAGGAAGTGGCAAGTGGTTTTCCCCGGGGAATTATTTCAAGCTTTACCTTTTCACCAGAAAATATTACTAATTTGGATGAAAAAAAAATCAGATGACAGTACATGAGGAGGCACAATAGATTGTGCAGATAGATGCAGGAAGTTGCAAAGAGATTTAAACACATTGGGAGCAGCAGGAAGCTTGGTGGGTGGGGGAAGTTAATTTGCCGTGAGACTAAAAAGCAGTTTCCTGTTGGGAGGAAGATCTTTCGCAATTATGTTCTCAGGATTTTAAAGGCAGTTTGAGCTTCCCGACAAACAATGTTAGGAAGCACTTTTACGTGTGTTAGCATGTTATACGTGCTCATTAAAAGGGCAATTCATCAGCCCCCCCCCCCCCGACAGTTAGAAATGAGAAATTTCACCTCTACAACTGGCAAGCACCTGAAGAAGTAACCGTCCCATGACTTTACAATGAATAGCAGCTGCTTTAGCCTTCCTGGGGCCTGCTTACAAACAGGCCTCTAGATTAAGATTGAGTTCCATAAGCCAAACTGTGAAAAGGCTGTACTCAAGAGGGATCCTAAGGAAGAAGAAAAAGAACAGAGGAGGGAAGATCAGTGGGGATGGGTGGAGTGGAGGGAGGACTTAGAAGAGAGAACCAGTAGGGAAAGATAGGACCAAGTAGGGAAGATGGACTATCTAGGGTAGGGAGAGAGGGTGTCCAGGAAAGGTGGGTAGAATCAAGGGAATGCAAAGGTGCAAAACATGAGATGGAGTACAGGGCTGTGTTTCTTGGGTCTGGGGGCCTGTGGGTGAGTGGGGAGGGGTCTTCGAGATAGGGATGATGGTACAGAGATGCTCCTACATGATGGGATTAGTGATATCCACAGTGGGGTCCTGGGGGTTGAACTGAGAGTACTGAGCAGTGGTGAGAGAAGGGAGTGGGATATGGTAGGGTGAAGATCCAGGATAAGGGTCAGTTAGCTTGCTATTCCTCTGAGAGTCTTATGCTTTTGGTCCTCCCACTTCACCTGCTACTTGCTTACCCTCCCTAACTCCTCCTGAGGTTTCTTTGCATCCTCTTCTTTTGATTTGATTTGGTTATTGTTATATGTATACAGTAAAAAGTATTATTTCTTGCATCTATGCAGACAAAGCATACTTTTCTTAGGAAAGAAAACGAGAGAATACAGAATGTAGTATTACAGTCACAGCTATAGTGTAGAGGAAGATCAACTTAATGCAAAGCAGGTCCATTCAAAAATCTGACGGCAGCAGGGAAGAAGTTGTTCTTGATTGGTTGGTACATAGCTTCATACTTTTGTATCTTTTTCCTGATGGAAGAAGGTGGAAGAGAGATTGTCCAGGGTCCTTAATTATGCTGGCTGCTTTGCCAAGGCAGTGGGAAGTGTAGACATAGTCAGTAGTCAGGGGCTGGTTTGCGTGATGGATTGGGCTACATTCACAAACTTTTGTAATCCTTTGCGGCCTTGGGCAGAGCAGGAGCCATATCAAGCTGTGATACAACCAGAAAGAATGCTTTCTATGGTGCATCTGTAAAAGTTGGTGAGAGACTTGGCTGACATACCAAATTTCCTTTGTGTTCTGAGCAATTAGAGGCGTTTGTGGGTTGTCTTAACTACAGTGTCAGCATGGGGGGATCAGGACAGATTGTTGGTTATCTGAACACCGAAACACTTGAAGCTCTTGTTCCTTTCTACTTTGTCCCCATTGATGTAGACAGGGGCATGTTCTCCTCTACATTTTCTGAAGTTGATGACAATCTCCTTCATTTTGTTGACATTGAGGGAGAGATCATTGTCGCTGCACCAATTCACCAGATTGTCTCTCTCATTCCTGTATTCTGTCTCGTCATTGTTTGAGATTTGTCCAACTATGGTAGTGTCATCGGTAAATGCGAAAACAAACTGGAGGGGAATTTGGCCACTCAGTCATGGGTGTATGAGGAGTATAGTAGGGGGCTGAGAAACCAGCCTTCTCAGGCACTAGTGTGGAGGATGATTGTGGAGGAAGTGTTATTGCCTATCCTTACTGATTGTGGTCTGTGAGTTAGGAAGTTCAGGATTCAATCGCAGAGGGAAGTGTCAAGACCCAGGCCATGGAGATTGGAAATGACTTTCGTGGGAATAATTGTGTTGAAGGCTGAGCTGTAGTCAATAAATGGGTGTCTGACATAGGTGTCTTTGTTATCTAGGTGTTCCAGGGTTGAGTGCAGGGCCAGGGAGATGGCGTCTGCTGTGAACCTGCTGTGGCTGTTGACAAACTTTAGTGGTTCCAGGTAGTCCGGGAGGCTGGAATTGATTTGTGCCATGACTAACCTTTCAAAGCACTTTGTAATGATAGATATCAGAGCCACTAGACGCTAGTCATTGAGGCACGCTGTTTGGTTTTTCTTAGGTACCGGGATGATGGTCATCTTCCTGAAGCAGATAGGGACCTAAGATTGTTGTAAAGAGAGATTGAAGATATCTGCAAATACTCCCGCCAGCTGATCAACACAGGATCTGAGTGCTCATCCTGGTACTCCATCTGGACCAGTTGCTTTCCGTGGGTTGATCTTTGAGAAAGCTGCTCTGACATCTGCAATAGTGACCCCAGATACAGAATCACTCAGGTCTTCCAGGCTCTTGCTGACCTCTTGCTCAAAAGAGATGTAGAATGCATCGAGTTCATCAGGGAAGAGTGCATTAGAGCCAATTTTACATGCCTTTATCTTGTAGTCTGTTAAGTCTTACAGACCTTGCCATATTTGGCAGAGGTCTACGTGGCTAGCCTGGTACTCTGGCTTGGTCTGGTATTGTCTTTTGGCATCTTTGATGGATCTTTTTACATCATATTTGGCTTTCTTTTTAAGTCAGTGTCACCTGACCTGAGCACCTCAGATCTGGACTTCAGCGAGCAGTGTATATCCCTATTCATCCATGTTTTCCAGTTGGGGAACAAGCAGATTTGCTTCTTTGGCACACAGTCTCCTACATACTTACGAATGAAGTCAATTACTGCAGTGGTGTACTCATTCAGGTCACAGAGTTTTTAAATACTGACAAGACAACTGACTCCAAGCAGCCCTGCAGGAGATCATCTGATTCCTCAGACCAACATTGCACAATTTTATTTGACGGATTCTCCTGCTTCAGGTTTTGCATGCAAGGCGGAAACAGGAACACAGCTTTGTGCTCTGATTTGCCCAAGCTGTGGGCAGGCAATAGAGCAGTAGGCATGTTTGATATTTGTGTAGCAGTGGTCTAAGATGTTTGGGCCTCTGGTGGAACAGGAGACAATGTTGGTGGTAACTTGGTAGTATCAATGATAGTAACATATCAGGATACCGTCAGGATATGCAATGATTTGAGTGTAAACATTGTGCAAACAGCGTTCTAAGAGGCCTCAAAATGGGATGAGCAAAATCTGCTGAGTAGCCTGATGTGTGTCTAGGCCTCATATTCACAAATGATGTCCAGGACTGAAAGATACATATATCAGAATACTCAATGTTAATACATTGATGATATGAGACAATGAACGGGGTAACATTAGAAGCACGTCATTGGGAATGAAGTGCCCTTAATTCACTGCAACAATGGCAGCAGCTAGCAGCATGATGAGAATGAAGCAAACCTGAACAGAATGCAATTAAACATAAATTTACAAGCACCAAATCTACATACCATGGTTGTATATCCATGTTGCCAGTGTGCCTCCGACTCCTCTTTATCTTTCTTTTCCTATTATTGTAGATGCAGCTCTGATGTCCACAGCTGAGGTGGAGGCACCCTGCAGAATCCTTCAGCAATGCTTTATGGTGTATGTCTATTGGTGGTCTGAGGCCTAGAGGGCCCCAGCCTGCTGAGAGTCACTTGCTCAGGTGTGCATGCACCCTGCTAGACCTGTTATAGGAAAGAAGTCACTGACAGATGAGCGGTGGAGTGATAGTGCAACCTGGAAATGACCTGGGATGAAGCACCAGCTCCAAATCACTCCACTAGGTGGTTAACACTACAACTGATTGAACAATGAGGACATGAAGTGGCTGCCACACATTAAATACACATGTTCCATCTGCTGCTGAATTCTGAAATGCAACTTTTGTCTGACCTCCCTGTGCGCTCACACACTTACACTCCCTGATGTCGCTGGGTATGTCATTTTGCAGTGAGTAGATAGTGCCACTTACCCTAACGGAACGTAGTAGCTCATTGTACACTGTACACTGAGCAGTTCTCCTCTTGTCCTCATTGGTGCTACTCTCTTACAAGGTTAATTATGATCTCTGTCTAGGCCATAGACGGATGGCCCTTCTGCTGCCATCCCTGGGAAGCAGCATCTCCAGCCTTTCCTGAAGGAGAACATTCAGGGAGATGTTGCTGAGCATTTGGGCCACATGCTACTAGTTTTGGGACATACAGCCTCTAATGTGGAGAATCTGGAGCTCCTGGCCTGCAGTGAGTAAGTGGCTATCCAGGTGCTCTTTAAAGATAGCAGCTCGACCTATGACCCCATGAGGTTAGAGTGAGAAGGATAACTTCCTGTCCGCTCCTGCTATGAGAACTAGCAAACACTTCACAGAAACATATGTAAAAGCTGAGAAGCACAGGATCATGTGTGGTCAGCTGTCCCACATCACCTCCTGCAGAAATTGCCCTCATTTCTATGCCCATCTCCAACTTAGACTCCAGAATGGAAGATCGCAGTTATTAGTTGAGTTCAATATGATAAATGTAGCATTATCCACTTTAGATCTGAGCAAGACAAATCAGGATATTTTCTTCATGGCAAAAATGTAGAAATACAAAGAATTTAATACCTCGACGATGGGTTGGAGTGTGTTGTGGAAGTCAGAGGCTCACCAACCCAACCCCTAGGTTTAAAACACGATGCGCGCATAATAGCAAATAGTCCAATGAATGTGGAGCTAGTGAGGGACCGGCTAATGGCTTCTCGCCCTGCACCAAATTGGCCAATAAAGGCAGGACGTCCAGGCACAGAGGTGGCAGCTGTGACCCTGAAGGAGATCACGACCATTCATTTAAAGGGACCCTTGGCTCAGGACTGTGCCAGCTGCACCAGGGAACATTGTGTTGGCAGATGTGAACATTTTGTTGGTGATTTTGATTTTATTTGAACCAATGCATAGGTAAGTGAGTAATTTTAAATATGAATGCCTGTTTTTACAGCTGGAAAACATTCAAGACCTTTGCCAGGGAAGAAATAGTTCTGGAATGCAGCTGACCCATTCCCCTGATGAATATCAAGCTGTTAACTCTCTTTGTCTCTCCACAGATAGCCTAGAGAATGGAGCCAGGACCTAGTGAGGGCAAAAGGTCAAGGACGGCCTCAAGGTTTGACAGTGACTCCATGCGAAACCATCTCCAAGCTGTAAGTGATAGGGAGGAGGTTCTAATGCTTGCTGACAGGAAGAGAAAATCTCCTAGACTGTCAAAGCATCCTGGACAAAGGTCACAGCAGAGGTCAGCAGCTTTGGTGTCATCAAAAGAATCTGCTTCAGTACTGTAAATGTCTCAATGGCCTTCTGAGGTGTGAAGGGTTAATGTGTCACCATTCAGGAGATGTGTATATGCGTTAGATTGTGTGATGGTTTCTTTAAGGAGTTGTCTTGTGAGGCAGCATGATGCATATATATGCACACCGGTTAATTGGTGCAAAACATTATGAAAAGTGTACTGCTGATAAAGTCCACATTGACCAGACATAAAGGTAAATAATTGTACAAAAGAATCAACCATAACAATATTACTCTTCAATTACAGGAGCGGGTCCATGATACCCTGGGAAAGCAGCAGAATTTGTGCCAAGCCTGGCCATATGACTCCCATTGAGGTGCAGGTGCTGCATTGGCCTGACAGTGAGTGGAGTTGAGAAATTGATCACATCAAATAGGAAGAAGGTGGAGAAATGGCAAGGGAGTATCACTCCAATTTAAACAAACCTGTGTTAAGAGGGCTGGACAGGAAAGGTACTGATTGGTATTGGCATTGTGGTTTGTGACTTTGAAGACACTCGTGCACTGGGGGAGAAGCTTTGACTGTATGTTGAATGGTTACAATGCAAACAATGGTTCCAGTGCTTGTTTGGAGGCAGCTTGTCACAGTGCACTGAAGTTTGGAGGTAACACTAGGTATCCCTAACTTGGTTTCCCACACAGGCACAACACCAACTTTTAGCACTACTGGCCACGATTTTCCTGCAATGACCTCTGAGAAAAAAAGGGAGCCTCATAACCAGCACCAGAACAGAAACACGCTCAATGGATATGCTCATCTTGTAAACAAGAGAAACACAAACTGATAAAAGCATATCACTGTTGCACATGTAGCTGCTAGAGGCTGGGATTGTATAGGCCTCTGGCCTACTCAGCAATGCTGGAGGACAGCAATACACTGAGGCTCAGTCTTATGACAAACCTCTGGAGTTAACCATCAGGTGGCAGATGTTGGCCACACAGTACGAGGTGTGTGGAGATGCGACAGAGATACCAGAGGGTTGCACTGACATTGGAGGAAACCTTCCGGGCCATGAGCTCTGTGATGACATGCTTGACAGACAAATGCCTTCCTTCTTTGGGAAACAGGCAACTGTTATAAAGAACCAAAACCAAGAGTTATTGATAGTGGGTATGCATTCCAACCTGTACTCTATTGCGTTGTCTATCAGCTCTGGGACACAGAAGGAGAACAATAGAGAGACAAGATGCCTGGTGTCACATCCAGCACCTAGTCCCTCTCAGGAAGGTAGTGAGGGTTAAATGGCACTTCCACACCTCTGCTATTGGCACAGATACCTTTAAGTGCCATATTGACAGATGAGCATCCTGCCACTGTGCAAGAGACTCAACTATGCCAGGGCCCTTCAGGCCCTTCAGGAGGATGACCACTAAAGTCATCCCAGGCAAAGGGGGCATAACAGACAGCAACCTGACTCTGGTAGCGAGGGGAGAACATCAACTGCAACACCCAGAAACAAATCAAAAAAAAGCAACGTACGTCACGCAGGCATATTTCTCATTCCAGAGATTTGCACATTTGACAAAGGCTTCATTAGTTTATTAATGACGTGTGTGAATTTACAGAGAAAAATTCTATTGGTGGTCTTATCTGAGTAAATCTACATATCCAAACTATTGATGTGATTCAGATATTTGAAATTGCCCAAAAAATTATGAACTGATTTTCAGGTAATGGAAGATCATGAGGAATGAAACATTGGCCATGAAGCTGATATATTTGGGAGACTCATCTATTGGAATTGTCTCATGTTAAGAAATTCTGGTGTCTCACGGCCATCATAACTCTCACTGGGAAAGGCTTGCTCATCTGACTGCTGCAGATCAGCCTCTTACACATCTGGGCTGTTGCAGATCAGCCTCCTCTTCCTCCATCTCCTTATCTGGGGAATGGTTTGTCTCCCATGACTCCTCCTCTAAAAGGAGATTCTCTCTCTGCTTCACCAGGTAGGGCAGCACACAACAGACCATGACCATGCAGAATATTCTTGACAGCAGCATTGGAGAAATCCACCTGATTGTTGAGGCATTTAAATCTCATTTGAAGCAGACTAACGATGTGCTCAGTGATGGAGCAGTAGAATTTGTCCTACCAGTGTTCACTCTGGCAGTAGACTTGTCCTACCAGTGTTCACTCTCCATCCCAGCAATTCTAATGGGTCATTAGCCACTTCTTCAGAGGGTAAACTTTATTGCCAAGCAGCCATCCTTCCAATGGCTCCAGACTCAAAAACATCCCTGGCATTTGGGAGTGCCTGACGATGTAAGAGTCATGGCTGCTTCCAAGACACCTGCATGATACATTGGTCACACACTATCTGTACATTGATGGAGTAGTATCCCTTTGGTTTATAAATACCCCAGGCCGCCCTGCTGATGCCTTTATGGTGAAATGGTTGTGATTAATGCCCACTTGCTCATGATTTTCATGAGTGGCTCAATGCTCAGCAATGGTTTAGGTTTATGAAAGTCTGGCCCATGCTGCTTAAAGCCAGTCTGCAAATCTTAAAGGGGAGGTGCATTCCACTGGAGCCTCCATAAAAGATATTATGCATGAAAAGTAATATTAGAAATTACTCAATGGGCTTGTAAACAGATAACCACAAAATTATATGCAGGAGTTTGGCTCCAAGAAGCTAGTGGCAGTGGCAGAAAGAGTTCAGTGATTTTAAATGAATATTCAAGGTCAGTGAATGCATCTTAAAATACTATTTCCTAGCATCTGCACCTAGCAACTACTTGTACTGCCCAATGCACCACATCCTCATCACCCATCCATGAACAACTTCTAACAATCCAGACATTGCATTCATTCACCTTTGCTTCAAGCCTCACCCCAATATCTCGCTGCTGACACATACACATACTGCCAACTATTCAGCTATGGCAGCATAGGCCCAATCCTGCTCTGTAGCTTTAGGTCTCATTGAAAAAGAAGGCACAATGATGTGATCTGCTCCTTTCTGAATTTCAGCTGCTGTAAACACTGGTCTTCACTGAGCTAGAGAAAGACCATCAAAGATGGTTAAGGTCTCTTGTTCAGAGACTTCTTCCTCCTTCCTGTGAATAGATTCTTTTCTCTGCTGTCAATTCTCTATTGCTTTGTCATGCTGTAGCCCATGAGGAACTACAATTTCAGTCCCCACCATTGACAGCAAGTTTGCTGTTCAAAAGTCTTTCACTATGAATGGCAGCACCAGGAATCAGGTTCGATTTCCAGTTTGGGTCACTGTCTGTGTGGAGTTTTCACATTCTCCCCATGTCTCTGTGGGTTTCCTCTGGCTGCTCCGGTTTCCATCCTGTCCAAAGATTTGCAGGTTAGGTTGATTGGCCATGCTAAGTTGCCACTTAGTGTCAGAGGGACTAGTAGGGTTAATAGATGGGGTTACGGGGCTAGGGCCTGGGTAGGATTGTCGTCAGTGCAGACTCGATGGGCCAAATGGCCTCCTTTTGTACTGTAGAAATCCTATGATTCTATGAAAATCCACAGCACTCTTTTCAAAGATCCAGCAACTCTTCCTTCTGACTGAAATAACTTCTGCCAACTCCTTTATAGTATGGTCAGCATAGACCTGCAAATTCCAAAATGGCAGGTTGGGTATAAATCATTGTTAAGCACTGATCAGCATCATGATATGCCAGTTTCCAAGGATGGAGATGAGCACCAGCCAAGTTGTCAGGAGAGTGCACCCCACCATTTCTTTCAGGTGGACAGAATGGTGAAGAAGGCATTTGGCATGCTTGGTTTCATTGGTCAGAACATTGAATACAGGAGTTGGGATGTTTTGTTGAAATTGTACAAGACATTGGTAGGGCCATACTTGAAACACTGTGTACAGTTCTGGTCACCTTATTATAGAAACCATATCATTAAACTAAAAAGAGGGCAGAAAAGATTTACTAGTATGTTACCGAGACTGGATGGTTTGAGTTAAAAGGAGAGGTTTGATACACTGGGGCTTTTTTCCCTGGAGTGTAGGAGGCTTAGGGATGATCTTAGAGGTCCATAAAATAATGAGGGACACTGATCAGTTAGATAGTCAACATTTTACCCAAAAGTAGGGGAGTCTAAAACCAGAGAGCATAGGTTTAAGGTGAGTGGAAAGAGATACAAAAGGATTCAGAAGGGTAATTTTTTCACATAAAGGGTGGTAAGTATCTGGAACAAGCTGCCAGAAGTAGTAGTAGAGGCAGGTACAATCTTGTCTTTTAAAAACATTTAGACAGTTATATGGGTAAGATGGATATAAAGAGATATGGGCCAAATGTGGGCAATTGGGACTAGCTTAGTGATTAAAAATGATGGCATGGAGAAGTCGGGCCAAAGGGCCTGTTTCCATGCTGTAAATCTCAATGACTTTGTCAGTTCGCACTAGAATCAATGGTGCCATGAAGACAAATTTTGCAACCTTTCTTCAGAGAGGAATGGAAGGCAAAAATAAGGTACTAATGCTTCAGTTATAAACAGCCTTAATCAATTCTGGGCAGTGGAAGATACACTGACATTAAAAGGGGTTATAGTACAGGTTCACTGTAATAATATAGTGATTTAAAGGGTTAAATTGTGAGACCAGGTTCCTTAACCTTGATTTATATTCTCTTAATTTTCTAAGGTTCAAGGGAGATTCGTTTAATCAATGGGCCTGAATTTACCATTATGTAGGCGCGAAAAAGTGGTAAAGTCGGGTGTGAGGCCATTAATGCAATCCGAGCCCAAGGAGATTGCCACTTTATCACGCATGCATTTAAATTGAATTAATGAACAGACCGCCCAATTTTATCAGCCTTTCCCCCTTTACCACCGCATTTGCCAATTCAGAATCGAGCCGTAATGGACCTGCTAAATCAAAGTCTGAATTGGGTTCAGAGCTTTCAACAGCTCTCTGACTCAGATCAGTGGTGGTGGGTGGGTGTCGGGTCAGACTATTGTCTAGTTGGGGCTGGGGGGAGGAGGAGGAGGCAGGTCTGATGTATCTTTTGTGGGGGGGTGCGGTGGAGGGTAGATCATTGTCTGGTGGTGGGGAGAGACGAGGAGGCGGGTCAGATGTTCCTCTGGGGGGTGGGGGATGAATGAGGCCAGATCATTCTTGGGGAGGGAGGGGATGAGTAAGGCTAGATTGTCATGGTTGGAGGAGGCGGGGGCGGGGGGTGGAGGAGGAAGGCCTGATCGCTCAGGGGGTCCGCTGCCACTCTGTGGGCGATCAGTTGGTGGGGCGAGGTCAGGCGTGGCGATCGGTCTGGGTATTTGGGGGGGTGGATAAGGGGTATTTTGATGTGTGTGGGTAGTTGGGGGGGTGAATAGGGGTACAGTGATGTCTGTCAGTGATGGGAGCTGGATAAGGGGGGCAGTGATGTGTGTGGGGTTGGGAAGTGGATAGGGGACAGTGATGTGTGTGGGGGTGTGGGGGGGTGGATAAGGGGGACAGTGATGTGTGATGGGTGTTGGGAAGTGGATAGGGGGACAGTGATATGTGTGGGTGTTGGGGGGGGTGGATAAGGGGGACAGTGATGTGTGTGGGTGTTGGGAAGTGGATAGGGGGACAGTAATGTGTGTGGGTGTTGGGGGGTGGATAAGGGGGACAGTGATGTGTGTGGGTGTTGGGAAGTGGATAGGGGGACAGTGTTGGGGAGTGGATAAGGGGGACAGTGATGTGTGTGGGTGTTGGGGAGTGGATAGGGGGACAGTGATGTGTGGGTGTTGGGGAGTGGATAGGGGGACAGTGATGTGTGTGGGTGTTGGGGAGTGGATAGGGGGACAGTGATGTCTGTAGATAGTGGGGAGGTGGGTAAGGGGGACAGTATGTCTGTGGGTAGTGGGAGGGATGAATAAGGGGGACAGTGATGTGTGTGGGTGTTGGGGGGGTGGATAAGGGGACAGTGATGTGTGTGGATGTTGGGGAGTGGATAGGGGGACAGTGATGTCTGTAGATAGCAGGGAGGTGGGTAAGGGGGACAGTGATGTCTGTGGGTAGTGGGAAGGATGAATAAGGGGGACAGTGATGTTTGTGGACACCATCACTCCCACTTGTTGCTCCCGTGCTGCTTTCTCCACCTTCTGCGGCCAGGGAACCAGCTGACACAGGTGCACTTTTTCCAATTTTTTTCCAGCTGCACATGCACAGTTCAGAGCTCCTATCGTTTTGGTCCTGCTAAGCCCCACCACAGCGCATATGGGAATGGCGATTTTTTTTCAGGCTGAGCGCATGTGGAGGCAGTGAAAGCACGTTTCTAACTCGGATCTACATTATACCCAGATTCAGCACTTAGAGTGAAAATGGTAAAATCAGCCCGAATATTTTAAAATTATAAAGATTTGATAAGGAAGATATCTTCCTCATGAGGGAGAACCTAGAACAAAGGAACATGATCTTAAAATTAGAACTGAGTTAATGAAATCAGAAAATATTCCTCCTCCATGAAGGATGGTTGAAATCTGAATTGTCTGTCCTAAGCTTTGTTAATTGAAACGTTCAAGACAGATTGATAGATTTTGGTGGGTAAGATATCAAGGGATATGAAAGAAAAGTGGGTAACTGGAACTGAGTTCAGAACAATCATGATTTAATAGAATGGCCTTGAAGGATGAATGGCTTATTGTTTTTGCTATATTTGTATGGCACTCAAAATATGACAGGTGGAAGCACACTGAAGCTTAGGAGGGAGCTGGTTCTGATCCACAATATTAACAGCAATGGTTTCTCCCTCATACCTCCCTCAAAAAGTTACTTACACTAACAATCTACTAGAAATATACCAGAAACATAAGGAAATGAATCCTCTAACTCCCAAATTGGCATCGTTTAAACAGTTAAGATATTCCTCAACAAACATTACCAAAACAGATTAGCTGCTCGTTCATCTCACTGCCATCTTAAAATTGGCGGTTGTGTTTCCCCACATTGTAAAATGTGACTATACTTCAAAATGATATTATAATTAAAAGCGAAGCACTTTGGGATGTCCTCAGGCCATTAAAGACACTATATAAGAATAAATTCTTTCCTTAATCCTTCTAAATGTTAATGGTATGCTGAATCATACTGGTACCTTTAATAATTTAAAGATGATCAACTGGCTGTCAGTCTGATGGTCTTTGTGGTCACTTCTGATGTGTAACTTTAAATTCCAAGCTTGATTGACATTTGAGATCCCCTGCTGCTTTAGATGGGATTAACTAGTTGTTTATCAAACTACTATATGGAACAGTGAACTTTAACACGATGTTCAGTGGCAAGTAGCCAGAAGAGATTAAAGAAAAAAAAGACAAAATTGCAATTTTTTTTTGACTGCTTAAAATAGGTCAATACAGTTTCCGGATTATTAGGTGCATTTAGAAATTGAGAAGAAGGTTAATTTTAAAGGAACATAGCAACCAGTGTTTTAACACAACATAAATACGATATTGAACTGATGGTGCTCTCATATGAATGATTAATGCTTTCCCTCCTGTACAGTGAGTCATTATTCACTAATATACAAAACAATTTCACTTGCACAGTAGGTGATGAAGCATTAATGCTCTGTGATCTTTTCTCAGTGAATTGTATGAGATGAAAGCCAAGAGCTTTAATATTAACCCAGTAGATTCAGTAGATCTCATATCTAACCTCATCGGTATTACTCACTGTTGGCCATCTAAAATAGTGTCTCTCTCAGAGATTTTCAGTTTAATACTCCAGTCAGCGATTACAGTATATTTGTCCTTTGCATTAACTTAAACCAATTGTGACAGAAATGAAATTTTCAAATTGGCAGCAGTACCTAGTGTGGTGCCATAGAGATTGGTGCTGGAACCCCAGCTACTCACAATACATATTAATAATTTAGATCAGGGAATAAAATGTATTACCTCAAAGTTTGCAGATGATACCAAGTTGGATGGGAAGATGAATTGTGACGAGGATGCAGAGATCCTTCAGAATGATCTGTACAGGTTGGGTGAGGGGGCAAATCAATGGCAGATGCAATATAATTTGGATAAGTGTGAGGTATTCACTTTGAAAGCAAAACCCAAGGTGGCAAATTATATCCTGAATAGCTGTAAACTGGACAAGAGGAGTGTGCAAAGGGACCTGGGTGTTCACCAGTCACCGAAGGTAAGCATACAGGTGCAACAGACAATAAAGAAAGCAAATGGTATGTTGGCTGTCATTGTGAGACGTTTTGAGTACAAGAGCAGGGATGTGTTGTTGCAATTATGCAGGGCCTTGGTGAGACCACAGCTAGAATTTTGTGCGCAGTTTTGGTCTTCTTTTCTAAGGAAGAATGTTCTTGGTTTTGAGGCAGTGCAGCGAAGGTTTACCAGGCTGATTTCAGTGGAGGGTATTTTTCAAAATGGAGAACTGTAGCTAGTGGTGTTCTGCAGGGATAGGTGTTGGGATCTCTGTTGTTTGTGGTACATTTAAATGATCGGGAGGAAAATATAGATGATCTAATTAATAAGCTTGCAAATGACACGAGGATTGGTGAAGTTGCTAATAGTGTGGAGGATTGGCAGAGGATACAACAGGATATAGATAGATTGGAGATTTGGATACAGAAATGGTAGATGGAGTTTAATCTAGAATAATGTGAGATGATTCATTTTAGAGGATCAAATTTAGGTGTGAATTATATTGTAAATGGCAAAATCCTTAGGATTATTAATATACAGAGGGATCTGGATGTGCAGGTCAACAGTTCCCTAAAAGTGGCAATACAAGTGGCCAAGGCAATTAAAAGGTATATGGAATGCTTGCCTTCATCAGTTAGGGCACTGAGTACAAGAGTTGGGAAATCACGCTGTAGCTATATAAAACCTTGATTAGGCTACATTTGGAGTATTACATACAGTTCTGGTCACCACACTACCAGATGGATGTGGAAGCTGTGGGGAAAGTGCAAAGAAGGTTCACCAGGATATTGTCTAGTCTCGAGAGTATTGGCTATGAGGAGAGATTGAATAAACTAGGATTGTTTTCACTGAAACCATAGAGGCTGAGGGAGACCTGATAGAGATCTACAAGATTATGAGGACAGAGAAAAGGTTGAAAGTCAGAGGCTTTTTCCTAGGGTGGAAGTGCCAATTACAAAGGGGCACAGATTCAAGGTGAGAGGGGGAAAGTCTAAGGGAGATGTGCGGGGGAAGTTTTTCGTGCAGAGAGTAATGGATGCCTTGGAATGTGCCTCCAGAGGAGGTGGTAGAAGCAGGCACATCTAACAACATTTAAGAGGCATTTGGATAGGAGGGAATAAAGTGATATGGGCCAAGTAAGGGCAGAGCAGAAGGGTTTTTTTGTAGTTTACTTAAGGCATCCTGATTGCCACAAACTTGGAGGGTGAAAGGCCTGTTCATGTGCTGTACTTTTCTTTTGTTCTGACTCAAATATCTAGGGAGAGATTCTCCCAAAAAAGTATCAAATGTGTGTAAAAATGAGTAAATCTTGTTCGATTTTTGAAAGGGTTTCAAAATGAATCTCCCACACTCTGCAATGCAGAGTGGCCGAGCATAAATCATGTGAAGAATCAGTGGGTGGGCCTACTCCTGCCAGAGAAGCCAGTAGCATAGTGCTGGGCAGGACATTGCACATGTGCTGATCTTTCAGCACCAAGATTGGCACGTGTCTCCCGATTGCTGACCAACCCCTCAACACTGCATCATTGCCCCTCGGATCCCCTCAGCCCAGGATCGCTGGTCCCCCAGATGTATCTGGACCAGCCTCAAGCCCTCACTACCCCTCCACCCACCCTGAACTCCCTCTGTCCTGCTGGGGATTCCTGATCTCCTCAAGTCCCACCAGAAATCCAGTGCCTGGAGACTTGCAGAGACCATGGTGCTCAGTTGGAAGCCTGCTAAACAGTTTCTGTCTGTATCTCCTGGCTTGCTACACCCCACCTCGTTTTAAAGATCTATCACATTAAATATGTCTCTCTGCTAAAGTCAACAGTCCAACTGCTAAAGGGGAAATTTAGCCCAGGTATGGGATGATATAGAAACAATAAGGTTGTTTTGATGGGCAATTTTAACTTCCCAAGTATAGACTCGGATTCCTTTAATGCTGGGATTTGGACGGGGCAGAGTTTGTTCAGTGTGTCCAAGAGTGCTTCCTGAGGGAATATGTAGACAGTCCAACTCGAGAAGGGCTCTTTTAGACTTGTTTCTGGGAAACGAGCCTGGAACGTGATTGATGTCCCAGTGGGAGACCATTTGGAGAACAGTGATCACAATTCTATAAGTTTCAAGATACTTGTAAGGAAGGATAGAAGTAGTCTCAGAGTGAAAGTATTAAACTGGAGCAAGGCTAATTACAACTGTATTAGGCAAGAGCTAGGGAATGTAAACTGGGTAAATACACATCCGATCTGTGGGACTCATTTAAAAGTCAGTTGTTAACAATTCAAGATGAGCATGTCCCTGTAAAAATGAAGGATAAAGATGGCAAGATTTGGAAACCTTAGATAATAAGAGAGATTGTGAGCTTAGTGAAAAAGAAGGAGGAGGAACTAAATTTCAGGAAATTGAAAATGGATAAGGCTCTTGAGAAATACAACAAAAACAGGAAAGAGCTAAAACAGGGATATAGGAGGGCAAAAAGAGGCCATAAAATGTCTTTGGTAAGCAGGATTAAGGAGAAGCCCAATGCTTTTTGTGCACATATAAGGGGTAGGTCCACTCAAGGACAATGCAGAAAATTTATGTATGAAGACAGATGAGGTGGTTGACGTCCTTTACGAGTACTTTGCATCAGTATTCACAAAGGAGAAGAATGTAGCGGATGGTGAGTGTAGAAAGGAGGATGTTGACATTCCAGGACATGCTGAGATAAAAAAAAAGGGAGCGGATATTGGAGGTTTTGAAAAACATTAAGGTGGACAAGTCTCTAGGGTCAGATAGGTTCTATCCCAGAATATTGACATTGGCGAGAGAAGAAATTGTTGAGGCCTTGGCCAAAATATTTGTATTGTCTTTAGCCATAGGCAAGGTACCAGGTGATTGGAGAGTAGTCAATTTTGTTCCTCTGTTTAAGAAGGGAAGAAGAGACAATTCAGAAAATTACAGGTCTGTGAGTCTTATATCAGTGGTAGCGAAATTATTGGAGAAGATTCTCAGGAACTGGATGTACCCACATCTGGAAGAGATTAGATTTATTAGTGATAGGCAGCATGGTTTTGTGAAAGGAAAGTTGTGTCTGACAAACTAAATTGAATTCTTTGAGAAAGGGACAAAAAAAATTGACCAGGGCAGGTTAGTGCAGGTTGTATACATGGACTTTAGTGAAGCCTTCAATAAGATTCCTCATGGCAGGCTGATGCAGAAGCTAAAATCATATGGGATCCAAGGTGAGCTGGTATGATGGATACAAAACTGGTTTGGGCACAAAAACAGTAATAAGTTTCACAATATTGTGTTAAAGTCCAACAGTTTATTTGTTTGCACAAGCCACAAGCTTTTGGAGCATTGTCCCTTCATCAGGTGACTCAGGTGTGGTATTAGGATAATCAACTGGAAGTGGGTGGACACCTACAGAGTTTAAACTAGGCACAGGAGCAGGGGTTTCTATTTTATTGGATTAAATTAAATGTTTCAAACAGATTATATTGTGAGCCTCATTCATTAAGCTAAAAGTCCTGGCAGTACAATTTTAAGAGTCAAAGACTAACACATGGCAAATCTGAAATATAAAGATTTAGAAATATCAAACCTTTCTACGTCATTCAAAATCAAAGAGTGCTCTCTATTATGTAGAAAGATATGTCTAAAACTGAAATTAATCTATAAAGTGCATGATGTTGCTGATGAGAACTACAATAATACATTTCAGAATGAATTCCCAAAATAATTTACAGGCCAAACGTAAGAACATAAGAAATATGAGCAGGAGTAGGCCATCTAGCCCTTCGAACCTGCCCCACCATTCAGTAAGATCATGGCTCATCTGAAGTGGATCAGTCCCACCTTCCTGCTTTCTCCCCATAACCCTTAATTGCTTTGTCTAACAGAAATCTATCTACACGTGACTTAAATATATTCAACGAGGTAGCCTCCACCACTTCAATGGGCAGAGAACTCCAGAGATTCACCACCCTCTGAGAGAAGAAGTTCTTCCTCAACTCCATTCTAGACTGCCCCCCCCCCCTTATTTTAAGGCTGTTCCTTCTAGTTCTGTTAAAAGGAAATTAAAGAATAGGTACTGTATCATACTATGAGTTAATGGTAAACCAATTTGCCTCCTAACACCAAGGAAAATCCCTCCATCATTGGAAAGATAGCGACAGAGGACCAGTCATTATGTTAACACAATGGTGTTCGAGATTGGTTAAGGTCCCAAAACTAAATGGCTTGGGAAGAACGCACAAGGATTTAATTCAACTAAACAAATCAGTGGAATATAAGAGCCATCCAATGTCCCCAGTGGATGAGAACCTTGCCAAACTAGCCAAAAAGTACTTTAATTACCAAATCTGGACAAAGAATCCTGGCAACATTTGCAATGCCATTCATTTTGTTATTGTTTCAATAGCTTGGTTTTTGAAATAATGTCCTTTTCAAATATTTTTCAGAGAACAATGTCTCACACTATAGAAGGTATGGAAGCCATCTGACGACATGACTCTATGAGAGAAGAGCATGATCTGAGAGTCACAGTAGAGTCTTACAGGATGCAGGCTTAACAGTGAATGAAAAATAGGAGTTCACCAACCTTTGATCAAGTTTCTAGGTCACATAGAACAAACCACTGGAAGAATTAGAGAACTTCCACAACAGAACCCAGCTTCAAAGATTCCTTAGGCAAGTTCCTACCAAACACAGCAGTGATTATAAGAAGATAGGAATTAGAGCAGAAGTCTTCTAGCCATGTTATGATTGAATGGCAGAACAGGTTCAATCTCTCTTTGGTCATAAATCCACCTCTCTGCCTGTTCTCTATATCCCTTTAACCCATTTTTTTAAAATTGGAAATACATCTATCTCCTTCTTGAAACCATTTAATGATTCAGTCTCCACCACGCTATGGGGCAATGAATTCCACAAATTCCCCACTCTCTGTGACAAGTAGTCCCCCTTCATCTCAGTTTTAAATCTACTTTGTCTCAACTTATACTTGTCACCTCTTGTTCTAGGTTGCCCACAAGGGGAAACATTTAGTCTACATTTATTCTATTAATGCCTTTTAGTATTTTATATACCTTGGTCAGCTGTTAAGACAGGACCTAAACCAACAAAATGTTTTCAAAAAGATTAAACAACTTCATTTGTTCTGAAATCATGGCACATGACAACACAAAATTAATGATTGTAATAACAACGGATGCATCATCTACTGGGGTAGTTTTATTTCAAGGGCAGAGAGACAGCAAGCATAAATCAGGCTACCTTGCCTCTGGATTACTTACAGAAACAGAACAATCATGTGCCACAATAGGAAAAGAAGCGTCAGCAGTAAAATGGGGCATGTGAAAAATATTCAGATTATGTTTCAAATGCAATCTATGGATTTACCCACTAATCCAACCCTATGCTATTACTTTGAACAACACAAGTACTTCAGTCTTTGACAGCTTCAATGAAAAAATAGTCATACCAAGAGTTTCTCAGCTTGAAGTCTTAAAAGACTTCACCAAGGTCATGTAGGCATAGAAGAATGACGGGCATGATTTTCCCAGCCTGCTGTGCAGCTTGAGGCAATTGGGAGACTGGCAATCGGAAGGCTGGCAATGGCGAGGGGGGTGGCAATTACCAGTGCACTAAGAAATTAACATGTGCACCTTCCCCTCTTCAATCTGATGGCAGCCTCTCGGGTGGAATTAGGCTTTCTGTTTCCTGCCCATTGGGCATTTAGTTTTTTTTTGATAAATTGCCTCCATCTTGGGGGAGCATAGCAATCAGTTTGTTGGTCTTGCATTATTCACTCGATAGAGGGAATGATTTCCAACTCTCCTACATGTGCCACAAGCAGCCAATCACAAATACTTGAACCCAAAATTGTCACAAACAACCGTGAGAGGGTAAAACAGAGTAAGAAAGAACAGAATTTTAATCACAGGCATACAGCATTGTTACCATTGCTGAAATCAGGGAGAAAGTCTCAGGGTCCAAGACCAGCAAAAGGAAGGCACAAACATTGAAGAACTTCACAACCAAGAGCGTACAACATTGGGACAAATTTTACTACCTTTGGAGACAGAACTAATAGAAACTTGAACTTACTATTTGGATCCTGAAGAAGAAAGACTTTCCACAAGCACTACAATTAAGCAGAAGACGACCCACACCAATAAAAGAGAGAATATGGAATGTTCTGGACCTCAAAAGGAGATGAATTCAAGATCAGGATGATTGGTCAAGGCACTAATTCTGTGAAGTCTGAGACTTTGTGGTGGGGATATCTAAGAAGATAATAAATAGGAATAAAGACTTGGGGACCAAGATAGAATAAAGAGTTAACATCAGAAGCGTACAAGATGTTGATGTAATAATGGTATCAAATCACAAGACTGAAAAGTAAGAGAGATCTTGGAGGAGAAACTGTAATCTCATGCAGAAATCCAAATGTGTAAATAGTTTCTGTAAATAAAGGGTAATAGCTTTGGGAAATTACAGACTCGAGCAGCATACTTTGGGAGAATAGACAGTACCCAAATTCCCCATCTTAGACCCTGACCACACAACAGAATGCCTTTTTACCTGTTTCCACCTGATTCCTAACCAAGGTCTAATTAACTGTCAACTCTCAAACCCTACTGACTCCTGTGGCCACTACCATGAGGAATTGACTAAAACAAGATTCAAATTGGTTACTGTCAAATGTTTCTTTAGCAATTACATATTCAGGACTGGTTGTGTTTGCTGGGATGTATTATTGCAATTATCTTCACATGAGTACCTCCCTCAATCATCATTCAAAACATTTGAAACTGCTCAATGGGTTGAGCCAGTCCATCTTATTAGAAGCATCCTGCAGTGCTGTTTGCAATACAAGTGTATTTGGCAGCCCCATCACAAAAGAGGAGGTGGGAAAGTATTAAGTATGCTCACTGCCTTAAAAATTTTGAAGACCAGCAACAATACTCAGCATCAAGCTCTAAAGCAGTAAAATATTTCTTTGTACGAAAAAAGTTCAAAATTAAAAGCTTTCTTGGCAATAGCCACCTGCCATTTACCATCAGAATTACATTTCTAAATGCTGTTAGCAGCAGGTTTTTATGGAGGTCAGGCTGATACTGGTATAGGAGACTTCTAATATTGTGCCATCTGACTTCATTTTCATGTTATCGACATTTCTGTGGATATTTCTGATACAGTAACCAGAAAGCCCTCTAAAGTACCCTTGGCACTGACGCGACTGATGGAATTGGTCTCCAATCAGATTGGCTAGGGGCTTCCAATGCTGAAACTTCCTACCTAGTGAGGGATGAAAGGCTACTTGGCCTTTCTTTCTAAATCTGTTCGCAGACTATGATGGCTGTAGAGCAGGCAGGCCTGGAAGAGATCAGCTCTCAGGGGAAAGGTGTGTGGAATGGGTGTGAGACATCCATCCTTTGCAGCCCCCACAATAATCCAACATAGATGCACGAGCTACGATTATCCATAATTCCTTATTTTTGAGCATGTGAACTAACTGGAGGACTGGAGGATAGCAAATGTAGTACCGTTGTTTAAAAAAGGTCAGAGGGATAACCCAGAGAACTATAGGCCGGTGAGCTTGACTTCAGTTATAGGTAAGCTAATGGAGAGGATCCTCAGGGACAGGATGTATGAGCATCTGGAGCGCTGCAATCTGATCAGGGATACGCAGCATGGCTTCATCAAGGGGAAGTCTTGTCTTACAAATCTAGTGGAATTTTTTGAAGAAGTGACAAAAACAGTTGATGAAGGACATGCTGTTGATGTCGTCTACATGGATTTCAGTAAGGCGTTTGACAAGGTTCCTCATGGTAGACTGATAGAGAAGGTGAAGGCGCATGGGATACAGGGCCGGGTATGTAGATGGGTCGAGAACTGGCTCGGGAGGAGGAGACAGAGGGTAGTAGTGGAAGGCTCTTTTTCCGGCTGGAAGCCTGTCACTAGTGGAGTGCCACAAGGCTCAGTACTAGGTCCTCTTCTATTTGTGGTCTACATAAACGACTTGGAAGTTGGGGTAGGTGGTGAGATCAGCAAATTTGCTGATGACACAAGATGCTTGGATTGGCGGGTACAGAGGAGCAGTGCCAGGCAATACAACAGGACATAGATAGGTTGGTAGACTGGGCAGATAGATGGCAAATGGAATTTAATCCGGATAAATGCGAGGTGATGCATTTTGGCCGGAAAAACGTAGAAGAGAGTTATAGGATAAAAGGTAAAACTATACGGAGCATAGAGACGCAGAGAGACTTGGGGGTGCAGGTTCACAAGTCTCTGAAGGTGTCTTCACAGGTGGAGAAGGTGATAAAGAAAGTGTATAGTATGTTAGCTTTCATTGAAAAGGGTATAGAATACAAGAGTAGGAGTTTGATGTTGCAATTGTATAGAACGTTGGTTAGGCCTCATTTGGAATACTGCGTCCAGTTCTGGTCGCCATACTATCGGAAGGATGTGGAGTCCTTGGAGAGAGTGCAGAGGAGGTTTACCAGGATGCTGCCTGGTATGGAAGGACTGTCTTATGAGGAACGATTAAATAGACTGGGGTTGTTTTTCCTTGAAAGATGTCAGCTTAGAGGGGATCTAATAGAGGTGTATAAGATTATAAGGGGTATAGATAGAGTAAATGGTGGTAAACTTTTTCCACCTTCAGAAATGGATAGGACGAGGGGTCATGGCCTTAGGGTGAGGGGGGCTATGTATAAGACGAATATTAGAGGGCAGTTTTTCACACAAAGGGTAGTGGGGGTGTGGAATGCACTGCCGAGTAAGGTGGTGGGAGCAGGCACGCTAGGGCTGTTTAAGGGTCTCTTGGACAGCCACATGAGCGTTATGCAGATAGAGGGATATAGTAGGACTGTTTAACTATGGCTTTTTTTTCCACAGGTAATTCGGTCCATACTTGACCATCAAGGAGCATGCATTCGGCAGGTGGTGCGAGGACAGCTCTTGGATATTGATTCATGGGTTGCCTGGTGCTTCATGTCATAAATGAGTGCTTTATCTGGACCATCTGAAGGGCACCATGACAGCTCAGTGACTATCGCTGTAGCTGTGCAGACACTTGGAATTGGGCCGGTGTCTGCGGGAGTTTGCGCGTTCTCCCCGTGGTTGCGTGGGTTTTCTCCGGGCGCTCCGGTTTCCTCCCACATCCCAAAAATTCGCTCTTAGGCTGATTGGGAAACAAATTGTCCCTACATTTAGACTCTTCTATATTAGGAATAACCTAAAATTAGGATAGGATAATGGAACTGTTACTATATAGTTATGACGGCGGCGCGGGCTCGTTGGGCCGAAGGGCCTGTTTCCCGTGCTGTGTTGCTTTAATTCTAAAAAAAAACAAGAAATGAGAGATAGTATACATAGGGAACTATGGCCCAGTTAGCCTAACAGCGCTGGAAATTATTACTAAGAAAATCATAGTACTACATTTAGAAAAATACAGAATGATTAGAACATGTCAACATAATTTTATAAAAGATAAATCCTGTTTGACAAATATTTTTACTGTTTTGGAGGATGTAATGAATACGATCGTGGGGATTTTAAAATGCATTTGACAAGGTGCCACACAAAAGCTTTATAAGCAAGAGCTCATGAAGTTGGGAAACTATGTTAGCATGAATGGAGGATTCATAGAATCATAGAAACCCTATGGTGCAGAAAGAGGCCATTCGGCCCATTGACTCTGCACCGAACATAATCCCACCCAGCCCCTACCCCATATCCCTAAATATTTACCCACTAATCCACACATCTCAGGACGCTAAGGAGCAATTTTAGCTTGGCCAATCAACTTAACCCGCACATCTTTAGACTGTAAGAGGAAACTAGAGTACCCAGAGAAAACCCATACAGACATGAGGAGAATGTGCAAACTCCACACAGACAGTGACCCAAGCCAGGAATCGAACCCAGATCCTTGGAATTGTGAAGGAGCAGTGCTAACTGCTGTGTTACCGTGCAGCCCACATTCCTTAACGAACAAAAGGCAAAGAGTGGGTATAAATGGGACATTTTGAAGTTGGCAGGTCATGATTAATGGTGTGCCACAAGGATCAGCGCTGGGACTTCAGCTATTTAGAATCTATATCAATGACTTGAATAAAGGGAGAATAATGTATCTAAATTTGTTGATACAAAACTAAATGGGAAGGTAAACTGCAAGGAAGACACAGAGAGGCTGCAGAGATATAAACAGATTAAGTGAATGGGCTGAGTTGGCTGAGAGAGCACGATGTGGGGAAGTATATGGTTATTCACTTTGATTGTACGAATAGAAAAATGGAATATTTTTCAAATCTATAAATGTTGATGTTCAAAGGTTTGAATATCCTCCTTCCTGAAACACAGAAATTGAGCATGTTACACAAGCAGGTATTTAGGAGGATAAATGCATATCAGTCTTTATTGTAAGGGGAATATTGGAATATAGGAATAAAGGGCTCCTTCTACAATTATGCAGGATTTTGGTGAGACCACATCTGGAATAGTGAGCGGGATTTTGCCGGCTATTTTCACCCCGAAATCTGAAAATCCCATTCGAGGTCAACTTTTCCACGATCTGCCACTCACCAGATACAACTCCCATGAAGGGCGGAATGGAAAAATTCATCCTACTGTGTGCAGTTTAGGTTTTGATATTTAGGGAAGGATATATTTGCTTTCTAGGCAGAACAGTGAAGGTTCACTAAATTGATCATTGGGATAAGGGAGGTGTCCTATGAGAGGGTAAGCAAATTGTCTCTATAATCTCTGCAGTTTAAAAGAATGAGAGGTGATCTCACTGAAACATACAAGTCTCTGAAGGGGCTTGATAAGGTGGATGCTGAGAGATTGTTTCCACTGGCTGGGGAGTCTAAAACATGGGGATCATTTAGGACTGAGATGAGGAGAAATGACTTCATTCAAAGAATCTTTGGAATTCTCCACCCCAAGTGTTGTGGATTCTCTCTCCATCAATAATATTTTTAAAGTTAGGATACACAGGTTTTGATCTCACAGGGAATCAAGAAATGTGGGGAGCAGGTGGTAAAATGTAAGCCCAAGATAATCCAGGATTCTTTTGAATGGTGCAGTAGACTTGACGGGCCAAATGGTCTACTTCTGCTGTTATTTTCTGAGTTCTTATTTGAGCACTAAAGAAAATCAATGTTAAATTCTTCAATCTGCCAAAGACCAGAGAATAATGTGGTGCGTGACCAATTCTAATAATTTTGAACACAGTAACAAGGGTTTCTATTCAATGCTGAGTCTGATTGGATTCCACTAAATACTAACTACTAGAAAGCATAAGATCCACTTACAGGGGAACTTGTGATGGTTAACCCACAGAAAAATTCTAGCTCTAATACGCTAAGATAATTTAAAATTGTAAGGTACTTTAATCAATTTTTATTGACAAACTGGCATCCTGCTAGTCTTATTTTGGTGCTGTGTCTCTGACAGGCATGAGCCTATTATGCTGAAGGTGAGTGCCTATGTTTACAAGGTCACTGTTTATTTCTAGCTTTAGGAAAAGGATGGGCATTTGCACTGATCATTTAATCACAGCTGACTTCAACCTGATTCTCCATGCTTTCCCATTCTATTGAAAACTACAATATTCCAACTAGATAAACAGCTGCAGTTTTGTAACAGACAATAGTCATCTAACTATTAAACAGTTGCTATTTGGGATTAAACTACCAGAGTTGTTAAATATATTGAGGAAACATTCTCAAAATACAATAATGCAAGAGCCAGTGTTACACATGACATCTTGTTATCTTGGCCAATTTTCATTCTTTTCCTATGCTATAATTGGTAAATAATTCTTCAGGCTGCAGATGACTGAGATTACTGGTACATATCTGTGAAAATAAGTAAGTTAAATGGGTGTAGAATATTTAAGTAAAAGGCATTTAAGCCAAGAAATAGAATGTTTGCTGGCAATCCTTGCTTATTACTCAAAAGTTTTCATTATATTACCAAAAGACATGGAAGAGATCAGAAGGTAATGAATAAACCACTGCCTGCAAGATATTTTCCAAATTAGCATAATGTCTGAATTGTTTTTACTCCCATCATATCTCCTCGTAGCATTCTCCCCATATCCCTAGAATTTTTCTGCCTCCAAACATTTATAAAATTCCCCTCTGAACATCACTGTTGAATCTGTATTCACCAACATGTCAAGCAGAGAGTTGGTGGAGTTGAGCCACCTTCTTGAACTGTTACTGTCTGCGTTTTGTAGATACACCCACAGTTATGTTAGGTAGAGAGTTTCACAATTTGACCCAAGAGTAATTAAGAGATAGTAATAAGTTTCCAAGTCAGGCTGGTGTGTAACTTGGGGAAGAATTTATATCAAGGAGCACTAGCTAAACTGGAGTCAATCGGAATCAGAGGAAAACCACTCTACTGGTTGGCATCATACCTGGTACAAAGGAAGGTGGTTGTTGTCATTGAAGATCTATAATCTCAACTCCAGGATATATCTGCAGGAGTTCCCCATGACAGTGTCCAAGACACAACCATCTTCAGCTGCTCCATCAATGAGTTTCCTTCCATCATACGGATGTTCAGTAATGACTGAACAATATTCAGTGTCATTCACAATTCCTCAGATACTGAAGCAGTCCACGTCCAAATGCAGCAACAATATCCAGGCTTGGGCTGACAAATGGCAAGTAACATTCACACCACACAAGTGCCAGACAATGACCATCTCTAATTAAAGAGGATTGAACCATCACCATTCAATGGCTTTACTAATGCTGAATCAACATCCTGGAGATTACCAGCAATCAGAAGCTGAACTGGATTAGCCATACAAATACTGTGGCTATCAGTGCAGGTCTAAAACTAGGAATCCTGTAGCGAATAACTGAACTTCTGACCCCTAAAGTCTGTACACCACCTGCAAGGCACAACTCAGTGTGTGATAGAATGGTTTCCACTTGCCTGGATTAATGCAGTTCCACCAACGCTCAAAAAGAATGGCACCATCTCAGACAACGCAGCTGATTTGATTGCTACCCCTTCCACAAACATTCATATAATTTCACTATCTAAAAAAGGAGGGAGGGAGGAAATAAGGAACTACAAACTTGTCAGCCTGACATTAGTAGTAGGGAAAATGCTAGAATGTATTATAAGGATTGTGATAACTGGGTACTTATAAAAAAATGGCAGCATTGGACAGAATCAATTTGTATTTATGAAAGGGAAATCTTGTTTGACAAGTCTGTAGAGATTTTTGAGGATGTAAGAAGAATAGTTAATGAGGAACAAGTAGTTGTATATTTTTGAATTTTCAGAAGGTTTTTAATAAGGTCCCACACAAGAGGTTAGCAAGAAAAATTAGAGCACGTGGGATTGGAGGTAAGATACTGGTATGGATTGAGAATTGTTTAACAGATAGAAAACAAAGAGTAGAAATAAATGGGTCATTCTCAAGTTGGCAGGCTGTGACCAGTACAATACTGCATGGATTAGTCCTTGAGCTCCAACTATTCACAATCCATATCAATGATTTGGGTAATGGGACCAAATTAAATATTTCCAAGTTTGTTGATGACACAAAACTAGGTTGCCAAGAGGCTTCAAAAGTATTTAGAAAGTGACTGGGCAAGAACATATCAGATGAAATGTAATATGGAAAAATGTAAAGTTAACCACTTCAGTTGGAAAAATAAATGCAAAATATTTCATAAATGGTGCAAGATTGGAAAGGGTTGATGTTGAAAGAGATCCGGGGTGTCCTTGTTTATAAGTCACTGAAAGGTAACATGCAAGTGCAACAAACAATTAGAAAGGCAAATGGTATGTTGACTTTTATTGAAAGAGGATTTGAGCATTGCTATTATATTGAAATTTGTGAAACTGCGCCTGGAATATTGTGTAATCTCCTTACATAATGAAAGGTGTACTGTTTACATTTTTCCATACTGTATTTCATCTGATTAAATATTTATAAATATTTAATTTAGAGGGAATGCAATGAAAATTCACTGATGCCTGGAGAAATTGAGGAGGCTGGGCCTGTATTTGCCAGATTTCAAGAGAAAGAGGTGATATGAAACACAACCATATGAATTAGAAGCAGGTGTAAACCATTCAGCCCCTCGAGCCATTCAGTAAGAACATGGTTGATCTGATTGTGTTCTCAGCTATACCTTTGACTCCCTTGATAGTCAAGAATCTATGAGCTCTGTCTTAAAAATATACATTAACCCTGCCTTCATAGCACTGTGGGGAAGAGTTCCAAACCTCAAAGTTTCTTCCCACCTGCATCTGAAAGGTGAGACACCTCATTTTTAAAATGTTTCCCTATTTCTAGTCTTTCTCATAAGGAGAAACATCCTTTCAGCATCCATCCTGTCAAGTCCCCTTTCAATCTTCTAAACTCCATTGGACACAGGTCTAGCCTATCCAAACTTTCCTCATGGCAGGTATCAGTTAAGTAAATTTTCTCTGAACTGCTTTCTATCATGATTGTATCCTTTCTTAAACAAGAAAAGCAAACTGTACACAGTGCTCAAGATGTATTCTCATCAAGACCCTATACAACTGCAGCAAAACATTCCCCCTTATACATTCTATTCCCCTTACAATAAATGACAACATTTCATTTGCCTTCCTTGCTGCACCTGAATACTATATTTTCCTGATTCATGTACCAGGACAGCCAGATCTTTTCTACCCCAAGAGTTCTGCAATCTCGCTCCATTTAAATAATGCATTGCTTTTTTATCCTTACCAAAGTGGACAAAATTCACATTTTCCACTTTATACTTAATTTCCAAATGTTTGCTCAATCACCATGTGTTCTTCACAACTAACTTTCTGACCTAACTTTGTGCCATCAGAAAATGTAGCAACATACATTCAGTCCCTTCATCCAAGTCATTGATAGGAATTATAACTAGTTGAGGCTCCAGCACTAATCCCTGTGGCACTATGCTCATCACATCTTACCAACCAGTAAGAGACAAATTTAGCCCTGTTTCTGATGTGTTAAGCAATCCTCTATCCATGTTAATAAGTTACCTGTTGTACTATGAGCTCATGTTTGCATAGTAATCTTTGATGTTGCATCTGGTTAAATGCTTTCTCAAAATCGAAGTACAGCACATTCACTGGTTCCTCTTTCTCCACAGTGCTTGTTATTTCCTCAAAGAATTCCAATAAATTAATCAAACAACATTTCCTTTACAAAATACTATGTTGGACTCCACCTGATCGCATGATGATTTTCTAAGCGTCCTGCTATCACCTCCCTAGTGATAGATTCCAGCAATTCCTCTATGACAGATGTTAAACTAACTCATCAATTTATCTCACTGAAGTATACAAAATTCCTGCAGGGCTCAGCAAGATAGATACAGGGAGGATGCTTCCCCTGACAGGGGGAGGGATCGGGGATGAGGAACATAGTGATATAGTCTCAGTATAAGAGGTAGGCCATTTACCATTGAAATGGAAGAGGAATTTTTTTAAATTCAGAGGAGGTGAACCATTGCAATTCTCTGCCTTAGAGAGCTGTGAAGACTAGTCAATGAGAACATTCAAGACAGAGGTTAATAGATTTCTAGATCTTAACATATCAAGGAAAATGTGAATTGTGTGAGGAAAATTATGTTCAGAAAGAAGATCAGGTATGATCTAGTTGAATGGCGAAGCAGACTCGGAGGGCTGAATAACCTACTACACTTGTTGCTTATGAGACCTGGAGCTGAGTGTCTTTTAGTCATAGAGGTTTATAACATGGAAACAGGTTCTTCAGAACAATTTGTCCATGTTGCCCAATTTTTAACCATTTAGCTTGTTCCAATTGCCCACATTTGGCCCATATCCCGTTATACCAATCTTACCTTTGTAACTGTCTAAATGCTTTTTAAAATGTGCAATTGTACCCACTTCTACTACTACCTCTGGCAGCTTGTTCGAGACACTCATCACTCTTGGTGTAAAAAACTTGCCCCTCTGGACCCTTCTGTATCTCTTCTCTGCCACCTGAAACCTATGCCCTCTAGTTTTAGACTTCCCTACCTTTGGGAAAAGGCGTTGACTATCCAGCTGATCTATGCCCCTCATTATTTTATAAATCTCTACAAGATCACACACCCTGCCCCCCTCCCAGCTCCCATGCTCCAGGGAAAAATGCCTCAGTCTATCCAGCCTCTCCTTATAACTCAAACCATCAATTCCCAATAGCATCCTAATAAATCTCTTCTGCACTCTTTTCAGTTTAACAATATGCTATTAAAAAGTGACCAGAACTGTACACAATATTCCAAGTGTGGCCTTACCAATGTCTTGTATAACTTCAACAAGACGTCCCAACTCCTATATTTAATGTTCTGACCAATGAAACCAAGCATGCTGAATGCCTTCTTGGCAAAGTCGGGCATGAGGCGAGTCGCACAATCCACCCCCTTCCACCTCGGTTCTCCCTTTACCAAGGCCCGAAAATGGCCATGATCAGGACTGCCTCGAAACAGGCATGACAGTCATTTAAATGCATTTGAATTGAATTAATGGGCTGCATGCCCAACTTTAAGAGCACTTCCCCCTTTGCCATTGCCTTTGCCAACCCTGGATTGGCGCGAAACAGATATGCTCTATAAAATTTGGGCACTCTATCAGTGAGAGCTACTGAGGAGGTAAGTGCATAGCATCCGACGGCTCTCTGCTTTTTGTTGTCATTTTGCTGTGCCCATTTTCTTTCTCAGGTCAGTGGCAGCTCTGAGTGTGTGAGGGGAGTTAGGGGGTGGGGAGTTATTGCTCTGTAGGGCCTCCGATATCTGACTTGCAGCGCGGACCCGGGTCTCAGCACTGACCTTGGGTCTTAGCACTGACCTTGGGTCTTGAGGTCTTGCTGGGCCCTAGTGCACTCAGCACTCTTTCAGCTGAAGGATGTGCACAAAACCCCTCCAGTATGCACTGCTGCAGCCTCTCAACTTTGCAAGGAGCTGTGATTGTGGAGAGCATGTGGCTGAGGGAATTGGGGGACTGTGATTGTGGGGAGCATGTAGCTGGGGGAATTGGGGGGCTGTGATAGGGGATGAGATGGAATTGCTCCTGGGGTCAGAGGAAACAATGCCTTCCTTTTCTCAGTAACACAGCATTGGAGACTTCCCAAACTGACATCAACATGAAGCATCCCTCCAACGATCATCAGTGGAAGAGGATTCCTCTTCGAGACAAATCTGAGACAAATTAGTCACTGGTGGCTGAGGAAAAAGCATTTAATTGCAATAAAGGTGTTTAAATAAAATACTCTAACATAAAAACTTGTGAATAGAAAATTTTAAGGTGTTTAAATACCTTTCTAACTAGTGCAATCCTTCACCCGTGCTATCTCAGTGCAACTACCACTTCCTAATCTTATGTGGTCCTAAGTTTCAGTGGCTCCCAGAATGTATACTGGAGGTGGAGGGGGCCAGCTGCTTACTGTACCCTGTGCCTGTGATGCATGTGATTTGCATCCTCTGGAAGGATCTTGAGGGCCCTGGCCTGTTTCCAGGTGTCTGGGATGTTTCAAGCTTGCCCAACACATAGAATCAAAATGAGTAAAATAGGGCCCTCAGTCTCTGGGTGAGGTTCTAATGTAGCATACATAAACTGTAGTGTAATACTCCAACAGCAAACTCCTGAATTACTGATTACTGATAGTCAAAAAGAAAAGAAAACTGTACAAAAAGTTCAGGGAGCTAGGTAATGTTAGGTACTTAGGAAGGTACCTAACATTACCTAGGAAGTAGGAAGAACTTAAGAAGGAAATTAGAAGAGCCAGAAGGGGTCATGAGAAGGCCTTAGCAGACAAGATTAGGGAAAACCCAAAGGCATTTTACAAATATGTGAAGAGTAAAAGGATGAGATATGAAGGAATAGGACCTATAAAATGTGATGGTGGGAAAGTTTGTATAAACTGGTAGAAATGGCAGAGGTGCTCAATGAATACTTTACTTCTGTATTCACAGTGGAAAAGGATCTTGGTGGTAGTAGTGCAGGCAGACTGAAAAGATTGAGTATGTTGACATTAAGAAAGAGATGTGTTGGAGCTTTTGAATAGCATCAAGATGGATAGGTCACCGGGACCAGATGGGATGTACCTCAGGTTACTGTGGGAGGTGAGGGAAGAGATTGCAGAGCCTCTGGTGATGATCTTTGCATCATTGATGGAGATGGGAGAGATTCCAGAGGACTGGAGGATTGCGAGTGTGGTTCCTATATTGAAGAAAGGGAATAGAGATAGCCCAGGAAAAATTTCGACCAGTGAGTCTAAACTCAGTGGTTGGTAAGTTGATGGAAAAGATCCTGAGAGACAGGATTTATGAACATTTAGAGAAGTACAGTATGATCAAAAGTAGTCAGCATGGCTTTGTCAAAGTCAAATCATGCCTTACGAGTCTGGTTGAGTTTTTTGAAAATGTGACTAAACACATTGATGAAGGAAGAGCAGTAGATGTGGTTTATATGGACTTCAGTAAGGTGTTCAATAAAGTCCCCCATGCAAGACTAATTGAGAAAGTGAGGGGGCATGGGATCCAAGGGTACGTTGCTTTGTGGGTCCAGAACTGGCTTGCACGACAGCGCAGAATCGCTGAGCAGAGACTGATAGCCAAGTTCCGCACACGAGTTCGGTTTCAACAGGGATCTTGGGTTCATGTCACACTATCTGTAACCCCCATGACTTGCCTGGGTTTGCAAAACCTCACTTACTGTACCATCTGGAGACAATACACATCTCTTTAACCTGTGCTCAGTGCTCCGTCCATTCACATTGTTAGCCGCTTTAAGACTTGAGTAGCAGGTTAGGTGTAAAGATTTGCATTCTAATCAGTAATCTGTAAACGGTTTGTGCTGTTTGAGACCAGAACACCGCATTCACCTGACGTAGAGGATAATCTCGAAAGCTTGTGAGTTTACTATCAAATAAATCAGTTGGACTTAAACCTGGTGTTGTCAGACTTTTTACTGTGTTTGCCCGCAGAAGGCAGAGAGTGGTTGTAGATGAGTCTTTTTCTGCATAGAGGTCGGTCACCAGTGGAGTGCCCCAGGGATCTGTTCTAGGACCTTTGCTGTTTGTGATTTTAAAAATGACCTGGATAAGGAAGTGGAGGGAAGGGTTGGTAAGTTTGCCAATGGCACGAAGGTTGGAAGTGTTGTAGATAGTTTGAAGAGAAGTTGCAACATGACATAGAAAGGATGCAAGATGGGTGGAGAAGCGGCAGATGGACTTCAACCCGGATAAATGCGTAGTGATCCATTTTGGCAAGGTCAAATGGGATGAAGGAATATAATATTAAGGGTAAGACTCTTAGCAGTGTGGAAGATCAGAAGGACCTTTGGGTCTGGGTTCACAGGACTTTCAAATTGAATTTGCAAATAGAAGATGTGTTAAGAAGGTGTATGGTGTACTGGCCTTCATTAATCAAGGAACTGAATTTAGGAGTTGGGAGATAATGCTGCAGCTGTCCTGGTCAGACCCACTTGGAGTACTGTGCTCAGTTCTGGTTGCCTCATTAACAGAAAGGATGTGGAAGCCATTGAAAGGGTGCTGAGGAGATTTACAAGGATGTTGCCTGGATTGGTGGCGTGCCTTATGGGGATATGAGAGAGCTCGGTCTTTTCTCCTTGGAGAGACGGAGGATGAGAGATGACCTTTCAGAGGTGTATAAGATGTGGAGAGGTACTGATTGGGTGGATTCTCAGAGGCTTTTTCCCAGGGCTGAAATGGCTGCCACAAGAGGACACAGGTTTAGGGGTGCTGGGGAGTAGATACAGAGGTGATGTCATGGTAAGTTTTTCTCTCAGAGGGTGGTGAGTGAGTGGAATCAGCTGCTGGCAGTGATGGTGGAGGCAAATTCGATAGGGTCTTTTAAGAGACTTCTGGATGAGTACATGGAACTTAATAGAATTGAGGGTTATAGGTAAACCTAGTAGGTAGATAAGATCGGTGCAACTTGTGGGCCGAAGGGCCTGTTTGTGCTGTAGTTTTTCTATGTCCTACTCTCTTGTGACCAGGGATAGCCTCACCATCATTACCACAAAATTCAGCCCAAAGTAACATCTATCCTAACAATGTTCCCTGTAGGCTGTGCAGCCACAATCCCAGTGCATAGTCTGCATAAGTCAACCCATTTATGTTATTACTTGAAACAAGTCACCTGCATACTCTAAAAATTAAAAAGTGGGCTTGCTGGATTGCAGCCCCTCAGGAGGGCTTCCCTTTGATTACACAGATCTGGAAATTCGGCACTCCACTCAATCCCATCTCTACCACACTGCTTCTCTATTTGCTTTAACCTGGAATGACACCCCGAGTCCTATTGAAATCTCAGGTGAGATTTCTGAATTCAGGTTTTTAGTGAACGGTAATTATCACACTTAAATTGTTTTCCTTCTCCAGGGTCATTGTAGGATAACCATCTGCCATTGCTCACCTCAGCTGATTAAATTGTGCAGAGCCCTGTAATTATTATAAATCTGGTCAGCTAGCAATAATGCCTGCAATTTGATATAACTAAAATTACCTCTCTCCAGATGTCCCCAAACAATGTACACTCCAGATGACCTAGAACACCCTCCTATAGAGTTTCACTGCCAGGCTCCCTATTAATGATTTACCTACGCTTTCTAATGCTAAGCCAATTGTCAAAGCAGTGGGTTAATTTGCCCTTAATTCTATACAGCTTTATCTTTGTTTGAAACTCCGAATGCAGAACATTCACTAAATGCCTTCTGTAAATCAAGTATATTAGAGCCACTGCATATTCGTCACCCTCCAATTTAGACACCCTCTCAAAGAATTCCTGTGAAGTACAATCTCATTGTTGCTATGTTCGCTATCCATGAGAGCAGAATGTCCCCGCCACCGCTGTTCAACTGACTGGTTTGTAATGTCCTGATTTAGTGGCCCGGTTGGGTGTCATGGTGATTAGGGAGGCATCAAAGCCTCAGCCGCTCTTCTCAGCAGGGTCTGACAATGGGCTTGGGATCAGTCTGTGCCCCCACCCCTTGGAGCTGCTGCAGCTGCGGGAGCTCCGCCTGAGCCTCTCTGCAAAGGGAAGGGAGGGTCACAGGCTGTTCACCGCTGCCTCTTTCTCCTGTGACCTGGTCAGTTGGCACCAAGTCTTCGCCGGAACCCGGGTCTATTCCTATGTGTAGTGGAAGGAACTGATCAGGCTGATTCCGTTTTTAATCGGCCAGGTCCAGCAAAGCCTCGCCTGTTGCTTCGATGTTCGTTAGCACTTGGTTTTGTAGTTATCCATTGCTCCTCCAAGCCGCTGTCACCCTGCCGCTGCGGTTAAATGCCGGTGGACAGAGTATGTTGCTGTCTGTGAGGGTCCGCTAAACAACCAAACAGCAGCAAAGTCGCTGATTTTAAGTTAGATGCTGGGTGGGGAGCGTGGCTTACTCTTAGTGCAATAACTTCTTCTTTCTCTCACTTTCGGCAATGATATAAAAGACTTGATGTATTTGGTTTGCACTTAATCTGTCCTGCTATTAAACTTTGCTTTAACTTTAGCATACACTTCAGGGAGAAAGATTTTTTTTCCCTGAAATTACATTTTTGATATATTAAGATTGAAACATAAAGCTGTCTTTCCATTCCTGCAATGTCGAATTGTTGCAGCATTTTTGAGGTCTGCCTTATGATTTGCATGATAAAGCAAGTTCCAGATCTTGAGTAATTTTGTCTTTTTAAAAACGTTGAAAATTTCAGAACGACACTCATAACCAAGGGTCATCCAGACTCCAAACGTTGACTCTATTCTGTCTCCACAGATACTGTCAGACCTGCTGAGATTTTCCAGCATTTTCTATTTTTGTTTCAGATTCTAGCATCGGCAGTAATTTACCTTTATCTATAACATACTGGTTAGCAGTGAGGACTGCCCTGAATACTAAGTTTTGAAAGAAATTTTAAAAGATTACAAGGATCTCATAATTGAAGGTCACAGATGTTATAAATGGTGACATTTGTTTATCCTTTTCAAACTGCAGTGAAATCCTTCACAACACTGGTAATCAGCTTTCATTTCTTTAATCATCTGTGTAACTTTGCCTCATCATTTGCTTGCATATTTAATCAGGTAGCTGATTAAATTGAACAATAGTCTGTAATATGATTACTCAAAATTCGTTCACAGGATTTAGGCAGCACTGGCTAGGACAGCATTTCTGCCCATTCCCAACTGCCCCTGAAAAGTCCCTCTGGTATACACTCATCATTCCATTAGGAAGGGAATTCCAGGATTTTGACCAAGGAATGGCGATATATTTCCAAAATCAGGATGGTGAGTGGCTTAGAGGGGAATTTCTGGATGATGGCTTTCCTATGCATTTGTTCCCCTTGTTATGGGTTGGAAGGTGCTGTCGTAGGAGCCTTGTTGAGTTGCTGTAGTGTGTCTTGTGCATGACACACAAGACACAATACAGCACCTGTAGTGTGCTGTACTACTGTACACTGCTCTCACTGTGTCAGTGGTAGAGAGAATAAATTTTCATGGGGTGGATGAAGTGTCAAATCCAAAAGGCTACTTTGTCCTGGATGATGTCAAGTTTCTTGAATGTTGTTGGAGCTGCACCCATCCAATATTCCATCATACTCCTGACTTGTGCCTTGTCGATACTGGACGGCTTTTGGGGAGCCAGGTGTGGAATTTCTCTTCGCAGAATACCCAGCCTCTGACCTCCTCTGGTAATCGTAGTATTTATATGGTTAGATAAGTTAGTTTCTGGTTACTATAACCCCCTGGATATTGACAGTTGAATACTCAGTGATGGTAATGCCTATGAATGTCAAGGGGTGATGGTTAGATTCTCTCTTATTGGAGGTAGTCATTGTCTGGCACCTGTGAAGTGAAAATGTCACTTGACACTTATCAACCCAATCCAAATATTGTCGAGGTCTTGCTGCATTTGGACATGGACTGTTTCAGTATCTGAGGAATTGCAAATGGTGCCTATGCTGTCTATACTGACATCAAAATACTGTGTGGTTAGCACTTAAAAGTAAATCACTTCTAAAGAACCATAAAATAGTTTACTAGTTTGTTGCTAAAACAAAGTTGAGCACTCTGGCGGTCCCCTTAAATGAAGGTTTTTTTTTCGTTTTCCAGAAGTCTTGGAAAGATTCTGTTTTGTCTTTGTCCATTGTTTCTGTGAATTTTCCAATTTGGAACAGGATTCATTTTCAAATAACTGATAGTCCCTCAGACCTTTCCAGGACAAGGTCAGCAGTAAATGCTGCAGGCAAACACAGCACCCAAAGTGCAGCAATCTGTGCACCTCTGCAGCTGGATTGCATATCAGCCTCAAAGAAACACATAACTTAGTGTGAAATATGGAAACTTAACTAAATAAATCACAGCCATCCACAGTTATACAGCACATTGTGACTAGGATGGGAGATTCGTGTATTGTTTAGCCCAATTTCTCTGCAGGGAGTACCATTATTTTAAGAGTTTAATTTTCTCATCGAAATGGCCAATCACTTACCTTCAAAACTGGTACATTGAATAAAAATGGACTTTCACTAAGTTTCCTTCAATAAATAATAAACTTGTTTATTATAAGACAACATTTTTAGCAAGTTGCCAGTACTGTTTAACTTTTGGTCTGGAAGATTAACTGTTTCTTCCTGAAAGAATTCCCCCAGCATGCGTGTATAAAGTAGGATAAACAGAGAAGAATCTCTCAGGACATCTGAGAATTCTCATCAATAGCACCATGGAGAAAAATATATGTATGGATCAATTCTTCTGGTCTTAGCTTTGTAGATCCAAATGCAGCCAAGTTACTGTCAGTTGGAGATTCTCTGACAGCAGGTTCAGAATCTCACACAATTTCAGGCAAAACAGAAAGAGAGAGAGAGAGAGAAAAACAGTCAGGGCAGGGCAGCCTTTCTTTCTCAACTAATTTCCCAACAAGACTGACTTCAAAACCAACCTTAAAGTTTGGCTCTGCTTTCCAGTAAGTTACTAACTCTTACCTTTCAACCACCCCCCTAAGCTCCCAATAAATTAAAGTGATTGCAATTCAAGACAATCAAATAGATCTTCCTCAAGGACCATGAGGTCAGGTGGTTTCTTAGAAGGCAGCAGGTTTGCTCCTAGTCCAAGTTGAACATATAACCATCTTTTTAAAATAAAGCTCCAGGCCAGCACTCAAGTGTTCAGATAAAGTAATGTCTTCCCATATTTAAAAAAAAGATTTGAAAGACATGAATTTCCCAACAGGGGCCTTTAACACATAATAAGTATCCTGAGGCATAAGAAAAAATTGGCTGAGAGACAAACAAAGATTCAGTAGGAAAAACCAAAAACTTTTATCGAAAAGATGGGCATTAGAGAGGCTTTTTAAAGAGGAATGGCTTGGGAAGGGCAAAATCTGCATTGACTCCTTTTGCACAATGTCACAGCAGATGCCCAGTATATCATTAAAAATACTGCATGTGTGGTGTACTTCATATCCATAAACATTAATTTCTGGTAAACTTCTTATGTCAACATTCATCATGGAAACTTTGTCTGTAAACATTTATAATGGATTCAGTAAGTAAACATTTTTCCATGGGAAAATCATAGACAAGCATTTCACCCTGATGGTTTAGTGATGAAATAACTAAATTACTCAACTTTTTTAAAAAAAATCCACTATTCTTTCTAACAATGATTTTTAAAAAATCTTTCAAATAGCATTTTCATCTACAAGGAGTGTTTTAAACAAAGCAATAAAATTACATAAGAATAATTCATTAAATGTATCTATTGAATAACCTTATAATTAATTCCATTAAAATTCCAGTATGTCAGCTAAGAGTTGAGGGTCAGGCAACATGATCCCTTCGCCATCTTCCTACTCCTGGTCCAATGCTTTGTGATTTCTACCACTCTGCTACAGACCAACTTGTGGCAGTTCAGTGACCTACCACAAAGTTATAGTTAAAGTATTAATATTCTGTTCAAGGTGAATCTAAAGTTTACATGGTTATGGCCAGGACGTACATTGACTTGTTACTTTACTTGAAGCTCTATGAGATGAATTCTTTCTCTTTGGTATTCATTCTCACAATCCACCGACAATGGATTTGGTTTCCCCCATCCTCCCGTTATCGTCTATCTGTCTAAATTGCTTCTCAGGGGTAGCCCCTGAAGTTCAGTATCTATGTCCAGCTGAGCAGAACATGAAGTGAATTAGGCTCTTGACATGATGCCTCTGTCACCATTACTTACTTGTATTTGCCATGTGAGATGTGAATCACCAGGTGAAAAACTAACCAACTGTCTCCAGTTGATTTACTATAGTGCAAGTATTTACACTAGTCATCATAGATCAACTCATCCTGAACACCTCCAATTCAAATTTCTGGACTGTCCCTTAAATACAGCTGAGCTCTTGTCATTGTAGGTATACATAGAGCCTCTAAGCAGCTCTGAGATAGAATGCCTGGAAATCCAAATTAATTTAATCAATTGATTTGACATTGCAGATCCCATGATGGAGATCCCTCAATCATTTTTTTCTGACTTCAAGGTCTGGTAAATGGGCATCTTCTTGGGGCAACGGTCAGGAAAGTCAGTTCCTTTACTTTTCTATTCAAAGAAAATTCTAACACACAATGAAATGAATCTATTTTGTTACATTAGCAAGGCTATGTTGCAAGGCTACTTAAAAAGTTTCTTTTAAAAAAATCCTCACATCTCAAACTGGCCATCAGGACTAACCTTTTAAAGTGCTATTTTTACCTAAATGAGCAAATGTTGAATATAAACACCAACTGCACATAATTTTATCATATTTATTTACACCATCCTTTTTAGCTTTACACATATTCGCTTTCCCCTGCATCACAGATGCTTTCCTTCTGTATATTTACAACTAAATCGAAAGCTAGCACTACACATTTGATGGATAGCAACTGTTTTTCTCTTGTAACAATAATTTGATTTTGTTTCTTTCCAAAAGAAATCTGATTATAAAAGGAAAACTATCAAGGCAGATTGCATATATTGAGTGTATTTAATTAAGAATCCTGGGACATGTGCAACCTGGAATGTAAAAAGTCTTATCATTGCATTCCTTCTTTCAACTGAAGACCACCACAAAGACTGTTTCCAGTGCCTGGGATCACTGACTACAGTACAATAAGGCCATGAACTTGAACTTGTACTCTGGTGTTCAAAACTGAATATTTCAATAACAATACAATGTTCATTCAAGAATAAACCTTCAGAGGTGATGAATGAAAGAGACTGGTACAATGAAAGCATTGCCTGTTGACTTAGACTTGCGCCTGTGGAAACCAGCATAAATTTCAACATAGACACTCAATCCAAGGTACTGGTGTGCTGTTACATTATACATTGATGCTGATCTAAACCAGGAAAGTAAATTAATGAAACAGTACTCAGGTGGCAGACCCATGTCTCAAAATAAAAATAGATATTTTGGAAATGTTTAGAAGGTAGGTTAGTTTAGGTGGGCATAATTTCCTTTGATTGTTACTTGCCTTGTGACATAATTAAAATTATATGAGCCAATCAATTCCAAATGTCTCAGTTTGAGCCAAGATGATAGATCTCATGATGCAATGTCAAAGGGCACAATGTGTTTCTTAGAAAATCAAGCATGAAAAGGGGCCTATAATCACCAGAGATAGAAGAACGAGAAGCAATCTCATTGAAACATACAAGATTTTGAAGAGGCTTATTGGGGTAGAAGCTGAGATTGTTTCCACTGATCCAAACAAACAGAGGGGCACAGTCTCAGGTTAAGGGGCTCATCATTTAGGATGCAAGCTCAACTGTAGAATAGATATATGATCAAATCCTGCTCCTATTTCTTCTGCTCATCACACTTTGACTAACTTCAGAAGATCACATTGAACATAAGATTCAGTGTTCAGAAAAGATAGAAAGAGAAACAAAAAGATATCATTTAAAGGTCAGTGATTTCTAATCTTTTAAGTATGGTATACTAAATATCAAAGTTGATTCAGCAGGTGTAAGAAAGCTACACAATGATAGTATATAAGGTATAAACTAAAGCCCATTGCAATGGGAAGATTCTCTATAAAAATGTAGAAAAGGTATGTGAAAACCAAAAAGGTATGTTAATAGGTAACATGAATCAGTCAAAAATATTATAGGAATAGCCAAGTGAGTTAGAGTGAAAAGTTATGTCAGGAAAAACAGAATGGATAGTTCCAATTTTGAGTTGATATTTGCAGTTTACAGAAATGGAAGTTCATTAGAAATAATGAAGACAAGAAGCCAGTATAAAACTTTTAAAGGGCTAAATTAAAAAAAAGGAACACCTTGAACAAATTAATTAGGGAGGTTGTTTAGCTACATTTCAACAATAACAATTTGCATTTCTAGAGTGTCTTTAAGTGCACTAAGGGGTATTATGAAATAAACTATGATACTGAGCCAGATGAAGAGATATTAGGACAAATGACCAAAAACCTGATCAAAGAGCTAGGTTTTAAGGAAATTCAATGTAGGTGGCATAACACCAAGATACGCTGACAGAAATGAATTGGAACGGTTCTATGAAGCCCTCAACACTCTCTATGGACCTCAATCTCTTGGGAGCTCCCCCCTACTAAGTACAGCTATTACCACTCTCATTACAGAGAGCTCAAATCCTGCAGAGACACTTGGAAACCATCCTCAACTGACCGTCATCTATTAGCGATGAGGCAACAGATAGGATTCCCCAGGTCACTATCAGCAGTGCCATGGATGATCCACTGGTAGTAGCTGAAGTCACGAAAGCTGTCACTCAGCTATTTAGTGGCAAAGCCCCAGGAGCAGATGCCATACCCACAGAGATCTACAAAGTTGCTGGTCCTGTACTTATCAAGAAGCTCACTGAGTTGTTCCGGTCCTTTTGGAAGCAAAGATCCATTCCTCAGGAACTTAAAGATAATTCCATCATACATCGCTACAAAAGGGCAATTGGCAAGTACGCGACAACTACTGAGGAATCTCGCTGCTCTCCACACAGAAAAACCCTCACAAGAGTCCTACTAAATCATCTGGTCACTCATCTAGAAATGGGCCTGCTTTCAGAGTCACAGTGTAGCTTCCGCAAAGGTTGTGGGACTATTGACATTATTTTTGCTGTATACCAACTTCGGGAGAAGTGTCAGGAGCAGAATCGTGAGCTCAACACAACATTTGTTGACCTCGCGAAAGCTGACAAGGCCTGTGAAGGATTATGTCAAAGTTCTGCTGCTCTCCCAAATTCATTCAGATGGTATGCCAGTTCCATGATGGCACGATGGCCAGAGTACTGGATGGCGGAAAATCCTCTGACGCATTCCCAATCACCAATGGCGTCAAACAAGGCTGTGTGCCCACACTGAAATTGTTCAGCATGATGTTTACTGCCATGCTGAATGATGCCTTCCAGGACAGTGTGGCTGGAATCAGCCTCAACTACAGAGTGGATGGGAAATCTTCAACCTGAGGAGACTTCAAGCTATTACCAAAATGAAGGAGACTGTTTTGAGAGAGTTCCTCTTTGCCGATGACTGCACCCTATATATTGGTTCAGAGCCAGAGATGCAAGTCAGTAGAGACAAATTTTCCATTGCTTGTAACAACTTTGGACTCACCATCAATATTAAAAAGACCAAAGTCATGCACCAGTCTGCTCTTCATGCACCATACACAGAACCCATAATCACAATCAAAGGGCAGAAACTACAGGCAGTGGACCAATGCAGTTATCTTGCACTCTCTCTCAAGCAGTGATATTGATACAGAAGCAAACTGCAGAATAGCAAAGGCAAGTTCTGCTTTTGGTAGACTGCACTCCACTGTATGGGAACGTCGAGGAATCAGCCAGCAACAAAACTGAAGGTCTGCGGTGCCGTGGTACATACTACCCTCCTGTATGCCTGTGAAATATGGACTGTGTATTGAAGGCATGTAAGAAAGTTCAATCATTTCCACATGACTTGCCTTCACAGAATATTATGCATCAGATGACAAGACAAAGTACCAGACACTGTAATTCTTTTAGAGCAAGTTTACCCTGAGTCCACACACTGCTGGTGAGAGTGCAGACCCAGTGGGTAGGTTGTGTCATCCGTATGCCAGACGAGCATATACCCAAACAGCTCCTTTTTGGGGCACTCTCTGCTGGAAGACGCTCGCATGGAAGGTAGAAGAAACATTGCAAACACACTCAAGATCTTCCTGAAGTTGCTTGACATTGACACAACCACATGGGAAATGCTGGCACAAAACTGCCCTACCTGGCACTGCCTCATCCACAAGGCCTGTCAAGCTTACGAAGCAAGGTGCATTGCTGAAACACAACTTAAGCATGAGCTGCACAAGTGCAAAGTCACCAGCGCAACAACTACAGTGCTTACACAAGTCTGTCCAATATGTGCCAGGACATTCCATGCCCGAATTGGCCTGATCAGTCAGTCTTCGGACACATCGCATCCAGCCTCAAAATGATTAATGATGTCGAGGTCCCCATCAACAACGATGGACAAACAATATGTAACATCATGACCTTCAAAGACTTGTGTGAAGTGATTCACGGTGATCCAAGAATGAAGCCTTCAAAAGTAAGGTTTGGGCTATACGATAGTATGGTACTTGCACAAATTAGACTGAGAGTTCATTGCAATAGGCAAAAATGAAAATCTGGAATTGCAGATTCTAGATGGTATGCAACAGCCACTTATTTTAGCTGGAGTCTAAAACTTGACCTGATAACCCTAAATGTGCTAACAGAGATTTACAAAGTGTCACAGCATAGAAAATCATTAATGGCTGAACAGATCCTAGAGGAATACAAAGATGTGTTTACGCTGTTTGGATGTCTATCTGGCGAATATCATCTTGCAACAGCCAAGAGCATAAGACCTATTTAGCTTCTGCAATGAAGAATTCCAGCTGCCCTCCAGTCAAGCTTAAAACTGAGATAGAAGAGCTGGAAAAGAAGGAAGTAAACAAGAAAGTGATAACTTGTACACATTGGATTTGTAGCCTGTAGTAGTGAAATAATGTGGAAAGCTGGAAGCATGTTTGAACCCAAAGGATCAAAATGAAGCTTTAAACAGATCTCACTACCCAATGCCAGCCATTGAAAGAATTTTGCTACAACTTGCCAAAGCAAAAATCTTCACTACCCTGAACTGGCAAGTGAAGTTGGATAAAAGCAACAGATGTCTAACTATAATCTGGATGCTATTCAGGAGAGACAGTTGGTTGCACAGGACTTTTGACATTTCCAATGCTCCAGAAGAATATCAATGCAGAGACATGTGAATAGTCAGTGATCTTTCTGGAGTGGAAATCATGGTGGATAATCTCATATTTGTGAATGTGGAGACATAATGGAAAAAGCTACTGCTGACCATGATCAGAATCTGGTAATGACTGCTAGAAAGAGAGATCACCAGGTAGACGTGAAGCTGAAGAAAATTTGCAATTGAAGGTGCCTTAAGTACGTAGGCTATGCATTAAGACATCAGTTATAGGCAGACAGCTATAGGCCTTTGCATGGATCCTGAAGAGTGAGAGCTGTGGCAGCAATGCAGAGACCAACAGATGTGAAAGCAGTGCAAATATTTGTTGATTTGTGAACTATTTAGCAGAATGTCTGTCTAATTTGTCATTGGGGTGTGAATCATGATAGAAGCTCAATATCAAGGAGGTGCAGCATTATTGGGGCACAAAATTAACTAAAATCAAACAACCAGAGATGACAATGCCAATGATGAAGTACTAACATATCAATGAAGTCACCTTGCAGTGTGACATCAGTGAGACACATCTTGGAACAACCCTACTGCAGCAAGAAAAACCAGATGCATTTGTATCCAGGGCATTAACGCAAACTGAACAATACTATGCTCACATGGAGAAAGAATGCTTGGTTATAATCTCTGTCTGTGAACATTTTAATTAACACCTTCTTGGGAGAGATAAAATAATAATCTGATCACAAGGCCCTTCAAAGCAATTTTCTAAAACCACTACCATCTGTTCCAAAGCGCCTGCAAAGAATGTTTATCATCCAGTTGTAACATAGAAGCAAGTATATGTACATTGCTGTTGACAGCAGTATCCTCCATGAAGGTAGTTGAGGATGCTACAACAAAATGTGAAATCTTCCAGATTCAATGTGAAGCAGCACCTCAACATACTCTGAGACTCACCAACACACAGAGACATTGAATCTGAAAGATAAGCACCTTCCTCAATTCAAGCAAACTGCCTCACAAGATGCAACTCACCAAGTGTTGCAAGTAATAGTGAAATAAAGATAGCCCAAGAGCATCAAGGACACATCTGTGGTCATAAGAGCATGTTGAGCACACAGAGATGAATTGCCATCCCAAGATGGCATCTTGTAAAAGGAAACAGAGGAGAGATAGTGAAGCGCATCTATAGAAGTCATCAAGGAACTGAGTCATGTTTGAGGAAGGCAAGAGAAGTATTCTTCAGGTCAACTATGAAATTAAAGATCACATCAGCCAATGTAGTGTTCATAATCAGTACCAAGCTAAGCTAGAGAGCTACTGATGACAAATAGCATTCTAGACAAATAACTGATGAAGCTGTGAGTGGACTTCTTTACTCCAGAAGTGACTATCTTCAGTCAAATGAAAAGGCTGAGGTAGCAGTAAAATTAGCCAAAAGAATCATCAAGAAATTGAGCAAACCTAGCACAGACATGTACAAGGCAAACTTCAAGTAAGGAAAGACACTAAGTGTACATATGGAAAATAGTCCAGTTTAAAGACTGTCATGCTACACCCAAACCACTCTTTCAACAGCAAAAAAGCTACTGAAGTCTTAAGCAGTTTCAAGTATGAGTGAAAAAAATCAAGATGAAATGGCAGGAAGCCAAATTTCATTTTGATAAGAATGCCAAACCATTATCATTGAGTATGGTAACACTTGTCAGGGTACAAACCTTCAATGCTCTCAACAGAAGTGACAACCTGGGACATGCTGTTGTCAATCTAATCGAGCGCAGTGGGTGTGAATGACCAAATATACAGGCACATCCACAGACATATACAAACAACTAGAGAAGCCAATCCTTAACTGCAGGCAGCTGATCAGGAAGAAGAGATCTCACCAGCTGCACAGAATATGGAACTATTACCCAGTCCTAGAGATCCACCAGCCCTGAACAATGGAAATAGAACAACAATAGTAGCAACCATAGCAACAAGTGGCAACAATCATAGCAATCTCATTCTAGGAATGAGATCCCCAGAAAGGGAACATCACTGAATAGCTAAAGACAATGTGCATATATACCATTAAGAGACTTGCATGATTTGACATGTGAAATTATGTGCAGAGATTGCCAAGAATAACAAACAGTTTAGTAATGCATGAGAACAGTTGTTATATAGTGGGTAACTTGGGTAATCCACAGTTGCACATGATAGCACAAAGCTGTGTGCACTTTATTCATTACAAAAAGGGGGCTGCTTGGATTTTGAAATGGAATCATGTACTAAAGTGCTATCTCGCTTGCAGTGGTCATGTGAGCTCTCATGAAGAAAAGGCTATAGGCAGCCATGTTATGCTCAGTTCAAATGAAGGCATTGTTCTAGAAACACTGTAGTCTTTGAGCTCACAATTTCAAAGAAGAAAAGTTATATACAAAGACAAAGAGGTTAATCAAAAGACTCCAGAGTTTCAATATTGAAGCACGGCAGCCAATGGTAGAGTGATTAAAATCAGGGAAGCTCAAGAAATCAAAGAGGGGCAAGGTCATGAAAAAAATTTGAAAACAAAAATGAGAATTTAAAAATTATAATAGGGCAATGGAATACTTTTAAATAAGTATACCTGAGCATTTTGGACAAGTACATTCTTGACCGGAAAGCTCAGACAAAATAAGTATGGGCCCAATAAAAAGAGGAAGTTGTTGTTCACTTGGTAACGATAAGAGCACGCAGAAACATGGTCAAAGATGAACAGTGGTGAAAAGAGATACCTGAAGAAAAGATACTGCAGACACAAAACATACCAGCAAGAACTACTTCTGGGCAGCACAATGGTTAGCACTGCTGCCTCACAGCACCATGGACCTGGGTTCGATTCCCAGTTTGGTTCACTGTCTGAGTGGAATTTGCACAATCTCCTTGTATTTGCATAAGTTTCCTCCAGATGCTCCAGTTTCTACCATAGTCCAAAGACGTGTGAGTTAGGCAGATTGGCCATGATAAATTGCCTGTTGGTATCAGGGGATAAACATGTGGAGCTACGGGAATAAGGGCTGGGTGAGTTTGTGGTCAGTGCAGACTCAAGGGACAAACTGGCCTCCTTCTGCATTGTATGGATTCCAAGATTCACCTCAATATTGAGGGAGCAATAAAAGAGGTGCGAACAATTAAAGAAAATGAGAATAAGCACAAGACAGTAAAGATTTGACTTATTATTTCCTTTTGTGTATTCATAAGACACTAACAATGTGCCTCCTCAAAAAGGAAACCTATGCAACCCTAATGACAAACATAAACATGATGGATGCCCTAGATGAATAAAGAGAGTCAAAATCAATTAATCCCCATTAAGGCTAGGCCATTAAGACAGTCACGAGATCTGTGAGACATTAGTGATCATTATGAACGATTCATGGAACACTGGGAAAACACCAGTAGATTGAGACATATGTTAGAATGATCCTTATATTCAAAAATGGAGCACAAATACAGGCATCTATAGACCCATTGGTTTTAATTCAATCCCACATAAGGTAATTGAATTGACTATCAGAAATAAACTTGGGAATGACCTATATAATAATAATCTAATAGCTAGCAGTCAGTGTAGATTCAGGAGAGAACTCAGAGTTGGATTCAGAGAGAAAGATTGGGCCTAATAAACATCCTTGACTTAATTGAGAAATGATATCCAAGTGGATTATCATTAATTAAGTGCAAATAGTGTTCTGAAAGACATCTGCTTTCTATAATTGAATCCATTAGAATATCTTGAGACAGAAACAAAATATTGTGGATGCTGGAAATCAAAACTGATAATGCTAGAAATACTCAGCAGATCAGGTAACATCTATAGAGAGAAAGAGTTAACATTTCAGATTGACAACTTTATCAGTTCTGAAAGACCTGAAGCATTAACTCTGTTTCTTTCTCCAGATGCTGCGACATATTTCCAGCATTTTCTGTTTTTATTTATGAAAGGAATGTCCACTGTTTTGAGGAGGGTATATGTTTTGTTACATTTTTCTTTCATATTAAGGAGATTGAAGAAATTGGTATGGATGAATTTCACTTGTCTATCAACTGAAATGATCAAATCTCAACAGTAACTTTTAGCTTTATTTAGTTGTGTTTTGGGAAATGCAGGACCTTCAGATTGAACAAGCCTGTAACTAAAGTTATAAGTTATGCAGATGATTCAAACACTTGCTTCTAAATGATTAAAATTTATTTGCACCATTGTTGGATAAATATTTCTTTCCCCTAAGTTACTCTATGAGTGCTGTCAATCCTGTGTATGATACCTATCTGTCCTGCAGTCAAATATACACATTTTGTTAAAGTTAAAGTCTTTCCACAGTGAATGTGATCTTTCGCCCATATTTCCCAAATCACACAAAGCTTCATAGTAAGATTGGAGCTAACTTAAAATGTTTTGCGATGATAGAAGGCAGTGCTAGCATCTGATGGAATTGGTTATTGGAATAGATGACTAGCATTCATCACCTGTTAAATCTGTAGTTTATCATTGAGAATCAAACTAGCTGAAAAGACACATAGTTATTGATGTAACATGAAATATATGCAAAGGAAAATAGAATCAACAACTCTGAAACTTCACCACGTTTTAAATACTGCAAATCGACTTTCAAATTCTGATTAGAACATCTATTTTTTTCAGAATATTTGGTTTGCCCAATATATAGTATCGAAGTGTGAAAAAATGTTGAACAAAACAATACATAATTCCCATTGTTCATAAAGCATTGAATAACCTCATAAAGAACCAGGGCAATAAAATGTGCTGCCCCTTTATCACCACGGATACTCTAGAATTTATGACCTTTAACCAAATCAAGAGAAAATGAAGCAAGTGTCCCAGAAATTAAATGCTCACAAATAGCAACACCACCAGAAATTGTATGCATGCATTAATAGAAACTCAGCTTTGCTGAGGAAAGTCAGTGATCAACTTCAAGTTTTGTTCTGCCATCTTCAAATGCAAAATATGATCAGTACTGCATTGATTGCTGGTGTTCACTGCAGTGTCAGTAACTCCCAGAAGAGCACTAATCTCTGTCTCTGATGGCATTCAGTATACTAATTATAGAGTTCAGCTGTATGGCACAGAGGTGGTGTTCCAATAGTAGTTGACTATGCAATTATAAAGGCAAGAATGACAGATGAAGATTGATGCTTTCACCCCAGCCATGAGTAGATGCAGCATTTCGCTGAACTGGTGTTTCACTTATTCACACAAATTATTCCACTCTTGCTCAAATCTTAATTTGACCACAGCTTTTATGAAGCAGCTGAAATTCAAAATGTATATATATCTCACACACACACACAGGTACAATACAGTGATCCCATTTCATATTTTGCACTTTAAATGCTCAAAAAAGTGAATAGAAAATGTTAAATATACTCCTACTACAATCTACAATGGGCTCTATTTCAACTGTGTGATATTTTGAGGGGGTATTCTGTAAAATATATGCCATATTCCAAAGTTAATTGAATAAAATGGGAGCCTTCATGTCTCTTTTATTACTTGATCTTGGTTGCAGACACTTATGGTTCCAGTAGCAGGCCAACTTTTAAATCCCTTATCTCTTGTTCACTGCAGCTGCAACAGGGAACTCCATAGATTGTGTTGTCTGTCTGGTCTCAGAGTGAAGGACATCTCCTTGCAGCTGAAGATGAACTTGGAGAAGGAGAAGAATCTAGTTGTGATCCACATAGAATCCAATGACATAGATCGAACGAGGAATAATGTTAAGTAGAGTTTGAATTAGTGTCCAAATGAAAGTGCAGAACCTTAATGGTGATAATCTCTGCACCGTTACCAGAGCCACACACTGAATGGTATAGCATCAAGCAGATTTGAAAATTAGATGTGTTTTTGAAGGAATGATGTGGGGAAAAAAGAGGTTTTGATTTCATGAGGCACAGATCCCAGTGCTCAGGCAAGAAAGAAGAAGCTGTCCCATTGGAATGTGTTCCACTAAAACTCAGCTGAGACAAGTCCTTTTGATTCATATAACACAGAATATGGATAAGGCTTTAAATAAACAGAAGAGAATGGTGAATTCAGTTGAAGGGAGGTTTAGAAATCTAAAAGTCGAGGCAATAGAACAACGTAGTGATGTGGGTTAAAAACATGTTGAATAGGAAGGACTAGAAAGTTTAACAATGATAGTGTATCAGTGAGTAAAACTATGCAGGGAGTAGTAGTTAAAATACAAAATTAAAAGCTCTTTATCTGAACGTGTGGAGCATCTACAATATGTTGGATAAATAAGTGGCACAGAGCAAAATGGTTTATATATAATCGCCATTACAGAGACATAGTTACAATATTTCAGGGCACACATTTTAAAAAGACTGGCAGAATGAAAAAAGAAGCTCTTAGAGCTAAGGATGGCATAAAGACATTTGCAAGAAAGGATGTTGGCTCAGAAGGTCAGTAATTAGAATAATATGGGTGGAGATTAGGAATAGCAAAGGTCAAAAAACATTAATTTATAGACCCCTTATTAGCTGTTATACTGCCGGACAGAGTGTTAAACAAGAAATCATTTGAGCTTGAAACAAAGGAAATGTAATAATTGTGCATGACAAAATCATATGGGTGAGACTAAATTGTCAAAGGTAGTCAGAAAGGTGACTTTGTCGAATGCTTTCATGATAGTTTGCTGGAGCAATATATTGTGAAACCAACTCGGATAAAGACATTGTGAATCTAGTATTGTATAATGGGGCAGGGCAATCTCATAGCAAAGGATCTGTAGGAAATAGTGATCATAATATCAATTCCAAATGAAATTTGAAAGTCACATTGTCCAATCACCAACAAAATTCTTATACTTAAAGTCAATTACATGGATAGGAGGGGAGAGCTGGCTAAAGTTGACGGGTTAAATAAATTAAATGGTATGTCGGTAAATGACTGTGAAACAAATCAACAAAACCTTGAATTTAAAAACAAAAAAAATCAGAAAGAAAGAACCATCTGTGGTTTATTAATGAGGTTAAGTTAATAATATTAGATTAAAAATGACTGAAAATGCAAAGCATAGAAGAGAGTAGTAAATTTGAGGATTGGGAGTGTTTTAGCTACCAAAGGACTATTAAAAAGTTATAAAATTGGGGAGAAAAGTCAAGTAAGAATGAACTAACCAGGGATATAAAAATAGATTGTAAGAACATTTACAAGTATATAAAAAGGAAGAGAGTAGCTCACATAAATATTGATCCCCTGGAAGCAGAGACAGGAGAAATGATCATTAGAAGTGAGGAAATTGCAGAGACATTGAACAAATATTTTATTTCTCTCTTCGTAGTAGAAGACACGAGTTACAGGCCAGAAATATAGGCCAACTTAACGACTAAAAAGGTAATGAAGGTAGTTAAAACCAGCAGGGAAGTACCGGAGAAATTCAAGCGACTAAAATCTGACAATTCTCCAGGGATTGATGATCTATATCCGAGGTTTCAAAAGAAATAGTGGATGTGCAGGCCATGACTTTCCAAAATTTTTCTGTCTAGATCGGTCCAAGTAATTACAAATTAGCAAACGTAACACTCATATTCAAAGTAGGAGGGAGAGAAAAAAAAACAAGAACAGATTAGTTAGCCTGACATTAATTATAAGGAAAGTGATAGAATCCATTCAGCAAGTCTCAATATTTGCTATGATCCGAGACCCGACCCCTAAGTTGTTAGAAGATCTGATCATGTATAGGAACCCTTTGTTTACACAAAAATTGAGAATCAAGGCATTTGCTCAGACAATAAGGCCCCAGGATTCCACAAGTTTTGAACAAACAATAAATTTTAGGATAAAAGGCTGGAAAGATAAAACAATTTACAATGTCCAACTTGTACTCTAATATCCAGGATAAGAATAAGGTACAAGTGAATTAAGAGGTGAACTGTGGTTAAACAGATCACACTGCATCATAAATGGCAGATGCAACATAGACAGAATCTATAGATTTCGCAAAAACATCCCCCAGACATGAATGAACATTGCAAGTCAACCAATCACAGTGAAATACACACTCTCTTTCTCTCTCATAATGAATTTCAATTATTACCTTCAAAGATCTCACTTGGAATTTGCTCTGCAAGTTACTCCAACTCAGATGGCCTCAATGACAGTGCACCACGCAGGCTTTCAATCACATTTCCTCAGATTACATACTTTTGAATTTCCAAGTGTGCACTCACAAGCATAATTTGGCCTTATCCAGCAAAACATTAAAAGGGTATTTTGGCCTATAACAAAGTACCAATCCTCTGCTGCTTTTCTGAAGCTTTTAGGCTTCTTCCAAATCCTCCTCGATTGCCAGGGCTTCTCCTGAGACCCTTCACTTAAAAGTCTGCTAACCCACAGCTTTTTTTCCTACTTGGAGCTCTTTTCTCTCTATTTCCTTTTTAATTTAATCAGGACCTCTTCTTATCTGGAACCCTTTATTTTGGGACCTCTCCCTGTCATTGCCTGTGTCACTCGTATTCAATGGCATTCCACTCTTGCTCATGTGAACAGTGTTTTCACAGATTTTCCTTCTTGCAAAGATGCACTGGGTCCCAAAAACTTAAAAGCAGCACTGCTCACTCTTGGTCTGTGCACGCGTGAAAACACAGGTCTGCCAGGAGTTGAGAGCTCCTGGCCTGGGCTTTCTAAGGTTTGTAACACAATGCACTTAGAAAATGATGACATAAATCAAAGTCAATATAGTTTTATGAAAGGAAAATAGATTTGACAATTTAATAATAATAAAGGGGAACCAGTAGACGTAATGTAATATGAACTGACTTCATAGAACATAGAACATTACAGCACAGAACAGGCCCTTCGGCCTTCGATGTTGCGCTGACCAATATAAAAAGCAATGCCCCTCCAAACTAAACCATTCCCTTCTCTTCCATATACTTATCAACTAACCTCTTAAACGCCACCAAACTTGGCGCATCTACAACTGCTGCAGGCAGGGCATTCCACTCCCGAACCACCCTTTGGGTAAAGAACCTACCTCTGATATCCGTCCTATAACTATCACCCCTTAATTTAAAGCTGTGTCCCCTCGTGCTAGCTTTTTCCATCCTAGGAAAAAGGCTATCACTGTCCACCCTATCTAAACCTCTAATCATCTTATATGTTTCGATAAGGTCTCCTCTTAGCCACCTCCTTTCTAACGAAAACAACCTCAAATCCCTCAGCCTCTCTTCATAAGACCTGCCCTCCATACCAGGCAACATCCTGGTAAACCTCCTCTGTACCCTCTCCAATGCCTCCACATCTTTCTTATAATGTGGGGACCAGAACTGCACACAATACTCCAAGTGCGGCCGCACTAGAGTTTTGTACAGTTGCAACATGACGTTGCGGCTCCGAAATTCAATCCCTCTACCAATAAAAGCCAAGACTCCATATGCCTTCTTAACAACCTTCTCGACCTGACTGCCTACTTTCAGGGATCTATGCACATACACACCAAGATCCCTCTGTTCATCTAGACTATTAAGAATCCTACCATTTGCCCTATACTCTACACATTTATTATTTCTGCCATAGTGCATTACCTCACACTTTTCCACATTAAACTCCATTTGCCACCTCTCGGCCCAGCTCTGCAACTTGTCCAAGTCCCTTCATATGAACTGTCATATGAACTGACCTCAAAGAAAATCATTCCATAAAATGGGGCTCAACTCGTACATTGAATACAAAATGTGAACTGCTAGTGTTGGTGTCGTGGTCGCAGTTTTGAAGTGTGAAGGAAACAGTCATTCAAATTTAATCAATGGCCCAAATCTCCTGGTCAGTGCTAATGTTGAGCATACTGACTTTGCCACAGTATTTCTGTAATCTGGCACTTGGATAATTTTTTTATCCAGTTTTTTTTTGATCAGGACTGAAACATTGAAGGCTTAATTTAACCTTGCTTTGGGACTGTTGGGCACAAGAAACGCTGCAGAGAACATCCCCTTTTTATAACAGTAAATACCCCACTAAGTTTTTTTTAAATATCCAAGTCGTCTAGCGTGCAAGTCGATAGGTGGATGAGCACATATTTGGGTCGGGGACAGTCAGGTTGGCGGGGGGGGGGGATGTTGATTGTTAATCAGGTGGTACTCAGTCCTGGTTGGGGAGTAATCAGATGGCTGAGAAGACAGTCAGTTGGTCAGGGCTAGGTGCGTAACATTTTCTGGATAGATATGTAGGCAAGCCTCTGGTGTCTGGCTCAAGTCTCCATCTTGAGCTCAGGATTAGAGATCTTCACGAGTGTCTCACACTGCAAAGAACTCAGCCCAAAGTTTAAACTTTCTAGACAATTTTTTCTGTTTGTGTGTCAGGACTTCTTCATGGTCTATAGAGATTGAAAGATTCAGGCAAATATGTCAGGTTTAATTAATGAAATAATTATTCTACAATGGGTCAATTTGGCTTTGGCATCATAGTAAAATACCACTTTGAATCAGGTGCAGCACTTCTGGTTTCACAGTCATCTCATCAAAACAAATCATCTTCCGTTCATTCGCTGAATTGGATATTATGCATTAATGAAGTCATTTGTTGGGCATATCAATATTCATGGATATTTCATCTATCTGTCAATATGATAGGGGAATTCATGCTTTTGCTGCTTTCTGATGAAACATTGGAAACAGGTAGTTTTGTAAGAGGTCTCGTAGTCTGAGAGAATTGGTCTTCTGCTGCAACACATTTTTGGTCCATAAAGTGACATAGCTCTGAAAATTTTGCTCGATCTGGTTTGATTTGGCCCACTTAAGTGTGCATTGCATTTCTGGTGACAATGCAACCATTCTGCAATATACGCTTTTCAAGATCAGGACATTGCAGGCCCCTACTCTCATGGTACATTTAGTCTTTGCCATTTTCTCCAAAGTAGAGTCCTTGTTTCGTTGCACATCTTAAACTCCCATGCAATATGGCCTATTTTGTCTGCTTAATTCCATGCTCTGACATAAGGAAAATATAACTATGAACAAATATTCCTGCGCTAAAAAAATTGGGAACATAGCCTTTAACATGTATTGATTAGCTGAAAAATGAGGGTCAACATATGCTACATTTAGGTCTTAACACACATTGTGGTGTTAAAGAAAGTAGTGTTATAAATCACCATTTTCACTATCTGAATGTACAAAAGACATTTAGCCAAAGCGTCATACACCAAATAATGTTTCACATGGAGTTGGGGCTGATGTATTAGCATGGATACAGGATTGGTCAAGAGACAGGAGTGAAGAGTAGAATAACTAGGGCATTTTCAAGTTGGCAAGCTATGACTAATGGAGTGTCCAAGGATCAATAATAGAATCTCAACTATTTACAATTTAGATGAAGGGACTTAGAATAACATATCTATGTTCGCTGATGAAACAAGGCCAAATGCAAGCTGTGAAGAGGACACAAAGAGGCTGCAAAAAGATGTAGACAGGTTAGATGTGTGGGCAACAAGATAGCAGATGAACTATAATAGGGGAAGTTATAAGTTATTCACTTTGGTCATGAGAATAGAAAAACAGATTTATAAGGTATGAAACTTGTAAATAAAAGGACTTGGGAGTACACACAATCCTACAACTGGAGAATTTGTATTTTGCCAAGAATATACAATTAGCTCTTTTGGCAGTTTACATGATTTTGCAAACATTCCTCCCAATTTCTTACAAGATGACCAATGTTTATGCGACTGAATTTTGCATAAACCTGATTGATATTCTCTTGAATTGAATTCTTAAATTGGGGATTTGATGGGGTAGTACAGAGAAACCGTTTCCTCTGGTGGAGTAATTCACAATAAGGGTGCATACAGCTAGGTCAGAGGGAGTGGAATCAAATCATTTTTTTTTAATACAAATGGAGTGAAAATCCAGAATAATTCTAAAAAGCTATGCATGCCAGATCAATTAAAGTACTCAAAGACTTGAAGGATATTTGTGTATGAAATGGTATGAAACATCTTTAAATTAATTTGAGGACAGATCAGGAATCAGATCAGTTGCAGTTGTATTATGTGCTGTTGAGACCACACCTGGACTACTGTGTATAGTTTTGATCTCCTTATTTGAGAAACAATATTCTGGCACTGGAGGGGATGCAAAGGAGATTCACTAGATTATTTCCAGAGTTGAGAAGGTTGGTTTATGAGGAAAGACTGAGGAGACTGGGGCTATACTCACTGGAATACAAAAGAATGAGGGGAGATCTTATAGAAACACAAGATTATGAAGAGAATAAATAAGATAGAAGCACAGAAATTGGTTCCACTGACAGGTGAACTAAGCCGCATGGCCTCAAAATAAGGGGGATATTTCGGGCTGAGTTGAGGAAGAAAATTCTTCACAAAGGGTTGTGAATCTGCAGAATTCCCTGCTCAGTAAAGCAGTTAAGGCTACCTCATTGAAGGTTTTTAAGGCAAGAATAGATAAATGTTTGGACAGTAAAGAAACAGAGGGCTATGGTGAGCGGATGGGTAAGTCAAGCTGAGTCCATGAAAAGATAAGTCATGAACTTATTGAATGGAACAGCAATCTCGGGGGCCAGATGGTCAATGCCAAGTTCTTATGATACAGTTTATAACAGACCAAGCTCTAAGAGTAAATGAAACTGCGCAAGGAGCCACCCTTATCCTCACCCAATCTTCACAAGTGTTCAGCAAAATCAGTAGCAGACACCTTATCTGACTTTGCTCCTTTGTAATCTAAGGTCATCTGACACCAATCAAGTAATCCAAAGATTAAGAATCCACGTTTAGCTTTACATCGTGCAGATGATTTACCACAAAGTCAGTGGGGAATAAATAATTTACAATGATACTGTCTTAATATTGTAACTATTATTGGCCAGATTAGTTTATGATGAGCTATAATCTGGCTCAGATCATTCAATGTCATAAGTTAAAAACACTAATGGCAAGTTACTGAATGCTGGGTTTCAGCATCAGTGAGAATGGAGAGTGGAGAATCATTAAGCTTGAAGTAATCTTAAGATTTGAAATGATTTGACAAAACAGCAAGAACTAGTTGAAAGCAATGATATTAAGTCCAAAATCCCAATCAGTCCTGGAAAACAACTCCTGTGTGCTAAAATTAATGTCAATGTCAGGAGGAAAATACAAGTGCTGCATATGTTTGAGGTATAGCACAAAATCCTTCACTGAACATGCCTTATGAGCTTTTCCATTTGGGACATAAAAGTTACTTATACAGAAAGAAAATGAAGAGCATCTTAGAAACCGTGTGCCATCTGCTGCAGAGTACTTAATTTAAAACAGAAATATTTCACAGCTAATGGTCATCCATTCAGGGCTATTTTTCTAACATTTTAAAGTTGAAATATGTAATTTTCATTACCTACTTATCCCTCCCCTTCCCATGCCTCAACCTTCTATGATCTTTGATGCGATCATATTTAGAATATTGTGAGCAATTTTGGGCCCTGTATCTAAGGAAAGATGTGTTGGTCCTGGAGGGTCCAAAGGAGGTTCACAAGAATGATCCCAAGAATGAAGAACTTGACACGTGAGGAGCGTGCGAGCATTCTGGGTCTGCACTTGATGGAGTTTAGAAGCACACGGTGGAATCTCGTTAAATCTTATGGAATAATGGAAAGCCTGGATACAGTAGATGTTTCCATTAATATCCATTTCCAAGATCTGAGGGCACAGCCTCAGAATAAAGAGACAACACTCTAGAACTGGGATGAGGAGGAATTTCTCCATCTAAAGGATGGTGAATCTATGGAATTCATTGCCACAGAAAGCTGTGGAGGCTTCATCATTGGGGTGCATTTAAGTCAGAGATAGATAGGTTCTTGATTGATAAGGGGAATCAAAGGTTATGGGGAAAAAGTGAGAGAATGCGGTCGTGAAACTTAACAGCCATGATCAATTGGCGGAGCAGACTCAATGGGCTGAATAGCCTAATTCTGCTCCTATATCTTATGGTCTTATGCCAGATATTTTCTTATAAATTAAACTCTAATTTCTTAGAAAATCTTCAAAATCCAAGTGATTGGTGAATTGAAAAAGCTGAGCAGCATTGAAAACAACTGAAGAAGTGAAAACTAAAATAAGTTCATTATTGATTAAATTTACTCCCCACTTAGCATATTAACCAAAAATGATTTTAAAACAGATAAACAGCATTAGATGGTGCTAATAATATGAAGCTAGATAACTAACAGCTTCATATTAGCTGTTAATATGGATCTCATGGATTTTGCATATAATTCTGTTAATTACTGATGAATTTAAAAGATGTGAATAAATTGTACTGGCTACCAAATTAATTTTTCATGGTTTAATGTATACTCAAGTAACTCAGATTTAGCAAAAAATGGTTAACATCTGTGAGCAAGGGACAAATTTCCAGGAGTGAAAATCTTAAACAACTTCACACTTTCAAACAGAATTCCTTTTGAAAGCTGCAATATTGGATTTATTATTCACTGATTGTGAAAAACTTGTAACTCACATCACACAAAAAATTACAATTTCAAAAGATTCTTCTTCAAGCAAGTTATTGTATGTTTTGGATAATATTTGTTGGAAATTGGACTAAGGCTAACCAAACTTAAACTCACTCTGATCCATAACACAGCTTTCCATTATCTAAACTGAATAATTCCACCTGTCACTGCCACGTAACAGTGGTAGAAGGATAGCATTGCAATGTAATGGAGTGGGGATTCCTTCCTCCTCATTCAATTTTTTTAAAGAAACAAACCTTGGCTCATCCACAGCTTACACCACATTTGCACTTCAGGCTACACAATGTGCTGTCTGTTGAATGAGAAATTCAACTTAATCTGATAGATCTGGATTTCAGACCCTACTAAAATATTATTTATGGTAAAGCTATGCAGTATATCAGCATTTTAGAAAAGAGAACAGAATATAATGAAACCAGGATGCCTAATACTGAATTGGTTTAATAATAAAGCTAAATTTCATTGTATTTTAAGTACATGTATTGTCCATTTGTAAACATTTACTTCACCAATAAAACCAAAAAAAACCTTTCCAGGAGCCAGAATATGGTGTGTTTCTATTGCTACTAAGCAATGTAACTAGTGAATACCAATCATAATTTGGTTTCTCTAGACTTTTGCTTGTTCTACAGTACATGTCACTGCATATCATGGGTCACTTTTATTAAAAGCATTGTTACTACAGTTGGCAGCAATTTACATCTTATCTTACATGATAGCAGTTTTCAATTTTTTTAAAAAAACATCACAACAAAGAAAACATACATTTACAAAGTCATGTTTGTAAACTTCAATGCTAGTAGAACTGAGGTAATGCTGTTTAGCTTTGTGGCTAAAGTAACAAAGTCCTTTCTTTAGAGAAATGTACCTGAATTTTGTTTATAACAGTGCATTACAAGAAAAAAAATCATGAGACAATGCAAATCAACTGTAGTATAAGTCAGAAATTGTGGTCACCCTTTAGGCGTTTTATTGTCCAGATTTTTTTTTAAAAAACATTCAACAGCTGCCAAGTTATTGCTGTGCCTCTGGGGTGAGACCTTCACACTATCGTGGGGATTGTCAGTGTGGACTTTATTTACAGTCAAATCTATAGGCATGATATGTTCTACAATGACTTTTGTCCATCTGTGCTCTTCACAGCAATGTTAAATATACATCTTCATTATTTCTTTATAAGCAGAAACTGCTTCGGTCACTAACAATCACATGCCATGATTGAAGTTTGCTGCGCATCACAAATTACCATTGGTGAAAAACGAAAAGCAGAGCATTTGTTTTAACTTCATTGCTTAAATTCTGACACAATTTTGAACTTGATATCGCTTCTAGGATAATAAATAATGCACTGCATAATACTTATGACCAAGACATCTTTGACATCTGCATAACATGACTTGGAACTTTGCTACACTATGTTACAGAGATAGCTTAAAAAACTATGTGTGGACATTTAATGAATATGTAAACAGTAGGACTACGACTTGAAGAGTTTTAAAACACTTAAGTAACTGGAAATGTAATTAATCCTCATCATCATCATCTTCTCCCTCAACTGAGTCCAACCCCGTCACCTGTGCCAATTCATCTTCCACAAGGGAAGAATCTGCTGGTTTATTAGGGCTTCCTATAGGATCACTGTCATCTGAATTGGCTTCTCCTTCAATAAAACTGTTATCCTCAGTTTTGCCATCTGTCTTATCCTCCTTATCATCATTTGAGCTTATTGTGCTCTGTAGTCCAGCCAGTGTAGTATGAGGAAAACCAGACAAGGTCATTCCCAGCCCAGGAGGAAGAAACATGGATGGATAGAATAATCCAGGAGCCATAGTAGAAAGCAAGAACGGATTGAAAGCAAGAGGGTTGTTAGAAAGTCCAGTGGTGGCAGGAGCTGTGAATGAACTTGAACTTGCATTAGCAGAATCAACTGTAGGTTCAGCATTGTTAATTTCCTTATCTTCATTTTCTTTATCATTTTCTTTATCATTTTCTGTTTTAGATGAAATGCCACTTTCTGTTTCGCTTGGACCCGATGTTGCTGAGGAAGTACTAGCTGTAGCAGTCAAGGGGTTGCTTAACAAGCCTCCAAGTCCAAACATATTGGGCAGCCCTGCCATGCTTGGAAGCATCAGTGGTAGTAAAGAAGCAGGGTTTTTTGCATCTCCTCCTGTAGCAGCTGTAGCAAGGCCTGATGGGAAGCCCATCAATCCAGCTAACTGAAGACTTTGCAAGTTTTGTAAATTCTGCAGGCTCGCTAGATCCATTCCAGCAAAGAGACTGTTCATCAGTAGTGGGTTTATTCCTGAGGCTGAAGCAGCAGCCGCAGCAGCAGCAGCTTTGGCAATCTCACTTTTCGGTCTTCTCCCTCTTCTACTTGCGCCCTCTTCTCTAATAACAGGTCCAGTGAGAACACGGTCAAACATGGATTCTGGTAGGAAACCCTGAAAAGAAAGATCAGTGTCATTGTAATGAAGCTTGAAGTGCACTAAACACCCCCAAATCAAAACACTAGGGACAACCAATGAATGCTTCTTCCCAACATCATCCAGTAAATATTATGTTGATCAACAAACACTAATAGTACAAGTGACAACATCTAAAATCCAGAAGTATTCAAGTATCATTACTTTTCTGGCAGAATTTATGAACCATATTAGTAGACATTTGTTATTCAAAAATCATACTATCCTCATCAAACCAACTCAACTTGATATTGTTTGGCATAATTTGACATTAATATTTGAAAGGGAATTTTAGCAAATCAACTGTGGCACGCTATAATTTAGTTCACAAAAAATGCATCTACTCAATATGACATCAATTGATCCAGTAAGAAAGCTTGGTCACTCACTCATTAAATAATTAATTGTTGCTGAAAGAATACTGAAACAAAACTCTATTGCTAAAGTCAAAAGACTACAATACATTTTATATAGTCTGAGTGAATGCATTCATTTTGTTTTGCCAAGACTGACTCATGACAAGAATAGCCACACTTACAGACTGCTTGACAACATCAGCCCAATCGGGTGCAACAGCAAACTCAGGATTTTCTTCAAGCCATCTAGGCAGATCTTTCATTGGTGGGGCCATGGCACCACCCATCTAACAAATTTTGGAAAACATAGTATTAATGCCTCTTGTAGTGTAAAACGTGGGTTTCCAATTTATTACATGAAACTTGAATGCACATATTTTATACAGATTACTTTCTCTTGGAGTCTAAGAAAATGCAAACTATTGTGAAATAAATCATTACATACTTTCAGCAACAGTTGGCAAAGTTTGAATACAAGTTGCCATGTTCCAAAAACTAATGATCATCACTACACAGAATATAAAGAAATGAGATGATTGATTATAGAAAGAAAGGAAATATGCATATTAATTTCCAACAGCTCCACCATGTGGATTACCATAATGCAACAATTGCCCCCCCAAACAAAACTGTCATTGTAACAATTTAAAATGCTTAATCAGCATCTTTGAAATTTCAGTTTCAAAGACAAGACACTTGAGAGCATTTTTCTTGTAAAAGCCAATTTACAAAATTCACTTGTCAAAATAAAGTTCATGTTGTTCAATAAATTTTAGACCAGTGATGTTAGGTATATACAAATGGCCAAAGTGGCTTTTTTCAGACAAAGTTCGCAGCTAGCCAACTGTACTGTTAAGCCAATTCAATCTAAAACAAAAATCTTAAACAGTTTGCAATGAAGTATTAACAGAAATGGAAATTGGAAAAAACTGGAACTACTTTATTATTATAAATACTATAAAATATCCAAAAAATCATTCTACAAGTCCCATGTTAGAAATATAAAACCATAACACAAAAACCCTACAGCACAAAGAAAACATTTGGCCCAACGAGTCTGCACCAACCACAATCCCATCTAAGCCCTACCCCCATATCTCTACATATTTACCCATTAATCCCTCTAACCTACACATCTCAGGACACTAAGTGCAATTTTAGCTTGGCCAATTAACCCAATCCACACATCTTTGGACTATGGGAGGAAACCAGAGTACCGGGAGGAAACCCACGCTGACATGAGGAGAATGTGCAAACTCCACACAGACAGTGACGTAAGCCGGGAATCGAACCCAGGTCCCTAGAGCTGTGAAGCAGCAGTGATAACCACTGTGTCACTGTGCTGCCCCAAACAGTTAGGTTTGGCTTTTAAATGTTACATTATGGTCATCCTTTATTTACAATATGTTTAAATTGTTTTGATTTATTTTATATTTACACTTGCTAAAACAATTGACAAATCAAACAACCAAAAATTAGGGCTACCCCACCAACTTAGTTCAGATAATGGAGAGTAAAAAGGTAATCTGATTTAGCTCTACTCCAGAACCTGAGCAGAGTAGCACTAGGAATACAATGCATTCTTGACTGCATCCAAGTGAATATATATATAAAAAAAATCGGATGACACTATTCAAAGAATACCGCTCTCCTGGTATTCAGCCAACCTGTCTCCCTCATCAAAAATACCTGCCATCGATTCCACTGATATGTGCATAGGATCTTGCTATACATAAAGTGGCTGCCATGTTGATCAGAATCATAGACTGATTAAAACAAAGAAGCCATTCACCCCATTGTGTCTGTGCTAGCTCTCTGCAAGCAACTCACCTAGATCCACTTCTCGATTTTTTTCTCAGTAACCCTGCAATCTTCTTCTTATACACAGTAGTCACTGCACTTCAAAAATAATTCATTCAGTTCAATTAATAAAAACTTATCTCCCATTATACATATGGCTGGCTTAAGATATTAGCACATTACCCTTAATTTTGTCCTGACTGCTATGCTAATTATTATGAAATTTCAATGCAGTGTAAAAGGGGAGCTACTTTAACACTAATGATAAATTGGCTAAAATAACTCAAATTCTTGCCAATCAGATTACCAATTCTCTCTCTTTGCCCAGCCATACCTTTTTCCCATTTCTTTTATTAACAACAGGTACTCTTTCATCTCCTGTCAATGTGTTTACATCCAGTTTATTAGGATTTCTACAGCGATGTCTTTTCTGTTTAGGTTTTTGAAATGGGGTCAACAGCATTTCTCCACTCTTCTGTGAAAGGAAAAAAAATCAAAAAATCATTTGCTTCATTTGGGTAATACAAATTCAAAGCATTTATAGCTTTGTGAATATATATTTATATAACTGGAATTCCTAATAATAAACAAAAAGAGTTTTAGTAACTTTTCTACTTCATATACTTACTGGATGAGAATACCATAATCAATATATTTGAATTATACAGATTTGGCCATTGCATTAAAATATAAATGTTAAAGGCTCCAAGAGGAGAAAAAAAACTTTGCACTTTGTTCCAAATGATCTAATTCCACAAATCTACACAGGATACAAATGATATGGCCAATATTCCAACTACAATATTCAGTACTTGCTGCTGTGCAGTCATATGTTTTTGATTTTACTCCTGCTTCAAATCAGAGTCCTAATGGCTTATTGTTGAGATATAGGATCAAATGGAAGAATGAGAACGTTCAGAATTTTGGACAAAAATTTGTACTACATAATGTAGAAAGATTCAAAGCGATCGCCGGCATAGAGTAGAGGAGCTGTGTTGGGATTGGGAACAATATCAATTTAAATTTATTTTTTCACATATGTAGATGTCACTGGTCAGATCAGTATTTATTTCCCATCTCTAATTGCCCTTGAGGTCATAGTGGTGAGCTCCCTCCTTAAACTACTGCAATCCATGTAATGTAAGAAAGAAGTTCCAGGATTTTGACACAATGACAGTGAAGGAATGGTGATATAAACTTCTCAGCCAGGATAGTGTTTGGCCTGGAAGGGAATGCGCAAGTGCTAATGTTACCATGCAGTCACAACCTTTGTGCTTGAGCTTCTATTAGTTAAGGATGCCGAGAGAGGAGTCCTGGTAAACTGCTGCAGTGCATTTTGTAGATGGTACAATGCTGCCACTGTGCAACAGGGGTGGAGAAAGTGTATTTTTAAGGATGGTAGAATGGGGTGCCAATTAAGCAGGCTGCTTTGTTCTAGGTGGTGTCACCATTGTACCCAGCATTGATGGTGATGGCGTCTGAACATTGTCTCTAAGATGCAATTCAATGTGAGACAGCATTCCTAATTCCCAATAGGCCATTTCAGAGCGTATTTAAGAGTCAATCACATTGCTCTGCAGTCAAATATAGGCCAATGCATGTAAGGATAGCATTTTTCCTTCCCTAAAGGACATTAGTGAGCGAAATGGATTTATATGACAATTGTTTCATGGAGCAGGGAGGATATACAAAGGCAGTTCAGGGAGTTGGGAGGTAGGCTGAAGAGCAGGGCCTCCAGGGTGGCGATCTCAGGGTTGCTACTAGGGCCAGGAGAAATGAGATCCTACAGCTGAATGCATGGCTGAAGGATTGGTGTAGAGCAGAGGGTTTCATATTTGTGGATAACTGGAAAGTATTTGTGAAAGAAGGGCACCTGTATAGAAGAGAAGGGGAACACTTAAATGGGAAGGGCGTGAATATCTTAGCTGGGAGGTTAGCTGGAGTGTTTCGGCAGGGTTTAAACTAATACAGCTCGGTAGGGAGTGAGATGGGAGATAGAGTAAGCTTGGATGAGAAGAAATACACCAGGAGAAGGAGGTTCCAAGGGGGCTTGGAGGTCTGGAATATGTCTGTTTCAGTGCGAGGAGCGTAACAGGAAAAATGGATGAACTTACGGCCTTAATGTTTGCGAGGAACTTGGATGTAGTTGCAGTGATGGTGACGCGGTTAAAGGAAGGAGAGCAGTGGCAGCTGAATATTCCTGGGTATAAGTGTTTCAGGCGTGACAGAGGAGGGTCCAGAAGAGGTGGGGGAGTGGCGTTGTTAGTTAAGGAGAGCATCACAGCAGTGCAGAGAGAGGACAATACAGAGGAGTTAGGGTGGAGTCGCTGTGGGTGGAGTTGAGGAATAGAAAGAGGGCGATTACTATGCTAGGGGTGTATTATAGGCCACCCAACAGCCCACGGGTAGTTGAAGAAGGCATATGTAAAGACATTTTGGATAGGTGCAGAAAGAACAGAGTCGTTATAGTGGGAGATTTTAGTCTCCCTAGGGTGGATTGGAAAGTACCTAGAGCTGGGGGTTTGGACGGGCAGGAATTTGTAAAATGTGTACTGGAAGGATCATTGGAGCAGTATGTGGCTAGCCCGACTAGAGAGGGGGCTATATTGGATTTAGTTCTGAGTAACGAGCCAGGGCAGATGGTTGATGTTGTAGTAGGGGAACATGTGGCTAGTATGACCATAATTCTGTCTACTTTAGGATACAGATGGAAAAGAATGCTTGTTGCCCTAGGGGCAAGGTGCTGAATTGGGAGAAGGCTAACTACGGTGGGATTAGGTAGGAACTTATGGAAACTGATTGGGAAATATCCATACCGAGGGAAGAAGTGTTAGAGCTTCTAGGTAGCATTAAAACTGATAAATCTTCGGGGCCTGATGGCATTTATCCCAGGCTGCTTAGGGAGGTGCGAGGTGAAATTGCTGGGCCTCTGACGCAAATCTTTGTCTCTTCTTTGGACACAGGTGAGGTCCCACAGGACTGGAGAATAGCTAATGTTGTACTGTTGTTTAAAAAGGGTAGTAGGGATAACCCTGGAAATTATAGGCCGGTGAGTTTCAATCAGTGGTAGGGAAGCTGTGGGAGGGGATTCTTAGAGATAGAACGTATAGGCACTTAGAGCATTGCGATCTGGTTAGGGATACGCAGCATGGCTTTGTTAAGGGGAGGTCGTGCCTTACGAATCTGGTAGAATTTTTTGAGGAGGTGATGAAAACGGTCGACGAAGGGCGAGCCGTTGATGTCGTCTATATGGATTTCAGTAAGGTGTTTGACAAAGTCCCTCATGGGAGGTTAGTTGAGAAGTCAAGGCTCATGGGATACAAGGACAGGAAGCTAGATGGATAAGTAACTGGCTTGGTAATAGGAGACAGAGAGTAATAGTGGAAGGGTGTTTTTCTAGCTGGAGGTCGGTCACTAGTGGTGTGCCGCAGAGCTCGGTACTGGGACCTCTTCTATTTGTAATATATATAAATGACTTGGAAGAGGGAGTAAGTGGAGTGATCAGCAAGTTTGCAGACGATACAAAGATGGCTCGACTTGTGGATAGTGAGGAGCACTGTCAGGCGATGCAGCAGGACATAGGTAGGCTGGTAGCTTGGGCAGATAGATGGCAGATGGAATTCAATCCTGATAAATGTGAGGTGATGCATTTTGGGAGAAAGAATGTGATAAAGGGTAGACCTATTAAGAGTATAGAAACGCAGAGGGACCTGGGGGTGCAGGTGCACAAGTCTCTGAAGGTGGCAGAGCAAGTGGAGAAGGTTGTGAAGAAAGCATATGATATGCTAGCCTTTATAGGAAGGGGTATAGAGTACAAGAGCTGGCCTTTAATGTTGCCATTGTGTAGAACGTTGGTTAGACCTCATTTGGAATACTGTGTCCAGTTCTGGTTGCCTTACTACTGGAAGGACGTGGAGACTCTGGAGAGAGTGCAGAGGAGGTTTACCAGGATGCTGCCTGGTATGGAAGGTCTGAGTTACGAGGAGAGATTAGGCAAATTGGGACTGTTTTTCTTAGAAAGACGTAGACTTAGAGGAGATCTAATAGAGGTGTACAAGATTATGAGGGGTATAGATAGAGTAAACAGGGTTAAGCTTTTTCCTAGGATGGACTTGAATAGCACAAGGGGTCACAGGCTTAGGGTGAGGAGGGTAAGGTATAATTTGGATGCTAGAGGGAGTTTTTTCACACAGAGGGTGGTGGGGGTATGGAATGCTCTGCCAAGTAAAGTGGTGGAGGCAGGCACTCTGGAGTTATTTAAGAGATACTTAGATGGGCACATGAACAGAATGGGAATGGAGGGGTATAGAAAACTGATTTAAAATAGGTATCATGAGCCTTGGGAGACCCTGGGAAGTGTGTAAACAGACGATGATATTGATGTATTTGTTTTTATCCTACAGATGCTTTGGTCTGCCTTGTTGTCTAACAAGGGGTGTACACGCGATGGATAGTGAGAGGGCTGCTCTTGGATTTTTCGAGGGTATCCTTGTGCTTCATGTCGTTAGTGTACGCTTGACCTGGACCATTTAAATGGGCAACGCGACAGCTCAGTGACTATTGCTGTGCTGTGCAGATACATGGATTTAGGTCTGTGTCTGTGGGAGTTGTGCATTCTCCCTGTGCTTGCGTGGGTTTCCTCCGGGTCCTCCAGTTTCCTCCCACATCCCAAAGATGTGCTCTTAGGCTAATTGGCAGAACAAATTCTCCCTAAATCATCTCAAATTTGGTTTCAATCCATAGATCTATAAACATAGTCAGGGATGACGGGTAGAGGTGGGAATATCGAGGTGGCGGCGCGGGCTCGTTGGGCCGAAGGGCCGGTTTCCCATGCTGTTTTGTTCTTTGACACTATTACTGAGATTAGTTTTTAATTCCAGATTTATTAATTGATTTTAAATTCACCGCTGCTATCGTGAAATTTGAACCAGAACATGAGCTTGGGCCTTTGGTTACACATATCACCACTATGCTGCCACCTTCCCCAAATTCAAACTTCAAACCACGACTGAAGAAACTGGAAAGCATTATCTCAAGAATTGATTTTTTTTAACCTCACAGCACTATCTTCCATATAAAATTGGTGACTATGATGAATTTTTGTAAACAACCAATTCAGCAGCTAGATGAATCATGGTAATCTGAATGGAAAACAGCTTCAACTCGAAGCTATCAACATTAACTGGCTGCATTAGCTCCTGTGTTACAAATGAAACAAAATCTTAGGATCAAATTAAACTGCCCAGATATTACAACTTCAATGAATGCAGATTATGGCAAGTTTGCAAACGGTATAATTTTGCATGAATGCTTCAGTGTTTTCACCCATGTCATTGTTAACACTAGTAAACCATAGCTTTGTGAATTGTTGCAACAAGTCTTGTGGAATTGAGAACAGTAGAATTGTATTTACACACCTGATATATGGCTGGTAACAAAGAATGATACATTTTATATTTCATTTTTGTACAAGACCTTGGTCAGGCTTAACTGTATCTTTGGTCTCCACACATGAAAAGTGATATTGAAGCATTGGAAAAAGGAGCTGCTCGGCAAATTCCCAGCATAAAGTATTTTACCTCATGATAAACTAAAACAGTTGGGACTGTACATTTTAAGGGGATGTAGACTTGCAAATTATCTTACAAGCCTCAATCAAATCATAAAGGGAATATTGTGATCCAGTTGACAGTATATTCTAATTGAACAGATCAAGGACCAAGTGTCACAATTTGAAGCTGCATGAAGCTAGATCTAGGTTAGTTATCAGGAGGTGTTCCTTTACCCAAAGAACAGTGGACCTTGGAACCAGAGGTCATTGCAGTGGATGTTTCAAGCAAGAACTAGATCCATTCTGGTTGTGACATACATCATCTTTTACTAAAAATAAACATTGCAGGGAATTCTAGACCGAACTGATCTCCTGGACTGGTTTTTGATCACCTAGGAGGATCAAAGTTGAACATCTCAGGATATTCCCCCCTGAAATTGGCCTGGGATTTTGTATGTTTTTGTCTCTCCCACATGATCACATGGTCTTGATGAATGGAGAATGTATATATTGTGATGCACAAGATATATGCAACAGACTAGTTGAACTAGAGTGTCTTTAACATTCAATCATTGCTCACGTATTGATATGGTCAATAGACATCTTTCTGTGTTGTGATAGTTGAGAGGTTGGTGAGAAAAGAGAAAAGTAAACTCGTACTGCTAAATAAAAAGACTTTGTTTGAATGGCACCATTCACAACAGCACTCACCATTGTATTCATGATTTGAAATTCTTGGATCTCCAGTATTTACGTGTGTAAACCATATTTGACATTAAGTTTGAACCTTATGCTGTGATTCTGAGTGTAGCTCCAAAATAATCTAATGTGTGGAATTGTGGCCCTACTCCATAAGATTCCCACCTCTGTTAGTTAGGACTAAACTTAATAGTTAAACCACTGGTCTCCAAACCAAATCCAAGTAGTCTGCAAGGTGATTCAGTTTCTGACCTTACTGTATACTGGGGGGCAGATTCTGCAATCTATGCTTTTCTCTTTTCCCCTATAATTGACAACTTACTGGTATGTTGTATATTTCACAGTAATAGACATTTCCTGAAAGTATAGCATAGCTTTCCTATTGCTACTTGACACATCTTTTGAAAATCAGTATTAGAGTTCCCAAGAGTGCTTTATTGTCTACATACAGTGTCAAAGGAAAGTTTAAAAAGGACTGATGCTTTCTGAAACCTACAAATATTGGAACGGAGGTTTGAAAAGAAATATGATTTGGATGAAGGTCTGAACATTTCTTCAAATTAATGGAAATAAACAATTCTACATACATACTTACTTGCACAATATTTGGAATGTTATGGAGATTAAAGTGAACATATTTAACATTAGTCCACTTCAAAAATTCAAGATGTATTGTTTATTCTAGTAGTAATAGTAGTCACAAACACAGAAGCAAATTTTAATACTAAAAACTGGAAAATCTAATTATAATCTATACATGGGGAAATTCAGTACAAAAACATACTCATCAATATGTGTAAATTTCTATGATAAACAATACTATTCTTTGGACATACCATGTAAATATCTGCATTGCTATACTTACTGGTACATAACTAGGCATATCCACAGTATAAGCTGGATGAACTTTCAGCCACTCCACCAAATCTTTATTTTTGGGGGCTTCTTCTCCCACCAGCCTGGTTCCATCTTCTAAATTAATAACAGGGATGCGTGCTTCAGGGTCCAACTGACCAGGGGATGGAATGTTTCTTGGTTGTGACGCTGACTGTGTGCTCTCCTCAAAAGCTTTGGTCACTTCCGCATCGTCCTGAAATTCAAAATGCATCATTAATTTTACAAACCGCTAATTCCCTGCGCCATCAGGGGCTTTATGTATGAATACCCAGGCAGACATTTCAGCAAACAGAATACTTTCATTCTTATATTGCCATGTCCAAATTCTCCATTTTTACAGAAGACATCAAGGTTGTTATTTTATGACTTCAGCACAATACATGTCAGTGACCTTAAACCACTCAGCAGCTTATGGGGCTTGGCTTTATTTGAGATTAAACCTCAATTATCTTATCAAGAGTCTTGAATATTTCTCAGTACAAAGGCGATTTCTATTTTCATTGAATCAGTTCTATGAATGCAATAATATAGGCATTTCTGTATTTATGAGAGTGATTTGGGAAGGAGAAGTAACAAAAACAAATGGCAATCTAACTCAGGAAATTATTGAGCACAAAGAACAGTACAGCACAGGAACAGGCCCTTCAGCCCTCCAAGCCTGCATCGTTCATGTGCTCAACTAGACCATTCGTTTGTAGATCTCTATTCCCTGTTTGTTCATGTGGCTAAGTCTTAAACGATTCCATTGTGTATGCCTCAACCACCTTGCTTGGCAGCGCATTCTAGGCCTCCACCACCCTCTGTGTAAAATACATCCCCGACATCTGTATTGAACATTGCCCCCTTAACCTTGAAATTGTAACCCTTTGTGTTTGTCACCACCAATCTGGGAAAAAGCTTCCCACTGTTCACCCTATCTATGCCTTTCACAATTTTATACACTGCTATTAGGTCATTCCTCATCCTCTGTCTTTCCAGGGAGAACAACCCCAGTTTGCCCAATCTCTCCTCATAGCTAAGACCCTCCATACCAGGCAACATCCTGGTAAACCTTTTCTGTACTCTCTCCAAAGTCTCCACATCCTTCTGGTAGTATGGCAACCAAAACTGGACGCAGTATTCCAAATGTGGTCTAACCAACGTTCTATATAGCTGCAACATCATATGCCAACTTTTATACTCTATGCCCCGTCCAATAAAGGCAAGCATGACATATGCCTTCTTCACGACCCTCTCCACCTATGCTGTCACCTTTAGGGATCTGTGGACTTGCACTCCCAGGTCCCTCTATGTTTCTATACTCCTGATGGTTCTGCCATTTGTTGTATTGCTCCTCCCTATATTATATCTGTACCAAAGATTTGGGGTGTAACGCCCCCCCCCCCACTCCCCTCTCTAAAAACCCATCTGAAACCAGACTAAGTTAGCAGAAATGGAAAAAATAGGTTCTGGGTTCATACCTCAGAGAACATCAATTTAAACCCAATCAAGACAATTTGAGAATTTGAATTGCTAAAACCAAAACTGAACTAAAAACCTAAGACCAATAAACTTTTGTGAAGTTGTCAAATTGCCCTAAAATCTAACCACTGGTTTTTATTCTTCTTTAGGGGATACAATCTGCTGCCCTTTCCTGGCTTGGGCTATGTGCAATCCAATCCGACAAAGGGCAGCGAAGCATCGGTCACATTAAGTCACTTTGTAAGTCACCGAATTGTGAAGGCCTATCTGTAATTTCCCAGCGTACAAGGATGAGCAATAAATGCTAACTTTGCCAGCAATGTCCATTTCCCCTGAACAAATTAAAAGACAAATAATACATGCCAGCTGTTATCTCAGTATGTTTGGCCAATACTATTGAAGCGGAGTTCAACAAAATATTTGCATGTTTTAATACCAGCTGATGCCACTACTGGTACTCAGCTTACTTACCACACTTAATGATGTCCGTTTGTTATTCATAAATAGGAGATCAAGACCCTCAACATTTTTCCTTCTTCCTCTTCTCCTTTTTATTGGCATTTCCCCATCAACTAGTGAACCATTTATCATAAGTCCAGTTGGTGTTCGTGAAAGACCTGCTTGCAGCATTTCTATGTGGGCTTTATAGGCATCAGATACTGGCACAGAGGCATTCGGCAAAACATACTTGGAATTAACAGAAAGGTTACTGACTGAGGTAGAACTTTTTGCCTCTCTGGAGGCTTTTGATAAGTCCACAGCTCTCTCCTGTCCACTGTCTGAGGCTGCTTGGGACTCACGAAGCTGAGCTACCATCTCCATCAGGTTTCTTCTCCTTGCAGCTCGCTCAGCTTCTATTTCAATCTTCTTTCGTCGTCTCCTGCGTTGCCTTGGAACTGACAGGTTCAATACATCATCCTGCAGTGAGAGAAAAACAGACTCTGCATTTAGAATCCAAAATCTTTTCCTATTCAATACAAAAACTATTCCCACTCAGTCCAAAACCTATTCCCATTCAGTACAAATTTGTTTCTTCCACTTTGAAAATGCAAGGTCGTTCTAATGTTTCATTAAAAAAAAAATCACCGATTAGCGAAGAAAACATCTGAAATAAAACTTTCTGCACCAAATCTCTTCTGATCAAATATGGAAAAATGAACGTCAGCAAAAAAGTTTTCATGCCAGAGTACTTTTGAAGCAAATGAATTTCTCAATGGAGAGCAATGGAATCTTTTTAAAAGGTACCACTGAGTAATTAAGTTGTGACCTTCATAATGCAACTATCGCTGCCTTCCATTAAAGGATACCACAATTTTAATTTAAACACAAGAGTCCAAATAAACGAATGACATTAGCCCCAATCCTTACACCATCTATAGTTTAACAATAATCTTACTTTTTGCACTGCTTGTCATTTTTGTTACTGGATCAAGCCTTTTATTATAAACTGTCACCATTTACAGTGACTATTGCCCATAGTAATATGCTATGGTTGTGGGGCCCTCCTACCAGTGGTAGGAGGTCTCCCCTAACTCCTTGGATTTTGATGCTAAGAGTATCTGGTATTCCAAGGCAATGCAGGTGACAAAACACCACCAATTTTGGCTTCACAATTATCATAACCATTACAATTAATGAATAATATAAAATCAAAACTGAATTACATTTACTTGTTTTGGTCCAATTATACCTGCCCTTGAACCTCATAGCTTGAAGACGGCACTTGGTTCTGTGGCCATGTCACACCATGGGAGATTGTCTAATATTTTTACATGCAAACACTCAAAAAATGCTGCAACATTGGAGAATCCTACCCTATCTCATTTGTCTTAATGTGCTGCTTATGTGAATGGAGAATTTGACACAGACAAAACTCCATTCATTGTAGTGGCACAGCAGAATCCCAGTCGCAGATGAGGTCAGAGGTTTCTAGCAACAATGTTCAGCATAAAATGTTAGGATTTGAAGGAAAATCCTGAAATTAGAACATACAACTTTGAAAAATGTCAAAACTTGATGCTAAGTTAATGGAGCTGGATTAAGTTTTGTACTTTATGTAGCATGGAAAACAGTGATTTGTATTGTTCCAAACAAACACACTCCAAGATATCTTTAATTTAAAGTTCCTGTTGGCATGAAGGGTTTTTTTTTGCTTCATTGTGGTCAGTAAGGTGAGGGATGGTGGTACTGGAGAAGACATCCCAATCTAACTTCTGGCATCAATCTTCCAGGTCATTAATTAGACGGCGTTTATACCAACAATGTTAAAAATATTAATAAACCACAAAAGTGACTGAGTACTCTCAACTTATAGTTCATGCTCGAAAAGTCAACATTCAATTTTGTCATTCTTCCCCCTCCACCAATCAAGAGCCCACTTCCTTGTATAAATTGGAAGAGGGTGGTGTGTTTCAAAAGAAAACCACTGAAGTGTAGTTTACCACTGAAAATAAAATGCAACTTCATTTCTCTGCTATATATCATTTCAGGTTTGCTGTTCCATTTATTTGACACTGTGCAGCTATAATATGAAAACACCTACCCTTGATACCTGAGGAGAACCAGCTACATCTTCACAGGCACTGAAGCTCCCTTGACCTACTATGGAGAGTTCTGTAAAACTTCTCCTTGGCAAAGGGCTTTCCACTGATGTGGGTGTATAGTTGATCATGCCATGAAAATCAAAAGGCTGACGCCGATTTATAGGCCACTTTCCCTTGACCACTGCTTCACATATATTGTCCAAACGATTAATCATTACACGATCCTGAAATGCAAAATGTAATTGTTAAAATAGATATTCTTGGAACAGTGGCGCCATTAAGGTTTTAGTAAACATTTACTTAAATCACAGAGTATGTGTGTAGCTGCAGTGAAATCAGGAATTTTACATGCTAATGTTTTAGTAAAGTGCAACAAGCACCTGGATTACAAACACGTCATACAATTATAGATTTTGTCTTTTAAAACTTAGGTGTACCCGTGGAGAGCATTTTGCACTATATAACCAGAGTACATTGTTCAAGCTTGCCTGTATAGCAATAATTTAAGTCCAAATAGATTTAAAAAGGGTGATCCTAATGATTAACCCATAACTTCTTTGAGGTTATAGTGGGACTACAAGGATTTCACAGGGAAAAAAATAAATAAGCTAAACCTGCCTGGAAAATTTAACAAAAACCCATAAGAGTCTGGTGATCAGTTAACTGGTAGAAAGCAAAGACTTCATTAGATTTTGAGGTGTTGTTGAGCATAGTCTTACAGGTGTCAATTTCTATACCCTTCCATTTGCAAGAAATTTGCTGACATTTAAATAGGAAGATGAGTAGAGGTTAGCTATTCAATTGAACAAACAAATTAAATTTAAAACCAATAACTGAAAATTATTGAAAGCATGTTAGAAAGTATGTGAAGTATTTTAACTAGAGCTGGATTAGTATAGGGGATTCCAAGTTACCAGGGTCATTGACAACATCCAGATATTGTAGCAAAGCACTTAAAATAGCAAATAGAATAGACATTTAGCCTGAGTAATAGAATATATTTCTATAGATGCTATGCTAGGCACTTGTGATACAGGGCTCAGTCAACACTAGGAGCATGCAGTACAAGATAGATACAGCAGAAAGAATAAGTTTTGATAAATCATTAAAGAACCTTAAGCTTTGCATCTATTAAGGAAATACAGATGGATAATGGTATAATTTAGCTATATAAAATATTAATTCGTGTTGATAGATTAAATATTCCTACTACAAAGTTAGTTAACAAGCACATATAGATTGAATTTAGTGAAAAATTTAACATATCAATCTTGGAAGAATGCTAATCTTTGGAATAATTTGCTAGATAGTATGGGCAAAATCACGGACGTGCTGGAAAAATGCTAAGTTACCAGATTAGAGATAAGCAGTGATAGGTAAAATGGGGCGTGATCTTACCAGCTCACCAGACCAAAATAGCACAAGATGCCAAAAAATGTAATGTACATCTTTCTTATTGGCAAGAACCACTTCGAGCCCAGAAAAGGCACAAAGCTTATTAACATCAGATTTCCATCTCATTACTTTATGTATTATTGTCACAGTTCATGCCCACCTGGCATACTGCCTGTGCCAGTTGCCAGTTGTTACACCAGGGCAGTGCCAAGTTGGCTCTGAGGGGGAGGAGGGAGATGGGAGCGTATGCCTGTGTGTGGAACTAGGGGGTTGTCACACATCCACCAGGGGCCCCACTGGGAGGGCGACGATGGCCCGATGCCAGTGATCAGTGTCGGTGTGGTGACAGAACATGGACTAGGTCCAACATCTGTGGGGGTGGAAGGAGGTGTCCCAGTTCATTAGCAGAATGAAGTACCCAGGTGCTCTGAAGCCAATTTCACTTGATACAAAACTTTTGTTTGTTTTCATTCACCCACTCACTGTCCCTGTACTGTTGAAAGATTGCAATCCTCAAAGTACCCAAAAGACCAGCGTGGAGGACTCCCATTTCCCATGTTATGGTAGTTTGAATTTTTGGGGAGGAACACCACACAATGTTTTATGAGTATCTTAATTAGCACTTCACCAACTTCTACACAAGAACACTAGAAGATCTTATAACAACATCATGGAACAACTTAAAATATAACATATGTATAGTTAATACAACATAGAAAATGAATAATAAAAGCAAAATATTATAATTTTGGAATCTGAAATGAACAATGTTGGAAAAACTCAGCAGGTCTGGCAGCATCTGTGAAGAGAGTAAATAGAGTTAAGGTTTTGAATCTGTTAGACTCTTTAGAGCTAAAGAGGGGTAATGTGATGGATTATATACTGTATTGGGGTGGAGCAGCTGGAATAGAATAGAAGGTCATCGCAAGAAAAATATGCAGCTCATGAGGCAATGCAAGTGTTAATGGCAGAAAGAAGATTCTTATAGTTACATAAAGGTAAGGTGTCAGAATGTAGCAATGGGAGAATAACGGTCAATGTTTAGTGACAACAAAAGTTGTAGAACAAGTGAAGATGCTCTGTGGGGCAGAGGGTGATTTTGCCTTATGGGAATAAATATTTTGGATATAAAAAGGTTTTTTAAAATGGTCAAGGTGGAGAAGAAAGGTCTAGAATTGTTGAACTCAATGTTGACTCTGAGGGTTATAGTGTGCCTAATCAGAAAATGAGGTCCTGCTCCTCCTTAAGTTTGCATTAGGCTTCACTGGAGCATTACAGCATGCTAAAGAATGACACGTGGTCATGATGCCAAGAATGAATACCATGTAGGCTTCATACTTTGAGTCAATTAAAACCATAATTGCAATACATTGTTACCATATTTGCCAGGCAACACAAATAAAAAAGAAATACTTGTAGAAAGGAACAAGTGTCCATACATTCATATTTTAACATAGCAAGTGATGATTGGCAAGGTTTAAAATACTGACTCTGCATGCGAGTTTGAATTAAAGCTAAAATGCCTTGCACTGGATGGAGAAAGAAGATTGTATATTTATCAATTTAAAATGTCAATATGCATCAAAAAAACTTTGGGAGGATTAGACCATGGTCAACAAACTGGAGCAGTGTGATAGAATATTAGTTTTCACATCTAGCTTACTACATATTGAAGACCAAATCTCATTTGTTTGACTGTGGGAGACCACATACTATGCTACCAAAAGTTGGATGGAATGGTGGAGCAGGCAAGGGAAATTGCAGTTACAGGTGACTTTTGGGTTTCACTAATGATTAAGATTGTTTCTTGGCTGAAGTGAAGCAAAGGAAAATCTTTAAAAGAGAAGGCAGAAGATATAAACTGCTCTAGTTCCTGGGAAGTATATTATTACAATTACCTTATTTATGATAAAATAATGTTTATGGTTTAAAGGACACAAAATCAATAACAGCCTATTTCAATAATTGTTCAAAGTAACCAAAATTTGGTCAAAAATTGGATTTAAATAAATCTGGTTCAAATTTAGTTCTGTTTAGTGCAGTACAACCATGAATTATAATTCAAAGTTTAGAATCCAACTAACCTTTGGCCAAAAGGAAAACGAATATGTTCTTTCATGAAGAAGCTGAGCTACTGTGGGTTCACTATCTTCCATGAAGAAGCCATCACGAGTTTCATCACGGGCAGTGCTTAATGATGCATTACTTTCTTCATCAAAATGTTTGCCTTGGGAAGCAGTACCAGCTGAGAAGAAAACCAAACAGTTTGAATACGTTATCATCAATATGTTTTTGTATTCAGTTTGAAGTGTGTTTCAACAGCAACAAGAGTAAAATACAATCTACCAGTGAAGTAATTGCAATTTACAGCAGTACTTGCCTACTTTATATGGACATATAATGTAAAATAATGTTAAGTACGACTTGCAGTCACCAAAACACGCATAAAAATACAGTACATTGACTATTGTCGCATTAGCTGCCGACTATAAATTTCAATTTTTTGGTAAGTACTTTTTAAAAATTTGCTCATTGCCTTTGAGGAAGTTGTGCAAAGTCATATTTGTAAAAGTGCAGTGGAACTTGATGATTGTATTTCCACAGTGGTGTAAATTTCAGGAATTTGACCCAGTGACAGTGAAGGAATGGCAATATAATTCCAAGTCAGGATAACACATGGAGAGGTACTTGAAGATGGTGGAGTTCTGAGGTCTTCTGCCCATGGCCTTCTAAAGGGTAAAGTTTATTTATTAGTGTCACGAGTTGGCTTATATTAACCGTGCAATTAAGTTCGAAAATCCCCTAGTCGCCTGTTTGGGCAACACTGGTACAAAGCCCACAAAGTTGACTGCTACCACATACATCTCTTGTGATATACTGCTTTAATACTGGAGTTAGCCTAATGCCTGGGTACAACGGGAGTGGAGTTGTTCCGAGTTAATTGAGAAAAATGCATGACACTCATTATTTAGGTACACACGTTGGAAATTTGCAGCTTTTTTTCATTACTCCAAAAGAGTTTTAAATTGTCAGACTGACTATATGTTATAACACATTTTCACCAGGATTATTTTCAGGTATAAGATAGGAATACAGTTGGCATTATGTTGAACAATCTTAAAAGTGCAAAAATGGAAGAAGAAATATGGTCCTTTTATTTGTTCATTTATTTGAAAAGAAATCTTTACCTTAATAAAAATAATTTGCACGAGAGCAGACTAGTAATAAACATACTATTTACTAACCATAAAGCAAATGGTTAGTTAAATATTGAAACTCAACACCGTACCTTCAGGTTGGGATGATTCTTCTGATTTATCATCATCATCATCTTCCTCATCATCATCATCATCTTCTGACCCTTTTTCAAATGGTAATTTAGGTCTCAATTCTTTTTCATCAGTGTCAGTAAGCAATTTCGTATCCACGTCTAAAGTCTCTTTAGTATCATGCTCAACCTTCACAGACAACGGTCCCGAGATATCCTGACATTGTGAATCAAAATGTATTTTCTCATCACAATTGGTTTTTCCATCTTCCTTAACAAGGACTGTGCTCTCCTCTTCCTGAGATGGGGGTGTAGGACATTTTAGTCCATCATCAGTTTTACTATCATCAAAGTCAGTGTGTTCTGTACTTTTTTCTTCTTGAACTGATGTGGATGGGACAACAGAAGGCATTTGGCTCAGACAGGCACCAGGTTGGTTTTGGAAAGGCGTACTGCTCCGCTGGCTAGCCCCTTTGTTTTGAGCAAAGTTTTTATGGGCATCCAGGAAGGAAAGCTCAGTGTCATTTAGAATATGATAGTCTGTCCTACTGACTCCATGCTTTGCAGCACCAATCAATAAATCTTTATCATGTTTGCCACACTCCCACCATTCAGGCAGATCCATGCTTGGCTGGCACAACTTGAGCCGTTCATCGAGCTGAGCGTGAAGCAAAACCTGCTCTCGAACCTTCCGTAAAAGTTCTATTCGATATAAAGTTCTAGACGCACGTTCTTCCGTAATTGGCTCAATGAAAATCGTGGAATCAGACTCTTTAATAAAAAGAAAGTCTACATAAATGCAAAAATCAAAATCAAGTTCCCTTCTGTTGCTACTTCTGAAGTTTTATACTTCGGACTCTCATATTGCACAGATCACATTCAGATCAATGGATATTCTGAAAGCAATCCCAACCCCTTCTATCCAAAATGACTGACTTGGATACGTGACCCAGCTCAGGCCATAATGTAAACATTGGATAATCTGCCAAATATATACAACGTTTTCCTGATTAATGGTCTACAAGGCCGATGTGAAATTTCCAGATAAAACATGAAACAGTGAGTATTGCCAGAACAACTTACTGGAAGTCTGAATATTCGTGATCTTGCTCTGCTTCCATACGAGTAGGAAACAAGATTTGTAATTTTGTATAACATTACGCTGCATGAGGTATACATTTAAATAAAACAAGCTTCTTAATCTTGTAATAGGAAGATGAATACAAAATGTTTAAACTGAAAACTACTCAAGAGGAAAGATGCCAAAGCTTTTAAAAATTTGTTTAACTGGCATTGGTATCAGAGTGGATCAACTGAAATTTGGCAGGATTCTGGCTTGGAACAATCTTCCAGCTTATACACCCACCTTTCCATTGTACCAATAAGATACTGCACCCAATGCAATTAGAGAGAAGGAGCTGAAGCATCAGAAAATCTGGTTAATAATGCCAACCCTTCTCCTCTTTTGACACCAGTCCACTAGTGGGCAGTCAGCCTATCCCTGCCTCTAGTACTACGAGTCAAGGACTTGTTTTCTTTTCCGCTATATTTCTACCACCAAATGCCCACCCCAAATACAAAACAGAAATTCAGGACTTGTATCTTTGATGACCAAGAGTTGAGATTATTTTGCAGGTTTACCACAAATGCGAATCTGTAGTAGCATGAAAGGATATAAACTAGAAAAATTTTAAGTTTGTGCCACATTAATTACATCACAGACAAGCAAGAGCAGACCTTCAGCCCCTCAAGAAAGGTCCGCTATTCACTGGTATTTATGTTTTAACTCTTTCCACCTGTTTTGAATCCATATTATGGCATCTTACCTTCACCTGGATTTGGAGGCATACGACACACTTTTCTGCACATAGCCACAAAACAACTGAAGTACTTCTCCAAACTATCATCAGACTTTTTATCCAGTCTAGCAAAGGCACGGAATTGATTCCATTCAAACTGTTGCTTAATGGGATCAAAAACCACACCAAAGGTTGATACAACACGGTAAAAGTCTGCCTCTTCTCTCCTGGTCCATCTGCAATTAAGAAATGTATTTAAATTAATGAAAGGCACTGAAACCCTGCAGTCTTTCATAGGAAAACCTGTAGTGGAAAACTAATTACTTTGTAAATTAGGTTTGGAACAGTTATGTTACCACACGTGAAATACTGAGTTGTGTAAATAATTTAGAATACAAATAAGCAAATCTGAGACATCCCTAGAAAATGCTACAGTCCTTAGAAATATTGAGAAAAATCCCATCAAAACAGATAGCAAGGCTTTGACAATTCCATTTTTTTTAAATGTTCTAAGAGTTATATTTCAACATAAATTAAGACTGCTGTTCATAGCAGTCAGAAATCCTGGGACTTTGTCCCTCTGGAGTTTCATTCTACACAGAAAACATGCAAAATATACGCTTGGTATCCCTTAGTATATATACCAAGAAATATAAAACAAGGTTACTTTAGTGAAAAAAGTGAGAATGAAGGGACATTCACTTATGAAATTGAACTACCTTGAAAAATACTGAAAGCAACTTGCATTTACTTGCACTATGGAAAGGTCTTCAGAAATGTAACCAAGCAATAATGAACACCAAGCAGAGGAGGTGGTATTAGAGGAATATTGAAAAGCTTAGTGTTAGTGGTGAGTTTTGAGGAAGAATTTAAAGGAGGACTGGAGATAGAAAAATACTGGGCGCTTGGAGGGAATAAGAGATTGGTTTTTCTAAATGGTCTGCCAACATAGGATGCAGGGAACGGAAGTTATACAAGAAATCAGAGCTGTGATGAAATTGTGGAGCTGTTTGAAGATCAAAGAGAAAAGAATAAGCAAGGTCCTAAAGAGATCTGAAAACAATGATAAGAATTTTAAATGAATGTGTTTAGGTGACATGCGAGCTAACTTCAGCAATAGATTATGGGCAAATTCTAGTTATTGTATTCAGAACTGTGAAGAAGTCTGGTACCAATGTCTTAGTTCTTTTCCTCCATGATGGAAAAACATGAGAGATGTTTAAGTCAAACTTTGCATTGTATTCTGAGAAGAAGGAAATTCAAAAACAGTCTTCAAAAGAAAGGATGGAACTTCAAAACAGTTCTTGCATATCTCACATTGAGAAGTGATGGCAAGAAATGTAAGCTCACAATGCTTAGGTCAGAAATAACGTTCACGATCAAATTCAGTAGCTCCCCAGCAGTATTTTAAGTTGAGATAAAATTGTTTATGTAGCACACAAATAGATTAACATGATTATACACCAAGCAATTCCACATGTCTTTAGAAGTCTTTCATGTGAATTTCTTGGAGACAGGCACTCATCTGAAAGCTTGCTGATGAAATTCTAGCTTGCCTTAAGCTAGCCATTTCAAGAATTGTCATCAAAAGTTATGCCATGGTCCCAACGTTCATCTGTTCAGGTTTTGCTTAACTCATTCTTTGGTGTCAAGAAGTTTGAAATATAAGAGCCAAGTTTTTTGCGCTAGAAGTTACTAGATAGCTGCTGCTTAATTCTTGCTACTAATCCAAATCAGAGAGAGAAGAGGCATTCAAATTAACACAGCGAAATTCATATTTCAAGATCTAATGGTCTGTGCCTGGGCTTCCTCAAATTAAAGGATCGGAAAGAGGCAGGCAGTAAAAGTCAGCCTTGTCTCAGTAGCAGCACTGTCATATTAGCCATAAGTTCAAGCCCCACTGCAGAGATTTCAGCAAAAATTTCAGGTGGCGTTCCAAAGTAGAACTGCGCACAAGCGACACCATCTTTTAATGAGATATTAGTCTTCTGATGGGAAATTTGACATTCAGTTGAATGTAAAAGAGCCCAAGGCATTACTGGAAGTGTCCTGACCAACATATGTCATTCAAGCAACATCACTAAAACAACTGAATTATTTATCATCATGCTATTTACAGGCTTTTGGTTACTGCATTTTGTCCATTAAAACAGTGACTTCATCTCTTAAGATGTTTATTGACCATGTCATAAACACAATTATGGAAAATTGTTTGTTATCAAGAACCAAAAATATTCTAGAAGAATATCTCATAATGCAAGGATTTTGGTTGCGATTGTTCTTGGAAATGGCAGCATTTTACAACAAAAGGTAATTAAACCGTTTAAAATAAGTTGGAAACCTCTCAACCATGATGGACTGTTTACAGAAGGGTCAAATGGTAATTTATGGCTTTGAAAAAAATTACGCCTGAAAAATTCAGTTTTAAAGGCTGGTAGGTTAGTTTTGCTTTTGGGGCAAAATAATGAAGATCAATTATTAGGGTAACATTCCTGAAACTCCGGACTTGATCGAACGCAAAAAGAAAATGGAAGTTGTTCCAAAATTACTACATATTGTGAAATCAACTGATTGTAAGTTTTCTACAGACTGCCTGAAAAGTAGTGCAAGAGTCATCGATTATTTGCAGAGGCCAATCACATAACTGGGACACCATTTGAAGGACCATCCCATTCCTTCATTTTGTATGCGTGCGCATAATATAGAGCAATTAGTATATCTCCATGTTTCACATCGTTATTAAAGTTTTGCCTTACTACTTGACAAGTCTGATTTTATATTAAACTAATAATTTTGTTGTTTATTTAAGAAAGCTTGCTGGAAAAACATTTAAATGTGTCCTGTGGCTTAGTGGAAGTCGAGCCAAACAGTGAACTCCTCCCATTGTGGTTTCCCCACTATGAAATGCTTTTAGTATCCTAAAATTATGAAAGGTGCTTTAGAAATACATTTTTTTCCCATTCCAGACTGAAAAAAGGTGCCAACACATTTCCCCCTCCTACACAGGGACGTAGGGACCTTTTTTTCCTTAAGAGCAGCAACTAAGTACGATCGCTTAGATCTGTAACAGTTTCTGCACTCAAGTCCATGATGCAAAGGGTCAAGGATCCAATCAGGGCCATAGCTTTAACCTGAACGTAGATGTGTATGCTACATCTAACTAGTAACCAAGCTTCAAAGTCTTGATGCCACCTACAGCTTAACGAACTTTCAATACCCATTATTCAGGCTGTTATCTGAAGCATAGTGAAATACAGAAGGGGACCATCACCTGTGAAACAGGATCTCTACAAATGCTATATTGATGCTTCACTGGCTAATGTGGTACCATGATGTGGAGACGCTGGCGTTGAACTGGGGTAAACACAGTAACAAGTCTCACAACGCCAGGTTAAAGTCCAACAGGTTTATTCGGAGACAAAAGCTTTCACAGCACTGCTCCTCGATCAGGTAAGTGGGATTTCTATTCACAAATAGGGCATATAAAGGCACAAACTCAATTTACAAAGTAATGTTGGAATGCAAGTATTTACAGGTAATCAAGTCTTAAAAGTACGGACAATGTGAGTGGACAGAATGTGAAGCACAGGTTAAAAAGATGCGTATTGTCTCCAGGCAGGACAGTTAGTGAGATTCTGCAAGCCCAGGCAAGCTGTGGGGGTTACAGATAGTGTGACATGAACACAAGATCCCGGTTGAGGTCATCCTCATGTATGCGGAACTTGGCTATTGCTCCCTGCTCAGCGAATCTATGTTGTTGTGTGTCGCGAAGATCATCTTGGAGAACACTTACCTGAACACTTGGAGAACACTTACCAGAGGCCAAATCTCATGATCATTGAAGTGTTCCTCAACAGGAAGAGAACAGTCTTGCCTGGTAATTGTCAAGCGGTGTTCATTCATCCATTGTTTCCTGGAAAGGATGTCCCAAGGTATGGTACACTGGGGAGACCGTGCAGATGTTACGACAATGGAAGAATGAACACTGCTCAACCGGAATCTTGGGTTTGTGTCACACTATCTGTAACCCCCATGACTTATCTGGGCTTGCAAAATCTCATTAAACTATCCTGTCTTGAGATAATACACATCTCTTTAACCTGTGCTTAACATTCTCTCCATTCACATTATCTGTACCTTTAAGACCTAATTACCTGTAAAGACTCACATTCTAACCATTATTTTGTAAATAGAGACACAATATAAATTGTGTCTTTATATGCCTGTTTATGAACAGGACTCCACTTACTTGATGAAGGAGCACTGCTCCAAAAGCTAGTGGCTTTTGCTACCAAATAAATCTGTTGGACTTTAATCTGATGTTGTCAGACTTCTAACTGTGATGTGGAACCACCCAGATGGATAGTTATGAAGCAGGATTTTATGATTTTATGGCTGTGTGGGGGAGCCAGAAAATTCTTCGGCTGCCTTTCCATGAGTGCCTGACTTATGTGCAATTTTAGAGTGTGATGGTGGTAGGTCCTCCTAACTGGGGCTCATAAGTGGCCAATTAATGGCTATTTAAGAATTGTTCCCCACCCAGGCTCAATTTTGTAGCTGGCAGGAGTTTTATTTAGGAGCATTGAAGAAGCCTGATAGGTCACAGTGCTGGAGATTTGGGGGCGAAGGGTTCCCTCAGGGAACACACATCAGGTTACCACAGCCCTAAGTCTAACATCCACAACCCCTCCTTCAGGAACACTTCCCCTCAACTGTGAAGTCAGATTGGCTGGCAGCTATCGGAAGTAGGTCTTTCACCCCAAGTGAGGGGCAAAGGTCTTGCCTTTAGTCAATTAATTCAAGCATTAAATGGCCTTGGGGCTGCCATGATCAGCGGGAATGCATTCTCTGCTGACTCTTTGGGTGGTGCCAGCTGCAAAATTGAGCCTGAGTGGGGAGCCATTAATTGGCTACTTGTGAGTCTCAATTGGGAGGACCTACCACCATCACTCTCTAAAATTACACATAGGTCAGGCGCTCGTAGGAATACAACCTGGGGAATTTTCTGGCTCCCCCACACAGCTGGAAACCCTGACATCAAAAAATACTGCCTGTGGAATAACTGAGTTAGGATTCAATAAGGTACTACTTGGACTTCCGTAGGAAAGAATAAATTCTAAAATGACACTGTAACCTTGTTTTGAACATCATCAAAAGCAGGAATTTTTGAATTCACAACAGAATCTATTTTGTTTGACGAGTCACTTAAAGATGCAAAGGTGGGGGGGGGGGGCCTAGTGCTTTGGATTTGGATCTAATCTTTGGATTTAATTTGACTTTGGATTTAGGGGAGGTATCTGTCTAATTTAATACTTTATACCAGAACAAAATATTTTTAAAAATGCAAGTCATAAATCACCATGAAATGCAGATAAAAATAATAAAAAAAGTAAAATCTTTCAAGCCTGCAACAAAACAAAAAGTTTAAATAATATTTAATCAAGGAAAAAAATATAGAAACAGGGTAGAATGGTATACTGACACAGCAGATTGCTAACTGGAGTGAACTACAACATAATTCCGAACCAGGTCACCACATTCAGTGAGGACATAGATAAACCATGTGATTGTACAGCTAATCGGGTGTGGTAGGGATGGAAGCTTAAACATCTGTATGAAAAAGGAACTAATAATGGAAAATCCCAAATTCCAAATATAATTTCATATTCCTATCAATAATTTGTTCTGTTCTTTTACTCCTAGTTTATAACAATTGTTCTTTTGAAAGCACTTTCTCCACCCAACAACTTCTGACAGTTAAAGACAGGTGATGTGACCTCCATCAAAACTACTAAGGCTGGCTAGTTCATGCATTTGAAAATCTTCATGACAACATTGTTTCTGACCTTTCTGTATGGTTCTCTGGAAAAGCATCAAATTTTCAAACATGATGGCGATCATAAAAATGAACACAAGTATAATTTGAAAGCATGTTAATGCTGTAAATTATAGATCTCAAACAGATTTGAATTTTTTTTTGCTGAATTGTTTATGAATTGTAGTTATACGAATCTTTTATCATATTGAATGCACACTTATGCAATAAGGACTATACAATTCCACAATAAAGTCTTCTGAAATAAAAATTAAACTTGGAAATATCTAATAAAATTAAACATACAATTCATGGCATTACCTTTGACGTTTCTCAGATATAGCTGCATTTCTCTCTGCCTCCCGAGCTCTCACTTCATCTCTTGGCCGACGTCTGCGACGATCACTTTTGTTCAGTGCTTCTAATTTCATCTGCTCCCTCTTGTAGCTGCGCTGATAGGCTGTAATAAGGCGACGCAGGCGTGTTGTGAGAACCGATGTGTTAGGCCAGTAGAGTTTGTCTGATTCATCATCTTGATCAAGTTGTTTGCCTGTAAAGTACCACATTCAGCAATGTTGTTGGTCCTTAAACCTTGAATCCAAATTCTATAAAATCCCACATCTTTAAGATAAAAATGTATAATCTCATATTGTTTATGCTATATTCCTGTTTCAGAACATACATCTGAACATTGCTTGATTATGTTCTAAAACATAAATGGTAGAGATTCAATCAGTGCAAGACCACATGTATTAGGTGATCATGTTCAGTGGCACTCATTTATAGAAATTATCAGGCCAACAGGGCAAGCTCCCCTCTCATTCCCATCAATCTTTTCCCAGTTCCATTGCTTTTGATCAACTATCAGCTGTTACAAGCGTCAGTCTTGTGGCATTCTCCTTGAAATTTCCTCTTGTGGAGAAGTTTATATGGGGTATACTTGGCATCTCCTTACAGCAATGGGGCAGACTTAGGAAAACAAAATGTGCACCTCACCACATTTTGAAACTGCATATTGGCACGTCAAGACATCTTGTCACTCTTGGAAAGAATAAAATTTGAGAAAATGTCTGAAAAAAATTGACATCCCATTCAATTATATTTATTTTCTTCAATACTATGGATAACGACCTTCTGTCATCCACTCCATCACAGACCTTCCCTTTATTCTTTTCTATTCTTCCCCTTTTATGTCTGTACAAGACAGGCGTCCTAGTGGAGGTGACAGTACAGTGGTACTTGGGCGAAAGGGATTTGCTTTGGAAATCCTCAACACTGATCTCTGACCCCGTGAAATTTTACATCATCAGGTCAAATTTGGGCAAAGAAACCAACTGATTACTGCCTTCTCCTTTCCACCAGCTGATGAATCTGTGCTATTCCATGTTGAACACTATTTAGATGCAGCAGCACAGAAGATGGCAAGGACACAGAGTGTACTCTGGATGGAGGAACTCAATGTCTATTACCAGTAGTGGTCCAGTATCACTACTGACTGAGCTGATCAAGTTCTGAAGGACTTTTCCAGACTGTACTTGACTTGCGGCAAGTAGAGAAAGGAAAAGAAAATTGACCTCTTCCTCGCCAATCTAAATACCATGAATGTAGATCACTGACAGTATAGGGAGGAGTGATGCAGCATATCCATCATTGCATTTGATGGCATTACTAATGTGTTAAATGGTTTAGATTCAGGTCAGATCTAACGGCTCAAAAACTAGGGATCCAAAAGGCTCTATACTGTGGGACATCAACAGCAGCAGAACTTTATCTGGCTACAACCTGTAACTGGCATTCTCCTCCCTTTACCATTAAGCTAAGCAATCAATCACGGTTCAATTAATCAATGACAGGAGCAGCACCAAGCATACCTAAAATGGGCATTTTATAATCAGTGAAATTACAACCACAGGACCAAACAGCAGACACAGCACACCATAGACAAGCAATTCCACAACCAATCAGATCAAAGCTTTCCTGCCACATTCAGTCATGAATGGTCGTAGACAATTAAACAATCAGCAAGAGGAAGACAGCGGTGTGGTACAGTGGTTACCACTGCTGCCTCACAGTACCAGGAACCCAGGTTTGATTCCTAGCTTCTGTTACTGTCTGTGTGGAGTTTGCACGTTCTCTCGTGTCTGTGTAGATTTCCTCCAGGTGCTCGGTTTCCTCCCACAGTCCAAAGATGTGCAGGTTAGGTTGATTGGCCAAGCTAAGTTGACCTAGTTTAGAGGGATTATCAGGGTGAACATGTGGGATTATGGGAATGGGGTGGGATTGTTGTCAGTGTAGTTTCAATGGGCTGAATGGTCTCCTTCAGTACTGTAGGGATTCTATGAAGAGGCTCCACAAATATCCCCATCCTCAATGACTGGGGAGCCCAGCACAACAGTACAAAAGGAAAGGATGAATTCCCCTCTCAACCACACACTATCTTGACTTGGAACTATGTCATTGTTTTTGATCTTAGTTTTGAAACTCCCTTTCCAACTGCATCATGAGTATACCCTAACCAAATGGGCTACACTGGTTCAAGGCAGTGACTCATCACCACCTTTTCAAGGGCAACAAATACTGACCTTGCCACTGATGCCCATATCCCACAAAAGGGTTTTGTTTTTAAAAAAAGCACTTGTTTAAAAAGCTGTCACATGTTTATCCTAGTTCTGAAGAAAGATCAGTGACCTGAAACAGTAATTTTTGTTCCTCCTCAGATACTGCCTGACCTGCTGAACATGTCTAGCATTTTCTATTTCCATTTCAGATTTCCAACATTCACAGTATTTTTATTTTCTGTGTGCTGCCTTATAAATATATGACAAATTCATGGAATATATATTTTGTTTTGTATTTATAAATCTACGAGATTAATAAGGGCTTGGAAATCCAGGCAAGTGGAAATTATCAAATGGCATATTCTTTACAACTTCTTGTACTATAATCAACTATATCCCAATTTCTGATCAAGTTTGGCACCTGATTAATGCTAGATAGATATAATTCTGATCAATTTTCTGTTCACTGATAGGATGCCGCTGGCTTATCCACATTTAATGTGTTGAACTGAGTGGCCTACTAGACCATTTCAGAGGGCATTTAAGAGTCAACATAATGCTGTGTACCTGAAGTCATATGTAGGCCAAACCAGTAAGAACAGCAGATTTCCTTCCTTAAAAGACATTAGTAATGCAGATGCTTTTTTCTAAAAACAACAATTGCTTTATGGACCAGATTTTTATAAATTTAAATGTCATCACCTATTGTGGTGGATTTATAGTCTAGGTTACTACTCCAGTGTAAATATCAATATGTCACTGCCTCCCCCTGTTCCTGATCTCCAGTTTTGCTTACTTCCTGGCTTTTTCATTTCAATACAAAACAATTTCTATGCCTCAAAAGGATGATCTAAAAACAATTAATTTTGAGTAAAAGCAAAATACTGTGGATGTTTGCAATCTGAAATAAAATGTGCTGCAAAAGCTTCAGCAGCATCTGTAGAGGGAGAAAAACAGTTAACGTTGAGTCCAAAATGACTTTTCTTCAGATCAAAAATAAACTTGCCACTTGATATATTTGTTACCAACCATGCACATCAAGTTGATCATATCTGAAAGTTTTTTGTTACTGCTAAGGGAATTGCCAATTTATAACTATTCAACTTTGGTATCTGTGCTCAAATTTATTGCACAAAGAAAAAGTGTCACAGGCAATTCTCTCTTACTATGAAGTCAATGCAATTTTATCAACTACCATTTTGGTAAGTTTACTTTGACATTTTGTATAACATATACATAATCTCTAGGACAATTATAACCTTTAAAGACAACACTTGCTTAGACTACTATAAGTTGTAGACTGCAAATTTTTCAGTCCACTAAAGCATTAATTCAACAATGTTGATCTTTTTGCTTGTCAGAAAATAAAATTTTCTACTCTCTGGAAACCTACCAGCTTGGTTTTTGGCAAATACATTAGGATACAAATGTAACCAACTGTAATACATCCGATCCAATTGTAGAAATAACTACAATATTGTATTATTGATCCAAAATATTGTCCATCTTTAGCATTCATTAACATTTATTTTAAACACTAATTTGCCACCTATTCCTTAATACCCAGATTTTTCATTATTCTTGTTGCTTGCCTCAAACTACATTTACTCTATTTAAATTATTCAATTTTTTCCAAATTTTCTTTGGCCCCATCGACTTTGGAGGTAGAAACATTTTTAAAGGGCAAAAGGTTGAAATTACTGTCAAATTTCAGGATGAACATTGAACATGCTTGTGCCAATTTTACCACTTTGCTCTTTTAAAGAAAACATTACACCTATTTAAAAGAAAAGCTCGGTTTCAATCCAAGGGAAATATCTTAATTGCCAAATTAAGTTCTAAGGGTGCATGAAATTCAGCAGTAGACTCTATGTAATTGTACATAGCAATAAAAAATATACACCAAGAAACAATAGTCCAAAGATGTGGAGTTAGGTTGATTGGACGTGCTAAAAATTGTCCCTTAGTGTCCTGAGATGGATAGGTTGGAGGGATTAGCAGGCTAATGCGTAGGGATATGGGGTTAGGGCCTGGGATTGTGGTCAGTGCAGATTCAATGGGCCAAACGACCTCTTTCTGCACCGTAGGTTTCTATGATTTCTAACATATCTTCAGGTTGTGAATCCTATGCTTGGATCGGATGCATATCAAGAGTTGCTTACATACCCAAAATTCAAACTGATCCAAAATCTGGATGCATTGGTATTGAGTAATAAAACACCACCAATTCCCTCTCACTTGTCAAAATCTCACCTGAGTTCTCAGCATCCATACATTCTTCCTTGTCATCTTGTGGAGAATTCTCAAATTCCTGAAAAGAATAATGCATTAAGATTTTTGGTACATCTTCTTCTGGATTGTACATTAGTTTTCAAATATTTATGGCAATGCATATTCTCAGTTTTGAACCAACCCTTTCAAAATATCAATTACTATTTATTAGTTGATGTCTACATCAGCAAAATAAATGCAAACTAGAATGCAAAACCTAATTATGAATTTAAATTAAAACCCCAGATTGATTCAGAATTGTAATCCAATATAACTTACATCCATTTCATCTTTAAATGGAATTCTGCCTGGTTTATATTCGGGATCTTCATCTTCTCTGTCAAAATCAGCACTGAAAAGCAATTTTAATTAAAAGTCATCCTTGTGATGATGCCATTTATTGAATGGGGTGGTTGTGCATGGAAACAAAATTGAAAATTAACAAAAAAGCACAACTTACCCATCACCAACATCTGCCAGCACATCGGTGCCCCTCTGTTCTGCAGCCATGGCCTTTGCATCAGGCATTCCCACCCTTTCCAGGAAGCAGAATAAAGGATCTGCCCTTATAGAATTATATTTTTCATATCCTATTCAGAAGAATCAATGATTTCTTAATTATACATTTTAACCTGTGCGCATAATTGCATTCAGATCAACAAGTTTTAATTTCATTATACAACGTGCTATCGATCTGGATATGAATGAATGCATTAAAAATGTAATTCACACTTCATGGAAATCATGGAACTTAAAACTAGATGAACTGAACAATTATTTACTCAGTAAATTTACTGCAGGTTGACTATATTTTATGCAACTCAGTACAGGAAACATGAAAGTTCAGACATTTACATGAATCTACTTATCCTTCACAAGGTGACTTAATACAAAACAAACTTTAAAAATAAATTCTCAATTAATATTGCATAGACAGAATAAAGCTGAAGTCAATAAAAACAGGAGAGTAAAAAGATTATGAAATTAAAGTATTTGTAAAACTTCAGGAAAATTCATCAGATAGAAAATTAGTCTTTGAAATGAGAGTTTATTAATACCTTTCAAGTTGGTCACAACTATTCCATTAATATAGAAAATAAAGAATGGCAAGTCACAGTAATATCTGAGAAAATGATTGTCAGACTCAACTTACTTCAGTTGCATCCATAAGCACCACTGCCTCAGTCAACCAAGACTACATAATTCAATTAGGTTTTGCACTGTGACACGTTATTCTTAAGTACTCTTGAGCCTCAAGCCAAATTGTAATCATGAAAGGTTTTATAAGCCATCATTCTACCCCCCTTAGTCAGGACACACACCAGAGAATTCCACTATGACCTCTAGTGAATTTGGATTATGATTAGGAACTGCTCTTTGTATACATCATAGCTGTTCCACATCCCAGTGGCTCACAGTTAACAAGACAGTATTCCACAACAGGGGACGGGAAAGTCTCAGTGCTGACATTTGTGAAATACTACTTGGAAAAAAGCCCAGGAGGCACTTATACAGATTAATAGCAGAGGTTAAGCTACCATTCACTCTAATGGAGGCTGGTAGAGAAGTAGCACATGTGTAACAGTAGTGGGAGCAGAGATAGGTGCAGTTTATTAAAATTAACTGAAAGCTGAAATGTTTGATTTTTCAATTAGTAAGATAAATTCACTTTTCAAATAATTTTATAATGTATAGTTTGGTAAGTAATCTTCATTACATAAGTTACCGAAAGCATTCTACACTGCACCTAAGTAATTCAATAAATATTTTAACAAACAGTAAAATGTTCAATTTGAAAAAATAAATCTTTATTAATATTCCCAAAAGTACTTCTAGAATTGCTTAGGTGAATTAGTTCAGAACGCAAGCTCAATTTCCTGTGTCTATTAACCACACCTGCGAAGAAAACTTTGACCCTTAAATCCGATTTTGTACATTTTACAAAAAAAAATTAGTAAAAGAGGAATTGCAACTACAAAACCACAGAACAATTTCTTCGCTAATCTTTTTTTTTCTTGAAGGCATTAACCTAATATGTTGGGTATTCACAAGCTATTTCAATATGATGGGCTGCAATCTCCATTCTGTCCTTATCCCAACATCCACAATGTACATCCTGCATTCTAGTTGCTGGACAGTAATCAGTGACGGATTGTGCTCTTATGATTATATCAGGTTGAGGTCGGATAACATACAGCATACTTTGAGTTGTAATTCAGAATTGCAAAGTTTGTGTGGATCAGTACTACATTACAAGTAGTTACCCACTGAGCCACTTGAGTAGCCACAACAGTAAATTAAAAAGCTTACAGCTGTAATTACATACCATGTTTGAACACGCCGATTAGAAGACATTTATCAGCCTCCCTGTCCCACCAGTCTGTAGGAAGTTCAGCATGGTCGATTTCTGGGATCCAAATATCGACATCACTAAACAAAACAAACATTTTAATATTATTTCCATGTAAATGAACAATGTTGCTCAAAAAATAACATAACATCCCATAAAAGTAACTGATTCTCCTCCTCTTAAAATCTGACACTGGAATCTGTGCAGGAGTCATAAAAACTAAGTTCAGGCATATTGTAATTTCTCCAATACAAAACCTTAAAAATATCTACTTTTAAGCAATTCTGCAGTATGAAAATGCTTTGATTTTTATAGTCTTGCTTCTTTCTGGTAGTTTTATTCCATTATTCATTCTTATGGAACACATGCCACCTTATAAACATGAAGAAAATAATTATGAAATTGGGCAATGTTTTACTGATTATAAAACTAGCTCTTCACTTCAGCAGTTGCAGTAATTAGGTTGCTAAAGTTCTTCTTTTGCTTAAAATTCAAGTTCCTATCTAATTTTGTGAAACCACACTTACATTCCTAAAGATATTTTTCTAAAATAAGCTCTGTATTTAATTAGTAATAGTACTCCTGGCATTTGGTTAATAAGTTCTCCCTGTCAAAATTGCATCAAAACAAGCCTGTCCCACCTTCATCCACACCACCATTATCTTAGCAAAATTTCATGTCACACAGTTGATTCAGGGAATCAATTTCATTTAGGATTAAAATGGGGAGAATTTCTTCATTTAAAGGATTGGGAATCTTTGGAAATCTTGATCTCAGAATTGTGGAAGCTCCATCACTGAATTTTGGCTGAGATTGACAAAGTTTTGTTATCTTAGGGAATCAAAGGTTACGGGGAGCAGATCCAAAACTCTCACTATTCCTCTTTTCTACTTCTTTATGCTCCCCTGCTCCTACCAATTTAAGTTAAACCTCCTCTAACCACACCAATGGATTTCCTTGCGAGAAAATTGTCCCAGCCTTGTTTAAGCACCATCTGTCCTTTTGATTGGTACCCCGTCTCAGAACTGGTCTCATGGTCCTAAGAATTTGATGCCTTGTCTCCAGCAACACGTCTTGAGCCATCCACCATCTCTATTTTCACTAGTATGTGGCATTTTGTGTATTCTGTACTTTTTAATACTAAAAATGAATCCCAGCGCTTTGCTTGCATCTTTGTGGGATTATTGGTCTACATCACTATATTTCGTGATTTGTTTATCTACACCCCAAGATTTCTGCACTCCTTTTTTTCTGACCAATCTATATTGTGCGAGATTTTCCAGCCGGGTTCACCCAAAACCAGAAAATCCTACCCAAAGTCAATGGACCTTTACATGGTCCGTTCCCTGCCCACTACAATTCCCATGGTGGGTGGGATGGGAAAACTCTCCACATCATCTTCCATTTACAAATACTGATGTTCATCTGCCATCTTTTGTTTTCAATCCTGTGTGTAAATTATACTGCCCAATTTGTCCTCATCCCATATTTTAGGTGTGAGGCTATCTAAAACTATTGCCTAACTTGCACCAGGTCCCTTTCACACATTTACATGTGTCCACAATGACCTATGCTGGTTTCAGGTAAAGCAACACCTGCAATTTTAAAATTCTTGTCTTTGTTTTCAAATCACTGTATGACTTCATCCATCACTATCAACATAGACCCTTCTAACTCCACAACCTTCAAATATTTGCACTCTTCTAATACTGGCCTCTTGATCATTGCCAATTTTAATTTTTCCACCATTTGTAGCTGCACCTCCAGCCGTCTAGGCCCCAAGTTCTCAAAATCCCCCTCAAACCTCTTCACCTCCCACAGTGTCTTTCCTCATTTAGGCCTCCTCAGTTTCCTACAATACCACAGTGACTACATTTTAGTCAGTGAAGCTATTTTGAAAAGTGCTATGGGACATGGTGAGCTTATTAAAGGTGTTAATATTAATGCAAGTCTTCTTTTTCTGTTACCATCTATCTCTTTGACCAAGTTTCTCGATATCTGCCTCAATACAATTGTAGCGAAAGTTGCTTTCCAACACCCTGTGAAGTGTATTTATATAAATACAAGTTCTGCTGTTGGTCACAAATTTTGGAATTTTACTTCTGATACCAAATCATTTTTATAAATGGTAAACAATGATGGTCTCAGCACCTGCGTTTGCAGCACATTTTTTGCTAGTCTGAGTCACTTCTATTTTGTCATCAGCTTGCTACACATTCTGTTACTTGATCAGGCTCTAGATGTTTTGATCTTGGTCTGCATCTAACAGATGCCACCTTATTGAAGGCTTTTTGAAACTTCAAATACATCTTCTGGCTTATGTAACCCAGTTATGTCTTCAAAAGAATTCAATAAGTTTCATCAAACATAACCTTCTCTTTTGAAATCCATTTTGATCATTCTTTATTCTTGTTCCACTTTCTAGATTTTATTACATCTTTGAGGGATGATTCCATTATATTTCCTACCATTGACATTGGCCCGTTGGTCTACAGTTCCCTGGATTAGCTCCATTTTCCTTTTAAATGTAGGAAACAAATTCAATGTCCACCAGTCCTCATTTGTGGGATACAATCAAAAATCCAAACTGGTTTCCAGCTACATTTCAGTCTGAGCAACCAATATCATTTTCATATTGTTGATTTTAGGAGCTTGCAAATTAATACCATGTTTCCTACATTCCAAGAGCGACTAAATTTCAAAAAGTATTTCATTGGTTCCAAGATATTGGGATGTTCAATGGCCTTCACTAGCAGTAAATAAACGTAAGCCTTTAATTTTTTTTCTGAACCTGCTTGTTCAAATCTTAGTAAGAGGTCTGACAACACCAATATGCATTCTAATCAGCAATCTGTAAACTGTCTATGCTGATATGTGTGCTATTGCAGACCAGAACACCTCATTCGCCTGACAAAGGCACAAAGGCTGAAAGCTAGCAAGTTTAGTATCAAATAAATCAGTTGGATTTAAAATTGGTGTTGTTAGAGCTCTTACTGAGTTTACCCCAGTCCAACGCCGGCATCTCTACATCATGTTCAAATCTTAAGCAGATTGAGCGGATTCAATTCCAGACCAGATGAACAAAACACAGTTCAAAGATACTTTAATTGGAAATAGTACTGCATAACTATGTTTTGAGTATTTAAGAAACAATGCTAAGAAATAGCTAAGAAACAAGTCTGCTGGACTTATTCATTGATCTTGAGTTTGAGTTCTATATCCCAATCCTCATCCAGTATAGAACTACATAATGATCACTGAGAATTTTACATCACATCAGCCATACCAAAAGATGGTAATTTATAGGCAAAGAGACAATTGAAATTAATTAAAAATGGAAGAATCTCATTTTGGGATTTGCAAAACACAGATTAACAATGCCTCATGCAATAAGTGACTAAAAGCAGGTTTTATTGTTTTAAATCCATGTGGAACAATGCTTTGAAAAATGGTCAAAAATTCTGATAGGAAAAATTAGGAATCAAAATATTTTCAGAGGTAGCATTCCACTTAGTTACCACAGTTCACATGTTATACTCGGATCCAAGAACAGAATTTGGTAATCAATTGGAGATGAATTTTAATCCCTGTATATTGCACTAACTATTATATTGAATCAAATTTATAAAGTAAGCAAGCTATGGAAAAGCAACATGAAAGGTGGTCATGTGACGGGCTGAGTTTTTAAACTGTATTTCTGATTCAGTCCAATACGAGCGACAGTGAGCTGCAGCTGATTACAGAGTTCCGAAGTGGCATATTGAATTGGAGGATATGGCCATTCATTAGCAACAGATTTCAAGGAAGCTGAAAGAGTCTGAATGCAGATTATCTTTCATTTCCTTTACAAGTTTAATCATTGGAGGAGGAGGAGGAGGCGGCTCCAAAAATATGTCCATCCTCAATGATGGAGGAATCCAGCACATCGCTGCAAAAGATAAGGCTGAATATTTACAGCAATCTTCAGCCAGAGTGGATGATCCATCTCAGCCTCCTCCAGTGGTCTCCATCATCTTACATGCCAGTCTCCAGCCAATTTGATTGACTCCATGTAATATCAAGAAACTGTTGGATACTGCAAAGGCTGATAACATTCCAGCAATAGTACTGAAAACTTGTGCTCCAGCAACTGCTGCTTCCCTAACCGAGCACTTCCCATACCGTTACAACACTGGCATCTACCCAATAATATGGAAAATTGCCCAGGTATATCCTGTACATAACAAGCAGGATGAAGCCAACCTAGCCAATTACCACCCAGTCTACTCTCAATCATCAGGAAGATGACAGAAGGGGTCATCAACAATGCTATCAAGCAGCACTTGTTCGGCAATAACCTGCTTAGTGACACCCAGTTTGGGTTTCACCAGGGTCACTCAGCTCCTTCATTACAGCCTTGGTTCGAACATGGACAAAAGAGCTGAATTCCAGAGGAAAGGTGAGAGTGAAAGCCCTTGACATCAAGGCTGCATTCGACTGAATGTGGCATCAAGGAGCCCTAGTGAAATTGGAATCAATGGATATCGGGGGCAAATTCTCCGTTGGTTGGAGTCATATCTGGTACATAGGAAGATGGTTGTGGTGGTGAAGGGTCTGTCATCTCAGCTCCAGATCATCTCTGCAGGAGCTCCTCAGGATAGTGTCCTAGCCCAACAATATTCAGCTGTTTCATCAATAATCTTCTCTCCATCATAAGGTCAGAAGTGGGACTGTTTGCCGATGATTGCACAATGTTCAGCACCATTCGCAATTCCTCAGATATTGAAGCCGTGCATACAAGAAAATCTGGACAATATCCAGACTTAAGCTGACAAGTGGCAAGTAACATTCACACCACACAAATGCCAGGCAATGACATCACCAGAGACACTCTAACCACAGCCCTCTGACATTTAATGGTTAACCATCACGGAATCCTCCACTGTCAACGTCCTTGATGTTACCATTGACCAGAAACTCAGCTGTACTCACTGTATAAACACAGTAGCTACAAGAACAGTACAGCGGCAAGTAATCCAACTCCTGACTCCCCAGAGCCCATCCACCATTTACAAGGCACAAGTCAGGTGTATGATGTAATACTCCCAGCTTGCCTGGATGGGTGCAGCTCCAACAACACTCAAGAAGCTTGATGCTATCCAGGACAAAGCAGTCCCCTTGATTGGCACCACATCTACAAACATTCAATCCCTCCACCACCGATGCTCAGTACACACTGTTGCTACTATCTACAAGATGCACTGCAGCAATTCACCAAAGGTCCTTAGATAGCAGCTTCCAAACCCACAACGACTTCTATTTAGAAGGACAATGGGAACATCACCACTTGCAAGTTTCCCTCCAAGCCACTCCCATTCTGACTTGGAAATATATCACCATTCTTTTGCAGTCACCGAGTCAACATCCTGGAATTCCCTCCCTAATGGCATTTGTGGGTCAATCCAATACATTGATTCAAGAAGGCAGTTTACCAACCATCTTCTCAAGGTTACCATCTGTAACCTCATGTATTTATCTGCCAATCTGGTGAGACTAGGGTCAATTTAGAATGGCCAATTAATCTAACCCACGTACCTTTGGACTGTGGGAGGGAACCCAAACCCAGGCAAACACACAGAATGTGCACACTCCACATACATAGGTCCCCAAGCCAGCAGTTGAATCTGGGTCCCTGGCACTGAGGCAGAGGTCTAACCACTGCCAACATGTTGCCCCAAACTGATGAACTGATAGATGAGTCCAGTTTGTGTAATTATTGAATGTCACATCTGACAATTCTACAAGATTTATTTCAATGCAATAAATGCTGGCCAGCTACCGATGCCCATGTTCCACAAATGAATAAAAAACAATTTCAGGCAAAAATATTAGGCCTTTCTCATCTTAACAAGTACTTGGCATTCTTTATTCAATTGTTGATTCTAACTTGAAGTTGCATTCATAATTCAGTTTAATCAAAATTATTTGTTGCTTTTTAATGATTCAAGTTTTTTAAACTAGTGTGGTCATTATAACACATAATTCACTAGTTTTATCAAATTCATTGCATTGAAATAAATCTTGTAGAATTGTCAGATGTGACATTCAATAATTACACAAACTGGACTCATCTATCAGTTCATCAGTTTGGGGCAACATGTTGGCAGTGGTTAGACCTCTGCCTCAGTGCCAGGGACCCAGATTCAACTGCTGGCTTGGGGACCTATGTATGTGGAGTGTGCACATTCTGTGTGTTTGCCTGGGTTTGGGTTCCCTCCCACAGTCCAAAGGTACGTGGGTTAGATTAATTGGCCATTCTAAATTGACCCTAGTCTCACCAGATTGGCAGATAAATACATGAGGTTACAGGAATAGGTTCTGGGTTGGAACGTAGTCGGTGCAGATTCCATGGGCTGAATGGCCTCCTGCACTGTACAGATTGTATTCTACATACCTGTTTTTAGCAAAATCTTAATTTATTATAGTCTTCAAGTTGAATAGGATATCAGATTTAAATCAAAACATTTATTTACAAGTATTAGGAAATTTTATTTTAAATATAATCAATCATGAGAAAATATTTCAACTTTATACAGAGTGATTTCTATTCATCTAAGTAACCTCCCCAAAAACCACAGTAAAGATATTCCACTGACCTTGCATCTGCACCATCAAATATCTTTTCTGCTACGTCTCCTATCACTTCCTGCCTCAAATAATACAGCATCCGTACCCGCAGCAGGACTCTGTAGAGGAAGAAAGTTTTAGCATTAGTACTGTTTGCCAACATTAGCTTTTGGCAGCTGCTTCTGTTCATCCATCATTCTGCCAAGGCTGATTAGCTATGCTGTATGGTAGGCTTGAAGCATGACAGATGGTGGCATATAATCACCTCTGTGTGGTGCTTTCTGCTGGCTTTCAACAGCCATGCTTGGCAACCACTTTCAACATACTGAGCACAGTGCAGTGCAGCCCAGACACATTTCATTCAGTAATGCCTAATTCAGTTTGTGAAGTTTAAAGTGTACGTTGCCAATGCTTCTGAAGTGTTCAAGTAAGTTTGTAAACAACTGAGCAGATGGCTTGCAGTAGGCGTTCTGCTCCATTATCTCATGCAATTTCCTCAGCTGTTGCTTACTATCTTCTGAAGCAGCTTTATGCTTAGAATAATGAGCAGCTACATTAGTAGCTGAAAAAGATAGATATGCAAAATCTAATTTCAACTGCCTCACTACAAACAATGGTCTATTTTACACCTTTTATTGAAGAAAAGTTTTTTCAAGCAGAAATTTAACGTACCCTAAATATGAAGGCACTAATCATAAATACATATGAATTGTATATATGAGCAAAACATCTTGAACTAGTAAATTTAGAAAAATAGAAGGGAAGTTTCCCAGTTTCTTACTTCAACTCGATATTTATTTTGTTTGCAAATTCTACAGTGATGCTACTCACTTGTTGCAATGATGTTTCAGATGTTTCTTGTAGCCATCATCATGTAGCAAAATATCTGGGTTGCAGTTCACTAACCAATCTGCATTTTTCATGATTGGTTGAGTGGACTGGCTTTTAACTTTTTTCCCTTTCCTCCCTCTAGGTACTGGTGCGGATAAACCTATTGGTTAAACAAAAAGTGAACAATTATTAGATCATAAAACATAGAAGCAGAATTAGATTATTCAGCCCATCATGTCTATTCCACCATTCAATCAGGGCTGATAAGTTTTTCAATCCCATTCGCGTGCCTTTCCCCGTAATCTTTGATCCGCTTACCAATCAAAAACTATCTCTGTCTTAAACATATTGAATGACCTGGTCTCCACAGTCTTCTGTGGCAATGAATTCTTTATATTCACTACATTCTGATGCCGAAGAAATTTCTTTTCATCTCAATTTTTATTAACTCAGAAAATAGACACTATCAATCCCAGAATATCTAACAAAGTATTGCACAAACAATAATAAGCAGTTTCCAAACCCTAGAGACAAATAAATCACAAACATATTTTAATCTTTATTGTTGTACAAAACAAATAAATTGCCTGCAGCATTGCTCATGATTAAACCACTATGATTTTTGTCCATCATTCTACCTGTGACTTGTCTGTATCTTGATCTGATCTTTCACTCCATAACCAGATGTACAAGTCTGTTGTAATATTTATCTGATTTTCTGTCTCTCCTTTACATCTAAGCCTTTGAGATCTGTCTGCCTGATCTCAACCTTATAACAATTGTTCTACATCGATCTTCATCTCCATCCTATTGATTTCTCGCACCTTTTTAATCTGTCTCCTTCTGCTGATTACTGTCCATTATGTGGAAATCCCATGTCAACTTGTTTTTTTCTCCATTGATAATTATCTCTGCCTTGATGTCCCCCTCTATCTTTTCTTAACATTTGTCTTCAATTTTCTTCTCTGCTCTCCCTTTGTTCTAGCGCATCGCTCCCAATGTATCCATCTAACTGAAAACAAAAGACACCTGAAACCTTCTAGGAAGGCCAGAATTGCCTGAGAAAATATTATAAATCAACTGACAGCCAACAAGAGATGATTTTTCTAAAACAAGAGATAAGGAGGGCGGCAGCAGCAGAGGCTATCCCATATCACAGTGCAATGCAACCACTTCAAACTGGGAAAGGAGATAGAACATAGAACATTACAGCGCAGAACAGGCCCTTCGGCCTTCGATGTTGCGCCGACCATTATAAAAAGCAATGACCCTCCAAACTAAACCATTCCCTTCTCTTCCATAAACTTATCAACTAACCTCTTAAACGCCACCCAACTTGGCGCATCTACAACTGCCGCAGGCAGGGCATTCCACTCCCTAACCACCCTCTGGGTAAAGAACCTACCTCTGATATCCATCCTATAACTATCACCCTTAATTTAAAGCTGTGTCCCCTCGTGCTAGCTTTCTCCATCCTAGGAAAAAGGCTATAACTGTCCACCCTATCTAAACCTCTAATCATCTTATATGTTTCGATTAGGTCCCCTCTTAGCCGCCTCCTTTCTAACGAAAACAACCTCAAATCCCTCAGCCTCTCTTCATAAGACCTGCCCTCCATCCCAGGCAACATCCTGGTAAACCTCCTCTGTAGCCTCTCCAATGCCTCCACATCTTTCTTATAATGTGGGGACCAGAACTGCACACAATACTCCAAGTGCAGCCGCACTAGGGTTTTGTACAGTTGCAACATGACGTTGCGGCTCCGAAATTCAATCCCCCTACCAATAAAAGCCAAGACTCCGTATGCCTTCTTAACAACCTTCTCAACTTGACTGCCTACTTTCAGGGATCTATGCACAAACACACCAAGATCCCTCTGTTCATCAAGACTACTAAGAATCCTACCATTAGCCCTATACTCTACACATTTATTATTTCTGCCATAGTGCATTACCTCACACTTTTCCACATTAAACTCCATTTGCCACCTCTCGGCCCAGCTCTGCAACTTGTCCAAGTCCCTCTGCAACCTATAACACCCCTCTTCACTATCTACCCCTCCACCGACTTTAGTGTCATCTGCAAATTTACTAATCCATCCTTCAATACCCTCATCCAGATCATTTATAAAATTACAAACAGCAGGGGCTCCAAAACAGACCCCTGAGGTACACCACTTGTCACCGAACTCCACGATGAATATCTCCCATCAACCACCACCTCTGTCTTCTATCTGCTAGCCAATTCCTAATCCAATTAGCTAAATCACCCTCTATCCCATACATCTGCATTTTCTGCAGAAGTCTTCCATGGGCCACCTTATCAAACGCCTTACTAAAGGCCATATATACCACATCAACCGCCTTACCCCCATCCACCTCTTTGGTCACTTTTTCAAAAAACTCAATAAGGTTAGTAAGGCACGACCTACCCTTCACAAAACCATGCTGACTATCCCCAATCAATTCATTTCTCTCTAAGTAACTATAAATCCTATCCCTAATAATTCTCTCCAATACCTTGCCCACAACAGAAGTAAGACTCACTGGCCTACAATTCCCTGGAAGGTCTCTCTTCCCCTTCTTAAACAATGGGACCACATTCGCTATCCTCCAGTCCTCCGGAACCACACCCGTAACCAACGAGGACCTGAAGATCAGAGCCAGAGGCGCTGCAATCTCCTCTCTTGCCTCCCAGAGAATCCTAGGGTAAATCCCGTCCGGCCCAGGGGACTTATCTAACTTCAAACCTCAAGAATATCTAGCACATCCTCCTTATCTACTTCAATACTTTCCAGTTTACAACCCTGTATCCCAGTGTTCTCCACAACTACATTTACATCACCCTGCGTGAATACCGAAGAGAAATATTTATTCCGTGCCTCTCCAATCTCTTCAGGCTCCACGCACAACTTCCCACTGCTGTCTATGACTGGCCCTAATCTTGTCCTAACCAATCTTCTATTCTTAACATATCTAAAGAAAGCTTTAGGATTCTCTTTAATCCTATCAGCCAAAGTCTTCTCGTGTCCCCTCTTAGCTCTCCTCAATTCACTCTTTAGCTCCCTCCTGGATAATCTATAGCTATCCATTGCACTAACTGAGCCTTCAAGCCTCATCCTGACATAAGCCTCCTTTTTCCTTTTAACCAGCAAATCAACTTTTTTGGTACACCAAGGTTCTCTTACTCGACCATTTCCTCCTTGCCTGACAGGGACATACTTATCAAGGACTTGCAGCAGCTGCTCCTTGAATAAGCACCACATTCCAGATGTTCCCAGTCCCTGTAGTTTCCTAGTCCAATCTATGCACCCTAATTCTCTCCTGATGGCCTCATAATTACCCTTCCCCCAGCTATAACTACTGCCCCCAGCTTCATGCCTGTCCCTGTCCATCACTAAGGTGAACGTAACCGAATTGTGGTCACTATCACCAAGATGTTCACTAACTTCCAAGCCTAACACCTGGTCTGGCTCATTGCCCAGCACCAAATCCAATGTAGCCTCACCTCTAGTTGGCCTATCTACATACTGAGTCCAAAAACCTTCCTGCACACTTTGTACGAAAACTGACCCCTCTAACGAGCTAGAGCTATAGCTATTCCAATCAATATTAGTAAAGTTAAAGTCCCCCATAACAATTACCCTATTACTTTCACTCCTGTCCAGGATTGACTTTGCAATCCTTTCCTCTACCTCTCTAGAACTTTTAGAGTGAAAAATTTAGGAGTGTCCTAAATTGGACAGCTCAGGAATTTTGGCTGTGTTGTGGAATAGGCCTCAGAGAAATAAATCCAAGGAAACAAGTTTTAAATTAAAAGCAGGCTGTCAAATAAACAAAACTATAATGAAAATACATTTGAAATGAAATTGAAACAAAGTTTGGAAAAAGGAATGTAAAAGGAAAACTAATTTCAAATAAAATATCACTTATGATTGTCAGTTTGGAAGTAATCCACATAGAAGCCATACCAGCTTTCAAAAGTAATACAAGTAATTATGTTATGAGTTCTGTTATTATAAAGTATTTAACTAAGGGGAGTATGTCACCAAAATAAATCATGGCCGGGACACCGCCCCCAAAAAGCGTCCATGTAGATATTTCCTGCCTATTTTTGAGCATACCTTACAAATCTCCGAAACACTGTGCAGAGGGCCTCAGTGTGTTTTCCTCTGGAAAGTTGGGGCGGGTCCTATTCCCATCCGAAAGGCCAGCAATATAGCATTGAGCAGATCACTGCGCATGTGCCGATCTATCAGTGTGGTGAATGGAGCACATGCACTGATCTCTTCATCATTGACATCCTGTTGACCCTGAAGGGATTTTCTTCTAGATCGTTGGTCAGTCCTCCAACCTCCTGATTGCCATACTTCCAGACCACCCCTCCCAAACTGCCCGATCGCTAGCCTACCAGACCTCCCTGGGCCAACCCTGATGTATCCTTTCATCCCTCCCAGTTAGCCCTGGCTCACCCTGGCTAGCCCCAAGCACCCCCACCCATCCTCGATGGCCAGCCCCAACCCTCCACCCCCAATGATCAGGCCAAATCGTTCTCTTCCCTCTTTCTCCCAAAGCTTCAAGCGCAGAGTAACAATGCCCTCCCCCCCTCCTCACCGACTGCACCTAATAGCACCTCCCCAATATGCCTTATTCCCTTAGTACTGCCTGATACTTGGTGGGCAAGGCTAGAAGTGCCCGAGGCAACCTCCCCCCATCCCCAAACACCGGGGATGGGTGGAGGGGCTCAAAGGCCTCTTTCTCTAGTGGAGGGTAAAGACATCTGTTCCCCCTTCGTGGAGAGCAGCCAAAGAATACCATTCTAAGCCTGCTAATCGTATGGAAATGGCTATTTCTGTATGCTTGTGCTAAAAAAAAAGTGCTTGGGAAGTTGGTGGCTCCAAATGACAATAATCTCTCCCTCAATGTCATCAAAACAAAGAGATAGTCATTGACTTCAGGAAGCTTAATAGAAAACATGCCCCTGCCTGCATCAATGGGGATGAAATAGCAACAGTTTTTAAGTGTCCAGATTACCAACAACCCGTCCTTCTCAACCCATACTGACACCATAGTTAAGAAAGCCCACCAAAGCCTCTACTTTCTCAGAAAACCAAGGAAATTTGGCATGTCTGCTATGACTCTCACCAACTTTTACAATGCATTGTAGAAAGCCATTCTTTCTCGTTGTTTCACAGTTTGACATGGCTCCTGCTCTGTCCAAGACTGCAAGAAGCCTGGCTTATCACTCAAAGCAGCCTCCCATCCATTGGCAGTGTCTACACTTCAGAATAGCAGCCAGCATAAGTAAGGGCCCTTGCACCCTGGGCATATTCTCTACCATCGGGAAAAAGATACAAAAGTCTGAGAACACATACCAACTGACTCAAGAACACCTTCTTCCCTGCTGCCAGACTTTTGAATGGATCTACCTTGCATTAAATTGATCTTTTTCGACTCCCTATCTATGATTGTAATACTATATTTTGCACTCTCCTTTCCTTCTTTATGAACAATATGCTTTGACCGCATTGCGCCCACAAAACAATACTTTCCACTGCGTACTAATACACGTGACAATAGTAAATCAAATTAAATCATATTTTTGAAGAATTTTAATACATTGCAGATAGGAAGTAGAGAAATTGTACGCCAACTATCTCATCACTGACTCCATTTCTCCTCTTGGAACCAGCCTTCAATTAAGCCAGTCTATTTGCAACCCAGTGTCACATATGATCCCAAGATGAACTGCTGACCTTAGTGCCAGCACCAAGACTGCCAATTTCCAACTTCACATCACTCAGTTTCACACATGGCTCAGCTAATCTTCTGCTGAAACCTAACGCCTTTGCTACGTTTAGCACTCTTGGCTGGTCTCCCGCATTCCACCCTCTGTAAACTTGTGGTCACCCAAAGCTCTGCTGCCTATGTCTTAACTTGCAGCAGTCCTGTTCCTCTATTACTCCTGTGTTTGGCCCATCAAGCAACACCTCAGTCTTAAAAGTTTTAATTTTTGGTTTCAAATCTTCCATAGCGTTACCCCTTCCAGCTCTGTAGTTTCCTCCAATTTCATAACCCTCTGAGACTGTTCTCCTAATTCTAGCCTTTTGTACATTTGCATTTCCAATGTTCTACCTTTACCTCAGTTACCATCTTTAGGATGCTTTTTAAAATCTTCCTCTTTGACCAAACTGTTGATCATCTGACCTAATATTCTCTCATGCAGCTCAGTATCATACTTTCTTTTGCTCCTGCAGAGTGCCATGAGACATTTCGTTACATGAAAGGCACTATGCAAGCTGTCATCATTACAGGCTTGTAAACTGTCATTTCACAATTACCTGAAAAGTTAGTAATTAAACAGAGTGCATTTGGGACTGGGCTAAAGCAAGGTTAGCTTTTATTATTAACTAAACAAGGCAGAATTCACCTCCCCAACACAAAGAAAAATCTCTTTACATTTCCTTGAAAATGAGGATGTACATATCCTTAACAGCTCCTAACATTTCTTGGGCTGCTTAAGTTTTAGAAAATCTGAACATCTCAACAATTTACAGTAGACCTGTGCTTAGAGATAGCTTTTTGGTAATTGTATTTAAAACAATGAAATACTAACAGCCTGATGATTTGATTAGTGGTAAGTCTGAAGTGATTAATTCTACCACATTTGGATCACAATAAATTCAGATTATTTTTTGACAATCAGCTACTCCACAAGAACCTGAGGTTGACTGATTACCAACCAGTTATTTAAATTTTTTTACTATTAAGAAACTGCTCCTGCCAGCCAGTTACGTTAGGTAGAGTTGCATAGAACATACAGCACAAAAAAAAAGGCAATTTGGTCCAACTACTAAACCAGTATTTATGTCTCATCTCACCAATCAGTATACCTTCCTATCAGCTTCCATTTACATGCATCAATGTACTAACCTCAATTACTCCAAGTCCCATAATTAAACCATTCTCAATTACTTATACTTGTATAGTATCTTCAACATAGTAAAACATTCCAAAACACTTTATGGGAGATATTAGGGCAAGAGGTCAATCATTTTATTAAAGCTGTACATTTTAAGGGTCATCTTAAAGGAGGAAAGAGAGGTAGTGAAATGGGAGAGTTTAGGAAAGATATTTCAGAGCTTTGGGGCAATGCTGCTAAGGACATGATGGTCAATTGTAGAGCAATCAAAAACAGAGATGCTCAAGAGACAAAGTTAAAGGACCTCAAATGAAGTTTGCAGAGCTGGAGATGGTTACAGAGATGGGAAGTGGCAAGGTCAAAGGGATTTGAAATTTAAAAATTGAACTGAAAAAGCAGTATATTGCAGGGATGGTGGGTGCAAAGAACATGGTGAGGGTTAGAACACAGCAGAATGAGTTTACTAAGCATGGCAGGGATGCATTGGAATAATAAGGTCTAAAACTGACAAGCACGTTGAGACTTGCAGCAACAGATCAAGCTCAGGTAGAGCAGAGTTGGATAATGTTTGAGGTAAGAGACAAGCAATTTTCCTGGTATTGCAGACGTGTAGTCAGAAACTCATCTCTATACTAAATAAGTAGTCTAGTTTAGTCTCAGGCAGTTGCTAGAAAGTAAGATGGAATCATTGGCTAGTTAATGGAGATTTGGCAGGGCTTGTAAAGTCACTGAAAAGAGTCAATGGTTTCTGTCTTCCCAATGGCTAATTAATCCCTTTGTCGTTCAAAAACTTAAGGCACTCAATTCAAAGGGAATACAAACAGATTTTATACATCCTATCCTTGTGATTTAAACCTTTGTGGCACAATTCTGAATAATAAATGCTGTACCCTCCTTCAAGACAAATTTTTCCTGAGGTTTAGTAACTAAAGCTGAATGAAGTAGTCCAGATGGGTAGAGAAGTTTTATCAAAATTTCTTATTTGATTTATTGTGGATACTCTTATTTATGGCTCCTAGCTTTGGTCTGTATACCAGCCTCTCCACATCTACCACATTATTTTTAAAGATCTCTGTTAGATCACCCCTCAACCTTCTCTTTTCTTCAACCTGCTTAGTCTGCCTCGATAATTATAGTCTCTCAGTTTTGGTATAATAATGATAGTTCTTACATCTCCTCCCGTGCTTCTATATCCTTTTTTGTAATGTAACAGCCAGAACTGTGCAATGTTCAAACGAATCCATGTAGTTCAATGGCAAGATAAGTTAGCTGTGGAGGAGCAAAGAGATTTGCAAGTCCGTGTGCACAGATCTGATAAATGGTGCATAGGTACATAAGACAAAATGGAATGCTGGTCTTTATCTTAAAAAGATTTGACTAGAATGCAAGAAGTGATGCTTCAAGTGATTCTTGCTGAGACTCCATCTGGAAATTGGTGATTGACTGGTGAACCTCAGTACATATACATATATACACATATGTGCTGAGCTTGTACAACATGGATTTGCCATTATACAAGGATTTAAAGAGTTAAATTGAGGGGGCAGGATATATTAACTGGGATTGTATTCTCTTAACTAAGGTGAAGGGGGATGATCTAAGTCTTTAAAGAGAGATTTGAGTGGTTAGATGTAGGAAATCTAGTTCTATTTGTGGAGAAATTCAGAACAAAGGGTGCAAATTTAAAATAAGAATAAGACTAATTAGACGAAGCATGTTTTGTTTTACACCAAAGGTAATGAAACTCTGGACTCCTCCAAAAGGTTGTGGATATTGGGCCAAGTCAAATTTTCAAGACTAAAATTAATCAATGGCTTTTTGTTAGGTATGGAAATCACAGGGAATGAATTAGAGGTCAGTGAAAGAAATTGAAGAAGAGATCAGCTATGATCTAACGATGAATGGTGGCCAAAACAGGCTTCAGAGTCGAAAAGGTCTTCTGGTGTTTCTTTGCTAAAATTTACAAAATGGTATCTTCTATCATTTGTATTCAATTGTATTGAAAGCTTCTAATTATTTTACTCATCAATATATTGTTTTCACTGTTTCAGGACAAAGGAAATTGTGCTTAATTTTTCCTTTGCATATCAATAAGACATGGTTATAGGAAAGAATTCAAAAATACCCGAGTGATTTTGCAGAGCTCGAGTCTGTCCATCCTCAGTGGGAGTAATCAGATCCCATATAAATCCTTTGATCTTTTCATCTCCTCTGTAATGGTTCAAGCAGTACACAAGAATAGTGCGGCAGATGGTCTCCACATCGTGTTCTGTCAACTGTCGTTTAAAACGCCCATGTGACAGGATATCACTCCATCGGCCCCACCTGAGGATAAAAAAAATTAACGGTTGCTTTAGTCAAGTAAATTTCTGTGAAATCACTGAAATTCAATATTTAGCGCATATGTATAACCAGACACTTAGACCATTTTGCTGATAAAACAGCAATTTTGAAAGAGAAAGCCTGAGGGAAGGGGAAAGAAAACACAGTGAGCAAGAGTAAATGGGACCAGTGCGTGAAAAGAACAAAGAAAATTACAACACAGGAACAGGTGCTTTGGCCCTCCAAGCCTGCACTGACCATGCTGCCTGACTGAATTAAAACCCCCTACCCTTCCAGGGACCATATCCCTCTATTCCCATCCTATTCACGTATTTGTCAAGATGCCCCTTAAAAGTCACTACCAACAAGCAAGGGAGAAACTCAGAGGCGGGTGGACTGGGGGATATTGAAGTAGAGGGAAAAGAAAGCGACAGGGCAGGGGAGTGAGTGTGGGAGGGAGTGGCAGGGTCGGGTTGGTGGTAGAAGAGAAGTTAAAGTGAAGAGACTGGGAGAGGGGGAATCAGGACGAAAAGGCAGCACCTCTTCAAATAACACTGTTAAGATTTATGCCCAGCTGTGCGTGTGGCCTCAATTTAACATTTTCTGACATATGGCATCTTTGACACCATAACACTCTTTTCATAGTGGCCTTGAGAGCTAGTGCGATTGTGTTCATTCATAACCATGGTAAGACTTCAACCTCAAAATGACCTCTGTAGTTAATATGAAGGTAGTTTTGAGTGAACATGTTTTCCTATTAATTTAAAAATTAATTTAACTGTTCCCTACCTTTTATTTGTCTTCCTTTATATTTTGTAACCCCCTTCCACTCTTTCCCTCTATTTTATCCTCCTTCTCTTACCTTTTCTCTCTCTTTTTCTCAATTTTATCTATCTCCCATCTCTCTCCACATCTTCATCTTCACAGCTTATCATCTGATTTCAGCTTCTCTACTGTTTGGCCATTCACACCTTTTGTTCTCTCTGTGGACTGCCATTAGCACCTTAAGTCTTTCCCCTTGTTTTTGTGGCTATGACTCATCTTTCATTCCCTCACCCTACAGTATAAACATCTCCCACTTTCCATGCCTTTAAGCTTTGACAAAGGGTCATCTGGACACAAAACAACAGCTCTTTTCTCTCCTTATAGAAGCTGCCAAACCGGAGATTTTCCAGTATTTTCTCTTTTTGGTTTCCCATTAATTTGTTTGACCAATTTGTTTCATTGCTGTATCAATATAAAATTACTGTGTGATACACATGCTTAGTTTCTGTGACCCAAAAAAAAGATAGACATTTGGACACAGTAACAGTTTCTACCAGTCAAAGAGCACATTATGAATTAGGCCAATAATTGTGTACAATTGATCACTTGGTATGGTACGCACATCGAATTACATGGTTTCTTACTTTTAAACAGCACAATGGTTTTCCACATCAAAATTAAGAAACCGTACAAAAATGTTGTGGCTCAAAGGTAGCAAGGTTCCTATTGCATAGCATGTAAATTAGTTAAATATTTTGTCCCATTTATAAGATCCATCATGTATAAGGACAGATCGAATCAGTGTAAATACTTACATTAAATTAATGCTCTACGATCAATGTTGCATACCAGTGGCAGAAAATACTTGGCGCAAGGTCTCTGGTTGGAATTAAAATCAGCAGTACATTTGTCAGAGTAGATTTACATCTGGACATCCAAGAATCTGACTGCAGACCACAACACCTGCCTCTCAATTGATTATCTTTGGATTCTCTCCCTCCCTCAGTCCAGTTATCAGCATTTTCTGCTATCTTGGTATCCTAACCTACTCAATGGGCTATGAATTGACTTTCACTGTTACAATCCCAGGTCAAAGCCCCTTGCTAAATAGGCACTATTACATCATTCAATCCATTGTTTGGCATACTAACTCGCTCAAAGAGCAACCAATTAATCATCTTTCCCGTCAAACCATAGCACCTCAGTCCTCATCATCCTCCAGCTGGTTGTCCTTTGACCTTCCCGTAATTTCTCCTTGCGTGTACTCTACCAATGCTCAGGTCCACTCCCGTTACTTTGCCATCTTTGATGGCCTTGCTCTTCTCATTGTGTCAATTACTCAAGACTTCTCGAATTATTCTCCATTTAAATTTCCTTCTCCCCTCCAAATACTTGTGTCTGCCCCTGGAAAGAATGTTCTTCCTATTCACTTACAATCAAAGTTCCCTCTAGGAGCACGGCTGAGCATCAATTGTGAATGCGCTGGGCAGGTAGCAAACAGACTGTGCTCAAACAATAGTCCATTAAGACGCACACGTGTACGGCCATGCATAATCTTAAGGGGGCTGCACAGTGCAAGAAGCAGGCCATTTGCAAACAGAAATTTGGGGGAATATTGCTTACAATGCTATTTACAAAATCTCATCTATCAGCCTTTGACCCTCTCTTCATCATGACCTTTCTGCAGTACCACACCTTCATCTCAATCATCAATACCCTAATCAACACAAAAACTATTTTGTGTACACACACAAATAGAGGCAGTTTCTCCTGGTATGACCCACATTTCAACTTCATTTCTGTGTTCCTGGGACACAAGGAACAGGCACGACCAATAACTGGTTTAGCTATTCATCACTAGATCAATCGGTGCTTATGAACTTTTCAGCTTCATCCCTCCCTTCTCCTAGCCAAACTTCCTCTCAGCTTCTCATCTGCTCTAACCTTGATCGTGAATATTTCTGTAGTTTCCTTCCCATCTCCCCTAGCAGCCTCATAGAATGCTACAGTGCAGGTGGAGGCCATTTCGCACATCAAATCTGCACCAACCACAATCCTAACTAGGTCCTATTCCTTAACCCTCATCTATTTACCCTGCTAGGCCCCCTAACACTAAGTGCACGGTCAATCAGCGTAATGTGCACATCTTGACAGTGTGGGAGGAAACCAGATCACCTGAAAGAAACCCATGCAGACATGAGAGAATGTGCAAACTCCAAACAGACAGTGACCCAAGACTGGAATTGAACCCAGGTCCCTGGTGCTAACCACTATGCCACTCATCTTATCTAAGAAGGCCACCTTCTGCTCTCCAATCTTATTTCTACTAAACTGCTGACAAAATATACATACTTCCTAGCTTCCATGTTGGCTGATGTTGTTAATGGTTCTCTATCTTTCAAACATACTATCACTTTGCTAAATCAAAAAGACCCAAAATCTTTGCTAACCCCCATCCCACCTGCAACATCCCTTTACTCTCCAAGACTCGAGCTTGCTGCTGCATTCCAAAACTGTAATAAATCTCACAACACCAGAGTAAAGTCCAACAGGTTTATGTGGTAGCAAAAGCCACTAGTTTTTAGAGCGCTGCTTCTTTATTTACCTGACAAAGGGGTAGTGCTCCGAAAGCTAGTGGCTTTTGCTACCAAATAAACCTGCTGGACTTTACTCTGGTGTTGAGAGACTTCTTACTGTGTTCATCCTAGTCCAATGCCAGCATCTTCACATCATTCCAAAACTGTCCTATCTGGCTTGGCACACACTACTTGAATCCTCCCCACCTTCCGAAATCTGGATTCCCTCCACTGCGACAGTACTGAGATGCTCTCAAGTCACAAATCACTTCTGACATACTGTGACAAAGGTAAACCTTCTTGATCTGTTGGCAGCTTTTGACACACTTAACCACACACTCCTCCTCCAATGCCTCTCCAGTTAGTTGAGACTGCACTTGCCTGACTGTTATTCTCTCTATTCAGTCATAGCCAGGAGAATCACCTGGAATTGTTTCTCTTCCTGCTCCCACACTATTACTGGCAGTAACCCCCTTTGGCACAGACCCCCATGCCCTGCAAATTTTGATTTACTTGGTATAACTAGGTGACATTAACTAAAAATATAATGTCTATTTCGACAAACATGCCAACAAATCTGAGTACTGCCTCACATTCACCCACCCAGACCTCTCCAGTGTCACTAAATTATCAGCCTGCTTGTACAACATCCAGAGAATGTTTTTTCAAACAGTGGGACGACTGAATCTATTGTTTTTGGTCCCCACCAAAAATTTTGCTTCCTAGCTTTTAACTGTAGTCCTCTTTCTGTCAGCTGTCTGAGGTGGAACCAGATCTTTATTTAATAGTTAGCCCAAGCTAAGCTTCTGACTATATGTCCATGCCATCACTAAGACTGCATACTTCCATAACATCCTATCACCATTACTTGAGTTTATCTACTGCTGAAACCCTCTTCAAGTTACTTTTAGAATTGATTATTTCAACTCAGAGGGCCAGCCTCCCACATTCTTAACTCCATAAACTGGCACGTCACCCAAAATATAGTTTGTATCCCAACACACACTTGGTCCTATTCATCCATTACAATTCATGTTACTTGAATTGAACATTTCAATTCAAGCATTCTTATTCATATTCCAAATTCCTCCCAGTCTTCCACTGCCTTATATCTCATCACTTCTAGCCTCCAACTGTCAGGTTAACCGTGTTCCTCCAATTCTAGCCTCTTGAATATTCTTCTTTGGCAGCCTGTGCCTTTATTTGCCAAGGCACTAAGCTTTGACATTCCCTCACGAAATATGTCAACCTCATTTCTTTTCTTTCCTTTTATATGATACTTAAATTTTAGCTATTTGATCAATCTTTTGGGCATCTGCCCTAATACCTATTATGACTATCAAATTGTGTTTGAATTGTGTTTGTTTGATTTTCTCTTGGGAAACATCTTAGGACTAACTCGTATAAAAATACAAGCTATTGTCATCCACTTCTCTCTCAGGAAGCAAATCATTCTGACCTCCTTCCTGTTTCCCCTATCCACATGCATTTCACAGACCCCATGCAAATTAGATGGCCTTTCCTCTGACTTCTCACTCATCATGAAATCGCTGCCATAATGACCTTCTCAGTAATTCTAAATACTTCTGCCTTTGGATGTCCTTGTTTTAAGTCACTCATATTTTAGCTATGATTTTGAGTCCTTTACAATCCTCTTGGCATAAATTACTTTGATTTTAATTCCCTATTAATTTGAAATAACCTGTTTGGATCTCAAGAGCAAGGCAATGTTTCCACATTGTTCAAGACTCTAACCTTGGTAGACAATTGCTGGATGTTAAGTATGGATTCAACTTCCATATGAATGCTGGTAATTTAATTTACCTGTCCATTATCTTCTTTGATTTTATGTCAAAGTGGTTCCCCACTATTTAACAAGTTGTATAAGAGCCAGAAGTTCTGCCAACTTAACAATAAGAACAAAGACACACTATTCAATTCTGTGGAAAAACTCTGCAGCCATTCCAACTCTCTCTTAGGTTGCTTACTCAGCTGAGATGACAAGGTATGGTGGGTGTCCTTCTGGTGTTTCAAACCTCACATTAGATCTACCACTTAACATGTCTCCACATTGATGCCCACTCCCATTGACAGAAAATAACTTAGAATTATCTAGTATCTTTCACAACCACAAAGTTCTAAAGGACTTCAGAAGAGCTATAATGAAGGGAAACATTGAAAAACCTTGATGTCTACTAAGTGGTTTCAATCAGCAATTATATTAAAATTACCTATATCACTTGTATTAAGGGATAAATGGGAGAAAACTGCTTTTATTTTAGTGCCATGGGATTCTTCCCAACAGAGAGGGCAGAAAGGGCCTTAATTTAACATCTCATCCAAATGACGACAACTCTGACAGAGCAGCACTGCCTCTGAATTTATTGAGGCATCAGCCTAAATTAGATGTTTAAGACTGTGGAGTGGGCTTTGAGTTATAATCATGATCGAAGGGGAGCATGATACAGTGAGTTAAGACTGACAGCCTCAACAATATTTTTGTCACTTCTCACCATTTCCAATTCACACTAAGTAATTGTTTTCTGTCACTCCTGCTCTCACCAACCTCAGAAGAACATGGCTCAAGGCCCACTCAATAATCCTATATGTGGGCACGAGTCACGTATGCTTCTTTAATTTATTGCATTCCTTATTGCTCCAATTTCCAGAGTCTGTGGGGCCAGACTCTATCTTTTACTCTATACACATCCACTCATTTAACATGAAAAACCTCAATATCTATCTCTTGACAGCATAATCAAATTCTTCTTACTACTACTGACTTCCATTCTGCATTTGTAAAGTGACTTGGAATATTTACTCAATTTAAGACTATGTGGTTGACAGACTGCTTTCCTTACAACACTGGTTTCCTCTTATGCACCACTGAGGAAGTGCTAACCAGGAAGGGTCCAAGCTGACTATATAAATCCACCAAAAAAGTGATTTGCTCCTTTAGCAATTTGATAAAAAAGATATAAGCTTCACAAAATTCAGAAAAATGCTTCTTCAATTATCAAACCATTAATTTTATGTAATTTTGATATAATTCTACCGCCAAATTATTCCTCGCAAGCTGCTTAAAGCTTTGCTAAGTCTTTGCCCACTACTGGCAACTAATGAAAAACCTAGGCTTCAATGTCACATTACATTATTGCCCATTTTTAAGTGCACTGCCTTTCCCTGTCTTGAAGCAAGCTACACGGGAATTGACAACTCTCCCAGAAACAGTTATACTGTGCAGTTCAGTACATCTAACAAAGTGAATAATTATAAATTATGGCAAGAATGATTACAATTATTTCCTAACTTAAAGAAACATTTTTGTGGGCGAATGCAGGGATTTGTGCTAAATTAGATTGCTAAATATTTTAAAATTTTTCAGTTATTGTCACAGTGACACTGAAACTTTTCCACCTTTCTTTTCATGAAGACATTCTTTTCCATTTTTTTGCATGCTGCTCAACAAGTTCTCTCTGCCTGCCCATCCAAGCAAACATGATTTATTACTAATGTTGTAAAGCTACAGTGAAAGCAAACCTCACTTTGGGCTGTATTCACAGCTCAATTCACTACAAAACAAAACGTACCAGCTTATCCTTGCACAAGACTTAGCTAAACCTCAGTCAGAATACAGCATAATCTTTGGTTTCTCCGTGGAATACTTTCTAAAATTTTTTAGACGGTATAGAGGGGCACAAGATGGGTTACTATTTTAAAATATTCTTAACTATTCAGATAAGCTTACAAAGTTGGAATCTGTATATGCTAAAAAACCGAGACTAAAAAATGATTTGATCAAAGGTAACAAAATAATGAAGGAGACAAAGTTTATTCATAATTATAATAACTGGGTAGGTTAGAGTGTACAAGTGGTCGTATTTACAAGCTGCCTAAGGGTGGAACTAGATTGAATTGGGTGATTCTTTTCCTGGGAAAACAACTTTCCAGTGGGATAGTAGTCAATTCATGTAGTGAACATTGATTTGTTATGTACTTCAAGAGTTAGTTGAACTGGTTTCCAGTTGGCGCAGTGATCAAATCACAACATTGCATCAAAGTTAACATGGTCTTCTTGACTTGCGTTGATCACCCAACAATCATTTTTCAAAATTGTTCTTCTAGGTGGTTTATTTGTATTTTCTCCTCTGCCAGCTGATTACATGAAAACAAAAGAGCAAGCTATTCAACATCTTGAGTCTGTTTTGCTATTCAATGAGATCATGTTGATCTGTGACTCAACTCCACATACCTGCCTTTGCTCCATATTCCTTAATACTTCTGACAAACAAAAATATACCTCAGTTTGAAAATCAACAATTTTCTGAATTGAGAGGACTTTGGTATACTATTGTTAAGACACCTACATTTCAGAATTTTGGGGTGGAAACCAAATAGTCCAGGGGATTTGTTGCTCAGCAGTGCCATCAAATTTCATAGCTCTGTTTGGGTATCATGATATATAAACGACATTGCAACTAAACGGGACAAGATCAATGAACCACCTGATCTTTTTCATATCCTCATAGGTTTGGATGAAAGATTGAAATAAAGGAAGTGGGGAAGAAAGATAGAGAAAGGTTGGAGAGAGCAAGATTTGCACTGCTTGACTTAAAATTTGTCGCTCACATTAGGAGTGCAGGACCATCCAGTATTGCCACACAAGTGTAAATCACTATATTTTGCAGTATGTTTGAATGGCCTGGACGATACAGGTAATTTTAGCTACACTACTTTTTAGCAGCATTAAATGCACCTCAAGTACATGAAACTGCCAAACTATGGAAGCAAACAACGGAGCTTTGTTACTCCCAATCCATAGTCATATGAGCAGTCTCCATGTCTGCTTTACTCTACCACTCACCCAATGATATCAAGTTCAACTACACACTATACAAACTAAGCAAACTAATGGTAGTCCTGCATGTGTTCAAGATATAATACAGCAGAAGAGAATGTATATAGTGAACGACTCAATTTGTGGAGGGAACAGCATTATACACATATATGTTGAGGTTTTGAGACAAAATGACATTTTTTCTAGGATTCAAAATCTTTGATGAAAATGTCCCAGCATTATAGCATTACAGATTAAAATTCACACATGATTTAAAACTTGAACTGGATCTTCAGAGAAAACACTTTCTTAGGAGAAAATGAAAGTTGGGATAAACTTTTGATTGATTAGTTACCTTGTTTCAAGAGAAGCAAAGTCTTTGAAGGAGACTTTATTTTTTTTAAATAAATTTATGGTCAGAAAATAATGTACAGCATGGGAGCTATCCTAAAATTTACAAACGTAATCTACAAATTTACTCACCCATACACCAACAGATTCTTTTCTACTCTAAAACACTCAGTCCTTGGATAACCATGGGACCTGTCTTGTGGCCTACGGAGGGGCTTTCCAGTCTTTTCTTCAGAATCACTTTCCAAATCTGAAAATTCCATTAGTTCATCTTCCTTAATAGCATTGTAGTGTCTTGTCTGCTTTCTTACTCTTGGTGTATCAATCACCAAATTGTTCTGTAATAGAGCAAGTTTACATGAGCAAAAATACATTTATATGCTTTTAACATAATACACATGACAGCATTTTACTTACCCTTCCATTTATTGCATCGATATCCAATTCTGCTTTCTTTGCCCACTTCTGCCAAAAGTTGGGATCATCAAGGGAAATATCTGTCCTATTCCCAGAAGCTACAAAGCTGGCCTAAAGAGATTTATACACAAAAAATTCTCATAGGTTAGAGAAGCCTGTATATTTTATGAAGATTGGTACATTATATCTCAATGGCAAGTACATTAGTGTACAAATAACATCAAAATATATACATGTTCGTACTTGGTTAAAGACATTCACCTTTGCAAAAGTGGAACCTTTTCCTTCAGATTCTATAGTAATTGTGTGAGTGCGCCTCAAGAGAATCTGGTCAATATCTTCTTCGCAGAATTTTGACCCTTCATCCTCTTCATCCATCAGTGCCCCATATGCACCTTTTCGAAGCAGATCTTCAATCTCCTTCTTAGACAGCTGCTGAACCTGAGTATTTTGTAAAATTTCAATATTGATCCCAATATCAATTGAAATTCATTTATGAACTGAAAAGCCAGATTAATTTGCTTAATTTGAGTCAACTACATTCTACATACATACCCCATTGGCACTGTTTTCTCTTCCACTCATGGACTGCAGAACAGCTTTGTCCAATCCAAGTTTCAGACTTGCTTTATCAAACATCTCTCTTTCATAAGAGTTCCTGGTTATTAACCTATATACTTTCACTGCTTTGCTTTGTCCTATTCTGTGACATCGAGCCTGAGCCTGTGGAATAGAAAATTCTTCAGTAGGCAGCAAGCATCATTTTGTATAAAGTTACCATACCTTCCATAAATATAACTGAAAACAAAACCATTATAGAAAGCAACAGACAAATTGCACCTGGAGGTCATTTTGTGGATTCCAATCAGAATCAAAGATGATACAAGTGTCTGCAGCAGTGAGGTTAATCCCCAAACCCCCAGCACGAGTGCATAGCAGGAAAACAAAACGATCCGAGTCAGGCTTAGAGAAACGGTCTATTGCTGCCTGTCGAAGATTTCCTCTCACACGGCCATCAATACGCTCATACAGGTGTCTGGAAAACAATTTTTAAAAATATTAAATCCAAAGCATATTCATTTTCAAGCAGTAAAAAGCTTTCACTTGCTAGATCTGTGTAAATATTGACCCAATCAAAAAACCTCAGCTCCTTCACTAGGATATCACATTTATCTCATGGTTAAATCACTAAACAAATTTGAATGAGAAACGTTTTAGCATATTGAAGCTCAGCCACAGTCCTTCATTAGAAGGAATCAGCCATTTGGCTCTGAGAGTTTGCTCCAAAACTAGAAAAGCTTTCCTTCCGCACTGGCGACCAAAACAGAGTATCACACTCAAGATGTGCCAGAGTAGTATTTAATATGACATGACATTCTGTACCCGTAGTATATTAATTTGGCTAAAGTTAAGCTTCTTTTGTTGATTATTGTGCCACAATGCTCATGCTGAGTATCATATCTACCACCACCAAAGATGGTTTTCAATTCTAATTAAGAATTTGGACAAACTAAGTAGCCATGTTTTTTATCTACATTCAGATTATGTTTTCATCACTGAATTTCTTCTGCCAGTTAAACTTTTCATCCATTTCACTCTGTAACGTCCACATAACTGACATCTTTAAACTTTCACAATTTGCATTGAGTTTCTGAATTCAAGTTGACTTAGAGGAGGAACAATAGATTGACATTCAGCTTTTAAAACTTTAGCATTTCAGATGGGTTTTAAGAGCCAGGTAAGCTTACATTAGAGAAGTACAGATTTGTCCAATTTGATTGAGGCTTATAAAACAGAGACTAGACTGTGTTTATGTGAACAACTTATTTTAATGACAGCGATGGGAGAGGACGAAGTATTATACTTAGAATTTACGCAAGAGCAAAATTAGGTGGGATGTTAGGCAGTTCATCTTTATCAAATTAATAGGAGGCCTGTGAACAGGCTGCCAACTCATGAGGTAAACACTGATTCATTGCATTTCTTCAAGAGAGAGAGAATAGGATTCACTTCTGACTGCATCAGAGAACATATAGAATTGGTAGACACACTGTAACATGCATCAGGATTGATGTGGTCATTTAGATATTTTGATCAGACAAAAGGATCAGAGAAACTTCTTTAGATTATGCTGGATTGTATCTTTATAGGCTTTAAAACTGTTTTTCCACCTCAACTGAGAGATTACATACGTCCAGGTGCACAAGGGCCATCTATATTTTTATGCGCGATGCACAACTATATTGGATAGGATGGATGCATCAGTTGGTCTCCTGTCTAATTATAATCTTTGGAAATTAAACATATCCTCAATTTTAAAACCAAACAGCAACCAGAGTACGTTTTCTACTCTCTATCTTGTGCAATTTAAGAACAGCACACTTACTATTAACAGTAGCTTTCATAAACCTGTGCTATAAACCTATGCCAGAATTAGCCATCCTAATTCCTTGATAAGGAATTGGGATAGCTGTTGCCTTTTCTCGGTGGGCGGTGGGGGATGGGGGAGGTGGATGATACGTGTGGGATAGGGAAAAACAGAAGATATACATTTAAAAATTAAGCAAAAGTTTTGATCTTGGTACAATTTTGCATCTCATTTTGTAATCAGCTGGATGATGCGCCATTCTTTCGCCAAGGTAGCAGGCAGACAACCTGCTCCCAACATTCATTGGCATTGTGTGAACCAGCTGCTGATATATCCATGACAAGTCAGGAATTAGACCTTTCCATGATACACTATAATAGCCTAGCCAAAATTAGGAAATCACAGAGGGGCATTGCTGTGTAAATATGTGTGGGAAAAATTTTGGCCAAACTATTAGCCTTATGGAATATTCTAACAATTTATTTAATTTGATTTGTAGAAGGGCAAATTATTTTGCAAATAGAGTGGATACAGAAATTAAAGGTTCTAGAGGTGTTCAAAACATCCCACCACCTAATTCCTCGAAGTAATACCACAAGAGGATAAACTAACTTACTGGCTATATAGCGGACCAGTAACCTGTAAGTGATATGTTCAAACCCAAACCCAATATGTTCAAGCTGTGAAACTGAAATCAATAATTTATGGACCAGTTTCCGAAAACTGCTCGAGAGAGTTATCAGATTATCATTTAAAAAAACCAACAGGATTATTCATCTTATTCAGGGAAAGGAACCAGCCTTGCCAGCATCATCCAACATGGTATGGCTAACATGTGACTTCAGTCCCATACTATGTAATTTATTTTTAAATGCCTCAAAGATAAGGTAGTCACAGTTAATTTCATGATCTCTGGAATCTTGTGTATTAATAAAGACCTTCCCTGAAATTTGAATAAAAGTCCCAAATGAGTTAAATTTAGTTCAGCTTGGTTCTGTTCATTACAGCCAAAGTTCATGGTTTCAAAACTGCACTAAATTGGCACTCTCACCTCAAATAATGAAGTTAGCTTGCTGGACCAAGTTTGGTTGGAGCAAATATTAGCCCATTAAATCTTATTGATAGCCCAGAAACTTTTGTTTTAATACCTCTTTGTATTTCAAACTTTTTCAAGTCTTTTTAGTGATTTCCCGTAATGCCACCTAATAGGGAAAAAAAATGTTTTGGTTGCGATTTCAAAAATTGATACTAAAGGTGTTGAGCTAGGGCACATTTTTGGAGCAAAGTTGGTATCTCACTAGTAAAATGCCTGACTTGGGAATGCATATGAAAGTAATAGATTACAAAAACAGAAAAGGCTTCATTCCCCATAAGAGACATAACTTGCTTTGAAAAGCACCAAAATTCCGTCCCCATCTCTTAACACCTGGTTTAGTCATTGCTAGATTGACTGATAGTCATGTAAAGGTACCTGATTATAAATTTATAAAACTGGCAATGCTAAAAGAAGTTATATCTAGCTAGCCTATTTGTTTTTAGCTGCCTGACATCCCTTACTACTTAGCCGAGATCTGGTATTCTTAGTGACTTCACACAGAATATAAATCGACACTATTCTGCTCCAACTACTGGCTCATTTGGCTCATTGAAACAGTAGTATACTAAGTATTTTGCAGAATTAACTTTTATTTATCGAGTTTTGCTGGCCTCACCTTCGCTGAATGAGGTAGTCCTCAAGAATATCCAAACAGCGCACCATCTGGGAAAATATAAGCACCTTGTGGCCACCAGCCTTTAGTTTTGGCAGTAACTTGTCAATCAGTACTAGCTTGCCAGCAGCTTGGATCATAGCCTGAAGTTGAAAATCTGGTGTATCAGGATTGTGTGTTTCTTTAAACTCCTCCAAAATCTTCTCTTCAGCACCTACATATGCCAAAAGTGAACAATCAGTCCATCACAAAGTCTGAATTCTGCCAGGTCTACTATTGTTGTCTAAGATATCAAAAAAGCAAAACATAAAAACTTTAAATAATTGCAATAATACCATGGCTCACAGCCAGCACTTAAGTTAATTTTACTTCTTTCCCCTCTTGTTTTGGATGTAATTTGAAAGTTCCAGCTAGTTTAAGCGTATGTAATTTTTACAACTAGAGAAAAATCTGTGGATGAACATATTATGTCAATGCACCAAGAATGTAAAAAAAAATTTCCATCTCCTTAAAGGTCCTTATAACAATCTCCTTTTGAAAAAAATGTTTTGTTGAACTCAACACAAGCATTCAGTTTCTTACCAGCTATAACAGACTAAAATTCTCCAGAGTTTTATTCAAAATCACTTTTTGAACTATATAACGACATGATTATTTAAGCACTAAATTTCTACTTTGCTGTGTTAACTCAAATTACAGATCATTCAAATATTTAACACAAAAATGATTCCAAATCAATAGCAGATTATATGAATTTAAAGATATTATACCAAGATGTCCAATTAAATGAATAAGGCAGCAGTTATTCATTTAAATCACCACGAGGATCAAAATACTGTGAAATTGATTTTTGTACAAAACATGATAGGATCTTTATATCCTATTTTGGGTGATCCACAATTTATTTTAACATTTCTGCAACATTCAATTGAGCTAATAAACTTATACAACAGTCTTTTTCCTGAAGAGACTAAATCTAAAATTTCATGCTACTTATGTCAATTTCTCTGGTGATTTTTGTGACCCAACTTAGTTTTACACTGCATAAATCAATGTTAATGATTCAAAACAGTATAGAATTTCAAAAGTTGGATTCTGATTTTTGAATTCTTTTAATTTTTTTTGTCTGTTAATGTGGAAAAACATCCCAAGATGTTTTACAGAACAGGAAAGGAACAGGCAGAGAGCTCTAAAGAAAACTAGAAAAATGAATGAAGAGTGAGAAGAGAAGCTGAGAAACTGAGAGGCTTGACTAGAGTTCTGGAAAATACACCAAGAACAAATGCATATCCTGGCAATACAAAAGCAACAAAAAGGAAGGTCAGATGAGAGGGTAACGGATAGGGCCCAAAGCAAGAAAAAAGTCATTGCATAAGATTCTGATAAAAAGCTATCAACCTGAAATGTTAACTCTTTTCTCCTTTCCACAGATGAATGTTCATCTGCTGAGTTTCCCCAACGTTTTCCACCTTTATTGTAGAAGGTGTGTCAAGACTATGGAGGGATGTGTATACTAGAATGGGGATTTTGCATCTTACGAACAAAGAACAAAACAGCACGGGAAACAGGCCCTTCTGCCCAACAAGCCCGCACCGCCACTCCGATGTTCCCACCTCTACCCGCGATCCCCTGTCCATGTTTATAGATCTATGGATTAAAAACCAAATTTGAGACAATTTAGGGAGAATTTGTTTTGCCAATTAGCCTAAGAGCACATCTTTGGGATGTGGGAGGAAACCGGAGCACCCGGAGAAAACCCACGCAAGCATGGGGAGAATGCGAAAACTCCCACAGACACAGGCCCAAATCCTGTGCGATAGTCACTGAGCTGTCGTGTTGCCCATCAAATGGTCCAAGTCAAGTGCACACCAATGACGTGAAGCACTAGGATACTCTTGAAAAAAAAAAATCGAAGAGCAGCCCTCTCATGACCCATCGCGTGCACGCCCCTCGCCAAACAACAAGGCAGAATTTCTATTTATTGTGGTTTGATTGTTAGAGATAAAAGGGGAACCCAGATTCTTTCACTAGAAAGAAGATGCATAGCATTCATACTTGGAAAGAATGGCAGTGACCTGTGTACTAACAGTGGATAAACTAAGAGTTTCCATCATCTAGGAAAAGTATTGAGACCATCAGGTTGTAAACAGCTATGCTTTAAACTGTCCATTTAGTTACAAGATGAAAGAAAGTTAAGCTGTTGAGGATAGTTAACCAGCATTTCCACTTGGATGCTAGGCCAATGTGACTCTCACTGCCTCAGTGAGCAGCTTCAAGGTGGACATGGTAATAAGGAAGCTATGGTGATATATCATGGGTTACATCTTTTCAAAATATCACCAGATATCTCATACGAGTTAGGGAGGGAGAGAGAAAGAGAGCAAGGACATAGAGGCTGAAATTGTCATATGGTTCAGAGCACAACCATGTGGATGGAAGATCAACCTCTTGCTGAAAACACCAAATTTGTGAAGACTTAAGATAAAGCTGGAAAATTTGGCTCGCTTGCACTAAGAGGGTCTATCAGTAATACTCATAAGGATAGGTCTGGAGCTAGAAATTACCATAAGCCAAAAAAAGAAAAGATCAGAAGTAAATCCCTGACAGCTAAGAATTATTTTGAACAGGTGTTGGAAGAATTGTATGTCTAAAGGACACTAACTAATATAGATGAAGTGTACTTTTTTGATTTTGCTAAAAATAAGCATAATTCATTGTGGTTAAAGTATAAGTTGCCTACAAAGATAGTGCTTAATCAATAACGCTTTTAAACTTTTGTTAAAGTAAATGTCTAAAAATGAGATCTTGTCATGTCACCTATGCAGCTATTAACTAGCTCAAATTTATTTAAAACCATTATCAGTCTCTATGGAAATTATGACACCCTGCTGATATTCAGAGTCTCAATGGTAAGTGTGTATATAAAAGACGCATACCAATTCTGAAATTGTTCCTGGTTATAGGCCTTTTCAAATCTCAGTGCAAGGTTTACATGGATCTTTAACGTAAACCTCTATATGAACGGTCTATAAATGTAGGCTGAAAGCTCAGTTTGCTTGAAGTGGAATATTCAGTTGCTATGATTGCTTTGCTCCAAAAAAAAAAAAGGAAAGGAACTCACCTTTTAATTTGCCTTTGATTTTATTTGATGTACTATTGTATTTATATCATAGCATAATGTAACATAAATTCATGTCACCACCCATTCAACTAATACACTTGAAATATCCTCTCAGTTTATCAAAACTGGCCATTACTGATGTGCCTCTGTGATGATGCATTTTAGATGGTGTGGTTTACAAGTACCTTAACAATTATGACATTTGACTAATTGATGTATTAGAGAGCGGAAGCGGTCCATAAAGTGATCAGTAAAAAAATGTTTACCATTAATTAAGTATGGATGATTACAGCACTTTCTCAGTTCCATCATAGTGTTCAGAAGGTTGGGCACATTGGTTTGACCAGCTCCCTTAGACAGGAAGGCAAAATTTCTTTCCAAGATAGCACGGTAATATTTCTTTTGAATGTTGGTCAGTTCCACTTCAATGATAGTTTCTTCTTTTGGAGCCAGATTTTTTTCTACATCTTCCTTCAAGCGTCTTAACATCATTGGTTTCAAAATAGCCTGAAGTTTTTGTACCTGTAACAGTTATTCAAACCCTTGAATGTGCAGGATACACAACAGCTTTGAAATAAATACTTTTGATGGAATCAAAAGGTTGTAATTTGAGTTCAATACCACAATTACAAAAGCAACTTTAGGGCATTTGAAGAAGCCATTTGGGCTAAGATTAGATTGCAATCTTCAATTTACTCACACATCCATTTTCTAAAGTTCTATGCATTGAGCGCACATTCAATTATTTGTTTCTAGAAAGCTCCAAGAACATACTGTCAAGTACTGAGTTGTGTGCATAAATGCACAAATCAGAAAAGGCAAACAATTTGCTGGACATTACAGATAAATTCTACATGTAACACATTACCATAATTTAGCACTGTTTACATGGAATTAAAATGTAAACCTCATATTTTGTCAAATTTAAGACTTTCATTAACGAAAGACAAATGCTACAATCAGATGTTTATTAGTTGTTCCATTTTAATACCAGTAAAATAACTCATAACCCTTTGCACTATATTGTAAATAACCTCCACAAAGACAAGTAGAGGGTTTACTCAATAACTCACAAGAATCATATACCTGTTCCTCAGTTTTCAGATCGCCAAACTCTTGCAGGAAGTTGGTCTCTGAGGGGAATCGTGAGGGTTCCAAGAAATTTAACAAACTGAAAAGCTCTTCTACAGTGTTCTGTAATGGTGTTCCAGTCAGCAGCACCTTATGTTCCTATAGTAACAAAGAAAAAATCCATTTGATCTCAAGATTAGCAAAGCATGAAGCTATTGTGAAGAGGCAAATCTCTCATCTGTTAATTGTATGGGACTTTAAATCATTATGTGGTAATATATGTTGTGCCTATATAACAAATGTCAGAGAGTACCTAATTTATTTCTGACAAATGTTAATATTACTCATCAACAATGCATATTTCATTCCATATTAGACCACTTACCAGATCCATTAACTTTAATCCTTCCAAAAGTTTGCAGTTTCGGTTCTTCAGTCTGTGGGCTTCATCAATTATCACACAACGCCATGCAATATTGCGCAGTTCTGGGCAATCAGTTAAAATCATTTCAAATGTGGTGATGATGGCATGGAATTTGTATGCTCCCTGAATGATACGGCCCTTTAGAGTAGGACAAGTTAGATTAATTTCATTTTATACTTGAAAACTTCAGTCAAAAATTCCTGCTTTCATACATTTATAAAATCAAGGTAAAGTCATCATTTTTACATTACTCATTATAGATATTTTAAAAGGAAAAACTTACATTTCCATAATGTCTATCAAAGTTTCTCAAAAATCCCAACTACTGCAGAGAGCAGTTACCTTTACAGAAGTAAATACAGCTACAAATTTCACACAGCAAGTTCCCATGAACAGAAACAAGACGACAATTAGTTTGTTCTTTGGTGGTGCATATGCAAGATGGAATGACAGCCTCACTGCCATAATCTGCTCAAAATATTTTCCCATAATAAATGTGATATAAAAATATTAATAACCATACATTTGTATCAACTTTCTCTCAACTTTTTCCATTATAAATTCCTATGTCCAGTATCACCACTGACAGAAGAGTATAAATACAATGGGACCAGCTTTCATAGACAGTTTCCATTATAAATCTGAATACACTTTTACACATGCATAACAAATTTAAGTACAGAATATGACTTCAAAACATGGACAGAATTGCACCAAGACATTTTCGTCAAACTATCAGGATTTTTTGTAACTCCATTTTACTGTAGAACTATAACTGTTCTTCACTCCACAATTCACAGGAATTTGATCAGTAATCTATTAAAAATCACACATTTTTGCAAACTTTCCATTACTTCATCCAACATCAACATGGAAGTCTATGAATGAAAAGGACAGTGGCTGTCTGGACACAAAATTGGTTGAGGGATTGAAAGCAAGAATGTTGGAATGGTGTTTTTTTGGCAATATGTATTGAAGAAGTCTTTATAATCTTCTATATGTTAGCAGCAAATCATACATCAATGTGGGCAGTATTGTACTTAGTCTCACATCGACCCAGTGTGCACAGGTCTTTCTAGTACATTTCTACCCAAGTCTTTATTCCATGGTTACAGTTTGCAGAGGAACATAGATAAGCTGCAGAGCTGGGCCGAGAGGTGGCAAATGGAGTTTAATACTGAAAAGTGAGAAGTGATTCACTCTGGTAAGAGTAACAGGAGTACAGAATATAGGGCTAATGGAAGGACTCTTCATAGTGTCGACGAGCTGAGAGATCTCGGTGTACATGGCATAACTCCCTGAAAGTTGGCATCCAGGTTGATAAGGTCGTTAAGAAGGCACACGGTATGTTAGCTTTTATTGGTAGAGAGATTGAATTTTGGAGCCGTGAGGTCATATTGCAACTGTACAGAACTGTGGTATGGCTGCACTTGGGATATTGCGTACAGTTCTGGTCGCCGCATTATAAGAAAGATGGAATTGGAAAGGATGCAGAGGAGGTTTACTAGGATGTTGCCTGGTATGGTGAGAAGGTCTTATGAGGAAAGGCTGAAGGGCTTGAGGTTATTTTCATTAGAGAAGGTGGTTAAGAGGTGACCTAATTGAGACATACAAAATAATCAGAGGGTTAGATAGGATGGACAGTGAGAATCTTTTTCCTCAGATGGTGATGGCTAACACAAGGGGACATAGCTTTAAATTAAGGGATGGTAGTTATAGGACGGATGTCAGAGGTAGGTTCTTTTCTCAGAGGGTATTAAGGACATGGAATGCCCTGACTGCAACAGTTGTGGACTTGCCAACTTTAAGGGTGTAGAAATGGTCAGTGGATAGGCATATGGATAACATTGGAATAGTTTAGGTTAGAAGTTCATTACATTGTTGCGCCAACCAGTGGAACCATCGAGGGCCAAAGGGCCTTTACTGCGCAGTAAAGGATATTTTGTCACACAGAAACTAGAAGTAGGCCATTCAACCTTCTGAGCATGGTTTGCCATTCATTTTGATCATGGCTGATCACTGAATTCGATATCCCGATTCCCCTTCACAACCCACCCTCCCTCAATATTCTTTTAGCTCCTAGAACTATATCTAATTTCTTCTTGTAATCAGACAATGCTTTGGTCTCGACTACATTTTGTGGTAGTGAATTCTACACATTCACCACCTCTCCTCACCTCAGTTCGAAAAGGTTTACCCCTTATCCTCAAACTATGACCCCCTAATTCTGGAATCCCCTACATCGGGAATATTCTTTCTGAATCTACCCTGTCTAACCCTGTTAGAATTTTACAAGTTTTAATGAGATCTGCTCTCATTCTTCTAAACAGCAGTAAATGTAGTCCTAACTGACTTGGTCTCTCCTCACATGACAGACCTGCCATCCCAGGGATCAGTCTGGTAAACCTTCGCTGTTATTTCCTTTCTAGTAAGGACATACTTTCTCAGATGAAGGAACTGCACATAATACTCCAGATGTGACCTCACTAGCACCCTATACAATTGCAGTAAAACATCCTTATTCCTTTACTCAAATCCTCTTACTATAAAGGCCAACATATTATTTGCTTTCTTTACTTCTGCTGTACATGTGCGCTTACTTTCGGCAACTGATGCACACGGACACCAAAGTCTCACCGAAAATCCAATTCTCTCAATTTATACTCACTCAAATCATAATCTATCTTCCTATTATTGCTATCAAAGTGGATAACCCCTCTTTTTTTATCCACATTACAATCATCTGCCACGCATATGCCCACACAATCAATGTGTCTAAATCACGTGAAGCATCTCTGCATCTTCCCCACAGCTCATCTCCCACCCAACTCTGTATCATCTGCAAATTTGGAGATAAAACATTTAGTTCCCTTTTCCAAATCATTACTACCATGTCAGCGGTTGGGGTCCTAGCACAGATCCTTGCAGAACCTCACAAGTCACTGACTGCCAATCAGAAAAAGACCCATTTGTGCCAACTCTCTCTTTCCTACCTTCCTATCCATCTCAAAACATTATCTATAATCCTGTGCTTTAACTTTACATAGTAGTCTGTGGGATCTTGTTGAAAGCCTTCTAAAAGTCTAAATAAACCATATCCACTGGTTCTTCTATGTCAACTCGACTAGTTACATCCTCAAAGATTTCAAATGTTAACTTAGTAAACTTAATACTAACCTCAACATTAGTGCTATTACAGTAATAATGTTAGCAACATTCTCCTAATCCATTTCACTCACTGCCCCCCTGCCTTTCAGGTCCTTTAAGTTAGAGGTTCTGGCTGCCTGGAGGCCTTGCCCATCTTATTTGCCAGTCTGTCAGAAGAGTGGCACATTCTGTTGGTTCTAATTCTTGTTGGTTTGGAGGTCAGTCTGGCATTTGGGTAAGCTTTCATTCTTTTCTTTCATTCCATTATGTTGAGTATGACTGATTGACTTAACAGCCAAACCAATGCATGGTTGCTGCTACCTTGATTGTTTCTTGAGGAGTGCACAGGATGTGTCTTTGGGTGTTGCTTTTTCACGTTGGCTATGTGGAAGGAGAGTATTCCTGTGATGAGAAGAAATTTGAGTTGCATGCACACATCTGCTTGCTGTTGCTGATGGATTATAGTGATCCTGCTACCCAGTTGCTGCATCTCATGCGGTTGTGCCTGCAAGTAGTTGTGTGCGTGCAGTGGTTGAGGTATCAACCAACTATACCATCACTGCAGGTGGAGGTAGAAAGTTCTCAGAATGCTTATCATTCTCTGGCACTACTTCCACATGGAGTATCATAATAATCTCATGGGCAGCAGGTTGATCTGATCAATGGGAACTTTCTGGGGTTTAGAAAGATAATGGACAAACTGTTCTGCAAAGACAAATCAGTGGTGAAATATCTGTTGAATTCTCTGACATGGCTGTAACACTGGCACACAAATCTAATTTGTATTTGTTTAATGACCATTTATCAGGAGGTCAGAATTCCAAAATGAAAGACCATAACCTTTGACCTCTCCAAGCAGCATGGCTGGTATCTCTTCTGGGTTGCTGCTGTTGTTCTCACGGATTATCTTTGGATTATCAGTAGTTCCGTGGTTTTGTCTTTTTTTTGCCAAAGTGTCCCTGTTTGTTGCAGTGGAAACGTTGAGTTGTACTCGCAGGACACTGACCTTTTCAGAGTGCACTTCACATCTCAGTGCTGGCAAGGTCACTCTGCTGGGCAGTTCGGGAATTTTTCCTGCATCTTTGCAACCTGATAAGTTGGTCTGAGATCTGGCCTCTGTCCCAGGTTGTATTCTCTCACCTTCGGTATTATGTATGTAACTCTCAGTCTAACTAGCTGGATTGCTTGTCTGGAGTAAGATCATCTTTAGCTGTTAGGAATCAGATAATGAATCATCTGCAATACCCACTATGATTATGTTATAATTGAGCTCAGACTTTAAATCTCCACATTCACACCCTTCTGTCTTCATGTAAAGATGATTATGAAGGAATTGACAGGTTTACCAGGTAGTTGGATTCTCTTATTGAATTTAGCCCTTTGCACAATATTTGTTGGAGTTAAAATTGAAAATCAATGTTTAAAACCTTTTAGAATCCCAAATTTGGTGGCTGATTCAGTGATGTCACACTGTGCAATGATGCTGTCTGCAACTGGCCCTGCTGTGTAAAGAAGTGTGTTTACTTGTCCCACTTCTGATTTCTTTTTTAAACCTGAAGCAATGCTTTGTCTTGGAAATCTATTTCTCCAAAGACTCCAACATTGTGACTCATTTGAGCTTTGAATGAGACATAGTGGAGTTAAACGAGCGGAATTACAACCACATTGAAAATTTTTAAAAATCTGGGTACAGTTTTAAGGGCTTACAGGCTTCCAAAATGGTGGTGTTGTTTACTGCTGAACTGTGGATTACTCACACATGCCAGATTTGGCAGGTTTTGTAAAACAGCAGCCATGTGCTACTTCAGAAATAAGTATTTTCAACATAGCTGCATGAATAAATGGCTTGCTGACTTGATTTAACTAATGAGCTAGTGCTGCGATGTTGCAAGATGCCTAAATAAGCCACAGGCTTGCTGTTTAAGGATTTGGATGATCATGAGGTTCCTGAAAGTTGAGTATTTTTTTTCTGTTCCACTCAACAGGCCACATTTTGTGGCTCGATTAGGATTAGAGGTTGGTTTTGTTCAAGCAACGCTTCTGACTGTATAGTGAAAGGACTTCTCAGGACTGGGTGCAACCTGGAAGTGTAAAGCATTTAGCCTATCCTTGTAGGCAATGAACTCTGTTGAAGGTGGACTTCCACAGGCAATTGTGTGGAGTCTTCTATTGCAGTAAAACTTCTACCCTTAGCTTCCAGGAGCTTTCGGGCAACTTTTATCAGCATTTATAGCTTCAATTGGGAGGTTCTTTCAGTTCAGAATCTTTTGAAGATGTCCTTTTCTTTAGTCTTTCAGCACTTGTGAAAATGAATGTTTTTGATTTAGAGCTTCCAGTATATGGGATGGCGTTGATAGTGGAACACCATTGTTAACTAAGTCTTCATTGACTTCTGTATTGTAATGGGGTCATATCTCACCATTATCACAAATTTAAACAAAAACTGGATAAAAATTTTTAAATTACTAGAATTATATCTGTGACTTTTAAACATAAGGATCTTCTGGCAATATCAGAGCAGCTTTCACCTCATTATTTCTGAAGAGATACGAATGACCTGTGGGCTCAGATACTTATTTCAAAGAGAATTGTACAAAGGCCAATTACACTTCAGAAGCCAGGCTTGGTCACTGGACCAGGAACGTCTGCCAGGACAAAAAGCCCTGAAACTCCCTTTCAAATTCTTAGTGGTCGGAACACTAACAATGTAAGAACCCAAACAAGGAAATACACATCCCATGTCAAAGCTAAAGTGGAGACATGCAAGTCTAGTGGCATGACCCTATTTGCTGGGAGAATAAATTAGTGTCCTGAGCAGCAGCACAGAACGTCCAGCTTACATGTACACTATTTCTAGTAAAAATTCTGAACCTCTATACTGTTGCCTACAAGATTAGCTCATCTCTACATACCCATCTTGTCATGAAAGTCAACTCTGTTGGAGAAGCTAATTTTGCAGTATCAGTTTTCAACCTACCAAGCTCTGGGAATGAATACACCATTGGACTTTGACTCTGGTCTCGTGTGAAACAATAATTATTTATTTTGCCGTCTTTGCCCTGTTCATCTTCCTTTCGTTATTCCCCTCTCTGTTATTATATGAGTAACAAGGAGACTACGTTACAATCCCACTCTCAGGTTTAGATGTGTGCAAATAGTGATCGCAGAGCCCCTGGCGATGATCTTTGCATCATCGATGGAGACAGGAGAGGTTCCGGAAGATTGGAGGATTGCGGATGTGGTGCTATTTTCAAGAAGGGGAACAGAGATAGCCCGGGCAATTACCGACCAGTGAGTCTGACCTCGGTGGTTGTAAGTTGATGGAAAGGATTCTGAGAGATAGGATTTATGAGAATTTAGAGAAATTCAACATGATCAGGAATAGTCAACACGGCTTTGTTAAGGGCAGATCATGCCTTACGAGCCTAGTTGAATTCTCCGAAAACGTGACTGAACACATTGACGAAGGAAGAGCAGTGGACGTGGTTTACATGGATTTCAACAAGGCATTTGATAAGGTCCCCCATGCAAGACTTCTTGAGAAGGTGAGAGGGCATGGGATCGAAGGGGTTTTGGCCTCGTTGGTCCAGAACTGGCTTGCCTGAGAAGTCAGAGAGTAATTGTGGATGGGTCTTCTTCTGCATGGACGTCACCAGTGGAGTGCCCCAGGGATCTGTTCCAGAACCCTCGCTGTTTGTCATTTTCATAAATGACCTGGATGATGAAGTGGAAGGATGGGTTTGTAAGTTTGCCGACGAAACGAAGGTTGGTGGTGTTGTGAACAGTCTGGAGGGATGTCTGAAGTTGCAGTGAGACATGAATAGGATGCAAGACTGGGCGGAGAAGTGGCAGATGGACTTCAATGTGGATAAATGTGTGGTGGTCCATTTTGGCAGGACCAATGGGATGAAGGAGTATAATATCAAGGGTAGGAGTCTTGGCAATGTTGAGGAGCAGAAGGATCTTGGGGTCCGGGTCCATAGGACTCTTAAATCTGCCCCGCAAGTGGAGGTTGTGGTCAAGAAGGCATATGGTGTCCTGGCCTTCATTAATAGAGGAATTGAGGTTAGGAGTCGGGAGTCTAACGCTTATACATGACTCATTTCATACCTCATACCAGAACATAATTGATATTTTGAAATCCAGTTAGACTTTTACCATTTTAAAATGTACTGAATGCAAAAATCCATTTGCAAAAACATGGAAAGTTCTGCGAATCACTTAAAATGTAGTTTATTTGAAAAAGAGACAGAAATACAATTGTTATTGTGAACTTGAGCATTTGCAAGATGCCAGCAGAACTTGCTAGTTTTTTGCAAATGCCCACTTTTGATGTTTCAAGAAAAAATGCACCCACAGTTAAAAAACATTATGCTATTAGTGATAGTGAAAAACAGGATCAAACAAATTAAGCTCTGGACAAAATTGTGACGTTCTGTTCAAATTGACTGAAATGACTCTGCTGGAAAATTTCTTCTGAAGCATGAGCAGATAGGAGTCAAAAGCCAAATGCCAAATGTGAGAAAAAAATGATAGAACAGTAGCTAAAGATGCTTTTTAAAAAAGGGGTTGCAAAATTACATTGGAAGTTTCAGACAAAGACAAAAACACAATACATATCTAAGGTATAATCAAAAGTCAACAGCAGGATACGGAAATTGAAATCAAAAGACTTTTTTTAAACTACCTGGGTGAAGCTTGAATGGATAACAAAATTTCAAACCTCATTATTCTTATATATTCAGTTCTCCCATCTGGAAATAGTATTTTTCGGAATGATGAGAATATTTTAATAGAAACAATTAGGCACCTACTTAATAATAGCAAACATGGCTTAATACAAAACGAGTTGTTTTCTCAGAATGTGTACACTGTTTTAAAAAATGCAAAACCATGGAAAATTCTGTGAATAACATAGGAAGTAGTTGGTTTGAAACCAAGAGATAGAAATACACTGGTATGAATTGTAGGATGACAGCAGGACTTGCTTTTTTTTTGGAAATGCCCAATCTCAGTGTTTCGAAAACACACATTTAACCAGATGGACATTGTTAAAAATCAGTTTGGTTAATAAAAACAGAAATATTCATGCCCTGGTGGCAACGCTGAACTGCAAAGTAGCCAGGAGGCTACTTGTTAGTTCAGAGAACTGAATGAACAAAAGTAAAAAGGTTACAGAATCTTCAGCCTCAAAAACAGATGAATTACAGAGCACCTTACGGAATTATGAAATACTAAGCAAAGAACAAGAGTAAATTCAGAGCACTTGAGTTAGTTCAGGAAAATTTTCTTCAGCAGTATGCTTCCAGTCCAATGAAGGAGGACTGCTAGGATTGGTTGTTGGAAATGGGATGGGCTGAGTAAATCAAGCGTCAGTAGATGAATTTTAGGAGATCATACCTTTTAGGTGGGATAAGGACAAAGACCAGTTCAGAAAAAGACAAATTAATTGGGGAAAAGCCAACTTCAAACGGGGTAAGAATGGATTTGAGCCAAATAAATTGGACTCAAAGGTTGTCAGGAGAAATAGTAACTGATCAATGGATTCGGTTAAAAAAAATAATCCAGGCAGTCAGAGAATATTCCCCTTTAAAAAGAAAAATGGGGCAAACAAATCCAGATGATTTAGGAGATAGAGAAATGAAGATAAAGAAGAAAATGTTGAGTTATGACAGATGTCAGATAGAACATGTAATGGAAAAACCAAGCTAAATGTAAAAGATTCAAAGAGGCAAAGAAGTAAATTAGAACAGCAAAGATGAAATAAGGAAGAGTGGCAGTTAGCAAGAAAGAGAATCCTAAAGTCTTCTGTGGGCACATAAATAGTAAAAGTGTGGTAAGATAGGAGGAATAGTGCCAATTAAGGACCAAAATGAAGTTTACACATGGGGCAGAGGGCATAGCTGAGATACTAAATTATAATTCACATATCTTTATAAAGGAAAGATATCATCCAGGTCCTGGTAAAGGATATGAATTCAGATAGTATGTGGGTTTAAAATTAAAAAGGAAGAATTAGATAATCTGTACTTATAAGTTGATAAGGCACTGAATGAGATGAGATGCATCCAAGGATATGGAGGGAAGGAGTGAAAATTGCAGAGACTGGTCATAATTTTTCTGTCTCCATTAGATTCACGGATGGTACTGGAGTGCTGGAGAATTTCAAAAGTTACATCCTTGTTTAAAACAGGGTGCAAGATACTCCTAGCAACTATAGATCAATCAGTTTAACTTCAGTGGTGGAGAAACTTTAACAAACTATAATTTAGGACATAAATTTAATAGTTATATGGATAAATAGTGAAAGGCAGCCTGGATTTCTTCAGGGATATTCATGCTTAATTAACTTGGAGTTCTTTGAAGAGCTAACATACTGTCGAGGGCAATGCTGTTGATGTGATATACATGAACTTACAAAAGACAACTGATATAGTGCCACACAACAGATGAGAAAATTTGTAGCTCATGGAACAAAAGAGACAGTAGCAACATGGATATGGAAGTGGCTAAGTGACAACGGTTAATTTTTTAAATTCATTTATGGGACATGGGTGTCACTGGCTGGCCAGCATTTATTGTAAGAAATTTCACAACACCAGGTTAACAAACCAACAGGTTTATTTGGTAGCAAAAGCCATTAGTTTATGGAGCACTTGCTGCCCCTTCATCAGATGGGAGTGGGCAGCTAGGTACGTTTACCGCAGTCCAATGCTAGTATCTCCACATCAGCATTCATTGTCCATCCCTAGTTGCCCTTGGGCAGTTAAGAGCCAGCTACATTGTTGTGGCTCTGGAATTACACATAGGCCAAATCAGGTAAGGATGGCAGATTTCCTTCCCTGAAGCACATTAGTGAACAGGTGGGTTCTTCTGACAATCAACAAGTTTCATGGTCATCTATAGATTCTTAATTTCAGATTTTTTAAAAAAAATTGAATTCAGATCCCACATGATAGGATTTGAACATTAGCTGAGTTTCTGGATTAATATTCTAGCGATAATACCACTAAGCCATCACCTTCCAATGGATGTTTTTCAGACTGGAGGAAGTTTTGCAATGGAGCTCCTCAGCATATCAGTGTTGGAACCCTTGCTTTCCCTGATATACATTAACGATCTAGACCTTGGTGAACAAGGCACAGTTTCAAAGTTAGCAGATGAAACAAAACATTACAAACTGTGAGGAAGATAGTGCAGAACTTCAAAAGGGACATAGACAAGCAGGTAGAATGGAATTGTTAGATGAAGTTCAATGCAGAGAAATGTAAATGATCCAGTTTGATAGAAAGAACATGTAATGATAGAAAATAATGAATACAACTCCTGGGGGTACACGAACAGAGTCTGACCACGGGATGGCAGGTTGAAAGAATAGGTAATGAAACAGGGTTTATTCATACGCAATATTACGTTGAATTTGTATACATCATCAGTTAGACTTCATAATGTGTTCAGTTAGGAGTGTCGCACTTTAGGAAGGATGTTAAGTATTTGAAAGAGTGCAGGAAATGCTCATGAGGATGGATCCATGGATGAGAAATTTCAGTAATGAAGGCAAGTTGGAGAAGTTGCGAAAGTTTATTTTATGAAAGGAAAGTTCAGGAGAAATTTGTTATAGATATTCAAAATCATGAGGGATATAAACAAAATAGATGAGGAGAAACTGTTCCCACTTAAGAAACAATTAAGAATGAGGGTACAAAGATTTAAACTAAATTAGTAGAGAAGCAAAACTGATGTGAGGAAGAACTTTTTTTCAAAATGCAGCAACTGGTTAGGAATGCATTGTCTAAGAGTATGATAAAGGGGGTTTAATTGAAGCATTCAAAAGGAAATTGGACTGTTATTTAAGAAGGAAAATGTGCAGAATTACAGTGATCGCTGAGCTGCTCATTTGGTCAGCCACTGCACATACAACGGGCATGGGCCAAATGGCATCTTTTTATATCGCTAGAATTCTGTGATTCTATTTTTAAATCACAACTCCAGTAAAGTGGAACATAACTTAAAACTTATAAAAGGTGAACTCAGGAAGCATGTGATGTAAAGAATGACTAACTTAACAGTTTTTTGGTAGAAGTTTACTTTCATCAGATGCTATAGCATGGAGGATGAAAAGATTACACAATTGGAGGTTTCTATGGAGCAAGAATGCAAATACCCTCACCCTCATTTGTACTTATCATTAACAGTAAGAGAAAATTTTATACCCATTAGCTTTGTTAGTAACATAGATCCCTTTGGCTACCAATATTAATTACCCTGCCTACATCAAAGGGCCATTCAGCTGTGACATAATTAAAACAAATTTACCAAAAATAACAGTTTATTAATCAGAATTCTTTGTCAATAAAACATTAGAAAAAGTAACATGAATCTATAATCAAAAAAACTTACTTTACTGCAGCTACTTTTCAGGAGCTTTTACAAAATTTTCCATGAGAAGCATTTTTTGACTGGAATATTGCTTTATAATAATTTCTAATATTGCTATGTTTGCTACATATTTAGAATTACATTAAGATTTTCTGTAACTTGACATCCTCACCTCAGTGTCTCGGAAGTACATCTCATATGCCTGAATCATTTGGCGGCTAGCCTGGCTGCCATGGTACACAGTCACATTCATTGCTGTCCAAGTGTGGAACTCCCTCTCCCAATTAGTGATTGTGGAAAGGGGTGCAATAATCAGGAAGGGGCCATGAATTCCTTTCAAGTACATTTCATACAGAAATGTAATAGATTGGATAGTCTTCCCTAACCCCATTTCGTCGGCCAATATACAGTTTTGGCTGAAAAAGAAAGGCATAAATCGTTACAACCAAAGCTGTAAGATTACAACATTACCTCCCCCAACCTTAACAGTGTAATAGTGTCCATAGCCTTAGCTATCCCATTAAAGCAGAAACACATATCGCCACAAAGAAACGTTATCACAGCAACATTCATGATTCAGGTGCTTTTAAAATTTTCTACACAGAAAAATAGTGTCTTTAATATCATGAAACGTCCTAACTCACTTCACAGCAGTATAATCAAACTGCATTAGCAGATATTAGATCAGATGACCAAACTTTGGCCAAACAGCTTTGAGTGTCTGAAAGGAGGAAAGTGGGATAGAATGGTGGAAGGGTGTAGGAAGGATATTCTAAAACATGGAGTTAAAGCAATTGAATGCATGGCTATCAATAGTAGAGCAATTAATAATGGAGAAGTACAGGAAGCCCTGATTAGAGGGGCACAAATATCTCAGAAGATTGCACAGTTGAAGCAAAGATAGGGAGATATGGAGCCATGGTGGAATCTGAAAACCAAGATGAGCATTTTAAAGATACTGCTGTGACAGAGTCATCTGAATTCAAAGCATTAGATCTTTTCTCTCCTTATAGATGCTGCCAGATCTGCTGAGACTTTCCAGGGTTTTCTCTTTTAGTTTCAGATTCCAATATCCACAATAATTCGCTTTTATTTTGAAGATATTGCTTTAGTGGAGCCAATTTAGGTCAACGAGCACAGGAGTGATGGGGAATGGAATCAGAGGCAAGTTAAGACAAACTCATGACTTAAAATTCAGAGTGAAAGTTTGAAAGAGCAGCCAAGAGTGTTTTGGAATAATCAAGAGGTATCAAAGGCACGAATATGGGTTTCAGCAGTGGATGAGCTGAGGCAGGACAAAGATAACATTACAGAGGTGAAAATAGGTGATCTTATTAGTGTTACAAACGTGAGGTTGGAAGTTCATTTCAGGATAAAATGTGATACCAAGGTTGTGAACAGATTGATTTAACCTCAGACTGTTGTCAGGAGGGGGAATGGAGTTAGTAGCTGGGGAACAGAGTTTGGAGCGGGGACCAAAACACAATGGTTTTCCCACATTTAACCGGAGGAAATCTTTGCCCAACAAGTACTGAATGTCAGATAAGCAGTTTGGTAATTTAGCAACAATGGAGTTGTCAAGAGAAGCGGTGGTGAAGTAGAGCTAATTGGCATCACTGCATGTGAAAACTATTACTATGCCTTCAGTTGTTGTCATTAAGAGGCAGCATATAGATAAGAATTAGAAGCGGGTCAAGGATAGGCCATGGGAGGGGGTGGGGGGGTGCAAAACAGACACCAGAAGTAATAGTGGGGAGCAGGTGGAGATGTTATTGCAAGTGATTCTCTGGTTACATTTGATTAGATATGAATGGAACTACACAAGAGCAATCCCACCACCTGGATGACATTAGAGAAGCACAGATAGAGGATGGTGTGGTCAACTGTCCTCAAGGCTTCAGACAGGCCCAGAAAAACAAAAGGGGAAAGTTTATCATTTTCATGGCCCCAAATTATATAATTTATGACTTACATCATGTAGAGCTGTTTTGGTTTTGGTACTGTGCCAGTGGCAAAAGCCTAATTGATTCAAAAAGTTGTGGAAGAGATAGGAACAGATAAAGGAGGCAAAAACAGTGCAAGGATGCTGTAGAGGAAAGGGAAGTTGGACATGGGAAGGTAGATACAAGGATAGTGGGATCAAGCACTGTTTATTTTGCGGACAGGCATGATGACACCAGATTTAAAGAAGACAGAGTCCACACTTAGAGACAAAACCACTTACAATATCCATGGCCATGGGGACCAGGAAGGGAAGTGGTATGACCTGCTGTTTAGTTTGCACTGGATTGCGAGAACAAGGTATGGTTCAGAAAAAAAGTTGAGCTCAGGGGAATAAGGGGAGATAGGAGAGAAACTACAAAAAAAGTAGAAATTCAGGGCTGTGCCAGGGAAGCATTAAAGGATGATTTGACCAGATGGACTGATGGGACAGCTTGTCATAGGCAGCTGACCACATTATCCTGATCTTAGCAACAAAGCTGTATATGAACTCTTCACTCCTGCAGGGACAGGGGTTTAAGAAGATGGTTTGTGGTGGAGAAAACAAGCTAAGGGCTATCTGCATTCCAGAATTATTCTGGAGTCATTAGCAATTAACATTAAAAAGCAGTGTATTTACTGTATTTATACTTGTCTTCAGTTTTCAAACACCCTCTTAAGGGGAATTAACTAGTTCTAAAGCGTGTGGGAAGAAAGCAGGAGAGAGAGAAAAGCTGATCCAAAATCTGTTCTACATAGGCAATGGAAAGCTAAAAAATCCCTCATTTTACACTTCTTACAAAACTAAGCAATCCGTTGACATCCCTCATTCTTTTTCACTATATAATCCAAGTTACATTGCATTTTTACTTCCAAGAAATTTGTGTTCTTTTTCTTGTTGCAGGTGCAATTTTAAATAAGACAAATGTTTTACCATTTCAGTTCTTTAAAACACCAAAGATGAGAACCAGCTAAAATTGACTTGTAAAAACAACACGTTAAGTACTTCAGATAGCATCTGATGGTCCAAAAAACAATTATCAATCATTTTAGCAATTACATTTTTTGGTGATTAAGCTGCCTTCTTTTTCCCGTCTCATGTTGTTATGCTCAAAGATGAAGGTGGCAAAGGGCAACACCCATCTGCACTCTACATTGTATTAATACCATTACAAAGTACTGTTACAACCGTATTTTTTAAAAAAGACTGAAGCCATATTTATAACTATATTTTAGCTCATGCTATTCCCCTACATTAATCACTGTCACTTTAGCTCTCTTGCTTCCTTTCAGAACCTTTCAAAGCCCACACAGATTTGTTTCAATTGTCTCTATCTTTGGCTCGATATTAATTTTTGTTCAATTGCATTCCTGTGAAGGACCACGGGACGTTTCTTGGTTAAAAGTACTAAACAAATTCAAGTTGCTAAACTTCTAATCTGGTATTGATTGCATCAGATTCTGGATTTAACATCTATGAGTAAGCTTTAAATAGTGAATTTGATTCAAATTCAGATAGCACTATTGAAAACTAGTCTCTCATTGTCTAATGAACATGGTGCTGCATTGAGGAACTGGCTCACCGGTGCCAGCGTTGCAAAATCTATAATTAAATAAAACCAACATAAAAATGGTTTTACACACAACTAGGAAATAAGTTTTGTCCATTACTCCAAACTATTTTGAAAACACATTAATCTACCTGTTGTACCAATTGAAGAGTAGCCAATTTACGCCCTCCAGTTGATATTCCCTGAGTTGGTTACCATTTTTATAATCTCTCGAATGTTCCAATTTTGTCCAGAATTCTGCATGCGGTCGTTCCTGTTGATAAAATCAATATTAACAAAACCATAGATATAGAGAGGTTCAGAAAATCTTGGGATTTTAAAAACTAATTACATTGCTGAACGGGGGAAATTAACTTAGAATAAGGACCACAATGTGGCTTATACTTATTTTATACCAAGGTACTAATTGCATAGAGACTCATAACTACTGCTACGGAAATTAAACATAGATTTCAGATTTAAACAAGTATTTTTGCATGTATTGTGCACCTTGGCCAAAATGCAAACTACCCCTGAAGCATAATGGGGAGAATAAATTAGACAGGCCACGTTCAAAAGTCATGGAGAGTTCAAATTCTCATGCTCTAGAAAATGAAGAGACGTATTCACAAAATAAATAAAATATTCAATTCTTACTGAAAATATAGCACAATGAGACAGTGGGAACATCACCTTTTCAACTTTGGCTTATGGTGAAAGAGCAACCTTTGAACCTTACGGATAAACGTAAGCAAGGTTGTTTATCAACAGTTAGTAGGAACTTCTGGGTTCTCCAGACCATTGAATTCTAATACTGCTAACAGGTAGATTGCAATTGGCCAAAGTAAATAAGGTGTACTAATGCGATCGGAACATCCAGTTAGGATCAGAGAGTAGGCAGGAGAACTGAATTTTTGAAGATGTATAACCATTTTGCCATTGCATTGTAAACTTTAGAAAGGAGTTGGTGTGTCCAACTGCCCTCTTCCCAACAAGTGTCCGTTAATAAATACATCTTTAACCAGTATACTATCACGAGTCTGTGTGCTTAGTTTGGTTCAGCACAATACTTGGCACCTAAGAGAAAACCCACACTTCAGTATGTAAGAACACAAGAATGCATATTGATTGGACAAAGGTATTTAATTGAAGTACGTTTGTCCCTTTCGCCTCAGTCAATGCTAACCAACTTCTCACAATGTTTCTCAATCCATTCTATAAAACGCATCCAATTAATTCCTGAATCCATGTACGCTGCCTAGTTCAGTGTGCTTTCCTAGCCACTCGTTCTACAACTGCATTGAACTTTGGTGAAATATTTCTCAATTTCTTTTGTTTCTTTTCTACAATTTGAATTTGCGCTCTGCAGCATTTAAACCCTTGACAAATTAATAACTTGCATGGAAAATTTATTTGGATTCTAAAACTTAACTTTTTTTTTAATAAAAAGGCTCTGATTTCAAATGAAGAAACTTCTCATCTTCAGCATTCCAGGGATTTTTTTTAATATATATTCTTTCCAGGAGTTTAAAATATAAATGGGTACCCACAGCCCATACTATATCCCATTAGGTGCCTACCCAAAGTTTGCATGTATTCAACAAACTTGAGAGATACAAGAAAGAAACTTTGTTTCTTTACTTATATCTCTTTTAAAAAAAAATTTTGATTTCTTTCTAATGACATTCTATAACTGAATTTCTTAGTATTTTGAAATTCCATATTTCTTTATTCTTCAATTCTTAAGAATTGACTGCTAGCATTTTTCCCTCTTATAATGCAGATATAAAGTTGTCTTTTATGATCACCTGTTCTACAAGAAAGTGAGATTGCAAAAAAATATGGATTTTCAATTGTTGGTTGCTGCTTCCAAGGTACTATTATAAACAATCTACTGCGCTTTCTTAAACAATATGCTAGGTCCTCTTTTGCCATTTACTAAATTTACAAAATGTTCTTGTTTCTGATTCAGAACTTCTACCAAAGAACACTTTTGACTAGTGGGGGTGATTTATGCTTGAACTCCAGAGTGAATCAGCATGATTCATCATATTGCTGTGTTGTTCTAAATAACATTACGTTCCTATGCTACTCTTATGGAATGCATGTAATTTTAAGTACAAATACAACTGGGAGCACAGCAGATGGAAGCAGTTTGACATTGACCCAGTGCTTGGATGCAGCAACTCCAGAAATTTCTTTGAAACAGAAAGTCAGTTACAAAATATGTCAATTGTAGATGATATAGAATACAGTACTAAGTCTGGTAGTCCAGGTGAATTTTCAGCAGTGCTGTGCACAATTGTTTTTACAATCTCACCCGTTCACTGTGCTCCTGCTCTCTTATGCAGGACTGTTAATTGTGCGTAGAATCTGGGTGCTGCCTGCATTGAGTGGACGATGTTTCCCTTGAGGTTAATTATAACAGAGAATCTCAGCAGCCAAATTTACATACTTTTTTGACAACAGGTATCTCAGAAGGAAGATCATAAATTAGATGTTCAACTGCAAATGGAAAAACAAGCCCAAGTACAAATTCTACCAATCCCAACAAGACGCATTCATCTTTATTTTTTGCATTCTGCTCCTTAGTCATAAAGTGCATTGCCATACGATTTAATTAGCACTAGCCTCTCTGACATCTTAACAAATGCATTCTGAAAATTCATATACAACATTCACTTAGTTTCCTTTCCAATTTCCTCAAGAAATTCAATTAGAATAGTCAAGCACAATCTGCCCTTTACAAATCCACACCATGATTAGCTCAATAGAAATTTAACCACAATGAAGGCAAGACTAGTTTAAAGCTAAAACTTAAGTTTATTTATTAGTCTTATTGGTCATAAGTAGGCTTAATTAATGCTGCAATGAAATTACTGTGAAAATTAATTGGCATATAATTTCCTATTTAAACCCTTTCCTCTTTTTGAGAAGTACAATATTACAATCCTCAAAACCTTTGGCACAATTCTCATTTCCAAAGATTCTTCAGTGGTTTTGCTATCCTTTCCTAACCTTCAACATGGGATACTTGCTATTGAAGCCTTGTAACTTCTTCCAATACTACTAACTATTTTTAGAACAGTTTCCTTTCAAATATTTGTCTCCAGTAGTGATTCTTCCACATCCATTGAATAATTCATCCATCCAATTTACACCTGTAAGAACTATGCAAAGTACTTCAGTATTTCAATCACTCACTCAAATGCAGGTTGGCCACCTGTGTACGTGGTACCATCGATTTTGAGATTAACTTTGCTTTTAATTGCCTGGAAATGTCTGCTGTATTTCCCATTACCTTGACTGTTGGCCTTCTTTCAGAGTCTCCATGAGTCATTCCAATCTACCCTTTTTACTTTCTCTCAGTCTGAAACTCAAGCACAAAATTATGTTCTTACCGTATGCTCTGTTCTTGGTTTCATAGACTGTAATTGGTGAAATTCTTCAATCTTGACTTGGTCTGTGTCTGGTTTCAACTCCCAAGTGCTTTCTTCATACGGAAGAGAACACCACTTCACCAAATAATGGGTTATTGGCTATTTCGAAAAACAACACAATCCATTTAGGAGTACTCAACTACTTTACATATATTTCATTTATTCAATATTTTGAGTACAAGTCAGCAAATGGGTTTTCTAAACACAAGAATAAATTTCCAGCAAATAGATCAAGTGTGTTGCCTTAAGCTCTAAACATTCAAAGAAACTGCATTTACAATACTCCTGTAAGATCCATTTTGCTTTTGAAAACTAATGTTTTAAAAATTAATACCATCACTAAACTCTTCAACATAGCCAGTTTTGAAGATTTGAAGGGACAGAATATTCTCAAAATGTATATTTCATGGACAAATGATGCTGAAACTTACATTGTACTGTTGCTTCAAGCTAATCACAAAACAAAAAGGAGGATAACCTCAAACAATTCAATTGCACAAGGTAACCAAATCACAACTATAGCTACAATTGATGAATGGGAAAGCTTTCTCTTCACCTCTAGCAAACTAGATTACTGATTGAATGGGAGAAATGTCCTAAAGCATGCAAGGTATAACAGCAGCAGGCATCAACACACCTCAGAGATGCCTAAATAAGTACAGGAGATCAAACAGCTCTTGCTCAAAACTAATTTTATTTTCTTTCTATTTAAGCTTCAAATTTCATAGTTTGTTTTGTTATTGAATGCACTGCTCTATCAGGAATCATTGCATGAGACAATTCTGTCTCTTCCAAAATTAAAGTATTATTCAATATCGTATATTTTCCAGATTTCTCAGTTCAAAATTAGATTTCTTTTGTATTTCTTTATAAACTAGTCAGATAACCTGCTGTTTCATTCCAAGTAATTCATTATAAGGCCATCATTCATTTCAGTAATTATGATGCATCAATGGTATTTACAGGAAAAAATCCATGTTTATATCAACACATTCTTGGAAACAAAATCAATTGCTTTATTGATATATGTTTGCTTCATTATATAGGCAATATCATCTCACTGTCCATTAGGTCTGGGAAATAGAGAGGCTGCAGATTCCCCTCAACCAAAACATGCAAACAGTAAAAAATATTTTATCTTTTGGCTGATTTAAATTCTACTGATTCATGCTACATGCTTAGATTGCATGATCTGTGTTGAATTAATAATACCTCCATTTCTGGGCAAAAATATCAAGCCCAAACTTTTGAGAGGATACAAAACCTTTAGGTAAAGACTTTAAATGTTAGTATCACAAATCACAATAACAATTTATTGGTTAAATTTATTGTTGTGAAGATGTAATTTGTTGGGATTTTTTTTCACTAAGTTCATTCAACTGAACATGCTTTGATAATGATACATTAATTGGGTTCTCTTAAACACTGTGAACAGAAAATGTGTTATATGCCTCACAACTCTATAAATATTACTGCAATAACAGCATGGTTTTCTTTTTCATGTTCTTTCACAAGTTGGAAGACGGGGAAGGCAATTTTAGGGGTTCCTAACAATTTAATCATAGTTGCTATGGATCACAACAAAAGGAAAGTTTGAAATCCACAGCTTTACATCCATTAGAAACAGAATTATAGACTCGGCTGAAAAGAAGAAAAGCCCAATCCATTAATTTCCCGAAAGTCAAAACCCAATGTTTCAAATTCACTGCTGAGATGATGGGGAAATGTTGTTACATTTGTAACCAGATTGCCAACATTGTATAGTTGCAATGTAATTCTCCTACATGGACATTATAGTATGTAAATGAATTGAATCCTAAAATTGAATCTCAACATTAATAGACAAAACTAAGACTCCTTAAAGTGAAGCACATTAGGCTACCTTCCTTAGTCAGTTTTAAAAATCCAGAGGCCCAGGTTAATAGTATAGGGGTATAGGTTTAAATCCTGTCCTGGTCACTGGTGGAACTTAAATACAATTAATTTACAAAACTGAGATTGAAAGCTACTCTCAACAATGATGGAACTATCACTGATAGTCATTAAAAATCCACCTCGTTCACCAATGTCATTTATGGAAGAAAATCTGTCATCTTTACCTGATCTGACCTATGTATAACTCTAGATATGGAGCATTGTGGTTGACTCTTAAATGGCAGAGCTTACCACTCAATTCAATGGCAATAAAAGGATGAACAAGAAATGCTGGTTTTGCCAGTGATGTTCATACCCCATGGAAGCATTTATAAAACAATTCCAAAAGCCCTCAGTACTCCCTGGATTTGAGAATAATTCCCATTGATGAGAATGCTGGAGTTGTATTGATTCCTTCTATAGTTGAACAAACTGCCAATATTCTTGTAAAGCATAGAACAAACAGCATCAGTTTGGCTCAATTAGGCATGTTTAAATATCCACTTAAATAGTGGCCATTTCAATTCAGCCCCTTAAGAGTCCACATCTTTGCACGTAGTTGTGAATTTAAAGATAATTTTCCTCCCCTATAAAGAAGTTGATGAGGAAATTATTAAAATTATCTATCATTCCCCTGTTAGCCAGCTGAGTGAAATGTCCGCATTTCCTATAGACCAAGAGGTTTCTTATTTGATTTCTATGTTGAGTTAATGGAGATTTCAGCCAGGACAGGTACAATTGTCATTAGTATCTTGTGTTAGAGATGATCCAAAAATAGCACTCGTGATCAGTATCCAATGACCTTCACAAATAATTATAAGCATCAGCTAAGTACAGCTTCAAAGCTTGATTTAAAAAGGCGGGGGGGGGGGTAGAGAATAAATATGTGTTTACAAGTATATAATTGAAGACAGTATCTAAAGTAAATGTTGGTCCCTTGGAAACAGGGACTGGAAAAATTATCACAGGGAATTGTGGAGCTATTGAACAAATATTTTTTGTCTGTTTTCACAGTAGAAGATGCAAGTCTGATATCAGCATGACTGGTTCAGAGTTTTCTCACTCTCCCCAAAAGCAGTGTTGCATTCCCCAATTTAGAATCTAGTTAGGATTATTCCTGAATCTAAGTATATTTGGAAAATCATAACTAGCACATCCACTAACTCTGCAGCTGTCTCTTTCAGAACACTCAATTACTGAGGATTTGTCAAATTTTAGTCCCTCAAATTTTTCCAAAATTTTATTTCTGCTAATATTAACTTCCCTAATTTCCTTACTTTATAACCCCAATATTACAGTCTAATGCTAGTATCAAACTTGTGTCTTTACCGTGAAAACAGACATACAATGCATATTTAATAGCTCCACCATTTCCTCATTCCCAGTGATAATTTCTCTAGTCTCTGCTTCCAAAGGACCAACAATCATTTTCCCACATTATATTTCATCTGTCAGATTTTTGCCTCAACCTATCTTTATTCATCTACAATCTCATTTTCTCCTCACAACAGACACGAGTATCATCTGCAAATTTAGCTATCATGGCTTTGCTCCCCTTATCTAACTTACTGATGTAAATTGTAAAACATTGAGGCCCCAATAGACTTCCTGATTTACAGCTACGCCTGGAATGTTTTTTTGTATTCTTTAAGACGAAGACAAACAAAATTTTTGTCCATTCCATCTGCCATTTCCTTACTATCCTCGACTAACTCCTCATTTTCACTCCCTAGAAGACCAACACACACTTTACTTTTTTCCTGTTTAACTACCTGTATAACTGCTGGTCTTTGTCTTTAAATTTCTTGCTAGCTTCCTCTCCTCTTCAATTTCTTTCTCCTAATTAACCTTTCAGTCATTTTACGCTGTTCTTTATATTTTCAATCACCTGATCTGCCGTTCATCTATGTGCATTGGAGTGTCATTTTCTTAAGTTTGATGCTTTCCCCTGACTTTTTTGGTTAACCATAGATTGTGGGCCCTACCTTTCAATTTTTTTTATATATAGTAGAAAATAATTATTCTGAAATATCCCCTTAAATGTCTGCAGCTGCTTCTCTAGGGATGTATCCAGTAGTCCAGTATCCCAGTTCATTTCAGTTAACTCAGTTTTCATGAGCACAAAGTTGCCCTTATTTAAGTTCAAAATGCTACTCTTAAGGGTGATGGTAAGCTGCGAGAAACCAGAGATCCACATCCTAACAAAAGTGGAAGAGACAAGTAGCAACAAAAACAAAGATGCCTGAATTTAGTTATAAACTTTTTATGCCATTACTTAGTCAGAAAAATTCAGAAGTACCCTTATTTCACCTGTAATTTGGGAAAGTAACAGGACAAACTAAATACATCTTAAAAGATAAGACTCTTAATGGAGTGAAAGTAGTACTGAAACCTATGGCACTGAAGCAATCTTTGAAGACAGGATTGTAGGTAAGAAAGACCAAGAGAAAGACAAATGACGTTTTATGATTGACACAGAAACATTGGATTTTGAAGTTACAGGTGATGTCAAATTTACTTAAAAGGTTAGTTAACGACGTTTAGAATAATACATGCAGTTCTCGGCACCTCAGTGCAAAACAGATATCACTCCAAGTGAAAGCAAACAGCAAAGATTCAGTAATTTCAAGCACAAATTAGGGTTATATTTATGGAGAAAAGGTATGGAAAATTTGAGATTTCCATTGCAAGATTATAGAAATCTAACAGTTTTTTCAAATTGTTCCATATGATTATCAAATCCAAACAGATACAGATTCATGTATTGGTAATAGAGGAAGAGCAGTTGGAAACATTTCTTTCCAAACACAAATTCTTTAAATACTATACTTTGCCACGTTGACTTGAGGCAGAGACTGTATAATTAAAAGGACAGTGGAAGAAAGGAAACAAAAAGGGAAAAGAACAAGAAACGGGCTTGGAGAAGAAAACTACAGTTTAAGTAAAGTACCGACGCCATGGGTCAAATAGCCTTTTTCTGCACATTAATATATATTATCCTACAAATAGTAAAACAAACCACACTGTTTTCAACTTGACCTTTAGCTTGATGTTCCATCAGTTGGATTGATTATAGCTTTGTTTTTCTGAATTTCAAAGTAATGAGTCAGGTTTTGCCTGAGCCTTTTATTCATTCACCATTTCTTAGCCTACCCAGCTAATAGATCTGGATAGTTCTGATTGCTTTATCCCCTCTGGGTCTTTACTTGGTGACACAACTTAGCATAGTGTGAACAAGGATTCCAGAATAAATGACTGTAGTTTTCTCTTTCTTTCCCTAACTCCACAAACCTTTCCCAAGTATCATCTTTTGCTCCCTATTTCCAAGTCATAGTTGGGTTTGAAATACCAACTATGGCTTGGAAATAGGGAGCAAAACCCAACGGACTAATTTAACCATCACTAGGGGCAATCTTGAGCCTATGTTCACCACTTGAGAAAATGGAAGGGGAAGCTCAAAATTTGGCAAATCCCTGAAAATCGTGACTTTCCTAGTGAGATTGTGAACTCCAATTTTCGCTGCCCCTTGCTGGTTACGTTATATGTTTAACATGCCCGTGCCAGGGATGGGCTTCTGTGGGAGCCACATGTGAGAGGGGGAATTATTCTTCATTTGTGTTGGTGGGCGAGTTCCAACCAGGTGAGCAGGGGGTTTGGGTTAAAGTCATTGTTTGTTCTGATTACAGCACCCTGTAAACATGGCACCCTGACCTCAATGCAGCTAGGCTTTGCTGGTGTGAGATGACCCCACCCCTCCCAAGACAGCATGAAACAGACCCAGGTATTTTTTTTGTGGCAGAGTTTGCAAGATCTGGAGAGAAAAAGGCATGTTTCTCTGGACAGAAATGTGCCACTTTTCTCATTCAAACCAACAGTCTGCCATTTTTTGGTAAGATTCTGCCCATTTTCTTTTAAAAAGATACTGAACTACATTTTTAGGATTCTGTGCTTTTCAATATGACTCCTAGTCATTTATACATAGGGCCTGAATGAATGAATGAACTTGAAGTTTCGAGATTGATTTCATAGTTCTGGTATGAATTTTTGATTGAAGTTATCTTCTCAAACCAGAATTCTCAGAAGTTCCTTTCTCAGGTGTGGTGCAGAAACCACATCGCAATGCAACTCTTGACTTTATCATATACGTTTGTGATCTCAATTTTCAATTTTATACGAATTTATTTTTGGTTTCAAGCTTCTCTCAAGTTTTAGCTTCACATAATTTCTAAGAAACCCTCCACCCACCATGAAGGTCTTAATTTGATATTCCTTTATTAAAAAAAGTCCTATGTATCTATATCCAATATCAATTTTAGCCATATCAAATTTAAGAATTTATTTTCTTCTTAATTCCTCCCACTATTCAATCCTGAAGGCAGGATCTGTGTTTCACAGAAACTTCCAGCACCTTAAGTGCTGATTCTTCATGCATGAGCAGATACTAAAGATTGACAGTCAACCACAGCTCAAAAGGTCAGGAGTTCTTTTGGGAGATAGATAATAATCAACTGTAGCAATCCTGTCCCTTTTTTTCCCCATTTCTAGTAACGAGGACAATGAATTCAAAATGTACAAATTTACTCTTATTTAGTTATCATTGAAATTTAAAAGGAATGACCAAATGAGAACCCTTTGTTTCCAAATGGAGCTAATGTTAACCAGTGAACAAGATAAAATTAAAGTTAGATTCCTAATAGCCACAATAGTGATTTGCAGAGTTATACATATATCACAATACACCAAAAGGAAAATACTGCAGATGCTGTGTACCCTGACATGTTTCCCCCATCCCTGGAACTTCCGACATACTTTCCCCTTTCGGGACTTCCAACATGCCACGCACCTTTTCACAATGTCCCCCTTCAGACCGACCCCCATTCAGCCCCACCTCCAGCTTACTGGCATCAAACTGGCACTTCCAGGGTATCAGATGGGCACTGCCCAATCATGTCCTCAACCACCCAGGGAATTCAATGGTTTCCGAGTCCCCCAGCAGGACCATCATACCTGGTCTCCTCCGCCAGTAGTGCTTCTCACCAGGCTCGCATTGTATCAGAGGGTCCGAAGATCCCGCGAGTTGGAAGGATTCAGTGTTAAACAAGCTATGCATATTTAAATGCTATCTTAAATATGCTAATAAGCCTCATGGCCTTTCTGGGTGTAATCTGGTTTAAGCCCTTTAAAGGGATCTGGACAACAACAACCTGCACAAATTATATACCTACTGAAAGCCAGAGACATATGTGAAGTGACAAATTTTAATTTTGTCACAAAATAATCAGTTCACAAAGCACACTTACAACATCATTTCTTACCTCCCCACTATCTTTATCAGTGCTATGGGAAACATCAAGTATCCGATCTACTTCTACATAATCTGGATTAAAAGGTTCATCTTCAACCTGCAAAACAAAATTAGGGGGACAAAAACAGTTGACCTCTTGCTTCTTATTATGCTATCCTCATTAGCCTTCAACAGTTTGGCATTGCTAATATGATAATTAAATTGTTACAATTCAACAGAACTACTTCCCCATGAGGAATGCAATTTTTCAGGCTTTATTAACCAGTCCCCTTAATTACTATGTGAAACCTTCTAAACACAATCACAAGCAACATTTGAGAAGTTATGGATTTGACTATTTAGCATTCTTATAAAAAAAAAGCTATTTAAAAAAATTGTCACTAATGGCAATAACATATGACTGAAGATACAATAAAGAATCAATAGTTTTAAATATCACTACAGATTAGAATTTTCAGAAATAATGCCAATTAAATTTCACAATTAAGTTATAAAATTTACTTTCAAAAGGGATAGAGGTGAAAAGGGTGTCTGAGAAAGAATAATCATCAATGGATGAGAAGTATTAGCAAGCACGCCAAAGGCAATTAACAAGCACGAGTAGGCTTCCTGAAGTGGTATATCAAAGTTGCTGTCAGTGCTAAAAACAGGATGCAGATTATATATCAGGTAATTTCTTGTTTTATCACAGATCAGTTAATTAAAATGCCTAAACTTGATTGGTCCGAATTGATACCATGTAGCTTGGATTAGCTACTGTGTAAAGCGTCATCTCCCCATCTCCTCAAAGTTATCAACTTTCAACCAAGTTATAGTTATCCAGAAATTAACCATTTACTTTCAACTGCTCAGCCAGGACACTAAAAATTATTGTTGCATTTCTATCATTGCTGTAACTGAAACCACTATTTTTTAGCAGCTTTGACATTACAAAGCTTCGTATTTTTTAATGGCAAAAACATAGCTTTGTCTGCTATAAAAGCTGCTACTGTCTTTAACTTGGGTAAAGAAAAAAAATCAGTTTACTGTCCATATGTGGAATTTTTTTAACCATGATAGAACAGCACAATTTTATAAAAAGAACAATCCGATGAGAAATAAAAACGTTGAGGCTATTTCAAAAAATTTCAAAAGCGTCTACTCAGATAGCAAATAATCATTCTTTTTCCCAAAGCACGAACATTAGCAACAAGTTAAAGAGAAAAAAACTGCATAACCAGGAAACGATTAAATCCTAGACAAGCCAATTCTGATTGATTTATAGAATAACAGTTACGTCTGCGTGTAAGATTCAGTGGTATAGAGTGTCTTTTTCCTCTCTGCATTATTTTGGACTATAACTCTGCACAGACTCTAGATTCTGTTCCCCATTTCTACAGGAATCAGGACAGTGGCAAAGTGGTTCTTATGGGGATAGTGTGTAACCAGACATCAAAATATGCAATAAAATGCTCAAAAACAATTTGATAGCATGCACTACAACCTGGAGATAGCGAACCTACACTATTTCTGCAACTTTTACAATTTGTATTTATATTATACCTTCAAAGTAGAAAATTCCCCAAAGTGCATTACAGGAGTTCAGACTAAAACATAGCTGAAGGCAACAATACAAGTTTAGTCAAAAGCTTGATTTTTAAGTAAGATCTGAAAGTTGAAGACAGAGATGGGTGATATTATAGAAATAGATGACAAACAGAATATGGGGTTAAGAAATTCAACTTGGAGTCAAATAGAACATCAAGCTTACAAACAGTTTTATTTAACTGGAGACACAAGCTGGAGGTGAGGATAGAATTAATGGTAGGAGCAGCTAGTATGATGCATTGGCTTAGGAGGTTCAGAGTCACTTTGGTGCAGAAAGAAGCCAGTCTATCAAGTTTGCACTGACTTTCCAGAAGAACATCCCAACCAGATCCTCCTTCGCTCCTATCCATGTAACTCCATGCATTCAACATGGCGAATCCATCTAACCGTTTCGTGAAGGGTAGGTCATGCCTTACTAACCTCATTGAGTTTTTTGAGAAAGTGACCAGAGAGGTGGATGGGGGTAAGGCGGTTGATGTAGTATATATGGACTTTAGTAAGGCGTTTGATAAGGTGGCCCATGGAAGACTTCTACAGAAAATGCAGATGTGTGGAATAGAGGGTGATTTAGCTAATTGGATTAGGAATTGGCTGGCAGATAGAAGACAGAGGGTGGTGGTTGATGGGAGATATTCATCGTGGAGTTCGGTGACGAGTGGTGTGCCTCAGGGGTCTGTTTTGGGGCCCCTGCTGTTTGTAATTTTTATAAATGATCTGGATGAGGGTATTGAGGGATGGATCAGTAAATTTGCAGATGATACTAAAGTTGGTGGAGTGGTAGATAGTGAAGAGGGGTGTTTTAGTTTACAGAGTGACTTGGACAAGTTGCAGAGCTGGGCCGAGAGGTGGCAAATGGAGTTTAATGTGGAAAAGTGTGAGGTAATGCACTTTGGCAGGAACAATAAATGTGTAGAGTATAGGGCTAATGGTAGGGCTCTTAATAGTGTTGAGGAACAGAAGGATCTTGGTGTATGTGTCAATAGATCCCTGAAAGTAGGCAGTCAAGTGGATAAAGTTGTTAAGAAGGCATATGGAGTCTTAGCTTTTATTGGTAGGGGGATTGAATTTAGGAGCCGCAGCATCATGTTGCAACTGTACAAAACTCTAGTGCGGCCGCACTTGGAGTATTGTGTGCAGTTCTGGTCCCCACATTATAAGAAAGATGTGGAGGCATTGGAGAGGGTACAGAGGAGGTTTACCAGGATGTTGCCTGGTATGGAGGGCAGGTCCTATGAAGAGAGGTTGAAGGATTTGAGGTTGTTTTCGTTAGAAAGGAGGCGGCTAAGAGGGGATCTTATTGAAGCATATAAGATGATTAGAGGTTTAGATAGGGTGGACAGTGATAGCCTTTTTCCTAGGATGGAGAAAGCTAGCACGAGGGGTCACAGCTTTAAATTAAGGGGTATGAGTTATAGGACGGATATCAGAGGTAGGTTCTTTACTCAAAGAGTGATTAGGGAGTGGAATGCCCTGCCTGCAGCTGTTGTAGATGCGCCAAGTTTGGTGGCGTTTAAGAGGTTAATTGATAAGTATATGGAAGAGAAGGGAATGGTTTAGTTCGGAGGGGCATTGCTTTTTATTTTGGTCGGCACAACATCGAAGGCCGAAGGGCCTGTTCTGTGCTGTATTGTTGTATGTTCTAACCTGAACAGCTTTTGGACAGTGGGAGGAAACCCATGCAGACATGGGGAGAACATGTAAACTCCACACAGACAGTCACCCAAACGTTCATGGCGTAGTGAGGCAGCAGTGCTAACCACCGTGCTACCTTTGATTTCTCTTTGAATGTAAATGAACTTCAATTGTTCCTCTTTGTACCCCACTTGACCATTAGATGCTTGATTTGCTTAGGCTAACTGAAAATGTTTCCAGAGTTCTTTTTTTGAAATGTTTCTAGCTAATTAAAAACAAAAGGTACACAGATTCCAGTTCAAAAATCACAGCAATTTATTGACTAATCAACCTCATCTATTTAATTTGATTAATTTATTGTTTAAAATAAAACAATGACTTTGGCCTGCGCACTTTGACTATTTAACAGGGGAAATTATAGCCCATCAGACTTGATGTCAGACAAGTAATCTAACAACAAGGAGGCAGTGAAAAGTTACCACTGGTGGTGATGTGATGGAATGGGGTGTTACCTACGATAAGCCTGATCTTATGGACCAAAGTCCCTAAGCAGTGGCAATCGGTTTAGCATTCCTATTTTTTATCCAGTGCTGGAGCTTTGCATGGAGGCAGAGCTGGAAATTTGGAGAGTGAGGGGATCTGAAGGGTTAAGGGTGTGTGGGAGGGTGAGTTGCTTGGTCACCCAGGAGTTAGACATGATTTTTTCCCTGGCTAATTCCAGAAGCTCATCTATTGGGACTTCTGAGGTGCTCCCACTTTGGCTGGAGGTATCTCAAGTTACAATCATCTGCAGTCAGGAAAGTATGGGTCTTTGGACTGCATCAGACAAAAGTGACAAGTAGAAGAAAGCCACCAATAAACATTTGTAGGACTCCAAAGGTAATGGGAAGAGAGACTCAGGTACTGACTGTAACCAATGTATGGCTTAGCTCAATGGAAGAAAGAGACTGAAGGATAGAATGCGATTGATTGTCAAAGGCCGAAGAAAGGTCATGAAGTATTGCATCACAGGTACAGCCGCGTGAGATGTTACTTACACAGTTGATTGATGTTAGTTTCAATGCAGGAGCAAAAATCGATTGAAGAAACCAAAATTGTGGGAAAAGAAGGTGAAAACACATTAAGACTTTATGGTTCAATCAGAACTGAAAATGGGATTCAGTGGGATATCACTGCTGCATCTGGGGTGTTACACATCCATATTTTCTCCTTCTCAGACAAATCAGCCTCTAGCCACGTGGGGAGAGGAGGCAAAGGCAGAATGAAGGATAAAAGTGTAGTGGCAGTCAGGAAGGGGAAAGAGACTGTGACGGTCTGTGTAGAGAAAGAAAATATAGGGAAGAGGAAGAATCCGAAAGACAGAGGGAGTGAGAGAAGAGAGTGCCAATGTCATTATCACATGATAGCACAAATATAAATGCATGAGCAAAGAGCAAGTGAACCAAACAATGATAACAGACAAGAGGTAGAGAGTATATTCAAAGAGGAGGAGATTTGTGGAAAGAGGCAGAAATTGTATAAATGTGTGGAAGGCAGAGAATGGAAAAATAAAATATACAGTTTTATAAAATGTTTCATCCAAGCAACAATATGATAGGTCAAAAACATAAAATGCTGGAAATACTCAACAGGTCTGATAGCATCTGTGGCGAGAGAATAGAATCAATGTTTTGAATTTGGATGACCCTTCAGCACAGCAGTGCAGTGTTCTGACAAAGGGTCATCCAGATTCGAAGCGTTGGCTCTATTCTCTTGCCACAGATGCTGTCAGACCTGCTGAGATTTTCCAGCATTTTTGTTTCAGATTCCGGCATCCTCAGTATTTTGTAGATCCAATTAGTCCCCTGTAATAATGAAGCAAATACAGACCTCAGTGAGAAATTTATTCATTTGTGCCTGCTTTGCTTTGAAGCGTTTAATCTTCTGATGAATTCTCTTGTCCTTTGCCAGCTGCTCCACTGTGGTCCACTGACAATGAAGATAAGAACTAACAGGAAAAAAAATTACCTTAGATTAAGGGAGTCCAGTTTACCAAGGAAAACTATGAAATACAATTACTAATACTAGACATTTATAAGGTGATACTACAAGAAATAACTGCTTAATCATTTTTTTTTCCTTGGGGGGAGGCAGGAGAATATTTCAAATCCTCCATAACATATTCCAACAAATAATAGGTCACCAAAATATTAATACATGCAAATCACAATACAGAAGCTCAAAGTCTTCAAAGATAACTTTACAAAACATAAAAATAAGAGCCTTCTGAACTCATTATATGGCAGCTGACAAGCTGTTACTTTAGGCTCCATTATTAATACTATACTCACAGACTAAATTTTTTGGTATTGTCAGAAATCTATTACCAACAAATAGAGCTCAATGGCCTCCATGCCAAAATTGGCCCAGAGAGAAAAAAAAAATCAAGAAACGCAGTTCAGGCAGCTGTTTATTGAGAAGACAGATAGACTGCTTTACATAACATCTTTGAAACATCTTCGAGCGCACTTGGGAATGAGCAACAAATGCTGACATTGCCAGCAACACTCATTCCATGAAAGAGTAAACAAAAATTCTGACCAGAATAATTGTCTGCTTGTTAGGTACATCTACTTATATCTGCATGAAAAAGTTAAGAAAATCATAGCTTGCAAAATTAGGATTACACCACTGCAAGTTATTCCATAAAGAAGTACCAAAAAGCTGACTGACATTATTATTTTCCTATTCCTTTCTGTAAAAGATACGTCACAAATATAAAGTACATGAACTACAGCAGAAAGCAATGAAGTTCCAGGTTCAATGTTTGGTTAATTCCTATCTTTTGATAGGAATCTCTGAAAAATTGGATGAAGTGGAGAAAAATTATCAGGTGGCCTGTGGCTGGCAACACCAATACCCAATTATGCACTAATGAAACCAAATCAGCAGATCTGTACAGAAGCCAGTAGATGTATTGTCCATCACTGTCTCAGTATAGAAAGGTAAAATACTTGTAACAGCAGGATCCTAAATCCTATCAAGGGCAAATCCCAATTATACCAATCTATTGATTTCCTTAAACTCATTTTAGCACTACCCATCCAAGTGAACAATTCTTAATCTTAGAAGATTTCGGATCATGATCTCCGTGTAAGATCATGTGGCTCAAAATTCCAACTAAAACAAAAATTAGCACTCAAATTCTTAAAGTCAGCTATAGAACTTTTATCAGCAATCAGTGCACTTGTATATTCTCAAGCACTTCAAGACATCTGTACAAAATGACGTATAGATGCAAATATTTTAACTATTTTGTTCAGAAAAACAAGGAAAATTGTCAAATTATTCAATGTTACGAGGAACATGTATTTTGCAACATACCTTTTCCTCAGCAAAGAAAGCAGTCATGCATCAGAAATAATTTGGGTAGGGTAAGAACTGGAATAGACACCATATGTAAAAACACCTGTTAGATGTAGGTGTAAATCCACCAGGTTTGTTAGCCCCATCCACCTGCTGATAATGATTCTGTCCTGTAAATCACTTTGCCCATCCACTCCACGACATTCTCTTTTTGATCCTCCTTCTCCTACTTTATTAAGAATGTGCATAAAACCCATTACATCCTGAACATTTTCTGCTGTTGGGGTCTGCCACCTTGCTTTGCCCAAGTCAGGATGTTATGGATTTAGCCATTATGAGCAATTCTGACAATGGGGCAGAGGGTAATAGAGGGAGTGAGCAGAATGGAAAGGAATGAGAAAACAGTGAAAAGGAGGAAAGCAGTAATGAGTGTAAGTGAGAAACAGATAAAAGAGTCACAAAACCCGTTTTTCTCTCCACAGATGCTGTCTGGTTAGCTGAGTTTTGCCCATTGAGCATTTCCAGCATTTTCTTTTTATATTTCACATAATTGAAGGGTCTATGTTAGAAATTTTATTTTTAGAACTGTATGGCTTCAGGTTGTGTACAGTAGATGGCAGGCATTTCATTGTACATTCCTTATCTCTTTGATGCTTTCATCTACTGTTTGTTAAATGCTTCGAGATATTTTTAAGAGATAGCGAAGTGTGAAACATGCAGAAAACTTTTCCAATGGGAAGTAGCCATCATGAGGCTTTTATGAGAACATAGAACAGCACAGAGCCTGAAGGTAATTAACTTTCCACTCAATAATTTCCAAAATCATGCTCAGGGCAGAAGCCTTATGGACTTGCAAGAAATTTTCAACAATCTACGTTATGGTACAGTGTCACCCATTCGGGGAAAGACTATCAAACACCATAAACATACTTACTAGTTTTTGTATTTGACAAATAACTCTTCTATTTCCATTTCTTCTCCAGACTCAGTCTGAAATCACAAGCACATTTTAGAATCTGATGGCAACACAACCGTTTGTCACTGTCATTTAAATCTCCAGGCAATACACTATAAAGTGGTTAGGGACATAGTTGTAATGTGCTTAAGTAGAATTAGAATGCAAAGAACACCAAAAAGTTTCCTTCGGCGGGGATTACTTTCCCCCCCCCCCCCTTCCCCCACCCACCTCCCGCAATACCCCTACAAAAAGCTATCAGTTCCAACCACTCTGCTTACTGTGTCAACCAACTCATGAATCATTTTATCTCCTCCTTAACCACCAGCTACTTCATTCACAATAACCTGACCTCGACCTGGCTTCCTGCCAAACCCACAGCGTTAAGCAGATGCCAAATGTACCATTTCCTAAGGCAGCAGCCAGTTTGCAGCTGCACTACTGGAAGCCACATGTATTATTGTTGGCAATCTTAGAAACTAATCTCAAAAAGTGTGACAATTTAAAATGTAGCCCCTTACTTTACCAGTGAAAATTTCAAACTGAAACAGAAGCTAATAAACTCAATTGTGTACTATTGTTTTCATGATAGGGTACATTTTTACATTGATGCATTTTCAGTATCTGTAGCACAAAACTGCAATCAATCCACATAAATCAACAACCACTAAAAAGATCCAAATATGCTCAGATTTTGACCTGCTACTGTTACATGGCTGCCAGCTGTTTCTGGCAGATCAAAAATTATACTTCAAGTTGAAAATTGAGAATTATGAAAAGACCAGTTAGTCAATCACTTTTCATCTGCTAAACTTTAGAGCAAGAAAATGTTAATACTTACAGTTTTCTTCACTATTCGCATGCTCAAGATCTTTTCGGTAACTGGACCAGCTGCAGATTCCTAAAAAATGTAATAAAAGGTTGCAGAAAATCTGATTATATACAAACATGAATGCTTATAATCACATGCTCTTTCCAAACAATCTCAAGTGCTTTGTAGCACCATAGTCTGAAAATCTGAATAAATTGGTCATATGTACTCCTTGCAAGGAAATGAAGCAATGGATTTGAGGGAAAGAGTATTAAACATTTAAAAAATTGGAACAGAACAATTTTGGCATGTTATTTTCTATTTGCATATATTTGCATGTAATTGCATGCAAGAATCTAGTCAACTACCGAAATTTAAATCACTGATATAGAAATCACCATTTTAAAATCAGTAATTTTTTAATTACAATTTGCTTCATTCTTTAGGCCCAGCCTTTTAGATAGTTTCCTTGTATAATTTGCACACTGCAGTAGTTCTTACGAAGGAAGTGGTTTGCATCAAAATACTAAGTACGTTGTAAACTTGCTCAGTGCGACACCAAATAATATAGATCATTTAAGGGTTATATTTAAACAAACTGCCAAAATAACTTACAATAAGAGTTAGTGCTTATTGTTTGAGATTTTCAAATCCTGCATATAAACAGCATAAACAATTCCAACAAATCCCAACAGTATTCAATCTTGTGTCAGCCACTCAAGGAAACAATTATATCCTACCACAGATTATCTTTTATGTCATTTTTTTGTAACGGCACACTCACTACAGAACATTCTAATTAAAACCAAAAATTAAAAGATGAACCAGAAAGAAAATATTATCTAGCAATAAATTCAAATTTGTTTCCTTCCTGAATCAAACATCATGCAGTGACATATACTCACATGGTAAGAAATTATTGCTCAGGTACTTGATAGGTCAACACAGACATTCATTCTATTTTGTTTATAGAAGCCTTTTTTGCACATATCTATTTTTATTTGATTGGGGGGGCGGTGTTAAAAATCTGAGATTTGATGCAAATAAAATTAAATGTACTTTTATAATATGCTGATTTTGGCAGTGTTTAGGGTTTGTGAGGTAAGAAATACAGAAAAAAGCTCTTGGAATAGGCACAGTAAACTCAATTCTGCTCTTGAACTAAACAGCTGAAATCAGTCCTTACAGAAAACACACTTGTTACTGAAGCAAAAAAAGTTGCAGAAATACTTGCATTCGTTGGGTTTTAAGTTCACAAGGTAGGAAAAAAACAAATTTGTATATTTTCTAGTGTCGTTTAAAACCTCAGGACATCCCAAAATGCTTTACTGCCAAAGAAGAGCAATCACTGTTGTAACGTAGGAATAGTGATAGCTAATTAGCTGTCACAGCAAACTTCCAGTTACAGAAATACAATGGCCAGATGATCTGTTTTAATGTCACTTGAGGCACTGTTAGCCATGAGAGAATGTCTTCTGCTTTCAAAGAGACTGTTAACGCTGGAAAGGAAAGGTAGTATATGACCAGCATTTTAAATCAAAGGATTATCTTTTGCTGCAAGAGATCATCTTGAACTCTGGCTCTAAAACATATCATCAATTCTGCAGACACTGTCTGTGATTCAATGGAATTGGTCAGAGTGGACACGAATGGGACGGGTTTGGGGCGGGGGAGAAGGGGAAAAGAGAGCAGGGAGAGGAGAGAGGAGGAGAGTGAGAGAGAGGAAATCAGAGGGATAGGAAGTACCCACTTCCAATTCATGGCTTCCACCAAACAGCCTCAATTTAGTGGAGGCTGGGGGACAGCTCATTGCAGGAATCCTACCTGCTGAGCAGGATGTCAATAAGGCTTATTAACGAGCACTTAAAGCCAATTATCTCCAAGCTTACTGGAATTGAATGGTGGCTCAGGGATTTAATAAGACATGCATGGATGTCCTATGGCTCCCAAAGATCAACCAGCAAACCTAGTTGGGTTTGTTTGTGGCCTTCTAGGAGTGAGGAGGATCTCTCATTAACAGGCACTCAGCCCAATCAAAGGCCCCAGGCTTTGGAAGTGAGGGCACTGGGGAGATTGCTGAAAGCTACATCTATCTCTCCTCCTGTTCCCTCAATAGGATCCTCTCCTCTCTCAATCCCACAATAGTCCCTGAAGTTCACAGTATTGCTGGCAGCATCCATGGCTTCCAATGATGCTGCCAACGATGGACAGCTGCTGGCTTCTGATTAACCAGAAGCTTTCTGTTCTATTGGCAACTAGATGATGTAGTGGGAGGTCTAAAGGTAGCCAATTAAGTGCCCGAGTGCATTCAAATTACTTTAGGCATCCTAGACAGAAGCAACATACATCCCACCACTCCCCCCATCCCACTGATATGGGCAACTAATATTTGATGCATTTAGGGTCTTAAATAACATAACTTAAACTAATGTTGAGGTAGTCCTTTAAAGAGAACTAACCTTGCATTTCAAAACAGGATTCCTTATGAAAGTTTGTAACCAGCAAAATGAGTTTGCTCACCCACCAGAACAGCAGGATCTTTCCAACATAGGTTCCCATTCAGTTCCTTCCATTCACTTTTCATGCCCCCTTTTATCGCTACATTTTCAGCTCATTAGTTCCTGCCTGTAGCTGCATCAGGTTTCAACCAGCAGCCTGTAATCATCATCACCAGTAAGTGCAACATGTGGCCTACGTTCTCACCTACAAACGATGGTTTAAAAGAAGTTTGCTGTTCTACAGCACTATACAGATCTCATTCCTTGTCCTTTCCATCTTCCTTCCATCCATCAGCTTCCACTCCAGTAACCACTGCTTTTCATCATTGTCACCTTTCCAGCCCATACCACAACCTGGATGCTTCCTCCAGCTGGAGCATCACAACCACCAGCTTTTCTTAGCATAGCAATTCTCATCCAAAAAGAAGAGGTGTAATGATATTGAGAGAGACGGGACAATTAAAAATAGAAGAAAAGAGAACTACGAAGAGGAAAAGAATCTAAAGGGCCAAGTAGAATAAGGGAAAAGAGCTGCAATATAGATACAGTAACAGAGAACGTATGCTGACATGTTTGGTGGCGTTTAAGAGGTTAGTAGATAAGTTTATGGACGAAAAGGGAATGGTTTAGGTTAGAGGGTCATTGCTTTTTCCTAATTGATTGGCGCAACATCGAAGGCCGAAGGGCCTGTTCTGCGCTGTAATGTTACGTTCTATGTTATAACTACTGCCACAAAACATTTACTGGTTTGCAACATTCAAAAATGTGGAACAAACTTAATGTACATATTAACTGTATTTCTCATGTCATGACATTTGAGAAAGGCTTTTGCCACTATTTATTGTAAATTAAAATTGGTGAGCGAGTTACAACATCCCTTTTCAAAATGCATTGAAAGTATGAAACTCAGGTTGTCATAAATTGATATTACAGAATTTATGACACTGATACATGGTGAGGTGGTAAGCATTTCAATGTTACTAAGCTATATTATATCGGAACTTATTAGCAAAAAGAAATGTTCTTTTCGCAGTTCCAAATACTGTCCACCGAGTGCCACTGTGGAGCACCATTTGTTTAACCAGCAGCCATGTTATTGGCAAATAAATCAAGTACTTCTCATTTTTTAAAAATGAAAAGGACAAAAAAGTGATAAAACATGGGCAATAATGCATTAAGTACAGAAACTTAATAAAAACATTAGAGTGCATGTTTAATGTCAGCTGATAATTTTAACAATGTAGTCAGATAATGGTTTTGTTCCAGCAATGCAGAGACTAGTTGTTTCATGTGAATTCATCAGGCTTTAGCTGTGAGCGATGGGTAACTTGCTCAGTATGATACTAAGTACTCAAAGGGCTCAATGATATGCATTTCTGTAACTGGAGTACACCAAATTTGCATTTAAAGTTCTAACATGCAACAAATTTTCTATTATGAAAAATATCTGATTAGGATAAATAACATTGTTCATACACCATTTCACCCAAGTCAAAATGCCTGAGTCATATTTATGCCTCACTTCTGAAATACAAAACTCAAAATATTTCAACTCATTAATTAATTTAAATTGTTAATAGTCACGGATTTATGATGAATACCTGTTCGGACTGTGAAGTGCTTAATGGTGAATCTTTTCCTGCATCATCGTCATCAGATATTTTAAATTCTAAGTCTTCCGTATATCGCTTTCTTTTCACTTGTCGACTAGAGCGGCGCTTCTGAAAAGAGTACGGATTTTGTTAACAAAAACTTAGCTATAATATATTCTGGAAAGTTAGCAACATTTGGCTGTCTACTTGATTCCAGTGAGAATTCAGAAAATTGAAAACAAATATGTACCAGCAAACAACTGGCTTGTGCATAAACTGTATGTTTAAGATGCTGGCGATGGAATAGATAATAGCAGAGTTCAGCTTCAACATCGATTATGTGCAACATAAATGTAGCTTAATATCAGTCTTGGAGCATCTGTTACTGGACTAATGCAAGAGCAAAATACTGCAGCAATGCTGGAAGTCTGAAATAAGAACAGGAAATGCTTGAAATACTCACCAGGACTGGCAGCAGCCGCGGAAAAAGACAAAGTTGATGTTTCAGAGTGCAAATAAAGATTATTGACCTGTAACACTAAACTCTGTCTCTGCACAAAACTGCCAAATCAGCTGAGCATTTTTAACATTTTTGGTTCTTATTTCTATCCTGATTAGATTTGGAAAAAAAAATTCGTCAGTTAATGCTATTATTATTCTCTTAAGTAGCCACTAACAAACTTTGAATTATAAATCTAATACGGAATTCCAAAGAAACTTCTTTACTCATAGTGGTAAGATACACCACCAAAAATGAAAATCACAGCACAGATGTATTTAAAAGGAAGCTAGATAAACAGAATAAGAAATAAAATATTATGCTGACAGGATAAGAGAAAAAGGGGAGGGAGGAAGCTTCTGTGGAGCACAAGTACCAGTGTAGTTTGTATTATAAATTCTACATCATCAGTTATTTTTAAGCTGTCAGCTCAGCTCATAAGAACTGAGCCTACACATCTTTATAGCAGAGAGATGAGTAATTTCTATACAGGAAATAAGTCAAAAAGTGAACAATGGTGTAAACTCACCTTGAAATAAAAATGTTAAAATAAAATGCATCAGTTGTTGTTCTCAGTCTCATAAGTCTCATGCATCAATCTCATAAGATTATGTTTTTGGACTTGTGATAATACTGTATTAATAATATAAATTATGTTTGGGGGACTGCTTTGAGAATCAGGGAGTTGATTTGTTTGCAATGAATGCACAGATGCTGAGAAAGTAGGATAATAATTCATCTTAGCTAGGAATGTGTTGCTTTGTAGAGCAACAAGTTCCCCCAGACTTTCAAATTAATAGACTGAATTCTGTGATTAGGTTAATGGGGAGTTAGGCTTATAGCAGAAAAAAGTTTCATTTTCATTTAAAAAAAAGCAATTAGAACATAGAACACTACAGCACAAACAGGCCCTTCGGCCCACAAGTTGTGCCGAACACATCAAAACCTACCCAGCCATAGACCTATCTATAACCCCCAATCCCATTGGATCCCATATACTCATCCAGAAGTCTTTTAAAAGACCCCAGCGAGTTCGCCTCGACCACCACCGACGGCAGCCGATTCCATTCACTCACCACCCTCTGAGTGAAAAACTTTCCCCTAGCATCCCCTCTGTACTTGCTTCCCTGCACCTTAAATCTGTGCCCTCTCGTCGCGACCATTTCAGCCCTGGGAAATAGTCTCTGAGAGTCCACCCTATCTATTCCTCTCAACATCTTGTAAACCTCTATCAGGTCGCCTCTCAACCTTCGTCTCTCCAGGGAGAACAGTCCCAGCTCCCTCAACCTGTCTTCATAAGGCATGCCTCCCAATCCAGGCAACATCCTTGTAAATCTCCTCTGCACCCTTTCAATAGCTTCCACGTCCTTCCTATAGTGAGGCGACCAGAACTGCGCACAGTACTCCAAGTGTGGTCTGACAGGGGTCCTATAAAGCTGCAGCATTACCTCCTGACTCCTGAACTCAATCCCTCGATGAATGAAGGCCAGTACACTGTAAGCTTTCTTAACCACATCCTCCACCTGGGAGGCCGATTTGAGAGTCTTATGGACCCGGACCCCAAGATCCCTCTGCTCTTCCACACAGCTAAGACTCCTACCTTTGATAGTGTGCTCATTCATCCCGTTGGATCTGCCAAAATGGACCACAACACATTTATCCGCGTTGAAGTCCATCTGCCACTTCTCCGCCCAGTCTTGCATCCTGTCGATGTCATGCTGCAACTTCTGACATCCCTCCAGACCATCCACAACACCACCGACCTTCGTGTCATCGGCGAACTTACTCACCCATCCCTCCACTTCCTCATCCAGGTCATTTATGAAAATGACAAACAGCAAGGGTCCTAGAACAGATCCCTGGGGCACTCCACTGGTGACCGACCTCCATGCAGAAAAAGAGCCATCCACAACCACCCTCTGCCTTCTGCAGGCAAGCCAGTTCTGGATCCACAAGGCCAAAGCCCCTTGGATCCCATGGCCTCTCACCTTCTCAAGAAGTCTTGCATGTGGGACCTTGTCAAATGCCAATTGCTGGAGACTGGTTAAAGATAGCAGCCTTCTAAGCAGTTCTCTCTCTACAAAGCTATTAACTGAAGTCACAGCAAGCATACTTGGATTTGCTAATTATATTTAAAGCGGAGTTTAATTCTACAAGAGAAATATTGCTTAATGGAACTTACTAGTGGTAAGTTAGCAATTAAGAGTTTTTTTTGCATATTTAAAGATTACTCAATGGTTAAGAGTTTAGTTGCTTCATTTTGTTAGAGATGCATGTGTTATGAATGAAGCTTATTTTGATAAAAGGATCCCTAATTTATCAGTGGAATCACTCCTGAGGTAAATTGAAATATTGTTCGGGGTCTAGCCTGGTTTCATATAATTCTCTGGGGTTTCTGATCTGGCACCTGAACAGATTGTCTTTTTTTTAAAACTTTAAGTAATATTGAGGAACAAAGGGGAATTTTCCTGATAAGCCTCGATGGTTTGGGTTTTAAAGCGTGGTGTTTTGTTCTTTGTTCTTGTTGTTCTTTGATTCAAAGGGATCCCAGTTGTTTTACTGGGAATAAAGTCCAAGATGTTGACACCTATAAACAATGACCAAAGCATACATGCTACCATGGACAGACTATTAGTTTTCAAAGTCCCAAAATATTAGGAATGTTGAGTTTCATCACATTATACTTTATGCTACTTACTTAGTTTCAAGGTAGAATGATATTGGGACTCTAAGCGAAAGCTACTTACTGTGTCGACACAGGTACAAGGCTCATGCAACTTACATTGTCACTAAGAGTGTAAATACTTATGGGAAGTCACCAAGCTTGGGTTACAGGTTGTTTTCCTAAAAAAAAAATCACTAAACCTCACAGACAAAATTAAGTCTGCGAAAATTCAAAAGAAGGAGCAAGAGCTGAGAAATAGAGCCAGTAAGTCTCAGTGGTTCACCATTCCAGAATGCGTGTGGGAGTTCACATTCAAATTGAAAGAGACCAAGGTTGTGAGCAGGAGTCAAAATAATTTTATTTTTGGGGACTCTGAGAAATAAAGTTTGTTAGCTTAATTTTACTAAGGGCTACTTTTTAGTTTTCAGAGCTGTAGACATCTCAGCTACTCCAATCTGTAGCTGCCAAGCACTCACTGTTAAAGTCCATTTTTAATGGAAGATATGCATAGGAACACCACGGCATTTCATTTTGCTCCAGTCTTTATTGTCTTGGTTGTAACTCAGTTTTTTCTCATGAGTTTCCAACAGTGAGCCTCAGTTATCTCAGATATTAAACATTCAAATTTACCACTGCGAGTCACTAATAATGACAGGAACAGGAATCATAGACTGACTTTTCCTTCTCTCTAGAGAAAGGATACAAAAAATGTAATCATACCATCCCTACCTACATCTCAGCCAAAGTCAGCCACTCCAGCACATTTATCCACCAAGACACAACCTGGTTAAGAAATAGATTTATCACCAGATTCACCAGAGGATCCAAAATGCTATTGGAAAAGAATTCACTACGTTAGGTAAAACAAAATAAAATTAATTCCATTATAAGAGAGACTTTTGATTCCATGAAGCAGTCACAAGCTATGATGAAAAGAGACAGTGATAAGACACAATTACATTTTAGGAAGTAAATACTACTCTCAAAGCAAAGCCAAATCAATTTGTTCAAATTATCAGAGGGACTCTGTTATTATCACAGGACTTAAATGGGATGGACCTTCCCTCTGCTGACTGCCGCCTGTTGCATTCTCAATGCAGGCGGTGACCTTGGGCCTGCATCCAACATTGTTGGGTTTTCAGCCATTTCCTCCATCTTTTGTGGCTTCTTCTCCTACGTGTCCCTGAGGGTGTCAAAGTTTGATGGTCGAACAGCTTGGGCTTGTCATCCAAGATGCCTGCTCCTCAACCTCCATTAACAGGTTCTTTCCATACCATCCTTCCTGTTCTTCCAATCATAGATTCTGTCCTCAGAAGAGTAAGAGGGAGAGAACATTCGATTGGAGGAGTTGGAGCAGCCAAATTGGGAGAAAAAGAATCTGTGATTAGAGGAGTTGTCACCCAGAGATCTATCCTTCCCAAGCTCACTCTCCCTCCAATCATAATTTGCATTATCCTCTTGCTCTCAATGAGACACCTGCACCTATAATTATTCGGTCCTGTTCGCAGAGAGCAGCCATAATATAAAGAAGTACTAAGGGGACTGTTTTTGAATTATTTGCCCCAGTCTTTGATTTTTCACAGGCTATTTATGAAGTTTTGCCTGTTGACCCCACGTATTTTGAATTCAGGTCATCGAAATTTTAAAGAAAGCTGGAAGATTTGCCTAGCTTTAGCTACAGAGGGGGACCTCCAGAGTAAACCACACTGCAAAAAAATTAGTTTGAGGAATAGAAGGTATCCATCCAGTTGAAAAAAGAAAAGGGACCTCAAAATCACTTTTGACTGGTTCCTGGAAATAAAGTAAAAACTTACCATGGAAGGAGACTTTCAGTTGGGTTAACGAATTAATAAAGGAATTTTTCTATAGTTTTGAGCACAAATTATGGAATAGTGTTTAATCAATATTGCATTTAGTTTCTTAAAAGCAAAGTCTTAAATCTTGTACTTTCAAGAGCTATTGGGAATTCAGTCCAAAGATATGCAGGTTCGGTGGATTGGCCATGCTTATCTGTTTCTTAGTGTCCTGAGGTGTGCAAGTTAGGGGAATTAGCAGGATAAATATGGGGGGTCATGGGAATAGGACTTGGGAGGATGGGGGGACAGGATAAGATACTCGTCAGAGATTTGATGCAGACTCAATGGGCCAAATGACCACCTTCTGCACTGTAGAGATTCTATTAAATTTCTTCTTAAAAATTACTCGCTGTCTCTAGAACATATACTATTCTTTCAACTTTCTGCACACCTTTTCCAGTTGACTGGATGACCTGCTACACATTTCCCCCCAAAATAATTAAATGGCTATCTGCCTGAAGGTGCATTGTGATATGACTGTCTCACCAACTATGGAAAATTACGTTTTTAGAAACTGTCCTTGTTCCTGACTTTCAACTTATCCAATCTATACCCAATTCTATGGGGGAAGTCAGACATTTGAGAAAGGGTGTATAAATAAAATATCTTCAGAGTGGAATGGTGGCATATACTGGAGTACCCAATATCTTTTATTACCACCAGTTTGGTAACTATAAACAATTATAACCGTAAATACAAATCTAGTCACTTATCAAATATATACAAAACATCGAAGATAAATCAGAAATTAATGATGCTACACACTAAATTACAGCACAAACCACATGCTCTTCCATAACCTCTCTACTACGCCAAGGAAAACAATAAAATATTCTTACAAATAAGCCAGTAAGTACCATGAGATCAAACTTGGATTTTAATAGTAACATTAATAAATGTTTTATAGGATGGCAAAAGGTGCTGAACCATTGCACTGCAGTTGGAGGTAACCGAAGACTTGGTTAAAAAACAGTAATATATACAAATATAGATATAAATAGTGTGCATACTTGAAAGGGATTTGATGATAAAAGTGAGGATTTTAAATTCAATCTATTGGAAGAAAGGGAGCCTTTGTATGTTGGTTCAGTTTTAGATCTATTGTAAATTTAAAGATGATTTAAGATAGAAATTAGAATAAAATTAGGCTTAGGGCTTCAAGAATGGTGTTGTTGGGTACGAATAGGGTTGGACCAGGATGATTTAATGAACAATCAAAATGGAAACATTTATTTGCAAGTGTTCAACACAATTGATCATTTAGAATAATGAATGAATTAGGTCATATCATACAGATTTAACTTATACTGGACTACTGCCCAATCTTGTAAATGCGTTTAACAAATGCCAATCTAGTCAATTACCACCCTAATTGCCTATTCTCAAATTATTAGCCAACAGGTGAAGATGTACTTGACAGCACTGGTCAATTTCCTGCTCATGGATGCTCAGTTTGCATTCTGTCAAGAGTGGATGGCTCCAAACCTTATTATAAACTTGGCCCAAACGTGGACAAGAGATCTGAATTTCAAAAATGAGACAATGGTGCACCAAGAAGCCGTAGTAAAACTAAATCGAGGGGGAATCAGGTAGAAAATTCTCCACTGGCTGGAGTCATACTGAATATAAAAGACTGTTGGGGTTTGTTGGACATCAATCATCTCAGACCCAGAACATAACTGTGGAGTTTCTTAGGCTAGTCTCATAGGTCCAATTATCTTAAGCTGCTGCAATAACCTCCCCCACCCCAAGGTCAGAAGTGGATATTCTTGTTGATCATTGCAACATTAAGTTGCAGTCACAACTCTATGCCCGCATGCAACAAGTCTGGGACAATGTCCAGACTTGGGCTGCAAAGTGTCAAGTAACATTTGCACAAAGAGGCAGGCAAAGGTTATCACTGACAAAAAAGAATTTAATCATTTTTTTCATGACATTACCATTGAAATGGCATTACCCAAAGCTTGTTCATTATCCAAAAGCACAATGACGACTTCAGACAAGAGTATAAACTTGGGAATTTGATAAATGATGGAATCTGGTGTAGTAAGGGAGGAGATGTTGTTCTGACATTTTACAAAATACCAATGGTGAGACGGGAAGCCTGGGATCAGCAGTGGGATGAGAGTGATGAAGCTTTAAAGCATAAATTAGGTAAGCAGGCAACTGAGTGGTTGGTGAGCATCTCTCTATAAACTGGGGCAGTAGTTTAAATTGGTACTGAGATGACAGAAATTTTGTGTTGAATGTATAGTTAAACAACGATAAAAGTACATATAATAGTTGAGTGGTATTTCTAAACCCAAAATGGCAGTTAATGTGGAATAGCTGTAGTGCCTGGGAGCTAGTGGACAAATCTGTATTCCATAGCAATCAGCTAAAGGGAAGTGTGGAAAAATGGGTTTTGATTCATAGGGCACTGGCGCTAATACTAGAAAAAGGAGCAATTGTCCCATCACCTGAACTATGCTGGAATAAGGTGAATCATGTAAGGCTGTAGAGAGGGCTGTAAAGTACAGAATACTGCAGTATAGAGGTATCTAGGTGCCCTCATACCTTAAACAAAAAAAGTCAGCTTGCAGGTACAGCAAGTAATTAGGAAAGTAAATGGAATATTGGCCTTTATTGCAACAGGAATGGTGCATAAAAGTAAGGAAGTCTTGCTACAAGGATATTAGTGTGTAGTTTTGGTCACATCACTTAAAGAGACATCTGTTTTCGGAAGTTCAGAGAAAGATCACTTGGCTAATTCCTGGGATATGTCTTATTTGAAAAGGTTGATTAAGTTGAGCCCATACTCATTGGAGTTTAGGAGAACAAGTGGTAATGCAATTGAACAAAAGACTGAAGGGGCTTGACAAGAATGAACATATTTTCGAAGAATTCCAATTATACCGTGAAAGTGCACTCGTTAAAGAAAATCAATCAGAACAAAGGGAATGGAATATAGAAATAGGGAAATTTTGCTGCAGTTGCACAGCATCTTGGTGAGACTACATCTGGAAATACTGTGCATAGTTTTGCTCTCATGTGAATAAAAATATCTGTATTTGAAGCAATCCCAAGGGGATTCACTCAGCTCGTTCCTGGGATGAAGGGCTCATCTTATGAAGAAAGGTTGAACACGTTGAGTCTTTACTATTAGTGTTTAGAAGAATGAGAAGTGGTCTTACTGAAACATTTGAGATTCTGAGGAGACTTGATAGGGTAGATACTAGGTGGCATAGTTTAAAAATTAAAAGGTTTAAAAGAGATTACTTATTTTCTCAGAGGGTCGCTAACAAGCAGAATTCTGGAATTCTCTTTCCCAAAGGCAGGGGACTCTAGATAATTGAATTTATTCAAGGTTGAGATAGACAAGAAATCAATAATTATGAGAGGTCGACACAATATGGAGTTGAGACCACAATCAGATCAGCCATAATTTTATTGAATGGCAGAGCAGGCTTCCAGAGCTCAATGTGCTCCTGCTCTCAAGTCCCATATTCTTAATCTATCCACATAATAGAAATCCCTCAGCCTTGAGCTGTTCTTATAAATCTTTTTGTGCACCCACTCTAGTACTTTCACATCCTTCCAAAAGTGTTGTGCCCAAAATTGGGTGCAATACTCTAGTTGGGGCCAAAATAGTATTTGACAAGGATTTTCTCTAATTTGCTTTGTACTTTATGCCTCAATTTATAAAACCCAGGATGCAACATGCCTTATTAACTGCTTTTGCAACCAGGCACCTTTAATAATTTGCACACATATACCCTAACCCTGCTCCTGCACCCATTTAGAATTTCACCTTTTAGTTTATAATCCCTCCCCTCATTGTACCCACCAAAAAACATCATTCCTCCCTACACCAAATTTAATTTGCCAAGTCTCCATCCATTCCACCTGTCTACATCCTCGGAAAGTCTATCATTCCCTTCACAGTTCAGAATACTTCCAAGTTTGTGTTGTCACCTGCAAAATAAATATGTTCAAGAAAAGCAGTGATCTTAGTACTGACTGGGAACCCAACCATAAAATTTTTCTCCAATCAACAAACAATTGTTCACCACAGCTCTGTTTCCTGCCACTCAGCTAATTTTGTATACATGCTGCCACTATACCATTTACTTCATCTGCTACAACTCTTGGAATTCGGATTATTTAAGTCTAGTTTTAGATGTCTGAAGTTTTTAGGAGGCAGGAACAGATTGCAGTTTAGTTAGATAGATTCTTTGAAGTGGATACATTTGACAAGGCAGGAAGTCACACCTATAAAATCAGTAAGCAGAGCTGAATTTTTTGCCAGGAAGTATTTACTTTAGAAGTAATCAGTGAAATGTTGCAGTTGCTGGTCAACACGAGATCACTGCAGTCTTTTGGAAAGAAATTTGAGAAATTCGGAGATAGCTCCTCCAATTATAAAACATAATTGTTAATCAAAATTTTGATGGGTTATAGGCAATGGTTGCAGAAGTTTGCTTGACTGCTTTAAGGCTTGAGCCTCTGAGAAAGTAGAAGCATTAGTGGGCTTTAACTATAACGTGGCGTGGAGGGGCTAGGACAGATTTGTTGGTGATCTGAACACCTAGAAACTTGAAGCTCTCAACCATCTCCATTTCATCATTTTTGATGTAAACATAGATACGTCCTCCACTATGTTTCCTGAATCAATGATTCTCTCCTTCGTTTTACTGACATTGAGGAAGAGGTTATTGTTGTTGCACCATTTCACCAGGTTCTCTATCACCTTCTTATATGTTGTCTCATCATTGTTTGAGTCTGACCCACTATAGCAGTGTCATCAGCAAACTTGAAAATGGAATTTGGCTATACAGTCACAAGTGTATAAGTAGTATAGCAAGGGACTACGGCCACAGCTCGCGAAGCACTGGTGTTGAGGATAATTGTGGAGGAGATGTCATTACCTATCCTCACTGACTGCAGTCTGTGGGTTAGGAAGTTTAAGATCCAGGTACAAAGGGAGGAGTCAAGCCTTTGGCCAGAGTGTTTGGAGACAGGTTATGTTGGATAATGGTTTTTTGGACTTGTTGGGGGGGGGGGGGGGGGGGGGGGGGGGGGGGGCCAAGACAGCTTAAGTTTTTATGTGTCCAGATAACAGCAACCTGTCCTGATCCTCCCAGGCTGACACAATAGATAAGAAAGCCCACCAATGTCTCTACTTTCTCAGAAGGTTAAGGAAATTTGGCATGACAGCTATGACTCTCACCAACTTTTACAGATGCACCATGGAAAGCATTCTTCCTGGTTGTAACACAACATGACTCCTGCTCTGCCCAACAGCGCAAGAAACTACAAAAGATCATGAATATAACCCAATCCATCATGCAAACCAGCCTCCTATCCATTGGCTCTATCTAAACGTTCCACTGTCTAAGCAAAGCAATCAGCATAATTAAGGACCCCATGCACCCGGACATTCTCCCTTCCACCTTCTTTTGTCAGGAAAAAGATACAAAAGTCTGAGATTACAAACCAACTAACAGAAGAACAGTTTCTTCTCTGCTGCCATCAGACTTTTGAATGGACCTATCCTGCATTAAATTGATCTTTCTCTTCACTCTAGCTGTAATTGTAACGCTACATTCTGCGCACTCTCATTTCCTTCTCAATGAATGCTACTATGCTTTGTACAACAAACAAGAAACAATACTTTTCACAGTATGTTAATACATGTGACAATAATAAATCAAAATCAAATGTTATACTGTTTTTGGGAGTTGAAATGCAAAGCAACAGAAAGATAAGGATCATATTTGCAAACAAAATAGCAGTATTCAACATTCATCCAATCTTCATTTGGTCTCTCAGCATTGATTAAGTTAGATCCAACAGAATATATTCAGCTGAAGGATGTGTAAATTATTGACTTACATTAGAAGATACAGTTGCCCTGCATGGCAATAAAAGAGAACAGGTCTTATACTTCATACAGTTGTACATGAAAATGTCAAAGAGTAATAGGCAGTATCTTTTATGGCATCCACCTTCCTTCCCACTTTGGTAATCCATCCCTCTTGCTACGCTCAGGATATAATATTTGTTACCATACTCTGTTCTATTAAAATCATTTTCTGCTATGAACATACTCTCTTCAATAAGCCTATTTCTGCTCTCCAAGGCACTTCTCCACTGGGTACTCTTGCTTATTCTACATTTCTGAATTTCTCTTTATAACTGTACCCTGCCTCAAACACAAGACAGTACATTCCAGATCCTAATCACTTGCTGTGTGTAAAATCTTGTTGTCACCATTGCTTCTCTTGCCAATTACATTGAATTTGTGCTCATGGTTTCAAATTTTTCATCAATGGGAACACTTTCTCCAGACCATCTCATTTCAAATTCTCTTCTCCAAGGAAAGCAATCCAAACTTCTCCAATCTTTGTAACTGAAGTTACTCATCCTTGGAACTGTTCTTTCATTTTTTCTGCACTGTTCAGAATGCTTTCACATTCTTTCTAAAAACTAGATGCAAGACTCCAGTTAGGATAGCATGGTGACACAGTAGTTGGCACTACTGCTTCACAGCACAACAGACATGGATTCGATTCTGTTATATGGGTGACGGTGTCTGCACGAGTTTCCTCTGGGTGCTCCGATTTCTTCCCACAGTCCAAAGATGTGGTTAGGTGGATTGACAATGCTTGGAGTTACAGGGTTGGAAGAGCAGAGGGCCTGAGTAAGCTGCACTTTTGGAAATTCAACTCAATGGGCTGAAAAGCTTCTCTCTCCACTCTATGAAGCCATACCAGTATTTTAAACAGGTTTATTACAACTTCCTTGCATTTATACCCTCTGCTCCTACTGATAGACCCTGATGCTGTAAGCTTTATTAGCTGCTCTTTCAACCATTCCTGTCACATTCAATACATGCACATATGCACCCAGATCCCTCTGGCCCTGCATCCCCTTAGAATATCTCTTTGCATTCTTCCTAGGAGAATAAATCACTTCACACTTCTCTTCAAATTTTATCTAAAACGTGGCACTTACAGCACTCCCTCAGAAATACATTGAGGTGTCAAACTAAGTAAAGTATTTACATTGTGGAGCAGGGTTTTATCCTGCAACCTTCTGTCTCAGCGGACAGTTCAACCACCAAACCAAATCAATGATTGTTGACAGGATTTTTTTTTTGTTGGTTGCCCTCTCTAGAAAATTGAGCAAGTCAAAGTCAATGATAATAGCATACTGCACATGGTATAATCTAGAAGAAAATAACTTGACAGACCAAAATTAGGTATTCTTCCATATAGTGCAAGCCTTTTATAGTGAGCTGATTTGATTTGTCTTGTTTAACTCACATGTGATAATTCAAAGAAGGGTATCGAGTGTGCACACAAAATAAATGCTTAAGTTCAGTGTTAAGCTCGAGAAATCGTACTGGTTCATTTGCATGACAAATCAACTTAGTTCAGACAAGTTAACTTGCATTTCCTCATGCGCAATTCAAAAGAAAATTATCCACTATAACCAATGGAGCATGCATTACATACACTTACATACATTTGCTTGGGGAAATAGACCTTAAGATTTTTATCCAGTTTTCTCAATTATTTGAGCAAATGGACAATCAACTTTTACAATACCACTTGTGATATAAAATGGACAAATATTACAATATCCTTAAATAAAAGCAAATTAGTGTTGGAAATACTAACATTTAGCATGTGGGAAAAGAAAATTGTTAACTTTTCTGTCTCTGCAGATGTTGCCTGATCTTTAAAATATTCCCCACATTTTCTGTTTATTGCAGTTTTCAAGCATTCACACTTCTGCATTTGTTCCTTTTACAATATTTGCTTTTTTAAACACCAATTTTAGTAAGGTTTCCCCATTTATTAACACAGACCACCAACTCATCACTGCTGATTCGAAAATATTTTTACCTGATGAACATAACAAATTTGAGTAAAGCGTTTGACAAGGTTCCCCATGGTAAACCATTGCTGAAAATGCAGATGCATGGAATTGATTTAGCAGTTTGGATCAGGAATTGGCTAGCTGATAGAAGACAGAAGGTGGTGGTGATGGGAAATATTCAACCTGGAGTCCAGTTACAATTTCCTCAGGGATCTGTTTTGGGGCCACTGCTGTCTGTCATTTTTATAAATGACCTAGATGAGGGTGTAGAAGGATGGGTTAGTAAATTTGCAGACAACACCAAAGTCGATGGAGTTGTAGACAGTGAGGATGAATGTTACAGTTTGCAGAGGGACATAGATAGGCTGCAGAGTTGGGCCGAGAGATGGCAAATGGAGTTTAACACGGAAAAGTGTGAGGTGATTCACTTTGGTAAGAGTAACGGGAGTACAGAATATAGGGCTAATGGAAGGACTGTTAGTAATGTCGACGAGCAGAGAGATCTCGGTGTACATGTGCATAGCTCCCTGAAAGCTGGCACACAGGTTGATAAGGTTGTTAAGAAGGCTTATGATGTGTTAGCTTTTATTAGTTGAGGGATTGAATTTCGGAGCTATGAGGTTATGTTGCAACTGTACAAAACTCTGGTGCGGCCACATCTGGAGTATTGCATAAAGTTCTGGTCGCCGCATTATGAGAAAGATGTGGAGGCATTGGAAAGGGTGCAGAGGAGGTTCACCAGGATGTTGCCTGGTATAGTGAAAGGTCTTATGAGGAAAGGCTGAGAGACTTGAGGTTATTTTCATTAGAGAGAAGGTTAAGAGGTCACCTAATTGAGGCATACAAGATGATCAGAGGGTTAGATAGGGTGGACAGTGAGAACCTTTTTCTTCGGATGATGATGGCTAACACAAGGGGACGTAGCTTTAAATTAAGGGGTGGTAGTTATAGGAAGGATGTCAGAGATAGGTTCTTTACTCAGAGGGCGTGGAATGTCCTGCCTGCAGCAGTTGTGGACTCACCAACTTTAAGGGTGTTCAAATGGTCATTGGATAGGCACATGGATAACACTGGAATAGTTTAGGTTACAGTTTCATTAGATGGTTCCACTGGCCTGCACAACAGAGGGCTGAAGGACCTGTATTGCACTGTAATGTTCTATGTTCTTGAAGTTAAAACAATGATAACATGGACCATTACACTAAACATTTAATTAGAAAATACATAAAGGTCATAATATATAAGCAATTATGTATTCTATATGCATAATTTGCAACCAAAATTTTACTTGGATAAATCAAGTTGCATTTACCTGAACTCCTAATTCATCCTCTTCCTGTGGAGATGGGGGTGGTGTTTTGTCCATATCTGAATTTTCAGGGGAAGATTCATGTTTCCTTTTACCTTTTTTCTTTCCAACAGTTGATTCTGGTGTATTTTTCTTGTTGCTACAAAATATTAACATCAGTATAAAGTTTAACGGTAAGCAAAAGCATCATAATATTCCAAATAATACTTTAAAATTCTATTGGCTTCTTTTGAAATTGTGTTTTGGCTCACAAAAATACTAATCCAACACATGTAATTGAAGGACAATCAGTGGTAAAATTAGGCAATTATAAGCCCACTTACATTTCTGTTCTATGTTATTCCTACTTAATTGAACATTTGAGGCTCTTAAAAACGTTAGATTAATCACTATAGATGTAGCTGGCCATTTTTTCCAATCGTACAATTCCACATATAGTACAAGCCCCCCTCATTATTCATCTAAATACAACAGCTAAAACATCAAAGCTACCTATGCTCACGGAACTATGCCCAGCATAAGTTAACATCTTCGAGTAATGAAGAGAGCTTCCCAACCACCTTGTAATTTAAAACATTATTTGGGCACAGCATGAAGCTACAATATTACCAGAGCAACTACATCAGTGGAGTGCTGAAATTGGCTTTACCGTTATTAGACCCCAATTGGATTTAAAAATTTTCCTGTGGAGTTCTCTTGAAAGGTGGCTATTCAACTGCTCCTGCTGCAAAAGATGTGCATGGGCATGGAGAGACTACTTAAGCATCACTTGGCTGTCATTTGACTGGCTTGATGATCCTCCTTGATGACTACCCAAAACTTATGCAATGTACCAAAGCATAGCAGGCACTTTGGAAATGTATCCAAGAAAGAAATGAGCTAGAGGTGGGCGAGTACAGGAACTGGGATAGCAGAAGTATACTCACAAAAGAGGAAAATTCAAGAAAATGCTGTGTTGCCATTTTGTGCATTTATTGCCTCTTTCATTGAAAACTGAGAACATGCCTGACAACAAAGTCAACATATTGCTGCAAGCAACAAAGATGGGCTAAGAGTGGGAGGAAAGCTCAAGAGTGAGAGTGATAAATGATGGATAGGGAAAGGAAAGATGGAGAGATGAAACACACACGTTAAATTTTTAGAGAATTTATTGGTGCCTTTTCCATTAATTTTTTGTGTGGAAAGCAGTCTCCATTCAAATAGGTGAATACATTCAGTAAAAATAGACTGCATGTATTTGAACAATGAGAATCAATTTAATAGGGCTAGCATTACTGCATGTTTGTGAACACAATGACGACAAAATTTGCACAATCCTTCAACTTTGTTGTGAACTAGTATCCCTTCCATTATTCCTGCCTACCTGATGGGAATTCTTTTAAATTCTCTCAATTTTCTCAGTATCTCCTTGCCTGACCCAGATCTCAACCCTTCTCTGTACACCAAGTTACCAAAGGATAGCTCTAACTTCTAAGCAAATCTCACCTTACTTGTAATGCTGTCCATTCATTGCCAGGAAAGGACAATTTTTAAACTAACAAAATAGTAAAAATTGCATATTTTCTAGGAATAGAAAGCCTATCCCTATTTACATAGGGATAACTGGGGTGTCATCTTATAAGCATTATAAAGTGCAATAAACATTATGAAGGTAAAAAGCTTGGCACTGTGCAAAAAGCTGAGTGATGGACACAAATGAGAATAAAAGTACTGAAGAAAAAGTTACATGCATGATGAGCTATTCCTGCAAAAGCAGAATTCAAATTTACACTTTAAAAATTATCATTCCTTCTTCAAAGGAAAATTGTCAACCCAGGAATTGAGGTTGCATTATTTTTTTTTAAACCAGTTTTAATACATTCCATTCCATTTCCAATGGCTGAAAGAACTTTACAGATTTAGAAGCAACCTGCGAACACTCACTGTTAAATGTCTAAATAAATCCAGTTAGAGTTACAACGTAACACCAATTCCATTGGCTTGTTTTTAGGAATATTCACACACAAGCAGTTCCTGTTACAATCAGCAGCCTTTGATCAGGTAATCCTCCATTTTGTAATTTCAAATCATTTCAGGCTCATTTAAAATAGTACAGCACAGAAAAAGACCATTAGACCCACCGAGCCTACATCCATTCCAATTCCATGCTCCTTCCCAATATCCCAATAGATTTAATTCCTTTTGAAAAGCCAATATTGAATATTTTCCCACCAACCTAGGAGAGGCACTACAATCTAAGAATAGATAATGATAATGTGGTAGTATCACTCAGCAATCCAGAGGCCTAGACATAATTTTGGGAACATGAGTTCAAATCCCACAATGGCCTCTAGAAGAAGCTGAATTCAATGAATATGGAAATAATATCTCTGTAATAGTGACTATGAAACTACAAAAACCTATTTGGCTCACTGATATTCTATCTGCTATCCTTACCTCATCTGGTCTCAATGTGATTCCAGGTCCACACAAAGTGACTGAATCTTAACTGCCCTGAAATGGCAACTAGCAAGCCACTCTGTTGAAGGGCAATGATGTATGGCAACAATACTGCCTTGTGAGTGAGGCTCACATCCCACTAAGAATTTTAAAAATCCTATTTGTTGCATAAAAATGGTTTTGGGTATTTTGTCCATCAGTTGAGAGTAGTGTGCCCCATGCCTCTATAAGAATGTATAACATGGAGATCAGGCAGATCACAAGTTCTGCCTCTCCTTTAAAATCCTTGTTTGCCTTTGTCTTTTCCCCAAGCCTCACCCTGAGTTTCTCGTTAAGATATCCCCCAAGTCTTGCAGAGCCAATCCTTGGTCACCTTGATTTCATTGTCACCATACTGCCATGGTCTTACACTGCAATCACAATCAATGCCCGATTATTCTTTGCCACACAACTCCCCGCCCCACTCAAGCCCCAATCCTCCCTATCTAACGTCAAATTGACCAAGATGTAATACATCAAAACTCAGAGGTCAAATTAAACTACCATTTTCAATTTCATGCGATAACATCAGTAGGAAAAAAGAACAAAGCAATGAATTTATGCACCTTTAAGTCTATCATGTTTATTCCCAAGAAAATTTAGCAGAAACTGTATGCTATTAAAATCAATACTTAATACTCTTTTCACTACCCCTGTCTGCTATAGCTTCTAATTGTTGTCAGATAAAACATAGTGGGCTTTATCACATGATGTACAGAGAGAGAAGCCACTGACAGATCCAGTTTGCATTTATTAGAGAGGTTTGTGGAGAAGATTAGGCCCTTAATGGCTCTCTTCCCTGTCACTGTTTTTCCTCTCAACCTTCTTGTTCTCATGACCCTTTTTTTGTCTTCTTGCCTGTCCCATATTCGTTTACCTCAAACAGTCTACATTTAGATTATAATTTTGAAGTAAATGAAGTTTGGCAAATTAAGATGATAACAGACACTGTCTGCCTCTATCTCACATGCTCAATCTTAAACACTGGCAATTTGAAAGTTACAATTTGATATTTAATGAGATAGTGAGAAGCTGTTACATTTTTAAAAGATAAACTAGAATTAGGATGAGAAAAGACATTGACGACTAAATATGCTTTCTAAAGTATCCTGGACTTATACAGAATCTTTGCTCGTCCTGTGAATCACAAGACAAGCTTGGACGAGCCATCACTAAGATCTTTTATTTTTACCTCAATTATGCTGTCCGAACTCTCCCCTTAGCCTCAGCTCATCTGCTGCTGAAACCCTCACCTATGGCTGTTACCTCTAAACTTGATTATCTCAATGCTCTCTTGCCAACCTTCTGAACTTTTACTGAATTCATTCAAAACTCTCTTACCCATGTCCTCATTGCAATCAATTAATTCTCGACTCTTCAGCATCCTGATTTTAATTGCTCCATCACTGGTGCCCGGGACTTTGGTTGCCTCAGCCCTAACTCAAATTTTCCCCTAAATCTCTCTGGTTCTGTATCACTTATCTAACACCCTCTTTGAAATCTACTTTGACGAATATTAGGGCAGATAATCAAAACGGCAGGGCCAATCACTTCCAGAGTTCTCAAATGACCCTATTGCGGTTAAATATACAACTTTTGAACTGCTTTAATTAATAACTATGGTGAAATAACAGTCATTATGTGGTTCTTTGTCTAATTTTGCTTCATACCATTTCTGTGAAGCACCTTTTGATTTATTATATTAAAGACATAATATAAATTCAGATTTTTGTTGAACAAATCTTCTGAAATCTATTCTTCAGCTCTCAAAATATATTTTCCATCTGCATTCCACCACTTCAAAACCAAGTGTGCTTTTGGCGCTACCCCTGTCATTGCCCAGGATTCCATCCCCTTGATTAGTTTAGAGTTTTCCCCTTGTACCCCTCAGCTTTCTTCGCTCACCAATTGTGGTGATTATGCTAGATCTCTCAGAATTGTCTCCGATTATCGCAGCCTCTGAGTTCCTCCCATCATCGTTACTATCTCAATGGCATCCCAATTTAGTTAGTAGCGCTACCATTATTGTCTCTTCCAAATTTATCCTCAAGAATATTTTCAAGTAAAGATATTTTCTATTCACAAGCTCACAATGGATGTTTTCGTAAGATGGCATTGTGCTCACTGACATATGACTCACCTGATGATAACTTCAATCTCTTTCCTTCCTCAGAAGCCTACTTGGTTATCTATTGGAGCAGTGATCCACTTAAAAGCAGGGCCTTTGCTTATTTCTCCACGTTCTTTTCAGTTGCTCATATGAACTCTCATTTTGAGTCGTAGAACAACATGACTAGGGAAGAGAATATATGAATACATAGCTGCTTTCCTCATGTATGCTTGAATGGAGCACAAGTTCGCTTCCCCAAGGATATGCCATGTGCTCAAGGTTCTAACTCTTCCATCATCACAATCAAAAAGTCTTTGATCATGGCTCACAATCCAATTCTAAGCACAGGCTTCTCATCTGGGCCATGAACTCCTCTCATAAGGGCAGGGCCAATCATTTCTTGAGTTCTCAAATGACCCTACTGTAGGTCAATTAAACATAGAACTTTTGAACTGTTTTAATAACTATGGTGGGATAACAGTCATCTTCAATTCACATTTAGCCCTCTTCCTTTAATCCAACATATTCATCTTCAAAACTCATTAAATACCATCTCATGCCTACTGAATTTCATTCTCAGCAAGCTTCTCTCTACTCTCATTTTTTGCACTATTTCTAATTCTGGATTCCAATCTAAAATTCCATTAGTTATTCTCCTGAGAATTAATTGCTTTCTTATCCATCAACCTTACCATTTTTCATAAACACTCCACCCATAATTTGCCAATTCTCTTTGCCTTCACACAGTACACACAGGGTCTTGATCACAAACCACACTTGTTCTGGACTCTATTGCCCTCTGCAATTGTATGGCCAAGCTGAGATCAATGAATCTGCAATTTTGGCACACTTTTTTATTCAATAAAACGTTGAATTGCATTCTGTCAAGGTTCTCTGATGAGGAAGCAATAGTTTTTCTGAATCTGCGTTAGTAACTTAAGTGCCTGGAAAATTACTTGTGTTATAATAAATTCTTCTGAATCTTTTCTAGGGTTACAATATAACCCATGAGAGATTAAAACTAAGCATAATTCTAAAGATGCAGTTCTACTGGACTATTAAGTGGCTAAAAGAATGAGGCCCAAGGTTATACAATTCAATTTAACTAAGCGCTCTAGAATATGGAGGTTCTGACTCAGTTTAGATCATTTGATTTTTAAATTCATCATTATTAAGCAACAGTTTGAAGATCGCAAATTACTTCTTCATTTTCAAATAGCAAGGAAGAGTTTTATAGCACATGTTGACATTTTTATTGGTTATTTCATTTTCTAATGTAAATTACACAAATTGGGGACAATTCATTGTGTGCAAACTGAACAAGACCAGTTGGAAAATTGTGCTTAATAGATCTGAACTTTCTTATTCAGAGAAGAATTAAAGAATTAATTCCATTCATCCAAAAGAATTGATTTGGATATTTGTGTTTTACTTCTGAATTAAAAATGTTAAAAATGTCCAAAAAGTTGAATGAATCATATTCCCTTCATTAAATGATTAAAAGAGGTATATTCAAACCAAAATCAAATTAACAAATTACATTGTAGGATAGATTATAAAAGCAACTTTTGGTATTGTAATTGGAAAATTAGAAAACTGATTCACATTGAAGGATATGACTTCTCTCAGATTTGATGGAAATTATGGTCTCTGCTATGATAAAAACTCTAGAAGTTAACTGTGAAATAACTATCTCTGGCGCACTAACCAAGCTAACTCTAGCAACATGGGAACCCGAAGGAAAAATCCTACTGATGAACCATTCTTTCCCTTTAATTGGACACACCATTTTCAATAGAAGACAATGGGTAGCATCATAAAACAAAGCTTGAATCCAAATTGATCCAAACTGGAATGGGTTATGTTCCATTAGAAAATATGCTTTTAAAAAACAAATTATACGGAACAATATACATGTCCAAGGAACTCAGTTTATCTTATTTTTATGAACTGAAGTCAAATGACAAAAAGACATGCTAAACCATATACCAATCTCTCACATAGCCAAAATTCATTCATGTCATTCTCAGCACTATTTCCACACCAATTACTTCAGTATTTACTAAACACTGCCATCAGCTTCTCTTGCCATGAGACTCCATTTCCAGCACTTATTTCCGCTCTAACTGCCACAAATCATACAATACTACAGCTGAACACTGGGGCCCCCTTTCCTTTCATCTGCACGCCAAGAGCAACAAGATTACCCTGGTAACCAGCAGTCACATGACCAGCACCTGCTCTTTTGGCTTGATGCCACTGACTAAAGCCATCTGCTTCCCTCAATCAGCTATCACCATTCTCAACACCTGCATAGCAGCATTTTGCGGTTTCTTTTATCAAATCAGTGCAAAAGGTGTTCTAAAACATTACACATTTCTCAAATTTGTTTAAAATCAAAAAGACAATGGCCAACAGCTCGATTCCTTGCCAAAATCATGTTCTGAAGTACTATTTAATTATTCATTCCAAATCGCACTGAATTTACAGTTTTAAGGCTGCACTGACCAACAGTACAAAGTAGGAAAAAGTGAGTTTCAAAATGATTTAAGTTGAGACAAAGTTGACATTAAACTAAATATAAATGCCATGGGCAATCCTGGACAATAAGGCATAACATTTCTGTTTATTTTCAGCTGTACAGCACAAATTAAATGACATCAGAAATTTTTATTACCATTTATTTTTAAAGTATACACGAAGTAGTTTAACATGCTTTTGTCCACATAATGAAAAGCTCACAATTCCAACCAATATTAGATTACAGCTGTGTTATCCTTAATGGAGATATACCATGGAGATGACAGTTAATCAAGTACTTTACCATCTTGTTTCTGTAATAAGTTCAATACTTATAACATTTGTTGATTGCAAAATTCAATTTCTTGGTACCTTTATCAAATTATGTAACCAGTAGTGTTTCTTTAGTAACAGGTGCGACAGTCCATATCCCTCCCTGAACCATGGGTTTGTCTCCTAGAAGCATATTTCGATATTAATATTCTTGATCCATCTGTAATCCACTGCAAGTAATGGCAATGTCACTGGATGAGTAATCCAGAGAGACCCAGGGTAATGCTCTGGGGATACAGGTTCAAGTTGCACTATGGCAGCCTGTGGAGTTTAAATTCCATTGATATATATGGAATTAAAAGCTACTCTAAGGGTGACCACAAAACCATTATTGATTATCATAAAAAAACCTGATTCACTCCTTTAGAGAAGGAAACCTGCCATCCTTACCTGACCTGGTCTACGTGCAACTCCAGACTCACAGCAATGGAGTTGCCTCGTAACTATCCTCAGAAATAGTCCAGCGAGTGCTGCAACAAAGTTTAAAAATGAAACTGGGTGGACCACCAGACATCATCAACAAACCCAGACCTGTCAACCCTGCAGAGTCATCTTTACTACATTTGAGGGCCTTTGCTAAAATTGTGACAGCTACCTTAAACCAGCCATGCAACATATGCTCTCACAATCAAAGTACCTAATATCATCACCTCGCCTGGGTATATCTTGTTTCATAAATGAAACAGACCCACTAGAAGTAGCAGCATAGTAGTATACAGCTGGATGGCAATTTCCCTCGAAGTCTCATGGTATCAGGTCAAACATGAGTAAGAAAAGCTCCTGCTGGTTACCAACTGTCTATTCCCTTCCTGCCCCAACAACCACCACCATATAGCAGGACAAGAGCAGCAATTATCAGGAAACACCACCACCTGAAGAAGTTCCCCTCCAATTCATTAACCATCATGAGTTGGAGATATATCACTACTTCTTCACTGTCACTGGGTCAAAATCCTGAAACTTCCTCCCTAATAACAGTGGGTGTGCCTTCAACTCAAACTGCAATGGGTTTAAGAAGGCAACTCACCACTGTCTTCTCAAGGCCAACAAGGGATGGACTATAAATGCTGGTTCATACCTCAAAATGAAAAATATCCTCCATCTTGAGGAAACATCTTTGGTAGTGAGAGTACAACATACCCTAGGTAGGGAACTTAAATTTCAATCACCAAGAATGGCTTGAGAGCATCACTACTGACGAAATTGGTTGGGTCCTCAAGGACATAGCTACTACACTTGGTCTTTGCAACTGGTGACAGAGCCAACAAGAGGAAAAAAAATCTTTATATAACAACCTTGTCCTTGCCAATTTATCCGCCATAGATACATCTTTCCGTTATAATAATGATAGGAGTGACCACTGCACAATCTTTGCACAGGCGAAGCTTTCATCATCGTAATGAGGGTATCCTCTATTTTGTTGTGTAGTGCTACCATCATACCAAACAGCGTAGATTTTGAATAGATCTAGCAACTCAAGTCTGGACATCCATGAATTGCTGTAGGCTGTCAGCAGAAGCACAATCATAAACAGTCACAATCTATAATCTCATGGTATGGAATATCACCTAGTCTATTACCACCAAGCCAGAGGATCAACCCTCGTTCGCTGAACACTGCAGGAGGTTATGCACTCTTAGCATGCTATATACAAGCATGCCTAAAAATTAGATATCAGCTTGGTCAAACTTGTGTGCCAAACAGCAGAAGCATCAGATGTACAGTGATTTCACAATTAACAGATCAAATCTAAGATCTGTAGCCCTACCACATTCAATCATGAATGGCAGTGGACAATTAAACCATTAATCGGAGAGAGGTGCAACAAATGTCCCCGTTCTCAGTAACGGAGGAATCCAGTACAGTGTAAAAGACAATGCGGAAACATTTGCAGCCATCTTCAGCCAGAAATGCCATGTGGATGGCCTCCTCCAGAAATCCGCAATGTTACAGATGCCAGTCTTCCACTAATTTGATTGATTTCATGCGTTACAAAAAGACAGCTGAAAGCACTGGATCTTACAAAGCCTATGGGCCCTGATAACATGCTGGCAACAGTACTGAAGACTTGTGCTTCAGAACTGCTACACCCCTGTACATGCTGCTCCTGTGCAGTTATAATACTAGCATCTATCCCAGTTTCGTGATTGCTTTTTTAAGGATCAATCTGCAGAGAAAAGGTTACATGCATCAGGAACCAACTGGGAGCAGGATGGGTGATCACCTTTGTAAGCAAGGCTTGCTGTTCTAGAACCATTTTGAGAGTTGAGAGCTGGCTGCAGCCACAGGCCACATAGCCTCTTTAGCCTTTAACTGAAAATAAATGTGTTATTGTTTTTCCCTTAACTGTTGGCAAGAATTATTGTACCTGGCAATGTGGAGAATTACCCAAATATATCCTATCCAAAAAATAGCAGGGCAAATTCAATCCAGCAAACTCCCACTCCATTAGTAAAGTGATAGAAAGTGTTGACATCTTACTCGGCACCAATCTGCTCATTGATGTTCAATTTGGGTTCCACCAGGCTCACTTAGTTCCTGACCTTATTATAGCCTTAATCCAAATACGGACAAGAGCTCAATTCCAGAGGTGAGATAACGGTTTTTGACATCAAGACAGCATTTGACCAGCATTAAGGATCTCCAGCAAAGTGAAATCTATGGGAATCAGGGAAAATACTCCATTGGTTTGAATCATACCCAGCACAAAGGTGTGATTGAAGGTTAATCATCTCAGTTTTGGGTATCGCTGCAGAAATTCCTCAGACCCAATCATTTTCAGCTGTTTCATCAATGACATTCCATCCATCATAAGTTCAGAAGTGAGGTTGTTCCGACTGCACAATATTCATCACCATTCATGGCTCTTTAGACACTGAAGCAGTCCATGCACATGTGGCCCCTCAGGCTTGGGCTGATAAGTGACAAGTAACAGTCGCACCACACAGTGCCAAACAATGACCATCTTCAACAAGAGAGAAGCTAACTATTTCCCTATGACATTCAATGGCTTCATCATTACTGAATCTCCCCACTAACATCCTGATAGTTGCCACTGATCAGAGACTGAACTAGACCATTCATATAAATACTATGGCTACAAGAGGTTAATTCTACAGAGAATAACTCACCTCCCGACTGAAGGCCTGTGCATGATCTACGATGTGCAAGTCAGGAGTGTGATGGAATATTCTCCACTTGCCTGGATAAGTGCAGTTCCAACTGAACACAGTCATCTAGGACAAAGCATTCCATTTGATTGGTTCCCCTTCTACCAACTTTAAAATTCACTGCCTCCACCAAAGCACAGTGGCAGCAGTGTGTACCATTTACAAGATGCACTGCAGGAACTTGGCAAGGTTCCTTCAACAGCACCTCCCAAATTTGTGACCTCTATCACCTACAAAGATTTGGGAGCAGATGCATGCGAACATTGTCACCTCTATGTTCCCTCTCCAAGTTACACACCATCCTAACTTGGAACTAAATCACTGTTTTTTCACTGTCACAGGGCAAAATTCAGGAAACCTCTTCATAAAAGCACTGTGGGTGCTGCTACAATCCAGTGGACTGCAGCAGTTCATCACCACCTTCTCATGAGCAATTAGGGATGGGTAATAAATGCTGGCCTAGCTAGCATCACCCATATCCCGGCAATAAATTAAAAAGTCATACTCTGATTTTGTCCTCAAATTCTGATATAAATATCTTCCTTCACACTCAGAATTAGCTGAATAATTGCATAACGTGGAATTTACTCCATGATAGTCCTGCCTTATTCTTTGAACTAATACATGGTTTTGTTTACTCTCCAAAGCAAAATGATCCAATGCAACATTACTGTGTGGAAAGGAGCGTGATGGAAGGCTGATCATACAAATGAAATTTTACAAATTTTCAAGTAAAAACAAATGCATTGCATATCCAATTTCAAATAGTCTGCTTATTCAATTTGCACAACTTCAGCACACAATGAAAAGCACATTATGAAGACCCTATCTGACCTCCTGACATTCCACCAATATTGCTCCAAGTGTCACATGGTTCATTGAGTAGTGGACATCGTATAATCTGTGGACCGCAGGACACAACAGCTGTTGTGAAAACTTGCACACCAATGCTAGCTGTCCATCTAATTTTGTAATTTTAATACTTATGACAGTGGCATCTGTCCAATTGCAAGAAAAACTTTTTTTTTCCATTTATACTGTGCTTTAATAGGAAAAAAATCCTTTGGTGCTTCTCAGAAAAACATTTAAACAGACTAATGAGTGAAAGGAGGAGTTAATAAATGGGTGGTTTTTAAGGAGGGTCTTAAAAGGAGACAAGAAAAACGGAACAGCAGAGATTTAGGAAAGGAATTCCAATGCTTACACCTTAGACAGCTGAAGACAGTTGTCTAGGATGGATTGAAGAGACTAAACTTGGAGAATTATAGAAGGTCACAGACATTGGGAGGGTCTAGGTCACAAAGAAATTTGAACATGAGAATAAAGATGTTAATGTTAAAACTGCATAATGACAATGCAATGCAGGTCAACAAGCCTAAAAGCAATAGGTAAGCTGAACTAGATGCAAGATTGGTTATAAGCAGCAGAGTTTTGGTGCCAAGGTTTATAGAAAGCAGCCAAAATAGGAAAGCACAGAAAATCAAGTCTGGATGTATCAAAGACAGAGATGAGGGTTTTGGCAACAGATGTGTTGAGGCAGGCACAGCTGATGTTAGTAGCTGAATAATGGTAGGAAGGACTACTATTTAAATGGAGAAAAGCTGCAGCATGCAACGATGCAGAGGGACCTGGGGGTCCTTGTGCACGAATTGCAAAAACACAGTATGCAGGTGCAGCAGGTGATTAAGAAGGCGAATGCAATGTCAGTCTTTATAGCTAGAGGGATAGAATATAAAAGTAGGGAGGCTCTGTTGCAGCTGTATAGGGTGCTGGTGAGGCCACAGCTGGAGTACTGTGTGCAGTTTTGGTCACCGCATTCGAGGAAGGATATATTGGCCTTGGAGGGGTGCAGAGAAGGTTTACTAGGCTGATACCAGAGATGAGGGTGTTGAATTATGAGGAGAGACTGAATAGGCTAGGTTTGTACTCTTTGGAGCTTAGAAGGCCGAGAGGGGATCTTATAGAGACGTATAAGATAACGAAGGGGATAGATAGAGTAGAGGTCGAGAGACTCTTCCCACTTAGCAAAGATAGCAGGACTACAGGGCATAGCCTCAAGATTGTGGGGGGGAGGAGAGGTGGTCAGATCGGAGTTGCGGAGGGGTTTCTTCATGCAAAGGGTGATGAATCTTTGGAATTCTCTGCCTGATGAGGTGGTGGAGGCTTCCTCACTGAATACGTTCAAGTCAAGAGTGGATAGGTTTTTAATTGAAAAGAGAATTAAGGGTTACGGGGAGAAAGTGGGAAAGTGGTACTGAACCACTACAGATCAGCCATGATCTTATTGAATGGTGGAGCAGGCTTGAGGGTTTGTATGGCCTACTCCTGCTCCTATTTCTTATGCTCTTATGTTATGGAGGTGAAAATAGACTTTGTGATGGAAAGAATATTCATTTGGAGGACAGCATCAAATGAAATACTAAAGATTGCAAACTGCCTAGATTAAACTGATTGGAAAAGCTTGTGGCTGAGAAGTTCAGTTTTAGTTTTCTCAATGATTCTTGCTTATGATTCTTTTCTGGGATGTGGGTATCGCTGGCAAGACCAGCATTTACTTCCCATCCTTAACTGTTATTGAATTGAGTAGCTTGCCAGATAGTTTTTTTTTGACACTTAACAATGGTCATAAGACGTTTTATTCCAGATTTTCAATTGAAATCAAATCATGGTGGCATGCAAATCAGGGTCTCAGGGCATTCTCCTGAGTCTCTGGGTTACTAGTCCAGTAACAAAACCACTATTCCATCAGCTAGGGGATAATGAAGCTTATTCAGGACTGGATATTGAACATGTAGCACAATGGGATCTGGGTTCAATTCTGGCCTTGGGTGACTGTGCAAATTCTCCCATGTTTGCAAGGGTATCATCTGGGTGTTCCAGTTTCCTTTCACAATTCAAAGATGTGTAGAGATGGGGGTTGACAACAAGTGATTGGAACTCAACTCCATACGGATGATATTGTTCACGAGGTGGTACGTAGATGAGGAAAAGATGGTGCTCAATGACAGGGGCAAATGCATAATTGAAGAGAAGAACTGGTTGCTGGAAACACTCAAATGTTCTTGCTCTCGCTGATTTCATAGGTCAGAAAGAAAGTCCCAACTGCTAGATAACAGAGCAAGACATTAAGAAGACGATGGTGTGATTGACTGTGTCAATGCAGATAAATACATTCCATTCCCAAAAACAATAATCCAGCTAGCCAAATTAACGTACCAACAACATAACAGCTACTAATTATGACATCAATTTACTTCCACTGAACCTTAGCTAGGATTCTGAAACTCTTGACTCAGAAATAGACACGAGCAGAATGCAAGGGCAACCAATAATATCCATCAGTGATATCAAGGAAAAGAAGTATAATGAAACAAACATTCAATTGAATGGATATAATACATTCAATGCAATCCAAGACACCATGATGGATTTGATTCGTGCAACTGCTTATTTGATTAAATATTCTTCCTCTCAATCTCTATGTACAAATGCATTTTTGCTTCTCCAACTCATGAGGTTACTTTAAAAATGCCTTTCTCCCAAATAACCTCCACCATAAAGGAGAATAACAATTTTGGGGGAAGAAAAATCATTGTTTCCAAATTATATACCATTCTGATTTGGACATGTTTTGCTGTTCAATCATCACAATGTCAACAGCTAATAATTCTCTATTTATCAATACGTCTGTGGGAGCAGGACTAAAGCATTTCAAATGACATTTTAAAGTATTAAGTCATTGCATGAATCATTTCACAAAACGTTGAATTGGAGTAGCAACTCTACAAAAATGAAAGAGAAAGAAAAATCTTACACTACGCCTATGTCTCTTTTCTCTCTGTATTGCACGTGCTGAAAACAGAGGCCAATTCATCACAAGTGATTGCAAACAACTGCTTTTCTATTTACATACAACAGCCCTCATACTGGCAAAACTAAAATTTTTCCTGAAAATTGTTCAAAAGCAAAATATTGCTAGATTTGCCAAAAATTGTGATTTAATGAATACAAATTCTTCACATTTGCTAAAATATTATGCCATTGAGTCACTGTGTTTTCATCTTACTAAATTCCAATAGATTTATTCTCTGGTTTGTTCAGATTTCTGCATATGAAGCAGCAAGATAAAATCTAACAGTCACTTACATCAGGTCAAGTACATAGTTAAAAAACTGAAGTGTGAATAGCTCTACAAAAAAAGGAGCTTCACATTTTTAATTTGAAGATAGTGAGAATGCAAACAGTAACCTCAATCTTTGGTTTAGTTCAGATCCTTACATCTGCAAGAAATGACGGGAATGCATTCTCCGAAATTCAGTTTTACACATTTTGAAACAAGATCAATTAGCCACGATTCATAAAATACCCTAAATTATTCCCCCAAACAAGTGGGTAGGTTTATTCTAAACAAAAGAATAGCTAATTCACCTACAGATTAATTATCTAAACCACAAACAAGATAGAAGTGAGCTTAGAATAAAAAATTCAGTAATTTGGAACTACAGATCTGCAATAGTTTCAAATTACACCAGGACAGGAAGATGGCTATAAAAAGGACTTTGAGGTGGAATTGAGACTTAGTTTCAAAGATCACTGTCACCATTCTCTCATTTATTCATTCTCTACGTATAAATAGGAAGTATACCAAATAAAGTAAATTAGTTTTTATTGCAAAAACCAAAATTTTGAAGCATTATGGAGCACAGCATTACATGTGAAAATCTCTTGCTATAATCCTTCGTAAAAGATTGTAAACTGCTCCACAAAGGGAAAGGAGCTGACAAACTGTGAAGTTTGGTGGGAAGAGGTGTTGATCACAGATAGATAAGGAAGCACGAAATAAGACTTCTTTTTCAGGGTGCCTGCTGGTCTAACATTTTGGTCTGCTCTGACAAATGGTCCTTTCAGAATATCGCACCCCACAGAGCTTTAAGTATAAATTAATTGTAGGATACTTTCAACAGAATTGCCAAACTTTAGCTGAAGTGGAGGCACCAACCACACAAAACATAACTCTCTCTTTAGTGCATCACTAATTATTCAAATATATCCAAAGTATAAATGAGTGCACAGCAACGAAATCTGGGTGGGCTATTTATGATACAAATTTTGTAAACAATTGGAGGGATAACTGCAAGCAAACTTTAACTTGAAGCTTCTAGCTTTGTGGACTTCTTTTCAGTAAAGACTGACTATCTTTCCCTGCAAAAAAGGATTTTTTGCTTTTGTTTGGAAGGCAATAAGTTAACAGGTCACAACACAGCCCATCTGATACCTCAAGAACAGAGTGGAGCATTATCTGACCGGATGTGATTCGCTAGAAAAATGAAAAAGACTTGGATACACACAACACATTTCAGAACCTTGCAGCATCCAAAAGTACTTTGCAGTTAATTTGCATAAAGGCAGGTCCCACAAACAACAATGATTTCACGACCAGGTCAAGTATATTTAGTGACTTTGGTCAGGATATTGGGACCAGCTCCTCTCAATCTTTGAATTGAGATCTTTTGGACCATTGTATGAGGGCAGAAGGGACACTGTTTTAACAACCACTTGAAAGTTGACCTGACTCATACATCATTCCCTCAATAAGAGCATGATGCCTGTCAGATTTATTCAATTGTGCCTCTTCAACTAATCCTGGAGCCACAGGTCTTTGAGCAGACATAACATAAGAACATAAGAAATAGGAGCAGGAGTAGGCCATCTAGCCCCTTGAGCCTGCACCACCATTCAATAAGACCATGGCTGATCTGAAGTGGATCAGTTCCACTTTCCTGCTTTCTCCCTATAATCTTTAATTCCCCTGTCTATCAGAAACCTATCTACCCATGATTTAAATATATTCAGCAAGATAGCCTTCACCACTTCAATGGGCAGAGAATTCCAAAGATTCACCACCCTTTAAGTGAGGAAGTTCCTCCTCAACTCCGATCTAAACTGACCCCCCCTTATTTTGAGGCTGTGCCCTCTAGTTCTGCTATCCTTTCTAAGCAGAAAGAATCTCTCTACCTCTACCCTATCCATCCCCTTCATTATCTTATATGTCTCTATCACATCCCCCCTCAACCTTCTAAACTCCAACAAGTACAAACCTAGTCTACTCAATCTCTCCTCATAGGCTAACCCCCTCATCTCTGATATCAGCAGAGTGAATCTTTTCTGCACTCCCTCCAAGGCCAATATATCCTTCCGCAAATGCAGCGACCAAAACTGCACACAGTACTCCAGTTGCAGCCTCACCAGTGCCCTGTACAGTTGCAGCAAGACCTTCCTACTTTTATATTCCATCACCCTCGCGATAGAGGCCAACATTCCATTTGCCTTCTTGATCACCTGCTGCACCTGCAGACTGGGTTTTTGCGATTCGCGCACAAGGACCCCCAGGTCCCTCTGCACTGTAGCATGCTGCAGCTTTTCGCCTTTTAAATAATAATCCCTCCTACTATCATTTCTACCAAAGTGGATAACAGGACAAGAATCATCCAGAGAAAGGAAGGACTCTCACACCAGGGTTCTGCTCTCTCTCCTGCTTTCGTTTTTTCTCCACTGCAGTTTATGTGGTTAGTTTCTGACTGTATTGCAACTTATTGTATGAGGCATCACGACATGGTAAGATTTGTGGAAAGTTCCTCCTATGTACCTAATCTAAGGACAAAATGACACTATGTCCCTTGCCAGCAAATAAGTCACTCTTGTTACTCTGCTACAACAATTTCAGTGCCTGGAACCTAGATTTCTTAGGATATCTTCTAAGATCGTGCTCCTTGACCGTCTCAATATTACGCATTTTAAAGCATTAAAATTGCCATGATCCCAGATCAAGAGCTGGGTGTGCAAGTGGAGAACAGTGGTGGCCATGAGATATTGCTGCACGAGCAGGAGTGATGAGGCAGGACCAAGAGGGAGAGGACCAAGAGTGAGCAGGAAGGGCCTTGGAAGACAACGTTACAATGTGTTCTTTAGTGATGATTTTGTAGAATCCATTGGAGATAATATTTAGACATTGGAATCAATTTCGTTAGATATGAAATCACATGTGCTTATATCAAGGAATCTTGCAGCTGATCCCAAGATTGTCCCATCTGATTCTTCACTCTTTGATCACCATTGCTACCACTGAGAGGGAGTCCCCACAATCCCATTGGTGGTTGCAAGATACAATTGGAGAAGCCCTGTTCTAAGCTAAGTTAACTACCCAACCAATTATTCAACGATATGAGCCCCCATTTCACTTGGACTCATTTGGGTGGGGTGTGGGGGGTGAATGGGAAAGAAAGAATATAGTGAAAGAGAAAAAAAAATTATTTTCTTTAAAAATATTCAGGCTCCCACAAGTGTGGCCAGAAATATAAGAAATGCACAGGGAAGCTTGCTGGCTCTCCACAGCAAGCTTTCCTGACATGGGTTGGGAGGAAAACCTCAAAAGCTGACTGCAAGCTAATTTTTTTCATTCCTCCCTGCTTACTTGTCAACAAGATTGTAGACTTACAATTTCCACAAAGAGTAATCAGAGGTTCAATACTGAACAATTGTCAACATAATTTGACATAATTCAATTACAAACTAATGGTTCTTAGAATCCACAGAATTCCTACAGTGTAGAAGGCAGTCATTCAACCCATCGAGTCTGCATCGATTGTTTGAAACAGCATCTTTTCCAGCCCTCGCCACTACCATTTATTCATGCATTATAATCAGTGGTGTTAAATAAACTCTGGAAAGACAGGAAGATCAGTTATGGATTAGTACTAATTCAGAAAGCAAAACAAGTACTACAGAGTCAAACATGCAAACTCTGAACAAAGACTAGATGTTCTGTTCAGTGACCAACTGACACTGACACAAGGGCCAGAAATAGAGGCCAACTTTGTGACTGACGCTAAAGCAGATGATGCAAAATTCAAAAAATAATCAGCTGTTATCAAAATGCAGGCAGCATGGTGGTTAGTGCTGCTGGTTCACGTCTTCAATTCCAGCCTTGGGTGATTTCTGTGTGGAGTTTGCATGCGTTTGGTTGATTGTACCAATAAATCAAATCAAAATCAAAGTGAAAAGTATTGTTTCTTGTGCACTATCCATACAAAGCATACCATTAATAGAGAAGGAAAGGAGAGAACCCTTTTCTCTACATCCAAGTCATAGCTTGGATGTAGAGAAAGATCAACTTAATGGGACTTATTTCAGAGGTCTGAAAGCAGCAAGGAAGAAGCTGTTCTTGAATAGGTTGGCACATAACTTCAGACTTTTGTATCATTTTCCCCAAGAGAAGAAGGTGGGAAAGAGTATTTCTGGAGTCCTTAATTATGCTGACTGCTTTTCCCAGGCAGCAGGTGGTGTAGACAGTGTTAATAGGTAGGAACCAATGGATTAGCCATGCCCCTTCATTTCAGAGGTCTACCAGGGTAAAATACATCAGGTTGAAGGGATACGGTTAAAGTGGGATTGTTGTCGGTGCAGACTTGATGGGTCAAATGGCCCATATCCCACTATAGGGATTCTATGATTTCAAGCATGGAGTAACTTGTGCATCTTAAAGATTGAAATTCATCAGATTCCCTCTTTGGGAATGGATAAATGGATTATTGAGACTGATCCAGACTTCATCCTTGTGTTGAGACAAATTAACATTCTGATCTCTTGGTTTCCCACTACTGATTGCATCGATCACAGTAATCCCATGTAATGAATGGAGAAGAAATACTCTCTGTTGAAATGTCATGAGGGAATGCAACGAAGAATGGTTTTCTCGTGTTGAAGGTTCAAGCTTCATAACAGAATTACTGCAATTTCTACTTATAAGGGTGATTCCAGAATTAAATATTCAGTTAGCTTTGCAAAGATAATATACTCCAAAGAAATAAAGGTATGAACTAATTGGACTTGTAATGCATCTGTGCCAATAGCATCATCTCCGCTCTCCTACTTTCATGACCAGTACTCTGGGACACAAAGCAAGAGATTCACTGTTGGAAATAGCAGATGCAATACTTCTGCTTACAAGGCAATGAGAAAATGCGCACATATGTTATGTTGTAATTTAATACCATCCAACATATTTATTTATCTGAGTATCACTTAGCAGAAACGAAAGGCATTCATATCAAGCCAAACAGAATTAAATCCCTATTGAGGCTGCTGCAAACTCAGTAACTATCAAATTACCATGTTTTGCCTTGCTTTGTTCATAAATAGACTTATGATATTCGGTTATCATGAATTAAAAGTTTGCATTTTAAAGTTAATTTCCAACATGAATTTTAGAAACTCCAGTAGAATAACAACAATATTATAGGCCTATTATAGTTTCTGACATAAACAAACACCGATAAAACTTTTGGCCAATCCATCACTCAATAGCAACACAATGCTGCACATATCAAGAAAGGCTTAATCAGATAACCTATGGTTAAGGTTGACAGAGCACCTCCTGCTGATGAGTCACCTTCATCTCAAGCTGCCTCTACCTGGCAACATACTGAAGTCACAAAAATATTCCACCATTAATACCATACAGGAGTAGTTAAAACCACAAACTAAACTGTTACAAAAATATTCAAATCTGAAAGAGAAACATTGCTCCTATGAAACCTAATAAAGTCAACGCAGTAATCCACAATCTCTGCTTAAATTTGAAATGTATTCATTTGGGTTATTCATTTCATTTATATTGAAACAATGTGAAAACATTACGCAAGATGAACATATTATAAGTCTAATGTCACATGCCAAACAGTAATCTTTTCATACACATTAATAGATTTTCATAAAACAATTGTGAAAAACAGGTTTTGCCATTTTTAAAAAAATTACATTAGCATTATTTGACAAAATAGGACATGATTTTTAAGTTTTTTGGTGAAAACGAGGTGTTTGAATGTACCACTTCTACAAAAAAAAAATCACAGGTATGTTTAAAAATATGTACCTCAAATACTTGTTAACAGTACCTACAGCAACCTAAGTTGTTATATTTTTTGATAGCACCTGTTAGAAATGATGTGTCACCTTCATCTCAGGCTGCCACACTATCTAGCAACATATAGCCATCTTGTGCCGATAATACAATTTTCACCATCTAACATCTAACCAAAACTAAGCATACCAAGAATGTAGCAGCTGGAATAATATTATGCAAGTGGAAATGATTTTTGAGAAATTGCTTATGAGAAACTGTTTAACCAATAAATAAACTAATTCCAAAAGTATAACCCCTCACTATCAGCAATGTCAATGCACAAGTTAAGCTGCAAACAAATTATACTTATGTCCTCTTTCAATATAAAAAAATCCCAAGGCACTCCAAGGAAATAAATCAGAGAGCTGAAGCAAAAGGGATTGATTTTATTATATTACTTTCTCTGGGAATTGTAGAGTAGCACTAAATGCAGCTGAAAAAAGTCAGAATCAGAAAAATAAAGAATTTAAAAGCAGGAAATACAAGGCTGGAGAAAATTGCAGAAATACAGCGTGGCAATGCTGCAGTGATATTTAAAGGCAAGAATGAAAAATTTAAGTCACTGAGGAGGGGAATGAAAGCTGGCCAGTGAAGACAAAGGTGATGGGTATATCAAGCGTTCGCCAAGATGAAGATGGAGAATAGTAAATGGAAAGCCAGCAACAAAAACATTCAAATAATTGACAATAAGTAAGTGACAAAAAGTATTTGTAAAACCTCAATGCAACAAGGGTGGAGGCAGGGATAGAGGAGAAGGAACCATTGACAGTCAGCTAGCATGAGCTCAATGATAGAGAGTTGAGTGGTCTGTCAATGGGAAAGGGGTCTAAGTTAAACTATATAGCTCTCTGGCAAGATGAGCAGCACAAAATGATACATAACACCAGGTTAAAGTCCAACAGGTTTATTTGGTAGCACAAGCCACAAGCTTTTGGAGTATTGCCCTTTCATCAGGTGAGTGGGAGTTGTATTCACAAATAGGGCATTGTACAGACACAATTTACAAGATAATGGTTGAACGCAAGTGTTTACAGGTAATCAAGTCTTAAGTCTGTACCTGTGGCTTGTGCTACCAAATAAATCTGTTGGACTTTAACCTGGTGTTGTGAGACTTCTTATTGTGTTTACCCCAGTCCAATACCAGCATCTCCACATCAAGCAGCAAATCAGTAGAGAAATTGTGAGAAGCTACAAGATGTGGATTCTGTATCAAAGTTGATGAAACATGAGGCATGGGGGGGTACTTTCTTGCGCACATGGCTCTGTCCAACTTTAGACTGATCCTTAGGTGAAAACATGTGTTCTCTTAAATCAGTGTGTGGACGGTACTGTATTCAAGTCTCAATGCTAATCCTGTGTGTGTCAGATATTTATACTAAAACTTCCAAGTCTTTAATCAATGTATTTCAAGTTATGCTTTTACATTATTATTACTATCCCACCACCTCCTTTAAATCTCTTGAGTTCAAGGTTTCAGGTAGTATTGAGACCTTCAAAACCGCACCATATTTGTTTGAGAGTGAAATGGTATCTCTGTTGTTGCAGGTAAACTCTACAATTTGGAGATTGTTCCAGCATCGGAGTATCTTTCCAGCCTCATTTTCCATTCCTTGGCTGCTCTGTTGACTCGGCAATTGTGCTAGTGATTGCTATTTCTTGCAGGGTGAACAAACACTGTGATCATCTCCATGTTGTTTTTTTCCTCTTTTGTTATGTGGGTCATTGCAATGTCCTCCGTGACAGAAAATGATCTTTCCTGTTATGAGAATGTGGCTATTTAGTAAGGTCATTTTTGTAAGTTTGGCTATGTGGTATGCTATTGGCAATGAATTGTTCCAGCATGGTCTGCAGTGCTGTCATGTTGGCTGGATACCGCAGTGTTTGCTCTGTGGTTGCAGTGTTACCACCTAAACAGTTGCCAGAGCTGGAGAATGAGGTTATTCTACTTATTGGTTGCTTTTTGTCTATTCATCTATTTGTGCTAGCTGCCTGAGTGGTTGGCTGGTCTGACCAATAAGGTTTTCTAACACCTATAACAAAAATGAACAAACCTGTTCTGCAAAGAGAGGAGACAGTTTGGTGCTGAAGTTATCCTCAGGATATCCTTTCTCATTTGAACTCTGGAGAGCCTGCAGTTCATGTAATTTACAACAGTGTTGTCTTGACGTTTTCTGCAGTTTTGAGGCGATTCAGAGCCAACTGGGTATCTCTGCTCATGAGATACCCATTTGACTACAGATGACGTACATTAACTCCAAGACTTTTTTTCATCATATCTTAGGTCTCCATAATCATAACCTTCAGCTATCCTGTACAAATTAACAATGAATGAGTTGACAGGTTCTTCTGACCTGCTTATTAAACATAGCCCTTTCAAGGAAGTTAAAGTAAATAATGAAGTACTAAAATTATTCCATTGAGCAGATGAAGTGTTAATTTATTGCCTAGCAGTAATTTTGCCCATTGCAGGTCTTAACAAATAAAGCACTGTTAATTTGTTCAGTTTCAGTCTTTTAGCAATCGTATGTCTAAGGAATAAAAACAAAATACTGAAAAGATTCAAGCAGGCTTGGCAATATCTACGGACAGCGCAACTGGGTCAACACTGAGTTTCTACGATTTCTTCAGAGTTTCTGCTTCTTTGTACCAAAGAATTTTTTTCTCCCCCGAAATTCCCAATTATATGATTGGTGTTACACAAGTCCTGGTTGATCTGGAAGAGCGGATTTAAAGTGTAAGTTCAATTTTAAGAAACTTAAATGGAAATTGGTGCCACCATTCATTTGAAGACAAAGGGTTTATCCACGCATGCCAATTTTGGGGAGTTTCCTCTGCAATGACTCTTGTGATTATGCTTGAAAAAACTTTAAGCAATAGTTGCTTGTGTCATCTAGCTGCAGACTTCACTATTTCAATGCTATGTTTTAGGGGTCGCAAAAGCATCGAAACCTGGCCTTTGCTGGTCTTTAAAGTTGATTCTTTAGTTGCAATTCTTCCAAATTAATTAAGAGATCTTATTCCCACCCACACCTCCTCCCACCTTTGTGGAGCAAGCTAGGATGCTACATGTTCAAATACTGATTTGAAAATCTGGTTTTTCCAACTGAATTGAATTATTGCCATGGGTTGGGATACAAGGGTTATTTCTTGTGAGCTATACAGACAAAACATAGCATTCACAGAATACATAGGGAAGGAGGAAAGGATAGGTGCAGAATATAGTGTTGCAGTTACCAATAGGATGAGGAGAAAAATCAGCTTAATGTGTGGTAGGACTGTTCAAAAGTTTGATGGCAGCAGGAAGAAACTGTTTTTAGTCAGTTGGTACATGTTTTCAGACCTTTGTATTAGAGTACATTCGAAGTGCAGTGGGTAAGTGTAGATGGAAAAAAATGGATGGGAGGCTGATTTACATTCACCACTCTTTGTAGTCTCTTGGTGACAGCAAGAGCTCTGAGCTTTTAAACAGTAGTTTCTGACCACTGAACTGTTTAAATTTTCTCAGGAATTGCTTTATTCTGTTATGTAAAAGTTTTAGCTCATCCCGTTACATCTGCTGACTCTGCACTCTGGCTACTGACGCAGGACTTCCAAGAGTTCTGATGGAGTCTTCTGCTGCGGTGAGGAATTTCCACCTTCAACTTTAAAGCCTTTCTCTGAGCAATTTTCTTCTGCATATCAGCTCTCAAACCTTTCAGGTTAAGTAGGTTAACTGTATGTACTTGTTAACTCCAAGAACTACATACGCAGAGTAAAGGGCTCAAATTAGTAAGCTGTTCCCATGCTCCTTGCGCACTTGGCTCTGTCCAACAATAGACTGACCCATAGATGCGGGCCCTGTGTTATTCGTTAGTGTGCAGTAATGTATTCAAGCCCACATTAACTATATGTGCTAGTCACTTGTCCTGCATAACTCTCATAATATAATCTATGAATCACTGCCACTTGGATGTCATGATGTAGAGGAGGAGAAAAAGGTTGAGGAGGAGAAAAAGGTTGAGGAATTGGTTGAAACGCTGGGAGCTTTGGTCAAGTAAAGCATAATGAATAGCTTGGTCAGGTCCCTCCGAATTGTGGGAGAGAAGAGAAGAAAGTTGTTAAACAATACTTCTCAGGACCAAGAAAAATACAAGGATTTTCTGCCTAATCTTCAACACTATTTAAAAAAAGTTAATATGAATACTTATCCACAGACTACTTTTTTCTCAACTAAGGATTAGCCATGATCACATTAACTGGCAGAACAGGCATGATGGGCTGAATAGCCTACGCCTGCTCTTATTTTCTATGTTTTTCTGATGTACCGCAAAGAAAACATTTTGGCTCTTCAAAACTACACTTCCATTTTTGAATTGAAATTCAGGGTTTCGGAAAGCATCTGTGTAAATGAGGATTTTTTTGATTAAATACATTGTCAGGGAGTTATTTTACAAATACACACAATTTGTCATTTAAAAACATTACAACCAAAATAGCCCTGCTTGTTTTTTTAATAAAACTAACTACTCACCCAATTGAGTATCATGAGAACTAGTCACCTTAAAGTAAAAGAGCGGTGCTACTAATTTATCACATTATACTTCTCCAGATTTAAGAAACACAAAAGGATACAGTTTAACTTTGTATTGTTTATATAAAAAAGTATGCAAGTAAGAATACATTTTTGACTATCAATATCAGAGCAAAACTGCCCCTTTATGCTGCCCACTAAATTTCATAGTTAGAATTAATGTGAAAGAATTTGAAGAATTACAGTAATAATCAAGGTTGATCCAGTTCCAATTCCATCATTAGTATCTAATGCAATGAGTTCATTACTCTGTCCAACGTTAATCACCATTTAACACAGGATTTTAAATAGATGAGGGGCTGGGGGAGTAGAGGGTCCCAATGAACACAAACAAACGAAAGATGAGACAAAGAAACAGAGCAAAATTCAGAATACAAAAGAACGAAAGCAAGAAAAAAGCAGTTACAGGAATTGTCAGCTGATTAAAAAAAAGGATAATAGAAAGTAGAGCAATGTTGAGCCTTTTTCTCCCAAATTGGTTACCTGTCCATCCTCAAATTTTCTTCTAAGAACAATAACTTACTTCAAGGTAGTTCTCAAATCTGCTATAACCAAGCAGTCATGTGCATTTAATTCATTTTTAGTCTTTATATTTGATAGCAAAACCAACTGCACAATCCTAGTTTACATTAGCCAAGGCTCAGGGTCTAATCAAGAGGAAATTCAATATTCAACACTCTTTAGAGTACTAGATTTTCTTTTTAAAAGAATATAGTGAAAAGCAATATTTGTGATATCTGCCACAAAAATATCTGCCACAAAATCTAGGTGCTTATAAAATTCAAAGTACTATTAGTGAACTAGTTCCAAGCAAGTTACCAAATTTTTAAGAATTACATTTACTTAACATTTGGAAATAAACAAGTACTGAGCAATTAATATTTTTGTGTATTTTTAAAATTACACACACCATTAAAGTCCAGGCTAAGTTGATTATTTAAACTTGTATGAATTCATGGCAACAAATTATTTTGGGGCTGCAAACTACACAATTCTGTATTAGCTTTATTGTCAACTCAACCCATCACCTGAATATTGATGGAATGTATACTGATAAAAAACAGCATTAAATAGTCAATTGAAATTTGCTCGTAAAAACAGTGAATATAGCACTGAAGTATAAGTCATCAGCAGTAAACAAATGTAACAATGTTCCATGCACTGTAAAAAAAAAGCCATGCAGATTCAAAAACATTGTTTTGCACTCTACTGCTGCTGCGAGACCTGAGCTTTTCCAGTCATTGTTTTTATTTTAGATTTTCAGCATCTACAGTAATTTAATTTTTATTTCAATAACTGTCTACTTCAAACCCATTTCCTGCTTCAAACTTTTAACCAACTGTTCAGTCACAGTAGCAGTTCTTTAATCAATATCCTAGTTACAAATGTGCTAAGTGGAATCCAAGGCAGAACAAAAAGCCAATGCTAGAAAAAAAACACAGAAGCCATTAAAAAAAATTATAAGCATGCATTCTGCCTCTACTACGGTCTTAATATTTCTGAGACTTCTTTCTAAGCCATTCATGAATAGTAATTCTCTCTTCAAGGACAAATTCATATTTGCTTTCCCCCACCAAATTACTCCTCATTCATTAGGCTTTTTATTGGGATATAGTTTCTGCATGTGACCTAAGTATTTATACAAACATGTGAATTGATAGGGCATTCAGCCCCTCAAGCCTGCTCCACCATTCAATAAGATCAGGGCTGAAATTGTGGCCTCAACTCCATATTCCACTTATCCCAAGCAACTTTGATTTTTAACTAACATGGGTGTCAATCTCTCTCTGCCTTAAAAACATTAAATGACCCTGCCCTCTCAGCTCTGAGGGAGTGTTCAAAAGACACTCAACCATTCAAAAATTTTTTTTTCTCATCTTCATCTTAAATGGGAGAATCCTTGTTTTTAAGCTGTGTCCCCTAGTTCTAATCTTTCTGACAAGGGAAACATCCTTTCAGTATCCAAATTATTCAAATAAAGCCATTGGTCTTGTGAAAATTATCCACTTAGTGTTAAGCAACTGTCAAGTCAGTGGATACTTTTTGTTGTAGCTAGCCTGAAACCTACTGATGGGAATTTTGGCAAGAGATCGAAGTTTCACAAGATGCCATCCATGGGTGGGGGTGATACTCTGAAAATCAACTTGGTCCTGGACTATACTTTCTTTGCCAAGTTTTCCTTTTGAAAGTAAGCTGCAAACATTTGATATCAGCCATATCGGCTAGATATTAGTTTTAGATTCAAAGTGCATGTGATGATAGTACCAACAGGGTATTGAAGTTACCGGAGTAACGTAAGCAGCCTGGTTACTTTAGTTAGTATTGCAGAGTCCACTGGTAGCTAAGTGTATTATTGTGCTAAATTGTGACAAACTTTGGACACAATCATGCAAGTTGAGAGAGGAAAACAGAAATCTTCTACTGACAGGATACAGATTACAAAAAGTATGAATCATGCCATCACATTTTTTCCCTGAGTGCAACTCACCATTGGAGAGCTGGAACAAAAAGGAGAGAACTGAAAAAAAAATTAGCATAAACGCGTGATACTAAGAAGATGTGCACAAGAGAAGGGATACCCATGCACACAATCACTTAGAAGGGCAGGCAAAAGCAGGGTGGTGACGTGCATGAGTTCAACAGCGGAAGAGAGAGACAGCAGGACAATGTTGGAAGTTTAGTTGCAGGTGCACGCTCAAGGAGATGATGGAACATGCTGTGAAAGTGAGAACAAAGGTGTGTCAGTGTGTAATCACAGGAGAGCAAGTGAGAGTGGGTGCATGCACAAGAAAGATTAGTAGCACAGCAAAATTGCAACACAATTTTTACTTGGAGTCACTGAAGACATAATTCAAATGGCAATCAAATAATTGTCAATTAAAGTAGCAACAAATAATAACATGTAAATTAAGTTTTGTCTCGGTCACTTAGCATACAGCTCATTCTGCTCAGTTAAGTTAAACTGAAAAATCATTACTCCATTATACATTACAGGTATCTTTGTGATAGGGACAACGTACTTCCCATAAAGCCTACCTACCAAAGAATTCTGGACTCAAACTCATTAGAAAATACAGATAGGAAAGTAGATGATAATACAAAAAAAATACTGTTGCCAGTGAGTCTGCGCACTAATACAGTGAGATGTGGTACGTGTTCTGTTCTCTTAAATGATGACATTTCAATCTCAGCTCAGCCATCTGTTGCAGAGGTTTCCCAACAGGAAGGAAAAGAAAAAAAATGATGTGGTCAACTTAATATTCGCATACACAAAGATATCTCAATAAGGAAATTATGCATTTTGTAGCAAGCATTGGTTCTGTAGAAACATCCATTGTGATCGTGAAAAACATATAAAACATCACAATGAGCATCACTCATACTCTAGCATGTAAGACATCAGCTCTGGATTACAACAAGCATAATAAAGTGGTTAGGTTCTTAAACATGATTCAGCATATAACTTTGAGTCCATTACATGATTTTTACACCCATTGAGTACTGACACAGTTAGCCAGGCCACAATCACATGATTTAATTTTCACTAATTAACTTGTTTGATCAAAGAAAATTTATGACCACCAAAAATAGGTCTAAAAGTTATTGAAGCACATATTTACCCCAAAGGGGCAAGAGAGGAAACTGGCAGCTCAATGTTCCAGGGTTCCAATGTTTCAGATGTGATAGAGGTAGAGGGATAAAAGGTGGTGGTGGTAATAGTGGTGGGGTGGGGGAGTGAGAGAGTGTGTGTGTGTGTGGTGATGTTGGTGGCGACAGCAATTGTTGGTCAGGGAAAATGTTACAGCGGTATTCAAGCAGGATAAATTAGGGAGCTTGTCTACAGAGGCCCTATGGGTGGAGTTGAGAAACAGGAAAGGTATGACCACATTAATGGGGCTGTATTATAGACCACCCAATAGTCAGCAAGAATTGAAGGAACATATCAGCAGAAGGGATATAGGTGGCAAATTTTTTTGAGAAACACTCCAGCAATCATAATGCCATTAGTTTCAACCTGATCATGGATAAGGATAGATCTAGACCTCGGTTGAAGTTCTGAACTGGAAAAAAGCCAAATTTGATGAAATGAGAAGGGACCTGTGAAGGGTGGACTGGCATAGGCTGTTCTCTGGTAAGGACGTAAATGGAAAGTGGGAGGCCTTCAAAGGAGAAATTTTGAGAGTGCAGAGTTTGTAATGTTTATGTGAGGATTAAAGGCAAAGTAAATAGGAATAAGGAACCTTGGGTTCTCGAGGGAGATTGTAACACTGAGTAAGAGGAAGAGAGTGTTGTATGAAATGTACAGGCAACATGGAACAGATTGCTAGAAGTGTATAAGATTTTGATAGGTATAGATAGAGTGAATGCAAACAGGCTTTTTCCACTGAGGTTAGGGGAGAAAAAAAAGGAGGCCAAGGTTAGGGGTGAAAGGAGAAAAGTTTAAAGGGAATATTGGGGGGGGGGGGCTTCTACACACAGAGTGGTGGGAGTGTGGAATGAACTGCCAGATAAAGTGATAAATGCGGGGTACTTTTAACATTGAAGAAAAACTTGCACGGGTTCATGGATGAGAAGGGCGTGGAGGATCCAAGTGCAGCTCAGTGGCACTAGGCAAAAAATGGTTCAGTACAGACAAGAAGGGGCAAAAGGCCTGTTTCTGAGCTGTAATTTTTTATGGTTCTATTAAATGCACTGCAAGACCATTGTAGGTTGACTATTCACATTTTCTAACCATTAGAATTATTGTGGCTAAACCAGAGCTAAGATCCAGGCCACTTTCAATTTAATATGCTCGTCCAACTGCTCTGCCCTTAAGCTCCCAACTGTTGGCTATGTATGCCATCTGTTTACTTTAAGTCTTGAGTTAGCATTTTGAAATGGCAACTGTGAGTGTTCCTGCTATAAATGTGTGGAGAACAGAAGTCATGTTGCACAGCTGAGTGGGAATGATTGTCCCTGCTACAATTGTATGGAGGACATGTTGTATAGTGGAGTGGCAATTTCCGTACAAGGATATGCATATCAGAGAAACAGAACAAGAGATGGGTTTTCGCAGCCATGGCACTATGAGACCCAGGGGTGTGAAATAAAAAACAGACCTAAACAGAGTAACTAGGGTAAACAGCAGGAAAAAAAATATAGAACAGGAATAAGCCCTTTGGCCCAAAAGATCTGTGACAACATAGATGCCTTTCTAATCTAATATTTTCTTGCCACTACGTGGTCCATATTCCTCTATCCCCTGCCTATTCATGTATCTAAACAAATGTCTGAAACGTTGTTAAAGAATCTGCTTCCACCACTGTCTCTGGCAGCTTTTCCAGACATTTACCACCTCTGGGGAAAAAAAATTTGCCAACTATATCCCTTTTAAACTTTCCCCCTCTCACTTTCAACCTACATCCCTGAGTAATTGACCCTGGGAAAAGATCTCACTATCCACTGTATCCTAGCCTATCATAACCTTGTAAACCCCTAACAGGTCTTCTCCCTCTCTCCCATCACCCTCCAACACTCCAATGAAAACAATCCAAGTTCGTTCAACCTTCCTTCATAGTCCATATCCTCCAAATCAGGCAATATCCTGGTAAATCTCTTCTGCACTAACATTCTTCCAATAGTATGGCAGCCAGAATTGTACATTATACTCCAAATGTGGCCAACCAAAGCCTTATATACAGCTGCAGGATGATTTTGCAATTCCTGGTTAATTAACAGAAAGCAAAAAGTGGGAATAAATGGGTACGTTTCTGGTTGGCGATCAGTGACTAGTGGCGTGCCTCAGAGATTAGTGCTGGGACCGCAATTCTTTATGATTTACATCGATAATTTGGAATTGGAGACCAAGTGTAATGTGTCAAAATTTGCAGATGACACTAATGAGTGGAAGAACAAAGTGTGCGGAGGACGCTGAAAGTCTGCAAAAGGGATATAGACAATCTAAGCAAGTGGGTGAGGGTCTGGCAGATGGGTATAATGTTGGTAAATGTGAGGTCATCCATTTCAGTAGGAACAACAGCAAAATGGATTCTTATTTAAATGGTAAAAAATTGTAGCATACTGCTGTGCACCGGGACCTGGGTGTCCTTGTGCAGGAATCTTAAGCAGTTGATTTGCAGGTGCAACAGGTAATTAAGAAGGCAAATGGAATTTTGTCCTTCATTGCTAGAGGAATGGAGTTTAAGAACAGTGAGATTATGTTGCTGCTATATAGGTGCTGGTCAGGTCACACCTGGAGTACTGTGTACAGTTTTGGTCTCCTGACTTGAGAAAGGATATACTGGCGCTGGAGGGGTTGCAGGGGAGATTCACTAGGTTGATTCTGGAGTTAAGAGGTTGGTTTATGAGGAAAGAATGAGTAAACTAGAGCTATACTCATTGGAATTCAGAAGAATAAGGGAAGACCTTATAGAAACATACAAGGTTATGAAGGGAATAGATGAGATAGAAGCAGGGAAGTTGTTTCCACTGGTTGGTGAAACTAGAACTAGGGGGCATAGCTTCAGAATAAGGGGAAGTAGATTTAGGACTGAGTTGAGAAGGAACTTCTTCGCACAAAGAGTTGTGAATCTATGGAATTTCCTGGCCAGTGAAGCAGTTAAGAATACCTCATTGAATGTTTTTAAGGCAAGGATAAATAAATTTTTGAACAGTAAAGAAATTAAGGGTTATGGTGAACAGGTGGGTAAGTGCAACTGAATCCACAAAAAGATCAGCCATGATTTTACTCAATGGCGGAGCCGGCTTGAGGGGCCAGATGGCCTACTCCTGCTCTTAATTCTTATGTTCTATACTCAATATCCCGATCAACGAAGGCCTTCTTGACCACCTTGTCCATCTGAGTTGCCACCTTCAGGGAACTGTGGATCTGCACACCTGGATCTCTCTCTGAATGCTAATAATTCTAAGGGCTGTACCATTTACTATACGCTTTCCTTCTGTGGTGATTTGGAAAATCACATAACCTCACATTTGTCCAGGTTAAATCCTATCTACCATCTTTGATCCTAACTTTTCAGTCGATTTATATCCTGCTGGATAACAATCCTCTTCACTATCTGCTACAGTCTCAATTTTTGTATCATCTGCAAATTTACTAATCAGACTATTTACATTTTTCTCCAAGTCATTTATGTATATTACAAACAACAGAGATCTCAGCACTGATCCTTGTGGAACACCTATTTCAGTTAGGAAGTACCCTTTCACTGCTACTCTCTGCTTTTTATGCCCAAGCCAGTTTTGTATTAATCTTACCAGCTCATCTCAGATCCCATTTAACTTCACCATCTTTATTGGCCTGCCATGAAAAACCTTATTGAAGGCTTTACTAAAATCCATGTATACAGCATCCACTGCCCTGTCCTGATCAATTTTTCTTGTCACTTCCTCAAAGAACTCAATCATGTTTCAGATGTGACCATCTGTTCACAAAACCATGCTGCCTATCACTAATAAGCCCATTCTCCTCTTCCTGTACATCCTCTCCCTAAGAATCTTCTCCAAGAATTTCCCCACCGCTGATGCAACATTCATAGGCCTGTAGTTTCCTGGATTGTCTTTCCTGCCCTTCTTAAACAGAGGAACAATGTTAGCTACTCACCAATCCTTTGATATCTTGGCCTAAAAAGGATACAAAGATTTTGATCAAGACCTTAGCAATTTCTTCCCTTGTTTCTCTCAGTATTCTGGGATAGAACCTATCTGGCCCTGGGGAACTGTCCACATTATAGCTTTTCAAGACCTCCGATCCTCCTCTCTTTTTATCTCAACGTGTCCCAAAATGTCAACATCCTCTTTTCTACAGTCCCCATTCATACCTTTCTCCTTCATGAATACTGATGCAAAGTATTTGTTATGCTCCACACCCTCCTCATCTGGCTCCACATAAATTCCCTGCACTGTGCTCGAGTGGACCCATCTTTTCCTTACCTACTTTCTTCATCCTTACGAGCACAGTGCAGGGAATTTATGTGGAGCCAGATGAGGTGGGTGCGGAGCATAACAAATGCTTCAACTAAGCACCTTTGGATTAATGCCAATAAAGATGTCATCTCATAAATAATTGGAATAAAAGTGACTCAGAATTTCTTAAATTAATTAAAGCAGACGTACTTTACATAAAATTTTGTCAATGTTGATGTATATGCCTAATAGCTTAAATAAATTGAAAATACAGTATTCACCTGTTCAAAGTAGTTAGAAAAAATGTCAGTGAGTTTAACATTTTTATGTTAGATCTTTTCCTTTCACATAGTTTGGCCAAACTTATTGCTAGATGTTTTCCAGAGCATAAGATTTGCACTTTCCTAAGAAATTTAAACTCTGGCATTCAAGCTGCATTGCTGTATGCTACAATCTTACCTGATGTGGCAGGACTCAACAATGTGTGGAATAAACTTTTGGGGGAATGCATTTAATGCACGTCACATATCCAGAAACCCGATTCTCCTTAATCCTGACAGTCAAAAACATTTCACGGCCTCTTAGCTCTCCCAAATCCACATTTCAGGTCTTTCCTGCTCTCTTTGTATTCAAGAGTCTTATCTGTTTTCAATTTCCTGAAATTTATTTATGCCGTCTTATTTTTCATTAGGCTCACAATCTCTCTTGCCATCCAGGATTCCCATCTTTATCCTCCATTTTATACTTGAACTGAATTGTTAACAACTGATTTTTAAAAAATTCCAACATATTGGATGTAGATTTACCCTCAGCCACCCCCAGTTTACATTCCCTCGCTCCTGCCTAATACAGTTATTGTTAGCCTTGTAGTTAGCCTTCCCTCAATTCAGTTTCACTCTGGGACCACTTCTATCCTTTTCTACAAGTATCTTGAAACATATAGAATTGTGATCACTGTTCTCAAAATCGTCTTGCACTGTGACATCAATCATTTGTTCAGGCTACTTTCCCAGAATCAGGTCATAGAAGTTTACAGCATGTAACAGGCCCTTCTTTAAGATAGTCCAACTCAGGGAGGAGCTACCTACATGTTGCCCCAACTCTGATACACTGAACAAACTCTGCCCTGTCCAAACCCCTGGCACTCATGGAATCCCAGTCTGCATTCGGGCAATTAAAATCATGCTGCCTATCACTAATAAGCCTATTCTCCTCTTCCTGTACATCCTCTCCTTAAGAATCTTCTAGTCCATGGTGAGAGTTACAGATGAAGAATCGGGAATAGAAATTAATGATGCCTGATAACTGAATATTTTCAGATTAGCTTCTGAAATGTCAACTGATCTGTAAAGTAAGTATGCATTTGGCTTGTACAATATTCATATTTTAGTTACACATTTCTTTGATTATTATTTTAAATACTTTGAAAGTTCAGAACATTCATTGTACTCTATATAATAACTGGAAAAGCATTGATCAACATTTTTTCAATTCCCTATAACAATGTTAGATCTTCAAAGCTCTGTCAGAAGAAAAAAAAAGTAAAATTTCATTCTTGCAACAAACTTTCAATGAGTAATTTATCTATCATGAAAATCACGATTTTGTCAGATTCAAAAGCAACTTAATCACATGACCCAGCACACAATTCTGCAAATATCTGGATTAAAATATAATAGCCTTCAGGTAACTAGTTAACTTGAGTATTCAAAGATGATTGACATACAAATTGATCACACAAAGGCAAAAGAACCTTCAGATCATGTGTTTTATCCTTACACTGTCCCAGGCACAGTGGGTCACTTCAATAAATGTACAAAGCTGAACTGATATCTTTACAATAGCAGCGACAGTAGGTCAAAACTTACCTTTACTATTAAAAGTACTATTTATCTCTTTATAAACACTGAGATCAATAGCAATGAATTAGAGAATCTGCTTTCTGAAACTGCAACTCATACGTAACTCAACATAAGCGAATCTGAATTTTATGCAATCTTTCCCTGTCTGTCTATCTGCCTGCCACCTACTCCTCCCCCACCCCCTCCCCACAAACTGTTGCATTTGTATATAGCTTTGGCTATATTGATCTACCGATAGTATTAAGGTATTAATCTGAAAACACTAACTTATTTAGAAGACGCTGTTCATCATAACTATGACTTTCTGGCACTTATTAATATCAGCTTATTTGAAACTTTTCATTGGGCCAGGGTTAATTCCCTTTTGGGCATCAAATTTATATTAAAATGTTTGACTTTCCAGAGTTATGTTGCTTCAGCAGCTTTCATCTCTGGCAACTCTAATGCAATGCTGAATTATTTACATGGGGTATTATTTTACATCTGTCATCTTATATTTGTTAAAAGAAACTAATCAGTGGTTGGAGCAACACTCCTCCATGAAGCATACACCAAAAACATTTCTCAAACAGCCTTGGGATCATAATGACAAAAATGCAGTAGTTCAATATTGACTAAGCAAAAATTCCAACGCTGTGATCAAACAAATGAAGTGTTTCTACCTTGCATTCTTGTTGCTTTTGATTTTAGTTGCTGTTGACTTGGGTTTTTTTTCCTTTGTTTCTTTGGGCTCCTTGGGGTCTTTCTTTTCTTTTGGTTTTTTCTTCTTTTTCTTTTTGTCTTCAGTTGAACCATCCATGGCAGTGCTAGAGATCACCAGTTGATCAATCACCTTGGGAATATTTTGCTCACCACGAGCTTTTGCTTTAGCAATGGCCTCAGCCACAATGCGATTAGCCTTCTCTTGCATGCGCTGTTGGTCCAGTGACTTCTGTCGCTCTTCTCCACTTGCTAATTGAGAATTCTGTCCACTAATCTGCGTCATGTCTGGTGGAGTATTTGAAAGAGACTAGGAAGAGGAAAAAGTATATTTTAAAATAATTCCACAATCAAAACAAATTAGCATCATTACAATGCCAGCAAGATTTTCAATTAAGTAGTACTAAGTCTTTTCATTTCACAACAGAGACTTCTGCCCAATTGTTAAACCAGGTGTTATCACCAATATAATGAAATAGACTAATAATGACTATAATTGTTCATTGAGACACATTCAATTTACGTTCTATTTAAAAAAACCAAGCTTTTTTCAACATCCTGATTATAACTAATACAGAATATTTTACATGCTTAACATAACTTTATCTTTTGTACCAATCCAGTGCAAAAACATGCAGAATGTCTGATTTTGATATCTTTTGGTGGTTTGACGTTATTGGTGTGGCCTAGTCTCACTGATAGCCCTGCACATCAGCTGTTGTAAATTGTTGCTATACAGATGACATTTAAAAGAAAAATCAAAGGAGCCATATTTCATAGCATTCTAAATGTTCTTTCTTCTCCTGAAAGTTTGAAACATCCAGATCCATGGCTCCACAAGCCGTCAGTAGTCCACCTGCACTTCTCACACACACCGTCAACCCAAAAATTCTTCAAAAGAGCAGACAAGATATAGAACAAGAATAGGAGGACAAGGACAGGCAACCAAATGCATCATTATAGAAGGAAGATTTACAGCTTTTGAAACTAAGGAAACTGTAGCAAGGCAACAACAATTGTGAGCAGATGTGTCAGAAGTTAGAATAGGAATGGGCAATAGTACTGAAGGCGAGGAAGAATAGTCCCCATGAGCACATTGGCATAGAATACTATTGGCCGCGAGTGCTTACTGCAAGATGAAAACCATATTAGGGCAAGCCAAATGTGTTACAAAAATACTACTGGTTTGACTATGGGACAAACAAACCAGAAGGCTAAAGTTCAAATCTCATCTTGGCAAGTTGGGAAAATAAATTCAATAAATCTTAGAATTTGAGAGTTTGCAGTAGGTAAAGTTACCAGGTTATCATAAAAAGCCCAACAGGTTCATTAATGTCCTTTAGGTAGGAATTACTCCCCTGATCTTGCCTATATAGGATTCCTGTCTCACATTGCCTTCAGGGCATTTAGCAATTGGCAAAAAAAACCTTGCCAGTGTCATCCATATTCAAAAGACATTTTTTTTTCTTTGTTTCTTGGTAAAGGACGTAACAGCAATGTCAGTGCAGGCAGTCCGATGTTCCTCCTGTAGGACGTTTGAGGTGAGGGACAACATTAGTGTTCCGACTGATTACACTGCAGGACGTGATCCAATTCAAGCTCCTTGAGGGCCGCATTAGGGACTGGAGCTGGAACTGGAGGAACTAAGGATCATTTGGAAGCAGAGGTAGCTATTGACAAAAGCTACAGGGAGATAGTTACTCCTAAAAGTGATACATGGGTGACTGCTAGAAGGGATAAGAAACAGTTAGAGCAGCGATCCCATGGCTGTTCCTCTCTAAAACAAGTACTCTGTTTTGGATCCTGTTGGGGAGAACAACACAACGGGCAGGGGTTAAGCCATGGGGTACAGGTCTTGGGAGTAGAGCCTGTCCTTGATGTTCAGATGTTTGGTTTGTACCTGTGCCACAGGATAGCGTGGAGAAGAATAGAGAGAGAGAACATTTGAACTTGTGGCTAAAGGGATGGTGCAGGAGGGAGGGTTTCAGATACCTGGACAATTGGGGCTCATTCTGGGGTAGATGGGACCTTTACAAAAGGGATGGTCTGCACCTGAACCAGAGGGGTACTAATATCTTGGGGGGAAAATTTGCTATTCGTGGGGGTTTAAACTGATGCAGAAGGGGGATGGGAACCTGAATTGTAGCTTGAAAATAGGAAAGGTCATGGATAAGGTTTCGAGGTTGCAGCAGTGTATTGGCAGGCAAGAGAGTGGTTTGAAGTGTGTATGCTTTAATGCTAGGAGCATACGCAATAAGGTGGATGAACTTGCAGCCTGGATTGGTACCTGGGACTTCGATGTTGTGGCCATTTCAAAAACATGGATACAGCAGGAACAGGAATGCAGGTTCCGGGGTTCAGATATTTCAGTCAGAGCAGAGAAGATGGTAGAAGGGGCATTGTTAATCAAGGACAGTATTACGGTGGCATAAAGGACGTTTGATGTGGATTTGTCTATTGAGGTAGTATGGGCTGAGGTTAAAAACAGAAAAGGTCACCCTGCTGGGAGTTTTTTTTATATAGGCCTCCAAAAAGTTCCAGAGATGTAGAGGGAAGGATTGCAAAGATGATCCTGGATAGTTGTTATGGGGGGCTTTAACTTTACAAATATTGATTGGAAAAGCTCAAGTACATTAGAGGGGTCAGTCTTTGTCCAATGTGTGTAGGGAGGTTTCCTGATGCAGTATGTAGATAGGCCAATAAGAGGCGAGGCCACACTGGATTTGGTCCTGGGTAATGAACCAGACTAGGTGTTAGACTTGGAGGTTGGTGAGCACTTTGGTGATAGTGACCACAATTCAGTTATGTTTACCTTAGTGATGGAAAGAGATAGGTATATGCTGAAGGGCAGAAGTTAAAGCTGGGGGAAAGGAAATTATGAGGTGAATTAGGCAAAATTTAGGATACATAGGTTGGAGTAGGAAACTACAGGGGCTGGTAACAACTGACATGTGGAGCTTGTTCAAGGAGCAGCTACTGCAAGCCCTTGATAAATGTGTACCTGTCAGGCAGGGAGGAAGTGGTCGAACAAGGGAACCGTGGTGTGCTAAGGAAGTTGAATCTCTGGTGAAGAGAAGAAGGAGACTTATGTAAAGATGAGACGTGAATGCTCAGTAGGGCACTGGAGAGTTACAAATCAGCCAGGAAGGAACTAAAGAGAGAGTTAAGAAGAGCTAGAAGAGGACATGAGCAGACTTTGGCAGGAAGGATCAAGGAGAACCCTAAAGCTTTCTATGTCAGAAATAACAGATTGATTAGGACAAGATTTAGGGCCAGTCAAGGACAGTAGTGGCAAGTTGTGCGTGGAGCCTGAAAAGATAGGAGAGGCACTAAATGAATATTTTTCGTCAGTATTCACACAAGAAAAAGTCAATGTAATCGAGGAGAATACTGAGAGACAGGCTTTTAGACAAGATGGGATTGAGGTACATAAGGAGGAGGTGTTAGCAATTCTTGAGTGTATGAAAATAGATAAGGCCCCTGGGTCGGATGGGATTTATTCTAGGATTCTCTGGGAGGCTAGGGAAGAGATTGCAGAGCCTTTGGCTTTGATCTTTATGTCGTCATTGTCTACAAATATAATGCTGAAAGACTGGAGGATAGCAAATGTTGTCCCCTTGTTCATGAAGGGGGGTGGAGACCATCCTGGGAATTATAGACTGGTGAGCCTTCCTTCTATTGTGGGCAAAGTTTTGGAAAGAATTATAAAAGATAGGATATATAATCATCTAGAGAGAAATAACTTGATTAGGGATAGTCAACGCGGTTTTGTGAAAGGTAGGTCGTGCCTCACAAACCTTATCATGTTCTTTGAGAAGGTGACCAAAGAGGTGAATAAGGATAAAGCAGTTGATGTGGTGATGCAAAGCGTTTGATAAGATTCCCCATGGTAGGCTACTGCAGAAAATATGGATGCATGAGATGGAAGATGATTTAGAAATTTGGATCAGGAATTGGCAAACTGATAGAAGACAGAGAGTGGCGGTTGATGGGATGTATTCAACCTGGAGTTCAGTTATTAGTGGTGTACCACAGGGATCTGTTTTGGAGCCACTGCTGTTTGTCATTTTTATAAATGATCTAGATGAGGGTGTAGAAGGATGGGTTAGTAAATTTGCTGACAACACTAAAGTCAGAGGAGTTGTAGACAGTGAGGATGGATGTTACAGTTTGCACAGGGACATAGATAAGCTGCAGAGCTGGGGTGAGAGGTGGCAAAATGGAGTTTAATACGGAAAAGTGTGAAGTGATTCACTTTGTAAAGAGTAACAGGATTACAGAATTTAGGGCTAATGGAAAGACTCTTGGTAATGTCGACAAGCAGACAGATCTGCGTACATGCACATAGATCCCTGAAAGTTGGCACCCAGGTTGATAAGGCTGTTAAAAAGGCGTACGGTGTGTTAGCTTTCATTGGTAGAGAGATTGAATTTTGGAGCTGAGAGATCATGTTGCAATTTACAAAACTCTGGTGCGGCCACGCTCCTTGCATACAGTTCTGATCGCTGCATTATAAGAAAGATGTGGAAGCATTGGAAAGGGTGCAGAGAAGGTTTACCAGGATGTTACCTGGTATTGTGGGAAGGTCTTAAGAGGAAAGGCTAAGGGGACTTGAGGTTGTTTTCGTTAGCAAGAAGGTTAAGAGATGGCCTAATTGAGGCATACAAGATGTTCAGAGGATTATATAGGGTGAACAGTGAGAGCCTTTTTCCTTGGATGGTGATGGCTAACACGAGAGGACATAGTTTTAAATTGAGGGATGATAAGTATAAGATGGATGTCAGAGATAGGTTCTTTACTCAAAGGGTAGTAAGGGCATGGAATGCTCTGCCTGCAGCTGTTGTGAACTCACCAACTTTAAAGGCGTTCAAATGATCAGTGGATAGGCATATGAATAACATTAGAATAGTTTAGATTAGAGGGTCATTAGATTCGTTCCATTGGTCGGCGCAACATCAAGGGCCAAAGGGCCTGTACTGCACTGTAATGTTCTAAATACCAGGCAAGTTAGGGAAGAAATTTGGTAGACAGAAAAGGAAAGTCAAAAAAGGAAATACAGTCAAAGTATAGTTAAAGAAGACAACAGGGACAGTTTTTATTGATTTTTAAATTTAAGATGACAGTACTTTCCCAGTGGTCAATGTTCAACTCCAAAGTGTAATAATACAATCTGTAAGCTCGACTTTAGTCTATACAAAATTACATTTATAAAGCAACTCCAAATGTTACAAAATATCCCAATAAATGAGAAAAAGCTCTAAGGTGACAAACAGCTCTGTAAACTAGAGTTCAGTCAGCTGAAAGCCGTTATACATAACAAAATGGCCGGGTGGGGTGGGAGAGGGGGCGGTGATGCAGTTACAATTAAAGAAAATGTTTTCAGGCCAAAATATATGGGAGTTATCGGGGGTGGCATAAGACTGCGTGCATGAGGAAATGGGTTTTGAAATTTGTTTATTAAGTGGTAGGGAGCTAATGACAGTCAATTAGGATTTAGTGCACAAAATGACTTGGGTGGGACTTTGATAGACAGCTAGAACAGTGTTAAGAGAAATCAAGATTGGAATTGACAAAAGACTCCACATTAGATTTTAGGTTTCATTAGGAATGACATAGAGAAGGGTTTCCTAAATGGGCTCTCAGAGCAGCAGGGAGGGTAGTTGGCATGAACAGACTATTTAGTTGATGGGGAAGTGCACCACAAAGTGAGCGTGAGGGGGCCTCTGAGCAGGAACTACAGTGTAGCAAGAAGAGAATGGGATCACATGCATGAGATGTTGAGGGTTTGTATGCATGTGCACGGGCAGAGGATAGGCAGGCATGTGCGGGGATGGGTGTGGTTGCATGAGGGCAAAGCCTGATTGCACTCAGATGAAAAGGGAAAAAAGTGGCGTGAACGACAGCGAGCGAGAACACGCACCCAAAGGACCAGCATTGTTTCTCCAGTATTTAAAATAACTTTTAAATACAATAAACGTATACACGCAAGAGAAGATTTCTATCAATTATGATTCTGTGTTTTTGTAGCTAATGTACGTAAACAATATTTTGGTGGTTTAACTTGTTGAACCAAGAAGAATGCTTCTCAGGGCTCCATCTGTACACTTCAGAGGTCAAAAGGCTGAAGGTTGGAAAATTCTGACATAAAGGATAGGAGAGTAATACTAGTGATAGAAGATTGCTTGGCAGTAGCAAGTTAGAAGTTTATAAATCAGCTCAGATTTATTTCAATTCAAGTACATCTTGAATTTAAAATTCACAGATAATATATTCCATCATTTGTTTAGGACTTTCACAAATGTCACATTTCAGAAATTAACAAGTACAGTTGTGGACGTACATTCAACAAGGTACACGTATTGCATCACCCAACAGTCAACATTTTGTGACTGCCTATTCAAACTCATGCTGCTGATTATTTATTAGCAGTAAGAATTTAGCAACACCAATTTATAATCCAACCGATTTATTTGATAGTAAAAAAGCGAGCTTTCGACTCTATCAAATAAATCGGTTGGATTATAAATTGGTGTTGCTAAATTCTTACTGAGTTCTTACCATCCCAATCCAACGCCGGCATCTGTACATCATATTTATTAGCAGTACAGAGGAAAGAGAGAGAGTTAAAAAGGTCAGAACTGAAACAATTCTTTTCTCATTAGAGTCTTAGTCATAATTTTTCCAGTGAGAGTTGGCATGAAAGGGATCAAAGGTTATGGGGAAAAAGCAGGATTAGGCTATTGAGTTGACAGTCGGCCAGTAATGAAGGGCAGAACAGGCTTACAGGTCAAATAGCCTCCTCCTGCTCCTATGTTTCTATAAATTCCATGCTCAAATTTGCACATGGGGTCAATCGACCATGTTGATATGCAATGTTGTATTGCTACAATTCTAAGGGGGAAATCTGCTATTGAAGATCTAGTTTCCTGTCAGATTATGAAACAGATTGCAAAAACGCAAGTAGTTTTGAAGAAAAAAAGTACTTGGTAAATGAGAAAATGGCTAAAGGCCAACGAGCTGAGTATACTAGATCCAGTCATCTCTAATACCACATTTGAGAGTTCTTCAGTCACTTCCTGTAATTAGCCAAATGGTAAAGTCTCCTTTAGCACCATTTTATTTTTTGCCAATTTCTGCTGCCTAACAGCTAGTGCAGGTAGTTCCTATTTATAGTACAAGAAGCTTTTCCACAAACCATTCTGCTTCATGACAGTTTAGCTGTTGGCCTCTATTACAGGGAAATCCCTAAATTTAAGTAATTTCCTGCTTAGGAATTGCCAAAGTCTGCACATACTCAAGTTTGTGGTCAAAACAAACATGGAAAAATGTACACCAAAGTAATGTTTTCACTAGCATTCAGCAGTTTCAATAGTCTGAAAATTGCTTCATCACACAAAGGATTCCATATCCCTCTAATTTCTAAACTTCAGAAAGTAATGAACTCTGGAATGTGTTCGACAAGAACAAAATTCAACAGGAATTACTTCAAAATTTAGGCAAGAAACTTGCACAGGAATAACCCATCACAATCACAATAAGGCAGCTTAAAAATGAACCCTCAATGTATGGCCTCTGGATTCCATTTACAGATAAAGCTGATAATAGAAGTAACTGTTAAAACATCATTCTTTGTTCTGCATGTCCCTCAAGTATTGAAAAAAATTAAAATTTGTTCTTTTATCATCACAATGATCTAAATATTAAGCAATTTTCAGGCTATGTCTATTTTATTGTAAATCAAAATGCCCATGAGACTAAAATTTGAATCTAATTTCATCCTCTAATCGCCTGTAACAGATATTTGGGAACAACCAAGGGTAAAAACAAGTTTCCCACACTTGTGCAAGTACATTTTTAAATTCAACTATGTAACATGAATCAGACCCAACATTAGGATTGACACTTGAAATCCTAAGGCCATCTGAACTTTTCTCCATAGGTTTTACCAATTTGAAAATAGGATGAAAATTTTTACTCAATTATTCTATAACAAAATCTTTATTAACCAGCACATGCAGGGAAAGGGTGGTGTCAGTTCAAAAATGCTGGTTAATGGAAAGCTCCATTTACCAATGGAATGCTTGCATCATGAACTCAGCAAGTACTCAAGAAGTAACGATCAATATGCTTTTCACTTCTATTCTTCAATAGTACATAAAAACATTAAAAGTATTGAATAATACAATATACAGCTTAGTAATTCCAGTTGGTAAAGTGATGGTTGTATTAGGGGACATCAAAGCTTCTGGTTAGCAGAGAATTCCGGTTGATAGATTACCGGATAACTCACTATAGTAGAACTTCCACAATTCCAAACAGTAACCGTCAACAGTGGTGAAAGAGCAGAGAACCACAACTATACCCACTGTTAAAATTCAGGCAACTGTCCAACATTGCTCATTCTCTCAAAGTCAGCTTCCATAAGCAAGAGTTTAATTCTTTTAAATCAAAACATGACTTTATGCAGCAAATATCTGGAACAATAAGCCTTATTGTGAGCAATGATTCTTTAATATCATTCAGAAAAGAACAAATATGGGGAGGTCACCGCACATTCAGGTCTTTCTAGACTAGAGGGAAAATACCTTACATTTACTGAAAGTACAATTATATAGCAAGAATAAATCAGATTTGATAGGAGCACATTTAACTTTTACTGATACATAAACAGATTTGCATTTCAACATACAAGGATCCTGAAAAATAATTTTAACTGTTTGCCATCATGGGTGCTGGTAACAGAATGATTCTAACATGCAGTACAGGCAAGTGGATTGCTTGAGCAATGAGGATGAACTCATGAAAGTTCATTACATTTATACATAACTCAGGTAGTTTCTAATTGTAAAACTTCAAACACCAGAAAAAACATAACATATTAATGAATAATTGCATACACTTGCAATGCTCAGGAAATACTGATACTGAATAACCTGGCTCACCACACCAACATGATTGGCTATTCCATGCCCCCCGTGAGGGAAAGAGCGGGCAAATGTAAAACAGGGTAGCTGACCCTCCACCACCGTCCCATCCACCCTTGAGCTTAATACTCATGACATGGAGTTTGCGCGTTCTCCCCGTGGTTGCGTGGGTTTTCTCCGGGTGCTCCGGTTTCCTCCCACATCCCAAAAATGTGCTCTTAGGCTGACTGGGTAACAAATTGGTCCCTATATGTCATTAAGACATTAGGACAGCGGCACGGGCTCGTTGGGCCGAAGGGCCCTGTTTCCAGTGCTGTGTTGTTCTTTGTTCTTTGTATGAGATCAGCAGCCTACCTGCCCTAAATAATCAAAGGTCAACTGAACTTGTTAACAAGCCAATTAATTCAAATAATAGTGGGTTGGATGTGGGCAACCACAGGAGTGGACTGGCAGTTTTTGTTAAAAGTTTTTTTTTTAAAAACAGAGTGGGAACGAACACATTGGGCACATACCTCCAAAGATAGCACTCCTAACTCTTCGAAATTCACCACTTCCACCCTCTCTTTCATAAGCTGCTCAAACCCTCATTCAATAACCCAGACTTATCTTATTAGGGAATCTATTTGGCTTTGTTCTTGGGACTGACTGCAGTCCAAACATTTAATAATTGAATTGAATTGACTGGCAGCTCCCAGGAGAAAGGTATCCTTTTTAGTGAGGGGTGGAAGTCCCATTGTCAGGCCATTTACCCCATTATGGCTGACATGGAGGAGCAAGACACCAGCGACACAAGCAACCCCGCCAGCCCGTAATAGAGTTCAATGTTTCCTTCCTGAAATGTTTGATCTCATTATTAGTCAGTCCTGCTTTCACAGCCTGACACATCTTAACAGTTCATGTTGAAAGGTAATATTCAATATACTAGCAGCTAGTGTGAAGTTTGAAGAATTTCAAAAACTAATATCCAATTTAAAATGACACCTAAATATGGAATACAATAACTAATTCAAAACTGGAAAGTTCTTGCTCCCTCAGAATCACTTAGCTTGACTTGCAAAATTTACATGCAACTATTTTGTATGAATTAATGCTTGAACAAAACAACTCTTAGGTAAACAGTTCCAACATAAACTGAAGTTTCATTTGCACTGACGTGAAAAAAGTTGCAAATGAAAAAAAAATCAAGTTGCAAGGTGAGTGCAATTTCCTGTAAACAACTGTTTAGGTGATGATAACTGCTCTTCAAACTGTGTAAACCACTCAAAACAAGACACAACAGTAGCATTATGCAAAGTGAAACAAATACCCTCTTCCTTTCAGTGGTTAAATATGTAGAGCAAAGCAGCATTTGGTTAAAAAACGGCAGATTATCCATATTATATATGGTCATCCTTGGCTGTCCATCAGTTTGAGGACAACATACTCAGGCTCAGATTCTGCCATGGGTCTTCCCATATGACTGAACAGACCAATTTTTGATCCACACATCTCTGGGAACATTAGTCAAGATGTCCTAACAGATAGAGATCAGAGTGCAGGATTTCCTTCCTTTTCTTTTTGTTCTCTGCCTCAACATTGTGACTCAAAGTGTCATCAAATTAATGGAGAAGATGCAACAGTCATAAACATCAATGCTGTCATACTTCAAGGAAAGCTTCAGAGTATCTTTGAAACATTTCCTTTGTTTTGTCTGAAGCTTTGGCTATTTGAGACTTCAGAAAACAGGACCTGGCCATCTGGACATTATCCAGTTTGTTGAATTTGATTTTCTGGAGTTTTGCTTGAAAACTTTTGGTTGGGCTTCAAGAGTGTGAGAAACACCGCTCACGATCAAACAATTTAGTTGAGTCAAGTTCCGAAGGAGCAAGATATTTTATTTAATGTTCTTGCAAGACCAGGCGTCTGAAAGATGGGCACACCTACATTGAGTTTGAAGAGAAGAGGAAGAAGGAGGAGAAGTTTGAAGTTTCAAGAGAACACTAGCATTTGTTCAATACTCCTCTCATTAAATCACTGTTGACAGAACGTCTTTTCTCCATTATGTGTCATTGATGCACAACCCAGATCTCACTGCTGTATAGGAGGTGACAGTAACTCTTTATATCAGAGTCACTGTTGTCAACTGAACATTGAAGACTAAGCTAACACAGATGATCCAGTGTTCAATCTCATCAAGGGTGGCCTATTGACAACAAGTGGCTGCAAAGGTATGGGAATTGCTCAACATGTGTCAGAGTCCCTCCTTCAACATGTATGGGAGGTGAAATGCTTAACCGAGCAAATATGTATACAATTGCTTGGAGCGTGATATAAACAAAAACTCACCAGTTTTGAAGACCTCAACAGGAACAACATGGACAAAGGGGGAAACTATGCATGGAGCCCAAGGAAATGGGTGAGATATTAAATGAGTACGTCAGTACCCACCAAAAAGGAGGACTTGGTGGATGATAAGTCTGGAGAAGGGTATGCAGATAATTTGGGTCATGTTGAAATCAAAAAGGTGGGCTTGGGAAACATGAAGATAAACAAGTCCCTCGTGCCTGATGGGATATACCTCAGATTACTGAAAGAGCCAAGTGTGGAAATTGCTGGGGTCTTGAGAAATCTTTATATCCTCACTGGCTGTAGGTAGGTCCCAGAAGATTGGAGAATAGCGAATGTTGTTCCTTTGTTTAAGAAGGAGAGCAGTGATAATTTAGGTAATTACAGGCCAGTGAGTCCTATGTCAGTGGTAGGGAAATTATTGGAGAGGATTCTTCAAGACAGGATTTGTTCCTACTAGGAAATAATTGGACGTATTAGCGAGAGACAATGTGGTTTTGTGAAGATGAGGTTATCTCTCACTAACTTGATCAAGGTTTTCAAGGAAGTGAGGAAGATGATTGATGACAGTAGGGCAGTGGATGTTGTCTACATGAACTTCAGTAAGGCCTTTGACAAGATCACTCATGGCAGATGGGTACAGAAGGTGAAGTTGCACAGGTCATAAGAAGTGAGCTAGCAAAAATGGCTACAGAACCGGCTCAGTCATACAAGTGGGGAATGCTGAAGTTGGACTGGGATAAGCATAACAAGTCATCTCACAAAACCAGGTTAAAGTCCAACAGGTTTATTTGGCTATACAAGCTTTTGAAATCTCAGACTCCTTCAAGTGAAGAAGGAGCCTGAGACTGTGAAAGCTTGTGCTGCCAAATAAATCTGTTGGACTTTAACCTGATATTGTGAAGCTTCTTACAATAACAGAAGACAGAGGGTAGCAGTGGAAGAGTACGTTTCTGAATGGAGGGTTGTGACTAATGGCGTTCCAATGTAACTGGTTTGATTAATAAGTTTGCGGATGACACAAAGGATGGTGGAATTGCAGATAGCGATGAGGACTGTCAGAGGATACAACAGAATATAAATCAGTTGAAATTTTGGGCACAAAGATGGCAGATGGAGCTTAATCCAGACAAATGTGAGGTAATGCATTTTGGAAAGTCTAATACAGCCAGGAAACATACAGTAAGTGGTAGAAGACTTAAGAGTATTGATAAGCGGAGGGATCTGGGTGTACAGGTACATAGGTCACTGAAAACGACAGATGGAAAAGGTAGTCAAGAAAGTATTGGCATGCTTGTCTTCATTGGCAAGGACATCAAGTTTAAAAATTGGCACATCGTATTGCAACTTTATAGAACCTTAGTTAGGCCGCACTTGGAATAGTGTTCAATTCTGGTCTCCACACTAACAGAAGGATATGGATGCTTTGTAGAGAGTGCAGAAAAGATTTACTAGGATGTTGGCTAGTATGGAGGACATTAGCTATGAGGATAGGTTAGAAAATCTTGGTTTGTTCTCGCTGGAACAACAGAGGTTGAGGGGCGATCTGGTAGAACTCTACAAGATTATAAAGGAGCATGGACAGAGTGGCTAGTCAGAAATTTTTTCCCAGGGTGAAGGGTCAATTATCAGAGGCCATAAATTTAAGATGCAAGGGGTAAGGTTTAAAGAAAACGTACAAGGCAGGTTTTTTCTTTTTTTTTTTACACAGAGGATGGTAGATACCTGGAACTTGCTGCCAGGGGAGGTAGTGGAAACAGATACGATAGCGATTATTATGGGGCGTCTTGACAAGTACATGAATAGGATGGGAATAGAGGGATGTGGTCCCCGGAAGGGTAGGGGGTTTTGGTTCAGTAGGGCAGCATGGTTGGTGCAGGCTTGGAGCATGGAAGAATCTGTTTGAGTTGTAATTTTCTTTAACATCTGGAACTACAGGTTTTCTTGTTAGTCATCTGTTTCCCATTGGTGGTGGTTCATACATGGATTCTACCACAAGGGACAGGGGGATAGACCGGAAATATCAGTTGCTACTGTGGATTTACAATGAAAAAAGGTTGAAAATGTTCTTTTTAATATTGACATTCCTAAGACATATTATCTTGTGATTAATGGAGATTTGATCCATTTCATCCTGGTCTTTAAATGGCCCTTGCGACTTCAAATAAGCTTTGCGCATCATGATGGGTCTCTCACGTTTTGTCTTCCTAGCACTTCCTTCATCATTTTTATTTCTCTTTTGAAGACTTTATAGAAGCTTTGAAGTTCTAAATGCTGCCTTCTTGACTTGTGACCTCAGACTTTTCTATTAAGCAATGAAGGCTGCCATTTTTTGTTCTTGGAAGTTAGAAACTTCAGCATCATTTTCATTGAATAAGTCTTGGTGATGACTATGCTTGAACCTAATGATCTGGAAAACAGCAGCGTAGTTTGGTTGACTTTGTTTGACCCCACGGAGGCTGTTCTTCGCTGATGTTTGGGCATTATGATGTCCCTGTGCTATGTGGATGTTCATTACCAATCAGACAAATCTAACATCTGTTGAGCAGGCATGAATCAAGCGATATAATCAACAAGATCATCTTTGGTTTGAACAATGATGTCATGCAGGGGTGCCAATGTTTTGATCTAGATGTCTCCATGCGGTTTTGTATTTGTCCTTCTGGTGGAAGACGGTTATTACGAGAATAAGGTCACACTGAGCACACTATCAGGAGGATACCATTTACATTAGCTTTTCCCACCTGTTTGCCCTAATGGTTCCCATTCCTGACATAGGACTCTCAGCCAACCACAATATTTAAATCCCTCAGTAGATGATCTTTTCTTCTTCGGGATGTGTGGATTTCCCAACGTCAGCTAGATTTTTTCCTTAAAATCTTTATTAGAGCTAATGACCAGTCATATGTGCTGATTATGTTGGCACATTCACGGAATTAAAGAAACCCTTTAGTGCAGAAAGGGCCATTTGGCCTATCACGTAGCACCGACCACAATCCCACCCAGGCCCTAACCCATTATCCCCACACTGATTACAGCTAAGCTACAGGTGAACAACTATGGGTCTTCTTCCATTTATACAATTAGATGATTCTGGCAACGCTTCTAAGATCCTATGCCTGATGGCAAAATCATCTTTGTGGACTCAAGGGACATGAGGGTTACTGTCAGTCTTTTCTTTCCAAGTATAATGTGTATCCCCCTGCTTGGTTCTTCAGCTGTCTCTTCAAGGAAAGGCACATCTTACTGAGGGCAGTGATGTCAATTTGGAGTCTTGCTAGCTTGTGATATGTCTGTAATTCTTCTTTCCAAAAGTCATTTGAAATTATAATTGCAAACTTAAGCTTTTTCTGACCACAAAGATGGTGGATATGCAGCATGTGGTTCCCTAGACAGGGTGAAGTGGAATGGCCATTTTAGCCCCTTAGCTGCCTCCCTAATCTGTGTGGGCATAGGATATCCTAAAACAGGACAGTTTAGTCACAGATGCTGCTGTCCAAACAGATGTTTGTTATCCAACAACCTTTGTGCTTTGTTGCTTGTGCAAAAGAATGGATGATTCACAGTTATCCATGGATTATGAAAATTAAGGTGCTGGCAAATTCTGAAGAAATATGGGAGGGAATTTTTTTCTGGTTAATGGAAAATGTTATAACTTTGGGTTTTAGTCATTGATCTTGTCAACCTGTCAGCTGTTGCTATATTGTACCAATTGGCTTTCTACAACTTGGCTATTTATATTAACAGGTTTTATGTTTTTCAGCCAAAATTTTCATTTTGCGTTTTCACATTTTAACAGCATTGCACAGTGAGGATGCCAATGCTGGAGAACACAGCACAGCTAATTTAGATATTAAACAACAGTAGTCATGAGCTAACGCTTAGATGGACATAAATTAAAGTTCTTTTTAATGTTGTCACCAGCTTTAGACTGTTGGTACCAATTTTAATGACAGCCTTTTGTCATATCTGACAATGATGTATGCCTTGGTGATCAATTCTTGTGTACTCCAGAGTCTCTCAGGAGCTCCTCTGTCATGGCAATTCCTGCTATATTTGCTGCAACTGAAGACATTGAGCTAAGCTGTAGGGGTTGCTAGCTTTTATATTCTCTGGGTTCTCCTCTTGGCCAGGTGAGCTGTTTTGTCTCATCTCTTTCAATGCCCCTCCAGAAAGTCAGCTTCAAGTTCATGGTTGTCGACAACTGTCTCCCAGTTGTCAATGTCTTTATATCTTGCTTTCAGATGTCCTTGTAGCAGATATATGAATGCTCAGTTCAAGGCCTAATAGCCGGTTCATCATTTGGAAGATGATGTACTGCATTATCTATCCAATGAACGTAGCTCTCAATCAAGTTGCTTTTATACAGCTTACACATAACAGCTGCAGCTTTTACAAAATGTGTATTGATTTCAGCATTGAGAGAAAGATTACAAGTGGTTATAGAATCTATACATGTGAAGTTATCACCAATCTCCAACACTATTGTCAATGCCAACCTCACATCAATATGGCAACACCTTCTTCATGCTGAAGGTCAGACCAAACTCCTTGAGACATGACAGTGTCTTTATTTGCCGCTGAAACTGTTGCTCAATATGGAACCATTGGCAAAGAGTAACTCCCTGATGATGACTTGGCACACTTTTCCCTTGGATCTCAGATGGACAGGTTGAATAGATTTCAGTTCTGGTTTGCATGGACACACCTTTTTGAGATGAACTGAAGGCATGTGGCAGCAGCAAGAGATTATTCTAAAGTTTTTTTTAACCAGAATGCAACCTGTTTGAGTCAAAAAAGGTTCCAATATTGCTCTTTCATAGCTAATCTTACTCAGCATTTTGTCATAGAATGAGATCATATTGAGCAGCTTCAGCATACAGCCAATTTTCTCTAGCAGCTTAAATAGGCCCTCTCTGCCCATGTGTTTAATGCATTGGTGAGACTGAAGGTGGCAATATATAGCTGTCTCCTTCATTAACAATGTTTCTCTTGTAGCTACTAGACTGAAAATCATACTGATTTTGGATCTTCTAGTTCTGAAACCACACTAGCATTTGGGATAGACGTGTTCAGCAAGAGTCTGTAATCTGATAATAGAAACATAGACGAACATTTGTGTCTTACTGCTCAGCAGGTAGATGCCTTGATAATTGTTGCAATGGCTATTTGTCCTTGTTTTTGTAAAGCTTTTGTTATGCTTATCCTGAGGTACTGCCTCCTCCCTCCAGCAGACAGAGAGGAGTTTCTGCAAATGCTGCAGGAGTGTAGGTTGCCTGTGCTTGATGAGTTCAGGCAGTATAGCATCAATACCTGGAAATTTACCAATTGCAAGCTTGTTTACAGCTTTGCAAATTCTTCTACTATGGGTTCGATATCCAGCTCTTCCTCGAAAGAAGATCACACTGATGTCCTTGATCACATACCCCAGAGGAGAACTCAAAGTAGTCCCGCCCATCTCTCCAACTGTTTATTGCAGTCAATGATTAGTTTCTCTAACTTTGTTCTCAATGGCGCTTTTTTTTTGCTCAAGGCCTTATTGCCTTTTTGATCCCATCATATATGTTCAAAGCATTCCGTGTTAAAGCACAGCATTGTCAATAAAGTACTACATAATCCTCTTAAAACAGTTCTGTACCGGTGTTTTAATTGGGTTCTGGGAGGTTTGAGTCCTCAGTTTCCTGGATGCAAACATTCCAGAATCACAAGTACAAGGAAGTTTGCTCCCACAACTGATGGAATATTTATCTTAACTTTTTAGCACATTCAATGGAGTATGACAATTTTCAAAAGAACCAATATAAAATGTGCTTTATTTCTTACATAATTAATGACAGTGACAGAAGCTTTCAATATTAGTGGCCATGCCTTCCCAGTCAGAGTGATCCATAAGTGTCACTACCCACAATTAATGTTAACTTTGTATGAGATGAGGAAAGATTTCTTTACCCAGTGGGCATGAATGTGTGAAATTCACTACCACAAAAAGTAGTTAAGGCCAAAACGTTATCTGATTTCAAGAAGAAATTAGATATAGCTCTTGGGGCTAAAGGGATCAAGGGATGTGCGTGCGTGCGGAGATGGGGGGTGCGGGATGGGGAAGAGAAAATCAGGATATTGAATTTGATAATCATCTATGATCAAAACAAATGGTGGACCAGGTTCAAAGGGCCAAATTGTCTACTCCTGTTTCTAGTTTCTATACTGCTCTCTTTTTTATTATCTGTTTTGCTGTTAAATACAATTGCCAAAGCCATTGATTATACAAAGAACGAAGAGAAGTAGAGCATTGGAGAAGACCTTCGGCCCTCCAAATCCGAGACAGTCATAATTTGACGTATTTTATTATCGTAACATATATTAAGTGAAAAATATTGTTTCTTACATGCGATACAGACAAAACATACATACCATTCATGAAGGAGTCGTCAAGAGAGCGAAGAATGTAGCTTTACAGACATAGCTAGGGTGTAGAGAAAGATCAACTTAATGCAAGGTAAGTCCATTCAAAAGCCTGTCAGCAGTGGGGAAGAAGCTGTTCTTCTGTTGGTTAATATGCAACCTCAGACTTTTGTAACTTTTTCCTGATGAAAGGTGGTGGAAGAGAGAATGTCTGGGGTTAATTGTGCTGGCTGCTTTGCTGAGACAGTGGGAAGTGTAGACAGAGTCAATAAATGGGAGGCAGGTTTGCGTGATGGATTGGGTTATGTTCATGACCCTTTGTAGTTCCTTGCAGTCTTGGGAATAGCAGGAGCCATACCAAGCTGTGATACAACCAGAAAAAATGCTTTCTATAGTGCATCTGTAAAAGCTGACAGAATCATAGCTGATGTGCCAAATTTCCTTAGTCTTCCGAGATACTAGAAGCATTGGTGGGCTTTCTTAAAGATTGCATTGACATGGGTGACCAGGACAGGTTGTTGGTGATCTGGACACCTAGAAACTTGAAGTTCTCAACCCTTTCTACTTGGTCCCCATTGAAGTAGACAAGGGTATGTTTTCTTTTACGCTTCCCGAAGTCAATGACTTCTCCTTCATTTTGTTGACTTTGAGAGAGAGATTATTGCTGCTGCACCAGTTCACCAGATTCTCTATTTCATTCCTGTACTCTATCTCATCATTGTTTGAGATCCAACCTACTAATAGTGGTGTTATCAGCAAACCTGAAAATCACATTGGAGGGAAATTTGGCCACATAGCCATAGGGGTATAAGCAGTACAGTATGGGGCTGAGAACACAAACTTCTGTGGCAGCAGTATTGATGATGATCGTGAAGGTGTTATTGCCTAGCCTTCCTGATTGTGGTCTGAAAGTTAGCAAGTTCAGGATCTAATCGCAGAGAGACACCCTAAATAAAAAAAACTTCTGCCCTTGCCCTATTCATATCCCTCTATTCCTTCCCTATTCATTCATCAATCCAGATGCCTCTTAAATGTTGGGCTTTCCTGAGGCCAACAATAATTCCAGAACACAGAAAAAGTCAAATTGAATATTAATTTTTAAATAAATACATTTAAAGGGCTTGTTCGCATAAAAAGTTTAATCTACAGGCATTACAATCCCTATGAACTCCAAATGGAACAAGTTCCACTTGAATGGTTTTAGTAAAATACATGTCCTTATGCGCCAAATTTACTACACAAGTTATATTCCACAGTGCATTCAGTAAGATGGTGAATAAAGCTATTCTGATTTGACATCTTCATGTTGCTGCTTCTTGTTCACTTGCCTTTTCAACTAAACACATGGCTGCAATTAAACAGATTGCAACTTTTCTCTTTTCAAATCTAAACTCTTCAGCTGAATATTGTGACTATCACGAACAGACATGATTTTTATTTGAACTGAAGCTAACACAGCTCCTGTTCCCAAATGAGTCTGCCTCTCCCCTCCCCCAAAATCCACTACTATGCTGCAATGTCTGTTCCCAGCTGATCTCATTTACTCTCCCCTCCCCCTCTTCAAACCACCCGCTGTGCAAAATCACGAACAAAGCCAGGACCAGGCAATAAGCTGTAAGCACCAAGGACAGACTAAATCACTACAAAGCATCCCCATGGCAAATGTCAATGAATGCAAACAAAAATAGAAGGGTTGACTAGATGGACCTTGAGTGTAGGGTGCTTGATGCTTTGGGAATTCTTCTCTGCTATACGGCACAGAGGCATATGCTGCTTGCTATTTTCATTTTAAGACTTGCCTAGAAAAACTGTTTTTTTTCCAATTAAGAATCAGGCCCATCACAAGCCTCCTTTCTGATCTTCCACATCTCTGCCAGCTCTTGTGTCCATCCCTATTCCTGCTGGCCTTTGTTTTATTTTTCTACTTAATTAATATTCATTTAATGTTAAGCCTTGGACCCATGTGCACTCAAAACTAATTAACATAAAACTTCAAAGCTGCTTCTTGTTTCTTTCCTTTAAGAAACTTAATGTTAAGAGCATTGATTTCTCCCCTCTTGTTCACAAAATATCTTAACTGTATATTTATTAAAAATTGTTGGTCTCTGGATTCCAACAGTACATTAGGTGTCAATGGAGCTTGCCGTCATCAACTGAAAAATTGTTGGTCACTCAAACATTACTTGACAACGCATACAGTGGTTAGCACTGCTGCCCCACAATGCCAGGGATCAGATTCAATTCCAGCCTTGGGTAACTTCCTCCCACATCTGCATGGGTTTCCTCCAGGTGCTCTGGACATGCCCTATAGTCTAAAGATATGATGTTAGGTTGATTGGCTGTGCTAAATTGCGCATTAGTGTCAGGGAGATTAGCAGGGTAAATACATGGGGTTACCGGGTTAGAGCCTGGGTAGGATGGTTGTCAGCGCAGACTCAGTGGGACAAATGGCTTCTTTCTGCACTATAGGGATGGTATGATTAACTGCAAATGGCACTCTGAATAATTAATGACATAGCCCATCAATTCTTTTTGGTTGGTCAAATGAAACCTTGTTTCCCATAAACAAGCAATTTTTAAAAATTACTACTTTCAAAATAGAATCAGTAACTGAACTAAAAACAATTGAAGCATATAGTATTGTTAATCTTAATGACTGATCACAAGTTGTGCTTTAAGTTGAAATCAAAACTAAAATATCACAAACTGTGATCATGAACAACTGAAGGAATGAAGTCTATGAAACAAAAGTAAAAATGGAAATGTGGGGAGAAAGTGAGTTCAAGTAGCAAAAGGAGTCTCAGGAACAAGCAATAAAACACTATAGCACCTTTAACATAATGAAACATCCCAAAGTGCTTAATAGGAGCATTAAAACTAGTATGACACGAACCAGATACAGTTTAGGTCAGATGACCAGAAGCTTGGTCAAAGAAGTAGATTTGTTTTACAAAGTGCTTTAAAGGAGAAAAAACAAGTACATGGATGAAAATATGTAGGGAGGAAATTTCAAAGTTGGGGTCTAGCAAGAAAGACATAGTCATCAATGGTGGAGTAGTGATGATTAGGAATGCACAAGAGACTGGATTTAGAGGACTGCATGACAAATTGCGAAATGAGTCTGATTAGAGATAGGTAGGGGCAAAACCATGGGGGGAACTAAGAATGTATTTTGAAATCAAGATATTAGTTGACTGGGAGCCAATTTAGGTCAGCAGTGTTGGGGATTGCTGCAAGTCGAGACACATGAAGTAGGATGACCTTAGTTTACATAGATAGGATTGGGAGTCCAGTCAAGAGTATAATGAAGTATTTGAAGCTAAAAGTAACAAAGGCATGGATAAGGGCTCCAGCAGATGAGCTGAGACAGGGGCAAAGTTGAGCAATGCTAATGGAGGAATAAACAGCCAGTCTTAGAAATGGCACAAATGAGTTCAGAACTCGCCTCAGGATCAAATGTGACTCTCCAAGGTTGCAAACAGACTGATTTTGTCCTAAAGTTGCCTGGAAAAGGAGTGGAGCCAGTAGCCAGGACATTTGGAAGGTGTACCAAAAAGAATGGCTTCAATCTTCCCAACATTTAATTGGATGAGAAGAAAATGTTTTTAGTTTTGATTTACCTTGTATTAAGTTGATCTTTCTCTACAATCTAGCTATGACTGTAACACTACATTTTGCACTCTCACTTCCTTCTTTATCGACAGTGTGTTCTGTCTATATACTGTACAAGGAACAATACTTTTCACTGTATACTAATACATGTGGCAATAATAAATCAAATCATAACTTTAAATCATTTTGATTTCAATAAGAATGAACATATTGCAATCAGATATTTGGATCTGCAATTCCATGTACAGCACAGGATGTCAGAGAAGCAGTCAGATAATTTAGCAAGTGTGCATTTCAGTGGTGTGTGAAGCAGAAAAAAAATTAAAATCAATAGCTGACGTGCAAAAGTTCAATGACAAACTGTGGCAGTGATACAGGCTGAATCAACAAGTATAAACAAATACAAGTGTCAAAGTATCAGAAACAAGTTAACTAAAAATGCAGCCAGTTGCTGAGTTGCAGTTACTTCCTCATGCTTACCAAGTACATTTCCCTCTTCACGATGTGAAAGTTTTCAGACTGTGCATTGCTGAGCAATGCTTTAGCCCCAGTTCCATCAGTTGAGTAACCTTGTAGTCCCTTTCTTCCCACACTGAGCAGCAACTGTTAACTCCTTCCCAAAACAAGGGCATGGATTCAACTACCATCATTGGTTCCACCTTCCACTCAGTCACCACTGGCTGTAAATCACCCATTGAATCCACCTACTGTGTTTCCACCCTCCCCATTCCATAAATTGACTGTAATTCCTCTTTACAGACAACCCCAATATGGTTTTTATTTTCCTCCATAACTACATTTCTTTTCCACAGCACACCTATCACACTGGTTGTATTTCTCTTTCATTGACAAAGTCACTTGCCTTAACACATCCACCACTCCACTCCCACCGATCTGAATTTCCCTTCCTGCCTCAGTGCTCTCCATTCTCGTCTGCTCAATCATCTCCTTACACTTGAACCATTTGGCCTCAAAATTGCAAATTGATATTGACTATGTTACTGACAGCCCAAACAACATCTTGAATAGGTCATACCTATTTTCCCCATCACCAAAAATAAAGATAGCGACAGAACTATTAAAACAAGTGTCACTAGAATCAGCAACTGCTGTTATAATGGCATGAGAAAAACTGAAAAGCAGTTTTTAAAAATAACTTGTACAAATGGCCGAAAGTTCATCCCTCATGGAGAAGCAGAAGTCTCAAGCAAGTTGCCCGCTGACTGGGTTCTCATATATTTCATTTTAGTTCTGCCCTGAGCAAGGAATCAGCTGTGGCATAGTTGGCAGAACTCTTGCCAGAGTCAGAATGTTGTGGGCTCAATTCCCATTCGAGACTTGAACACGTTGTCCAGGCTAACATTTCAATGAAGTGCGGCAAGAGTGTTGCACTAGCAATTGCATAATCTCTTGGATGATGTGTTAAAACATCTGCTTACATGGCCCATGTTTCAAAGAAGGATTCTCTCCAGAGCCCCAGCTGATCCCTCAAATAACATGACTAAAAACAATTTCAGCAATATTTCACTGCTTGGCTCATTAAAATAGTGAGAACACAACAGCAATTAATTGCTTGTGAAGCACATTGTGGCTATAAGCTATACAAATGCAGGCTGTTGGATGTTTTCATCCCTTCATGTAGGTTACTATCAACAACCATCCAAAAAGAACAAAGTTAAAAGTTCTTGTACCCTGTAACGCAGACAGCTCCATTATAAATTCAGCCAACTCACCTTCATTATTTTATCTGATGGCCAGCCAGTGACGCTCATACCCTACAAATGAATAAAAGGGACAGGAAAGAGCGAGACCAAGAGCAAACTTTGGAGCTAAAAGTGCGAGACAGAGTGGAGTGATTAGTAGATGAGTTTTTATACGTTTTCCTCATTTGCCTTTAAATACTTTTTCAATTTATTGGCAAATAAGATTTTCATGGTTTTGTAGCAGCAGTAATGGTTATAGGAGTATATCAAGAAAGAAAATAAATATGAATACATTTTTTAAAATGCCAAAACACACGTGGAATTCAAAAATGCATTGTGTTCAGTTGTTGCTGGTATTAAGTTTGATAAAGGCAGTAAATTGTAATCCATGCAAGCTGATCTTAAATATTTCTCCCATTTGAAGATGATGATAGTTCCATTAATATATGAATGATTTAGCATTCTCTGTAACTCATTATTAAATGTGTGCGTATACTCAATGTAATTAATCTTAGTCATGGGATTGTGGTCCATGCACATTGCAGATTTCAACTTTGTGGCCTCTTGAGAAGGACCACTTATGCGGCCCATTCATTAGTTTAAGTTGCCCATCATTGCAACAAAGCATGCCCCACACCCTGAAAATATCCCTCTGAAATAAAAATATTTACTGCTATTCACATTCACCTGTCAAGAGAGACACAGCTACTACATTCTTGGAGCTCTTGTGCATTTAAGTGACATAGTCAGTAAAAGCATTCCCCCAAACCAAAAAAGATTGAAACCTCTTCTTCCACTGCCTCGTTCCTCCATCTGAAACTATGTGCCAATCTCCTCAGTAGTATGCACATGCACCAGTCACGATTTTCACTTCCTACTGAACAAGTTACAGCCATATTATTTCACCCTAACACTCCCCCTACCCAATTTTTGTCACCTTCAGTGATTATCTTCAATATTGCACCTCCTATACGTCAAATAATCCCAAGCATCCAGCCTAGAGCACAATATTATAAATAATTACTTTTACATACAGTAATGGCCACTCATTTATTATGTCCATGGAATAATGACAGTTCACAAAAATCAGTCTCAAAACCACGTTTTGTCTTGTGGGAGAGATTAAAATAAGAATTGTATTTTAAAAATAAGAGACCTGTCTTTCAAACAGAGATGAGAAATAGTTTTTTTCTCCCGAAGAGCTATTGGCATGTAGAATTCTCTTCTGCAAAATGTGATGGAAGCTGGGTCCTGATTATATTTAAGGCAGAGTTGTACAGTGTGTTAGGTAAGATGCAACAGTATCTAATAGGCTCCACTTCAGGATGTTCTAATCACCACAATTCCCTTGATAACGAGGAAGATCCCTCCTGTACTGTGGGGGTTCTACAGGGTGAAAGAAGACAGGCAAGAGTGTGGAGTTAAGATTACAATCAGATCAGCCATGGTCTTACTGAATAGCAAAGTAAGCTGGGGTGCTACTTCCGCATCTAATTCACATTTGTAGGATGAAGATTAAGCGCCAGATAGTAAAGTGAAACTGAGATCACAACCTGATCACCCATGTTCTTATTTGAATGTTGGAGTGCATTCAAAGAATCAAATGGCCTACTCCTGTTCCTATGCACAGGTAAGAATGCAAAAACAGAAACAATTCATTGTCACTTTAAAATCAGTGGCCCCAATATTTCCTACATCAGATGTTTGCAATCAGCGGGCCCATGACATAGTTCCAAAGCAAATGTTAATGCATTGCCAAAAGAAATTTTTTTTTGCAAAGATGCCATCATCCATTCTCAAATTTGCAGTTCCTCAGTCCATGTGCAGTACAGTGAGGTCAATGGAAATTAGACAACAATTGGAAGCAATTAAGAGCAGTGTAATGTTTAGAAAAAAGTTAGTTATTAGAAAGCAATGTGCAGAGATCAACAGTATCTACAGACAACAGCAGCACAAGAAGATAGTACTAATAGTGTAGCTGACCCTAGGCCCAGTTTCTGCCACAGCTTTTGCCTTTCCTGAGAATGTTAATTTCTGCACATTCAGGATGAGAAATTAACACTTTGGATAAAGAAATGATATTTTGTAACCTAAGTGTAATCAAGCTACTTCGACAAGAGCAAATTGGGAAAAGGAGATGGCGGATCACGACAGATGGCTCTTCGAGCAGACTGTCAAAATATTTTGCAGAATGCTTCATCACCAGAACTTTCAAACAAACATCAAGACCTAGCTTTGGCTGATGAGAAAGGTGCTTACATGTCAGATCTTTCCCAAGAGTCTCATCCTGCACATTTCTCTCGAGGTGGCTGTGGTGAGGAAGAGACCATTGTCCACCTTCTTGTGGAATGTATCTTGCAAAGAAGGTCCAAAGAGAGATGAGATAGTTTTTGATCAAGGTTCATCCTGAGCAGCTCTGAGACACACAACTTTGTGCTCTACTGGCTGGTCTCAGGGATGCATACTGAGGCAATCAGCAGCACAACATGGAGGATCATCAATTAGGTGAAAAAGACCCATGGTTCCTGAGGCTCACCATTTCTACTGCAGACACTAAAGACTCGAGACTGCTTAGTGTAATTTTTTTTACTATCTTTCTAGTACTCCTTTTTAAAATCAAGACTGTTAATTTGATGTCTTCCTGTTTTCCTTAGAATGACGTAGACTTAGAGGAGATCTGATAGAGGTGTACAAAATTTTGAAGGGGATTGATAGAGTAAATAGGGTTAAGCTTTTTCCTAGGATGGACTCAAATAGCACGAGGGGTCACGGGCTAAGGGTGAGGGGGGTAAAGTATAATTTGGATGCTAGAGGGAGTTTTTTTTCCCCACACAGAGGGTGGTGGGGGTATGGAATGCACTGCCAAGTGGTGGAGGCAGGCACTCTGGAGTTATTTAAGAAATACTTAGATGGGCACATGAACAGAATGGGAATGGAGGGGTATAGAAAACTGATTTAAAATAGGGATCAGGAGCCTTGGGAGTCCCTGGGAAGTGTGTAAATAGATGATGATATTGATGTATTTGTTTTTATCCTACAGGTGCTTTGGTCCACCTTGTTGTCTAATGGGGGGCATACACGCGATAGGTTGAGAGAGGACTGCTCTTGGATCTTTTTCGAGTGTATCCTACTGCTTCACATTGTTAGTGTACGCTTGACCTGGACCATCTGATGGGCAACATGACAGCTCAGATACATGGATTTGGGCCTGCGTCTGTGGGAGTTTGCACATTCTCCCCACGCTTGCGTGGGTTTTCTCCAGGAGCTCCAATTTCCTCCCACATCCCAAAGATGTGCTCTTAGGCTAATTGGCAAAACAAATTCTCCCTAAATTGTCTCAAATTTGGTTTTTAATCCATAGATCTTTAAACATAGACAGGGATCGCGGGTAGAGATGGAAACATCAGGGTGGTGGCATGGGCTCGTTGGGCCGAAGGGCCTGTTTCCCGTGCTGTTTTGTTCTTTGTCTTGTTTTTTTCAAATTGCTGCAGCCAAAGCAACATTTCTTTTCAAATATGTCACACCCTGCATGGAATCTCATCCTTCTGATTGAGAAAAAATTCTCTTTTAAACCACAGAGATCTTTTTCAAGCGTGCAGTGAGTCTCCGCTCTGCTACAACACAATGCAACTTGTGCACATACCCTGCAATTAGAGGGGTCTACCGATTGTTTTCCCTGGTAAAGAACGCTATTTATTTTACTTTTTTTCTTACTTGGCCTTCCTTCACTGGCACTTCAGTCTTTAACCACAATGTTGATTTTCCCCAGCCTTCTAGTATTCAAAACATGAGGACACAATTTAATTTTTTTTCTAGGTTCTCAAAAGAAAATCCCGACTCATTGCAAATTTACTTTTTCAATGCCTTAACTGCTAATTTATTTTCTGTAATGATTTATGTTAAGTGTTGTGAGTTTTAAATTAAAACAGAAAGACGTCATTTGCACACGTAGATTCAAAATAACAATAACAGATTTGCTGCAGGAGCTACTGCTTGTACAGTTGAAAATGAAACTAAATAGGAATTTGTGAAGCACCCCAATGACATCACCATTAAATCATGTAAGTGACTTTTAAATATATTTCAACCACTTAAATACATGTTGTCTGCTTGTTGTATCAGATGCTGGCCGTGTTCAGTGAAACAAAGCCAGTTTCCCCACAATGCAGAATCTTAACACATGCCTAAATAAATAGTACAACTGTTACCTAGCTTAGATATCTTCAGGTGCAATTTGTTCAAATATTTTTGTTGATTACACCTCTACACTTTAATTTGTTGGACATTTTGGCTACCATTAAACATTTTAATCAAGTGGATATATCATGAATATAGAACAACCATCAAAACAGGAACTTCTTAATGAAAGAACTATAGTTCAGAATATTACTGTAGGGAGCACAGGATGATCTTAGAAGCAATATTAAATACCTCTGTGCCGTTATGGACAGTATACACTGGGATAATAAAACCTTGGAGATAAACTTAAGCTTTCAAGTTGCTTATCTGGAAAGATATGAATCAGATTAAAAATATGTGCTTGTTCAAAGATTGTAACATAATCTTTATAAACTCTAGTATCTTTGAAGCAGTTTCATAAGGAATTATAAAGAGGCAAACTCTCCAGTTTGATTACCAGTAGCTGCAACACCTGGCCAAATGCAAATTCTTAATTTTAGCCAAGACAGCAGCCATTTTAGCTTATAAGCATGTATGGTGAGTGAGAATGCAAACGAGCAGGAATAAGAAGGAGAACAGAATCAGGTTAGCCTAAAACAGATTCCCCCTTCCCCTCTGCCTATTCTGGGAATTCCAAGGCCCATGTGGCTTTCCCAATGTCGCTGTGACTGAAAGTCAGCTAACACACATAAAGGAAGACATATAGTTTGTACAATTTAATGCAGTTTTGCCAACCCCTGACACTAGCCCCCCTCACCGCCACTTAGAAGGATAATGGCAGCAGACAAGGAAACTCCCATCACATCCAATTTCTCTACCAAGTCAGATACCAGTCATTCCTTCAACACTGAGTCAAAATCCTGGACCTCATTACTTAGTCTCACCATGCTTCTATCTTTACCAGATGGACCACACCTGTTCAAGTTTGTGGTTTACAACACCTCTCGAAAACAATTCTGAATGAGCAAAAATTGCCAGTCTTACTCATGACACCCATACACAATGAATAAAGACAATACTTATAATAATTAATGAATAAACCCATAGCAGTAAATTAAATTGGGCACTCCAAATTAGAACATACAAGGCTCAATTAAGAAAGTAGCAAATTTTTCTTGGTGAATTCCTACAGTGCATCTTATGGATGGTATATTTTACTACCACTGTGCATCTGTAATTGAAGAAGTGAATATTTGTGGATGAGGTATCAACCAAGCAGGTTGCTTTACCCTGAATGACAGTGAGCTGTTTCAATGTTTAATGGTAGCCAAAATGTCCAACAAATTAAAGTATAGATGTGTAATCAACAAAAATATTTGAACAAATTGCATCCGAAGGGATCTAAGCTAGGCAGCAGTTGTACTATTTATTTCGGCATGTGATAAGATTCTGCATTGTGGGGAAACTGGCTTTGTTTCACTGGTCACGACCAGCATCTGATACAACAAGCAAACAACATGCTGTATAGTTAAGAGTCAGTTACGTGATTTAATGGTGATGCCATTGGGGTGCTTCACAAATTCCTATTTAGTTTCATTTTCAACTGTACAAGCAGTAGCTCCTGCAGCAAATCTGTTATTGTTATTTTGAATCTACATGTGCAAATGACGTCTGTTGGAGCTGCACTCATTCAGGCAAGTGGATAGTATGCCATCACACTCCTAGCTTGTATCTTGTAGATGGTGGACAGACTTTAGAAATTCAGATGAGTTACAAGGATTCCTTGTGTATGGCTTGCTCTTGTAGCCAAAATATATAAATAGAAACACAGAAAATAGGGATCAGTAGGCAAATTGGTCCTTCTCTGCCATTATGGCTGATCATCCAATTCAGTAACTTCTTCCTGCTTCCCCTCCCCATATCCTTTGGTCCCAAGAGCTATATCTAATTCCTTCTTGAAAACATACAAGACCATGAGCTAAATTACTTTGTGTGCAGAGAATTCCACAGGTTCATGATTAAAATGAATGGCGGAGCAGGCTTGAAGGGCCAAATGACCTAATCCTGCTGCTAAGTTACCTCCATAACAAGAACATCCTTCCTCACATAAGGAGACAAAAACTGCACAGACTACTCCTGTTGTGATGTCACCAAAGCCCTGTATAAATGCAGCAAGGCATCCTAATCCTGTACTCAAATCCTCTTAGTTTTACCACCAACACCAGTTCAATTTCTAGGCAATGGTAATTACCAGGATGCTGACAGTGGAGGATTCCATGACAGTAATACTACTGAATATCAAAGTGCAACGTGGTTAGATTACCTCTCTTGTTGGGGATAGCAGTTTAATGGCACTTGTGTGGCATGAATGTTTGTCAGCTCAAGTGGATCTTGCTGCATTTGGACACGCACTATTTCAGTACGAGTTGTCATGAATGGTGCTGAACATTATTTGCTATGATTGCACATTCCAACTTCTGACTTACAAATGAAGCACCATCAGTGCAACAGCTGCAGATGGTTGGATCTAGGACATTACCCTGAAGGATTCCTGCAATGATGTCCTAGAACGAAGATGATTGATCCCAAACAACCACAGCCATCTAAAAGTAAAATACTGCAAATGCTGAAAGTCTGAAAAAGGTCAGTAAGCCCGGCAGCATGAGAAAAACTGACTTAAATGTTTCAAGACTGCATGATTCAGGTACATGGTAATCAGCAGGAGGTTTTGTTGCCTATGTTTGACCTGATATCATGAGACTTCATGAGATCCTAAGTCTACGTTGAGGATTCACAGGCAACAATCTCTTGCATGTCAATATCTCTGCTGCAGGGATACTGACACCTGCAACACTATCTGTAAGGTCTGATATCATGACAATGTCAAGCTACTGCTCACTTCAGCTCTGATGAAGGGTCATCCAGACTCAATGTTGACTCTATTCTCTCTCCACAGATGCTGTCAGAGAGGCTGTGATTTTCCAGCATATTCTGTTTTTGTTTGCTGCTTGACTAGTCTGTGGGACAGCTCTCTCAACTTTTGTACAAGCCCCCAAAGATTTTATAAGTCAGACTTTGCAGGGTTGACGTTGTTCTTTACGATGCTGAAGTCGATGCCAGCAGGTCCATCTGGGCTCATTCTTTATACTTTCTAGTGGTTGATACAATTGAGTGACTCGATCGGCCATTTCATAAAATATTTAAGAATCACCAACAGGAATGTAGTCACATCACAGGGCGGCTTGGTGGCACAATAGCTAGCACTGTTACCTCACAGCATGAGGGACCCAGTTCAATTCTTGGTTTGGGTCACTGTCCGTGTGGACTTGGAGACCACGTTCTCCAAGCGTCTGTGTGGATTTCTGATTTCATTGAATCATTGAAATTAGAAGCAGGATTAGACCATTTGGCCCTTCAAGCCAGCTCCGTCATTCATTTTGATCACAGCTGATCGAATTCAATATCCTGATCCCCCTTCTCCCCATATCCCTTTAGCCCCCAGAGCTATATGTAATTTCTTCTTGAAATCAGACATTGTTTTGGTCAAAACTACATTCTGCGGTACTGAATTCCACACATTCATCACGCTGAGTGAAGAAGTTTCTCCTCACCTCAATTCTAAAAGGTTTATCCCTGATCTTTAAACTATGACCTCTAGTTCTGAATTCCCCCACCATTGTGAACATTCTTTCTGAATATATCCTGTTAGAATTTGTAAGTTATGAGATCTCCTCTCATTTTCTAAACTCCAGTGAATATAATCTCAATCGACTTAGTCTCTCCTCATATGACAGGCTTACCACCCTAGGAAATTCTTTGCTGTACTCCTTCTATAGCAAGGACATAGTGGCACAGTGGTAAGCATTGATGTCTCACAATGCCAGGAACGCAGTTTGATTCCTCGCTTGGGTCACTGCCTGAGTGGAGTTTGCATATTCTCCCCATGTCTGTGTGGGTTTCCTTTGATTGCTCTGGTTTCTTCCCAGTCCAGAGATGTGCGGATGAGGTGGATTGGCCATGCTAAATTGTCCCTTAGGGTCAGAGGAATAAGTCAGTAAATGCATGGGGCTATGGAGAAAAGGGCCTGGGTGGGATTGTGGTCAGTGCAGACTCAATGGGCTGAATGGTCTCCTTCTGCACTATAGGTTTCAATGATTCCATCCTTCCTCAGATAACGATACCAAAACTACACACAATACTCCAGATGTGACCTCACGAATGCCCTATACAACTGCAGCTAAAAATGCCTATTCCTATATTCAAATCCTCTCACTGTGAAGGCCAACATACCATTTACATTCTTTACTGTATCTCTGCACTTACTTCCAGTGACTGATGCATGAGAACTCCAAGGTCTCGATGAACATCCACCTCTCTCAATTTACGCCCATTCAACTAATAATCTGTCTTCCTATTATTGTTGCCAAAGTGATTAACCTCACACTTATCCACATGGTACTGCATCTGCTGTACAGATATCAATACACAACAACAAAGAACAAAACAGCACGGGAAACAGGCCCTTCGGCCCAACGAGCCCACGCTGCCACCCCGATGTTCCCACCTCTACCCGTGATCCCTGTCTATGTTTATAGATTTATGGATTAAAAACCAAATTTGAGACAATTTATGGAGAATTTGTTTTGTCAATTAGCCTAAGAGCACATCTTTGGGATGTGGGAGGAAACCGGAGAAAACCCACGCAAGCATGGGGAGAATGCGCAAACTCCCACAGACACAGGCCCAAATCCATGTATCTGCACAGCACAGCGATAGTCACTGAGCTGTCCTGTCCAAAGTACATTGAAGCATCTCTGTATCCTCCTTATGGCTCACCCTCCCACCCAACTTTGCCTCATCTGCAAATCTGAAGATAATACATTCAGTTCCCTCTTCCAAATTATTAATATATAATGTCTCCTCCCACAGTCTGAAAGACATACTGATTAGATGCTAAATTCTCTTCCTTAGTGTACCTGAACAGGCGCCAGATGTGGCAACTAGAGTAGCTTTACAGTAACAATTGCAGTGTAAATGTAAGACTACTAATAAACTTTAAAACTTTAAAGATGTACGTCAGGTCAACTAAGGATGGCAAATTTCCTTCCCTAAAAGATATCAGTGGACCAGATTGAATTTTATGGAAATCAACAATGCTTTCGTTATCATCATTAGATGTTGAATTCCAGATTTTTATTGATTGAATTAAAATTCCACCAACTGCCATGATGAGATTCAAACTCAGGTCTCCAGAACATTACTCTGTGTCTCTGGATTATTGGTCCAATGACAATGCCACTACACCAATGCTTTCTCAATATATTATCCAATCTAATTTTACAGTATTGTTTTTAAAAAGCTACAATTTTGATTTCAAAATTCCTCAGATGTCATGGATGCCATTTACAATTACTTATAGATTAGAGAGTCATAGAATGATACAGGACAAAAGTAGCTGTTGCGCTGATGCCAGCTCTAAATCAAAGAAGTTGATTAACCCAAACACCCTCTTTTTCCCCCGAGTCAAATTTAAGTTACTGAAATTAACAGGTGGATCATATATTATGCAATTAAATGGAGAAAAGGAACTCTTAGTTACAATTACTAATAAGGGAAATGATCTGGTTTCAAAGTTTTACAGACAATATTTGTAGAATACGTTAAAGAGCTCAGGCCATATATAATCATGTGAAAATATAGGCATTAGTAAATGGAGGTAAATTAGTGGTGCTTCTGAATACAATTAAAATATTACTGTTGTCAAACAGTGCATGGTAAAATATTGCCAACACATGTAATAAAGGCCCAGCACTCAACTGTTCTTGCATTGGAGAAGCTAACCATGACAGCATTCAGTTGGTACAGTCAAGATTCGGAGTATAAATAGGAAAAAAATGCTATCATTGAGCTCAAAGGGCTTTGGCTCAAATTAATTCAATTTGCAGAAGCATCCAGCATCAGGGACAGAACTACCATTCAAATATGGTAATTAACTCAATGTCACCTAGCACATTTTAGAAAGATTCTTCCATCCAAATGCATATCTCCCAAAATAGGTATATGGCACAGTCAGGACTGCACTGGAAACCAGTAGGAACAGCAGGTAAGTTATTTTAATCTACTTCAATGTGATTATCTAGTCTGGGACTGAATTCTCCAGGCCCACTAGCATTTCCCAACCAAGTACAATTTCACTCCGACAGGGTTTAGAGCAGTTCCCCACTTTTGGGGAACCAGCGGGAGGCCATGCTCGAATGAAGCAGGGGTAATTAGGCCCCTCAGGTCTAATGTCCCCTGGGCATGGGCACCTGGCAGTATCAATCTGTGTCCTTTGGTACTGTCTGAAGTGCCCTTGCCCGGGGCACCTTGGTATTGCATATTGGGCTGTGCCAAAGAGGTGATCTGTGGAGTGGGGGGATGCCACTCCGCATTGGGATCCTATTGGGGCAGAGGGAGGCTCGCAATCGGGTCAGGCTGCGGGTGGGGGGGGGGGGGGGGGGGGGATCTGCCAGAGTGCAGGGAGAGGAAAAAAAGAGGGCCGGAGATTGGGGTACTCTGGGGGAGGGACACAAGGTCGGGCCTGGCTCGGGAATGGATGAGGGGGCCACAAATGGGCCGTGGACTGGCTGCACTGTTGGGGTCCCAGGCTGGCCAGCGAACTGCAGGCTGACAGATAGGGGCCACTGCACATGTGCAGTTTCAGAACTGTCAGATTCTGGCGTGAATAGGCCCCGCCCTCAAGCTATTAATGAGAATCATGATTGTGACCTCTGCATTGTAGAGTATAGGAAATTCAAATGTGAACTCCCACTGAAAAAAACAATTGTGATTTACACCAGTTTTCCTGCAAATTCAGCACATAGACCTTTTTTGGGAGAATCACACTCTTGATGTCTAATCACCAGAATGAAAATGACCGTTGGAATTAAGTGATCATCTGTAAATATAGTATATGGTTTGAAAGGAAAGCTGAGCAATTTAAATCTCCTATGACTTGTTGTACATTTAAATGGTTGTATGATTGCTTTAAGAACTGTTCACATGATTTGATGTTATTGTGATGCTGATAGACTGATTTTTAGTTTCGATTTCTGATCTGTGCAGAGAACATCTCTTTCAATAAACCTATTGTGTTACTGAATCAATGTGTGCAAACCATATATTTTTGTTTAAAACCCACAACCCCCAACGTAGTTAGGGCTTTACATAAATCTTCAATAACTGAAAAACAGGACCCCATTTAATGTGAGATAAAAACAGAAATTATAGGCTCGAAAACTCCAGCAACAGTTTTAACACCTTATGCGATTTGCACCATTTACTCAGAGCCTGAACTTCAGGACATGGTAGCCAGATCCCAACAGAAACATACGTCAATGCATTTCCATTTTGTTTATTGGGCAAGTTGACCCAATTCAAATCAATTATTTATTTAATTAAACTCAGCTTGAATGACATGCATCCCTTTGATGCCGTTTCTAAACTAGAAATTATACTCCTACATCTATTCCTGTTTCTCCCAGATTATCAATTTTCTCTTTCCACACTGATTTTAGTTTAGCATTTTATCCAGCGAATAGCTGGGCCAATGTTACATCCAGGTTTGATCCTTGGTCAGTGTTCAATTAGTGAATTTAGCTCTGGTAGCACTGAGCAAAGGGCTGGTTGGTGATAGTAAATGTGCGCTTGAATTGACCTTCACTTCAGTTAAAAGGGAGGAGTCATTGGTGGCTCCTGAGAAAACCTGCTAGCTAGCAAATGCTGCTGATAGTTTGCATGCATGGAAGACAAATGAAAGAGGATTAGGAGAAGATGGGAGGTCCAAAGTCTAAGAACAAGATAGAGTTTTCAAAGGAAACAAAGCAATGGCCTTTCTGCTAACAGGAGAGATGAGAAATGCAGAAAGCTCATGAAGAGCTTAGTAACTGTTGAGTGGTGAAAAATAAATTGCTTGAAAATTCATATGCAGAAGATTTGAATGGAATACAAAGCAAAATTTAAAAATCTAATATAGATAGTTTGCAATGAAATTTGCAAAATAATTCAGTATTTAAACATAGTAGTGAAACACATGGGAGCAGGAATCATGATCACGTTACTTACGTCAAGGCAGAAAAAAATCTAGGCATAGTTCAAAAGTAGCTTCACAACGCACATCATCTGAAAACAAAAATGGTTAAAATAGACCCACAGGTCAGTAGTAAAATATATTTAATTTTTAAATGAGACGAGGAACATTGTGCCCAGTTACACATCAGCAACCAAAAAAAAATGCATCTTTGGACAGCGTGGAGAAGTCTGGTGAGAAAAGGAAATTATCTTTCTAAAAATCCAATATTGTTTGTACTTATGTTTAACATTAAACAGCAAGTATTGTTTAACATGCAAGTCTCATCCAGGGGCCCAAGTAGGGGGGAGAGAAACTATCTACTAGCAGCAGCTGGAAGTTAATTAATTAAAGAAACTAGCTTGAACTAGTCTCTGCTGTACCTGGGTTCATTGGATCTCTGTCTTCAGAGCAGACAAATTCAGACACTGTGCAACTAGCACTAAATATCTGGCGAGAAGATGGAGTTCAATGAGGAGGGGAGAGTGGTACTGCTTTGTTTCTCTAAACTTTCCACTCTGTAGAAATGGTTTCTGCTATTCTAAGGGGAAGATGGTGAGCTCTGGGTGAATATCTGGTGAATGTCTGCTACGTGGTCAAGGTCTATGTTCTGAAGGTTTAAATTTGACTTGCAGTTTAGATTAGATAAGATTAATTAATATCTAAAAGAAAATAAATAATTGAAAATAATTAAGTAATTAGTTGAAGATCTTAAGAGTATGGCAGGACAGGTGATGTATCATGCCTGCAGTATGAGAGTGCTCATGGATACTGGTGTAATCCAGGGCAAGCATGTTTGCAATAAGTGTCTGCAGCTTGAGGAGCTTCTGCACAAAGTCACCGAGCTGGAGTTTGAGCTGCAGACACTGGCACACCGATAGGCATGATGTAGAGATGCCGGCCTTGGACTGGGGTAGTAAGAACTCAGTAAGAATTTAGCAACACCAATTTTAAATCCAACCGATTTATTTGATAGTAAATCTGCAAGCTTTCGACACTCTTGTGCCTTCATCAGGCAAATGCAGTGTTCTAGTCTGCAATCGCACACATATCAACACAGACAGTCACAGATTGCTGATTACAATGCGAATCCTTACGTCTAACCTGCTATTCAAGTGTTAAAGTGGCTAACAATGTGTGTGAAGGGAATCCTGAGCATTGGTTAGAGAATTGTGTATACCAATTGTGTACACCAGATAGGGACAGTGTTACCAGGAAGCTTTGTTTCAGGAGGCATTCACACTCCTTAGAATACAATCTTCCAGCTTGAAAAACGATCAGGGGCAGGAGGGTGTGACAGCTGCTGATGCAGGCAATGGGACTCAGAGGGCAGGAGTGTCAGCTGCTGCAGTTACCCAACAAATCTAAGGATCTTCCAGCAGGTTTGGATGAAAGTGGGGAATCAAGGTGATGGGCTTATTGGCTTCCTGTACCATGCTGCCAACGTCAGTAAGGGTTTGGAGGGAAGCATGTAAGAAAGTAGTGGCAGTAGGGGACAGTATAGTGAGAGGGATTCACAATGTTCTCTATAGCAAGGAATCCAGATGGCTGTATTGCCTGTCCAAGGCCGTGGTTTGGGACATCTGCTCTGGATTGGACAGGAACCTGCAGTGGGAGGAGGAAAATACCCATCCTTGTAGCCCATGCAGGTACCAATGACATAGGTAGGACAAGGGAAGAGGTATTTCAGGAGCTCAGCACCAAATTAAGCAACAGAACCTCCAAAGTTATAATCTCTGGATTACCTGAACCATGCGTAAATTGGCATGGGATATATAAAATTAGCAAGATGAATACATGGCTCAAAGACAATTATGGGAGTGAGTTTTGATTTGTGGGGCACTGGCATCAGTACTAAGGAAGTGGGAGCTGTATCACTGGGAGAACCTGTATCTGAATTGTGCTGAAACCAGTATTCTTGTAAACTGCATATCAAGGAAAGTATAGAGGACATTAAACAAGAGGGAAGGAATGGTTTTGGAGAAGGGATGCATAGGCTTACAAGACAAAAAGATATGGAAGCATTACAAGAAGCTATTTAGCCAATGATACCTAGAGTGCAACAGGAATGGACAGAGTGCGAACATAAAAAACAAATAGGGTCAAAAAGGGGAAAAGATGATAACAAGGCAAAAAATAATAACTCTTTACTTAAATGCATATAGAATTCAGCACAATGAATTAGTAGCACAAATTGAGATTAACAGATATGATCTTAAAACCATTATAGAAACATAGTTACAAGGAGATCAAAACTGGGAACTAAATATGCAGGTGCATGTAACTTTTCGCAGTGACAGGCAGGAAGAAAAGGATAGTGGGGTAGCTTTGTTAGTACAATATGGAATAAATATGCTAGCAAGAAATGATCTTGTATTAGAAGATATCGAATCCATATGAATGGATAAGAAATAACAAGGGGAAGGTGATTCTGGTGAGAGTAATTTATAACCCCCAAACAGTGGGTAAATTGTTCGACAGAGAATAAATCAGATGCTAATAAAGGCACATAAGAAAGTTTGCACTTTTACCGTGGATGATTTTAGCCTGGGAAAATCAAATTGGCAAAGGTAGCCATGAGGAAAAATTCAGTGCGCATTTGGGGCAGTTTCCTAGAACAGTATGTTGTGAACCCAGGGATCAAAGCTACTTTGGATCTGGTCATGTGTAATGAGGGAAGTTTAATAAACAATCTCAAAAATAAAAAATCTCTTAGAAAACAGTAAGCATAACATGGTAAAATTTAGCACTCAGTTTCAAAGTGAGAAACTTGAGTCAACTGTGTTATAACTTAACTAAGGTTAATTATAAGAAAATGTGAGCAGAGTTGGCTAGAGTGGACTGGAAAAGGTGTTTAGCAGAAAATACTATTGATCAGCAATGGCAGATGTATATAACAATGGAATAAAGGTAGAAAGCAGTAAGGAAGGCTGATTTTAGGAAGGAGATAAATCAAGCGTAGTTAAGTAAGGATAGTAACAAACAGGAAGAAAAACATAATGTGACAAAGATTAGTGGTACGCCAGAGGATTAGGAAAGTTTTAAAAACCAAAATAAGAAATAGAAGGAAAAGGAAAACGGGATAAACCAACAAGCAATATAAAATGTACAGCAAGAGCTTCTTTAAATATGTGAAAAGGAAGAGAGGTGCCAAAGTGAATATAGATCTGAGAATGAGACTTGGAAATAGTAGGGAAATTGAAAATGGCAGAGGAATTAAACAAATACTGTCTGCCAGTCCTCACTGTGGAGGATAACATTCCAAAAATACCAAATAATCAAGGGTCAGAAAAGGGGATGACGAGAGGAAATAAATACAATAACTATCACTATAGAGAAAGTACTACAGAAACTAATGGGGCTAAAGGCTGATACGTCTCCTGAACCTGATGGGTTGCATCCCAGGATATTAAAGGAAGTAACAACAGTTTATAGTGGAAACAGTGCTAGTAATCTTCCAAGAATCCTTAAATTCCGGTAAAATCCCAGATCATTAGAAAACTGTCAATTTAACACCTTATTCAAAAAGGGAGGAAGACAAATAATAGGTTACAGTTAGCTTAACTTCTGTCATTGGGAAAATACTAAGAGTCCAAGGATGCAATAGCAGAGCATTTAGAAATGCTTAATATAATTTATTATAATTTTTTGAAGTGTTAACAAGCACGATAGATAAAAAGGGAACCAGTAGATGTAATATACTTGAATTTCCAAAAAGCATTTGATGAAGTATCACATAAAAGGCTACTTAATACTTAAGAGCCTATGGTGTTGGAGGTAGTATATTTGCATAGTAGAGGATTGGCTAACCAATAGAAAGCAGAGTTGGGAGGAGAAGCATTTTCAGGATGGCAACCTGTGAACTGTCACAGGGATCAATGCTGGAACCACAATTATTTACAATATATATTAATGACTTGGACAAGGGACATGAACGTACTCTTGTCAGGTTTGCAGATGGAACAAAAATAGGTGGTTCTACAGGTAAGGTAAGCAGACAAAAACTGATCAGATGAAATATAATTTGAGGGAAATGTGAAGTTATGTATTGATAGAAAGAATAAAGGAACTGAGTATTATTTAAATGGAGAAAAAGAACTGCAGCACGGAGTGAGTTGAGGATCCTCATGCATAAATCATGAAAGCGAACAAGCAAATTTCAGCAGGTAATTCAGAAATGAAATGGAACATTGGTCTTTATTTCAAAGGTAAATAAAGTATAAGAATAGGGGTGTCTTGCCAAAACTATACAAGGCATTAGTAACTCCATATGTGGAATACTGTGAACTGTTTTGGTCCCCTTATCGAAGGGGAGATAATAACAGCCTTGGAGGCAGTTTGGAGAAGGTTCACTAGGTTGATCCCGGGTACGACGGATTTTCTTCTGAGGAGAGATTAAAGAGGTTAGGCTGTATTCGTTGGACTTTAGAAGAATGAGCAACAACCTTATTGAGACATATAGGATTCTCAAGGGGCCTCAGGATAGATGCTGAGGGGTTGTTTCCTCTTGAGGGAGAGTCTAGGATCTGATGGCATAATTTCAGAGTAAGGGGATATCATTTAATGATGTGGAGATGCCGGCATTTAAGACAGAGATGAGGAGGAATTTCTTCTGTGAAGGTTGTGGAATTCTTTGTTAGAGAGCTGTAGAAGTTAGGTCATTAAATTCAAGGCTGAGATAGATATATCATCAGTAACGGAATAAAGGGTTACGGGATTTAGGCGTGAAATTGGAGTTGAGGATTATATCAGATCAGACATGATCTTATTGAACGATGGAGCAGACTTGATGGATCAAATGGCCTATGACTGCTCCTACATTTTCTGGTCTTATGATGTTGCATCTCCTCAACACATGCTGAAGGGAGAAGCAATTATTCAAGATTTTATGCTCAGCTGTTAGGATAGGCTGAGCAAGCTCACTTGGAAAATGTTAACTCAAAATGGATAAACTTATAAAATTAACGAAGTGGCATTTTGAGCAAATTAGCATAAGGGAACTGAGGCAGATGAGCAACTAAAAGCAGTTAAACTGAAACTTTGTATTTGAATTCAACATAGAGCAGAGTGCCACCTACTGTAGTGATCTTGGCTTAACTAGAATATTCAAAAAGGGAATTGGATCAACCTTGGAGAGAAGACAATGACTTGGACAGAAGTTGACAATTATAACCAGCTCTTTGGATGAGACAAGAAACCAAAAACCAACAACCAACTTGCACGTTCCAATGGCTTATGTGGAGACTAAAGATATGATAGTGCTATTTGAAAAGAAACAGAAAAGTCTTCACTCTGACTTTAACAAAAAACTGATTAAGTGGTCATTCAGAGCTGTTATTAAATGCTCAAAATGTCCACTACAATTTTTTTTACATTATAGTCACTGGATCTAAAAAAAACTGCTTAGAAAATTTTTTGAAAGATGTTATATAACAAGCTTCAAATACAAGATTTAGTAAATTATCCGATCAGGATCGAAAACAGATTCCAATCCAAAAAGACTGGATGACCATTTCCCATTCCTGTACTCAAGTGCACTTCACTTATCAAGTATACTATAATATGTTTTCTTCAACCAAAGATTCAATGCCAGACCTCGATTCTGAAATCAGGTGCAAAGACAGTTCTGGAAGAATTACGTAACATTCTATCACACTCACCAATCTGTACATGTAAGCTTGAATTAAACAGGAAATACCAATAATTCTGCGAAAATATCTTTCAATGTACAGCTTTGAACTTTATTTCTGAGTCTCAAATTAGCATCTAAACTTATCAAAAATAATATTCAGGCACTTCAAACTTTGCACATTCAAAACAGATGTTCTCTAACTAACATCCAGTTAGTTAGAAAAGTGAACTCTCTCAACAGCCTAGTAGGGAAAGATACACATAACAGAACTGCAAGTCTTACAAGTCAAACATTAGATGATCATAGGTAGCAAACGATCTTAACAGAGTGCACTACAGATGGAACAAATGTCAGAATTCCTGTTTAATCATTTTAAAAGGTTCCTGATAGATTACTAGAGAAGAAAGTGATTAGAATTGTCTTCAATTTCCTCCTTAGCTTGCTGAAACCATCTAAAATCTCAAAAAAAAAACATCCACCTGGACAAAGGTAGTAGCAGGCAGGGTACTGTTGCTCCTGTAACTATACCCTAGTATGAATTCAGTGAGAAAAATGGGACAAATGGGGAATGACTTTGCAAGTATTGTGTATTAAATTGATGGTGCATTATAATAGCTTCAATTTACAGCTGAAACAAAGCAGTAAACACAAAAATTAAACTGTATCACATGAAAGCAACAACTGCACGATAACAAAGACAGAAGTACAATTCCATGCATCTCAGCCATTGATTTTAACAGTATTGCTTTGGGGAAGAGCTGTGTCAAAGACCAAGAGTTATTTCTCAACTACTCTCTCACATCTAATAATGAGCTCAGTGTTTCTGGCAACTAGCAACAGTGTTTCTGGATGCTACCAAAAATTTCCTGGCAACAAGACATAATGGCTGAGATAACAGGCACTAAAATTATTGTCCCTCTTAGAACTCCAACCTTTACAGGTTCCCTTGTCTATTTGTAAATGGTTGATATAGGGCTCAGAAACTTGGGGAAATTACAGGCAAATCTGTCATAATAGTTGACCAATTAAAGGTCTGAGAGTATTCCTGCTAGATTAAAATATCAGTGTTCATAAAGAAAATAAAATCCATGCTAGGATGTTCTATCCATTCAAATAGTGCAGCATTCATGTCCTAAACTGACTGTGCCCAGCTTCTCAAAGTAGAATATTTTCATGTTAATATGGTAAACTGGCTTCAAGGAGTCACATTAAAATAATGAAATTCTTGGTTATTGTCACATAAAGAAGTTCATCTTTTCAAACAAAGTTGTTCTATCCTATGGAGACACATTGAAATAAAGCTGCAAGAATGCAGGTTCAAGTTCCACTCTAGGTCTTCAGCGCAGAAATGTAGGCCAACACTCTGGTGATTGCGAACTCAATGCAGTACTAAGGCCCTGTTTACTCTCTCATGTGGACATAAAAAGATCCCATATATTATTCAAAAAAGAGCAAGGCAGTGCCCTGTCAATATTTATCCTTCAATCAATATCACAAAATAAAACCTGGACATTATCATATCATTGTTTTTTTGAAGCTTGCTGAGAGCAAATTACTTGTCACATTGTCAACAGTGACAACACACTTAGTACTTCATTAGTTGGAAAGCACTTTGGAATATCTTAATCATGAAGGATGTTATATAAATGCAAGCCTTTATTTTTACAATAATCCATATATGCTCTTATTACAACTAAAAATGGCAGGGAATGTGGAGAAACATGATGTGTTTAAGCAGTTGAGGGAAAAAATGATTTAATCATTCAAGGATTCAGCTCACTTCCTGTTTCAGCCAATCATGGCTCAAAAATGCATAACATAATTATCTGATGAACAGAATTCTGTTTACCATGTTTACAAGTGCAAACATGTAGGCAACAGAATGGATAGATCAATGTGTACATTAGTTTGTCATATCTATAATTTGCGTTTTGAGACTACACATTGAGTTAACTGATATGTACGCCACTTTAAATTACTCCAAATGCAACATTTCATTAGCACATTAATATATCCTTCCTATATTAATAGTGACGGAGTAATGTAGTTCATTAATTGACAAAAGTAATTCTGTTGTTTTGTTGGGTTAAATTCAATAAAATTGCAGCAGCATGATGGCACAGTGGTTAGCACTACTGCCTTACAGCACCAGCGACCCAGGGTCGATTCCAGCCTTGGGTGACTGTGTGGAGTTTGCATGTTCACCCCGTGTCTGTGTGGGTTTCCTCCAGGTATTCAGGCTTCCTCCCACGTACAAAGACGTGCAGGCTAGATGGATTAACAGGGTAAATGTGCAGGATTAAGGGCATAGGGCGACGACTGGGCCTGGGCAAAATGCTTTAGCAAAAAGTTGGTGCAAACTCAATGGACTGAATGACCTCCTTCTGACCATAAGGATTCTAAAACTCTAACAACCATTCATTGAAGCTCGAAGCCTCAATTTAGAAAAACTATTGAACGGTTTGAAGATCTGTCACTAAGTATCTTTTCATACATCATCACATTACTTAACCTGTAAACCGATATCTGGGAAAAAGAATGTTAAGGAGTTTGAGTATCAAATATTAAATGATTTAGAAAAGAAACTCAGATTGAGAATTATGGAATGGTTACAGCACAGAGTCTGCCTTTTCACCTATTATACTGCCTTTCTAAGGACTCAAAGAACAAAGAACAAAACAGCACAGGGAACAGGCCCTTCGGCCTAATGAGCCCACGCCGCCACCCTGATGTTCCCACCTCTACCCGTGATCCCTGTCTATGTTTATAGATCTATGGATTAAAAACCAAATTTGAGACAATTTAGGTAGAATTTGTTTTGCCAATTAGCCTAAGAGCACATCTTTGGGATGTGGGAGGAAACTGGAGCACCCGGAGAAAACCCACGCAAGCACGGGGAGCATGCGCAAACTCCCACAGACACAGGCCCGAATCCACGTATCTGCACAGCACAGCGATAGTCACTGAGCTGGCGTGCTGCCCATCAAATGGTCCAGGTCAAGCATACATTAACGACGTAAAGCACTAGGATACTCTCGAAAAAAAAAGAGCAGCCCTCTCACAACCCATCGCGTGTATGCCCCTTGTTAGACAACAAGGCGGACCAAAGCACCTGTAGGATAAAAACAAGTACATTAATATCATCTATTTACACACTTCCCAGGGACTCCCAAGGCTCATGATCCCTATGTTAAATCTGTTTTCTATACCCCTCCATTCCCATTCTGTTCACGTGCACATCTAAGTATCTCTTAAATAACTCCAGAGTACCTGCCTCCACCACTTTTCTTGGCAGCGCATTCCATACTCCCACCACCCTCTGTGATAAAACTCACTCTAGCATCCAAATTATACATTACCCTCCTCACCCTCAGCCTGTGATCCCTTGTGCTATTTGAGTCCATCCTAGGAAAAAGCTTAACCCTGTTTACTTTATCTATACCCCTCAATCTTGTACACCTCTATTAGATTTCCTCTAAGTCTATGTCTTTCTAAGGAAAACAGTCCCAATTTGCCTAACCTCTCCTCGTAACTCAGACCTTCCATAGCAGGCAGCATCCTGGTAAACCTCCTCTGTACTCTCTCCAGAGTCTCCACGTCCTTCCGGTAGTAAGGCGACCAGAACTGGACGCAGTATTCCAAATGAGGTCTAACCAACATTTTATACAACTGCAACATTAAAGGCCAGCTCTTGTACTCTAACTCTTATTCTGCAGATCCTTCCCAAATGAAAATTTTCTCTTTTGAAACTTAGATATTTTGTTTTTGAAAAGCTATGATTAAATCTGTCTTTCCCATGCACTATCAGTGCATCCCAAATCTTAACCACTCACCAAGTAAAGGTTTTTCATATCAACATAGTTCTTTCACCCATCACCCACCTTAAGTCAGTGTCCTCTGGTTCTCGACCCATCTGCCAATGGCAACAGTTTCTTTCAATCTACTCTATCTAAATGCCTCATGATTTTGGACACTTTGATCAAATCTCCATTCAGCCATGTCAAGCAGAACCCTATCTCTTCCAATATCCATAATAAGTTGTTCATTCCAGAAACCATTCTTGTGGATCTTTTTTGCTCCCTTCCTAATGCCTTCACATCTGTCCTTAAGTCTGCTTCCAGAAATATACATAAAGTTCCAAATAAGGCCAGTGTTTCTAGAGGTTCAACATAATCTTCTTGTTTTTGCACTGTGCCCAGGATCCCACAAGCTTTTTCAACTACTTTCTCAACTTGCTCTGACATCTTCAATGATTTGTGTGCCTATACCCATGTGTTGCTGTTCTTTCAGCTTTTTAATAATTGTATTCTGATCTATATCACGTAATACTTTTCTGTATCAAATTTCATCTTCATATGTCTGCCATTTTTGTTAACCTATCTCAAGTAAATTAGGACAGTAAAGTTACAAATCTTACAGGAACTACTTGCAATGCGTCAGGAGGGGTATTTGCCCTATCAAAAGAGATTTGTTTTAAACCACAGAACATAATTAAGTTGGCAAGTATTTTGTTGAATTACAAATGGAAAGTTACTTTTGTAGAATTATATGGTAACCTCATTGGGAGACGAGGTTAAGTATGTGAAGTATTTGTTTAATCAGGGCTAATGCCATTGTGTTTCCTTAAGTTCTCTTGGGGTTTCAGAATAGTCTGACAGGGACATGGTCATGTACTTAATGGAAGGAGCTAAACTGGCAGGGGAAACACCTTCTCTTTCATTTTTAAAGGAAGCAGTTACTGCCTGGTTCTGCTGTCTAAAAGCTTTAAAATTAGTTAGCAAAACACATGCTTCTTGTTTGTACTTAGGTGGCCTATTTTGAAGAGGGAATTTAAGTCTGGAAGAGGAATATTGCTTGAATTGGAACTCATAGGGCAAGGTAAGCAGTTAAGAATTATATCTTGTCATGTTTAAGTATTATTCAATTGTTAAATGTTAAGCTAATTTATTTGTTTTGAACTTTGTTAAATAAAAGTTGTTTTGATAATGGTTCCCTAATTTGTCAGTAGAATCTTGCTTTGACTGCAACACTATCCTCACATGAATGCCAAAATAGCAAACTGTTGGAGTCTAATCTGATTTCATAGCATACCTTTGGTTTTCTGATCTGGTATCCTAATTGTTCAAAGATTTCCTGTTGTCTCCTGATCAATTCCCTCAACAATATGGGACTATGGTCACCTGAATAGCAACATGAATTGCACGTCAAACTATTATGCTACCAAGAGGCAGGATAACAGATCAAGTCTAATAGTTTGCATTTAAGAATACCAAATTTGGAATTAATTATATTTATCGCAATCATGCTCGTCTTAAAATTCTAATCTTATTCCATTTAAGCTTGGGAGGAAAAATAAATGACATAAATTCCAACATAATTTAGACATTGTTTAAACAAATCCTAATTTTTCTCTTGCTATGAAAATTCTGTCCACTTCTGACCATGTGCCTTATCTCTCAGTTCTACCAAAGCATATTAGAAAAATAAACTACACATCAACAAACCAAACACCAAAGACCTGGAATGTTTGAGAGATCAGAATGATTTTGCCAGCTTTGCTCCTCTGATAATAGTCGTTCTGCAAAGCACAATCCAAAAGCTCAACAAAACGTTGGGAGTACTTGTCAATATGGAGAAAGAACAGGTGTGATTGAGTTTTATTGCTTTGCTACCAGAATTACTACATCAAATTCAAAATGCCAAATTGAAAATTGAATATTAATACAAACGAAGTAAGTACACTTTCATTAGCACGGGGTAAATACAAGAAAGTAATCAAATACACAACAATATATGATCATGCTGCCAAATGAGTCAATGGCATCTAAATTTGAATTGTAAATTAGGTCATAGAAATGATACAGATCCCATTTATTTGTAAAAGCATTTAATCAACTTACTTTTTTTTATAAAATGCATTTTTACCCCAATCTAATGCTGAAACAGATTTTTGGTACAATTTGAAATTTATTTAGATCTACATAGACAACTGTTTTTCAATTTCAGCATAAGCAAGCAGTAAAAAACCTCAAAAAACAGTGCACTACTGTTTCCTATTTCAAAAACATTCACTGGTATCTGGAAGTCATAACTCATCATTTGAGACAAAAGAAACAGCAGGGCCAGTTAGCAGTTGTGCATTTAAGAGCATACAGAAGTAATTCAATGATGGCTGGTTAGTAAAACAGTTGGTAAAACACACTCAAAGCACTGTCTACCACAACTGGATACTTACCACACTCAGTGGAGTTTCAGATTGTAAAAGCAATTGTGCTGAGACATTTTGCCCAAGTCAAATTTTTAAAACAGCTAAGCAAACCATACTGTAAACTTTAGAACCAGCATATTGGTGGTCAGGAAATATTCACAGCAACAGGTTGCGTTTGTGTAACCTGGTTTTCGTAGGAGTTTTGTAACAACATCAGATATTTGAAAAACAAACAATTTTTAAAGCTTACTCCACAAGTTATCAATAACAACAATTCCAGTCCAAAGAGCTTGAGGTAACTCATCACTAAAATGCTTCAACCATATAGATAATCTAAAATTTGTCTTCTTTTAAAAAAAATCTTTAAGAGACAGTACCTATATCTATCATCTGATGATTAAAAGAGACATTGGGGTGGAACATGAAGGTCATCTAATGGGAAATAAAATGATCTATTTATACCTTGCCAATCAAAACTGTATTACCTACAACTGGCATTTTTAACAGTAACTTGGTCAGTGACAAATGAAAAGGAATATAATCCTTGCTTTGCACCAGGAAAGAGATGAATGTGGCATTTCAGTAGATTGCAGAGAGACAGATGGCCAACACTACTGGAATGAGTTGAGGTAGGTCAAAGGAAGTGAGGTAAGACAGCCACAGTTTCCAAACTTACAACATTTTTTCCTTTATTCTTTAATGGGATGCAGGTATTGCTGACAAGGTTAGTGTTTGTAGCCCCTCCCTAATTGTCCTTGAACTGTGTGGCTTGCTTGACCATTGCAGAGGGTAGTTAAGAGCTAATCATATAGGGAATGGAAATCCGCCATCAGCAAAAAGAGACTTGTGAACAAGAAAGGAATCAACAATGGATGATAGTTTCATTGTCACCATTATTGAGACTAGCTTTCAATTCCAGATTTATTTATATTTAAATTCCACCACCAAGATGAGATTTGAATCTATGTCTCCAAAGAATTAGCTTGGGCCTCCGAATTATTAGTCCACTAATAGTACCACTAAACCACAACCTCTCACATGGTTATATGGTGTCTTTAATATAATGAAACACCACAAGATGCATCACAGGAGCATTAATAAACAAAGAATGACAATGAGCCCTAAAGGCAATATTAGGTCAGATGACCAAATACTTTAAGAACATCTCAAAGGACAGAGATAGAGGGGTGTAGGAGGGAATTCCAGATTTTAGGGCCTAGGCAACTGATGTCACAATCACCAATGGTGGACCAATGATTTGGAATATACAAAGGTTCAGAATTAGATGAATGCAGATCTGAGAGTTGTGGAATTGAAGGAAATTATAGAGATATGAGGGGTAAGGTCATAGTGGAATTTGAAAACAAGAATGGGAATTTTAAAGATATTGTTTGATTGGGATCCTATGTAAGTCAGCAGACACAAGAATGGGATGTGCTAAGACACAAGTGCCAGAATCTTTTATGACGAAGTTTAGAGGGGGTAAAATATGAGAGATCAGCCAGAACTGCATAACAAAGATAACAAAGTCATGGATGAGGTTTCTGCAGATGATCTGAGAGAGGGCAAAGTCAAGCTACGTCACAAAGGTGGATCATCATGGTCTTAGAGATGACACAAACAAGATCAGACGTTCATCTCAGAATCATGTGTGACACCAGGTTGTAACAAGATTAGTCTGAGATTAAGACATTATCAAGGAGAGGGATCGAGTCAGACATTAGGGAATGGAGTTTGGGAGTGGGATTCAAAAACAATGACTTGAGTCTCATCAATATATAATTGGAGGAAATGTCTGCTCATCCAGTACATAATATCACTTTAGGATTTTGACCACTGTGCTTTCAGTAATGCTGGTGATTCAGAAGTCAGTCTGATGAGCAATGAGTATTCATTGGATTACAGTCATGAAGAAATGATGCCAGTGTTTAGAAACAGAAGTTTGGAGATCTGATTCGAGATATGTTGAGTGCAAATTTCTTGAGAAGGAGAAAAGGATTGGAAGGAAATATGCAGATAAGGTTTATCTTGAAGCAGAGGACATGATGTGTCGTCAGTAGGACATGAAGGGAATTAAGGGAGCAAACAGGCTGCTACAACGTGTGAAGACTCAGCTCATTGGAGACTGGAGGGAATACTGGAAGTTTGCTGGTTAAAAAAGAGTCAAGATCAAGTCACACAAGCAGCACACACAGACTCATAATATTCAATTATCTATACAAAAAGGTTCACAACACAAAAAGGATATGAGCAAAATTGAAGGCATAAATGTAACTACGGATAAACAGCATATTCAACATTTTTTAAGCATAGTTGTGTTTTCACATGTACTTTAGTTGGAATGTTCAATCCAGAATATTAAATATATAAAAATAATCTACCTTAAGATTTGCATGCTGAAAGTGATAGCCATTTCAACCACATATTAATTTGGAGATTTTCTTCACATTTGCCTGAAACAATGCCAAGTTGCATGTTTTTTTTAACTAAGCAAACCTCAGCAACATACAAGTTGGAAAGTCCATTGCATGATTCACAGCATCATGGTAAACAATTCACAACACATACTTTAATAACTTTCTACACTTTAACAACCATTAATACACAATTACACATGTTATGGATACTCAGACTACAATTACACACTGCCATAATTTATATTCATCACTCACCTGATGTTGGGCAGGCACTTGTTGCAATGTGGCCTTAGGTGAAGAATGTTGTGACTGTACCCATGGCTGATGCTGATGAGATGTAGGAGAAGTTTGATGATGCACTGTTGGATGCTGTTTCACAGGTGGACAAGTTGGCAATTGAGGCTGAAAAGGCTGATTTGGGTGCTGCTGGCCAGACATTAGACGTTCCTGCATTACCTGATCGGCATGATTCCCACTGGGACCCAGTGCACCAACTGGTCTTGGAAGGCTGCCAATATCCCTTGATACAGAAGGGCTCATGTACTGTTGTGTCTGCATGCTTCTGGGACCAATGCTCCTCTGTCCAAGTCCCATGGTACCTGGGGACTGATGTGACTGTTGAGGCAGGGGCATGCTTGAATAGCTTCCAACCTCCAACTGCATTCCAGCACTGCCTGGCCTAACTTGTGGTGGAGGGGTACCTGCTGGGTTACTCATAGCTTTCATAGGTGACATTGGAGGTGGAGAAGCATAAGTTCCCTGAGACTGTGTGGGGTGCATAGTTTGTGCATTAATTTGGTTAAGTGGGCCACCTGGATGTATAGGCTGCTGGTGCATTAGTCCTTGGCTGGTGCCAGGTGGGAATGCCACAGTATTTGGATAGCGGGGTATTGACTGGTTCACAGATGGGTTATTATTAAGGCCTAGGTTTTGATTGATCCCTGTATTACTGTTAACTAATCCCTGATTAATGTTACTATAAGGATATTGTGAATACTGCCCTGAGCTACTTACAGATTGTGAAGGTACTGCTTGGCTACGTGAGCTAAAGTTTAAATTTTGTTGCCTGTTACTGGTTTGTTGAGAAGGGTTAGGGGAGAATCTTGGACTGTGAGCAATGGAATCTCCATGGAGTGAATTGGGGGGAGGGGGATGGGGATGGTATTGCTGGGTTGGAGTGTGACGTAAGGAAGGACCCATATTGGGTGTTTGTTGAGGCATGTGAGATAAGTGGCCTGGTCCTGAAGTTCCCATGAAAGGATTTCCCTGACTGAGGGCCTCTTGACCCTGAGTAAATTGATTCACCCTCTGCTGCTGTGGCTGGTTGTGCTGTTGCAAAGAATAATCACTACGTGTCAGGTAATTCCCTAGCTGTTGCATATGCTGAGCATGCCCTTGCCCTTGAGGTGGTGGCTGTGGTTGCTGCTGTTGCTGGAAGGTAGGTCGGATCTGGTCTGGCACCTGTACAGCACGTGGTCCCCACATGGAGCTGCTGTCAACAAATTGCTGTCCACACCTTTCGGTCTGCATAGTTGGGTACACTCCCATCTGAGCACCGCTGTGAGGGACTGGCGGAACTGAGGGGTTGTGATACTGTGAGTGAGGCGATGCCATGCCATTGCCAGGAGTATTACCGATCATTCGATTAGGCTGATCTACCAGGTGTATTTTCTGCTGTTCAAACGGACCAAAATGATCATAGTGAGCCAGTTTAGTTTGAGTCTGAGTGGGTGGGGGATGATGGAGGGGAGATTGCATGGAGCCAAATCCTTGATCCATGGGTAGTTGTTGCCCGAGAGCATTCACTGGATTCTCTGAGAAACCACATTCTCCAAGACCTTCAAGCCCTTCACTGAAAATGTTCCCATCATCACCAAACAAACTCAGCATACCAGGATCTGCCATCTTCCTTGTGCTCACAGCTCTCTTAGTGGCACAAAAAGTGAACTATTCTGTGCTTCACCTCACCGCTTCCCTTCAAGGTGTACGTCCTCAAAGCTTTAAATCCTATGACTAATCTCCTGCATGTCACTCCACATTTCCTTAATTCTTTTGGACAATTCAGTGTCAGGCAAAGTCTGGATAGAGGTCCTAGGGAGAAAATGAAAACAAAATAAAATTGGGGACAAATGGGATGAATAATGTGGCACACACAGAGACAAGCAATAAGGTCATATTAAGATGTTCCCTTCCTTCTGTATAGACTGACACAAAGAGCTTTCTATGAAGTTTAAAAAGTTAAGACTGTAAAATTGAGTAACACATACAGTTTGTACCCAGAGTATCCTATACAATGTATTATTCATAACCAGTGCAAGCACTAACCTGACCCATTAATTCATTCTTCATTACTCTCTTCGGTTCTACATTCCTGGTTGCAAAAGAACAAAAGAACACAAACTGCAGCCACAGCAGCTGCCATCACACCAGGCAAGCAGCTGTATGAATACAGCAGAACACTCCATCTGCTACAGTAAGGCCGAGTATACATACCAACCTCCTCCATTGCGTTCCTAACCTCATCATTCTTAAAAGCAACATAATCAAATAGCTAAGCAGAAATACATAGATGATAAAATTCAATAGTGCACAGGACTGCATTGTATCAAAACTAATTCACATAATTAGTACACCTTAAACAGTAGCAGGAGTTGGTAAATGCTTAACCCACAATAGAAAATAAAATTTAACCTTTATGTTAATTGTACAGAGGTACTGATCCAAGTACATCCTTAGGTTTATAATTGGGCATGCATTTATTCAAACTCAACTGTTACTAACATTGTAAATCACTGTCATCCAACTGGCATTTTGGTATAAACCTTTGACAATTGTACATTTGATAACTTGAAGTTAAAGTCCAACAAGTGTAAATAAATCAGTGTTTTCGCCCCTCCAACTACATGCCAGGAATGAATGAGTAGTCAAAACAATGGATTTACAGATTCCAGGCCACATTTTCAAAATGATCTGACAAAGGAAGCACAGCCACAGGGTTCATCACTCACCCTGAGGCAAACAGATTACCAGTGATGTAACAAGCTCCATTTGTGACTAAGTGTGTATTCCAGCTGGAGTGTCTAGCAGATTATTCTTTCACCATTCAGACAAAGCTAAACAGTAGAATGACCATTTAGTAGTGCATCCCAACCTCCATGAAGTTAAAACTATTGAAACTGTCCCCACAGAATATTAAAAAGAGGGAAGACGGAAGAACATTGTAATGAATTATTCCTTTTCGTTTTGTTTTACAGCTACATTCTAAATCTCATCAGAACCAAGTTAGCACTTGCAGCTCCACTTCAATTAATCAGAAATAAACTCCATTTCTTGGTCAAGAGTTAAATATTTTCAACCCACCTACTCTTTCTAATCAGCAAAGATATTTATCAATCCAAATTACTTTCCTACTAGTTTGAACAAAGAGCATCAGCATCTCTCTATCTAACACTACATTGCTCAACACTATTTCAGTGCATCATGGTCAGCTATGACATTCACAAGTACAATTACACAGCATGAAACAAAGCAGCTTCAGAGCCATCTGCTCCTACTGACCTATTTTTTTTATTGAAGTGCAATGATCCTTAATCACTTGCACTGGAGGGAAGAGATATTTTCACATAGAAAACCATACAAATTTAGAAATTATACATATTTTTGCAAGCTCTCCTGTCTAAAAGGATGAAGAAACAACAAACAATCTCATTTTACCCTTTTCTTTGTATAAAGCCAGCAATTTAATCACAATATATTACAGTAAACTGCATGATATCCAGAACTCCATCAACTGGAATTCACTAGGAACCAGAATTTAACAGCTCAATTCTTTTTTGTAAAAGATTTTCAATATTCAGATAATGCAATCTTTTAAAGAAATAGATTATAAATCTGCAGAAGTTGTTTTGGAACTTTAAATTGAAATTGTTAAATGATTGGGTCAGTTTTGATTATTTTACCTGAGCAAAGATATGCCGCATCTTTCTTGGGTCCAGAGTAATGCAACACCCTGTTAATTGATTTTTTTTTTTATCTAACCAGTACCACACATTCCCCAAGCAAGCTGGACAAAAAAGATTTTACTGTATCTTACTATGTCAGTCTAATACAAAGAAAGTGGATGAAGGAGGAGCCAATAAAGGTAAAGGGAGAGCCAATTTCACTACCAACATTGTAGTGATGGCAGTGCATCAAGTGACCTCCAAGCAATTACATCTGTTTATAAAGCAGAGATTAAATTAATAGAAGACCAAGGGGTGGGACCAGTGGCTACATGCTGAGGCATGGAAGAAATATAGTTGTAAATTAGTATTAACATACATTTTCCTTCATAGTTAAGCTAGTCATTGATAAACAAATCTGGTCTTTTTTCATTATTTTCTACTCAAAACATCTTAAGAGGCTTGACCCAGCATCTTTCTGCAAATGGGGTTGTTTATGACATTGCTGATTGTCCCCATAATGCTCAAATAGGCTTTTCTTACGGTCATCATTACATTCCCTTTTTCCCCTCCGCAACCACTGACTGCAGCCAAAATAATTTATCTTTTCTTCTTTTGCAGCATAGCATAGTGTACGTGATTGGGGGCAACTTATCCATCAGGAATAAACTGCAGTACAAAGACAGGCTGTCACACGATATAAGTGGACAAAGGTCATAACAGTAGTTTTGCATGGGGCTCTGGCTGGTACACATGCATGGCTGCCTCTTTTTGTCAATACTATACTGCAATTAATCAAGAACATTAATTATATATAATCTACCTCAGAAGTAAATTGAATACGAGGACGTTGCATAGGCCAGGGATTACACTTGTATGCTAAATGTACTGGCCTGCTTCTGGAATTTGTACAGCTGAACTCTATTCAACACCCTCAACCCCTCCTCCTACTACTCATACTACCATAGGCCTTAGTTGCCAACATAACGAAACTCATTCAACAGCTCTAGAAACAAGGATTCTTATGGAAACCTAAATCTCTGCTCAATTTCTACGTTTAATTTGAACCCAATAGTTACTATAGAATATAAAAGATTTCTAAAAATAAACTTATAACCATTGCTAATTCACATACACACCTACCATTAAAAATTTCCCTTTGATACCATCCCACTAAAATCATTGAGATATACTTCCTGTGCATTTTACAAGTTTCAAGCTCAAGTATAACAATTTTAATTGCCATAACACAAGAAAGAATATTAAAACAGATTATAGCAAAAGCAGTTTGTGCTATTCTCACAACTGACTGACAAAAACTATGACCTAGGTTTTGTATAGATGTTAAAAGCCAATTTCTGACTGCATTATATCACTGCATGTTGCAGTATTACATCTCGATTTCAATCTTTAACAAGGGCCTTTAAAAAATTTCTGTTATAGGTAGTATAGCCTGAACTAAGCTTATTCCCAGGATTTATGCATCGTGCTGCCCAGATTTGGATCAGTCACAGGACAATGTTAAATTACCAGTTTGATGCATGCAATCTCCATTCTGCATTCATAACAAACATGTGTCATCCTAATAAACTTTTAACGGTGCACACAATTGACCAAGGCCAATATTAGGTCAAGAGCAAGCATTTTAATCTCAAATAAATGAACTTATATATAGCTAACCATAAGTTAGTTGTAACCGTGAGTTGTATATAGTCCTCAAAATAATTCATACAAATGCTAGAATATATAAACTTGGCTGCTTTTCCACTGCCAAATTCTCTACAAAAGATGGAAAAATGTTGATAGTTGGATATATCAAAAAGCCTACAGCAAATTCTATCAAAATGGATACGTATGATCATAACCCAGAACTTTAGCTGAAACTTATTTGTTGTCCTTCCCCTCTCCTTTTATAGTGGTAGGTTCATACATTCTTTTTGTTCACTGGGCATGTTACATGGTCAGGGAGGGAAAGGTCATGTCAAGATATTTGAAAACGCACCCATATCCCTTTTTTCCTTTTTGCACAATTATACCATCATTACACATCCTGCACCAACCACAGTTCCCTACCCACTATCCCAAGAGATGTAAAAGTAGATCAATATATTGTATTCATTGCATGCTTACGTCTCCCTAGAAAAATAAACATATAATGAAAAGCAAAATACTGTAGATGCTAGAAATCTGCAATAAAAGCAAAAAAAGTTGGAAAAACAAGCCTGGCAGTGTCTGTGGAGAGAGAAACAAAGTTAATGTTTCAGGTCTGCAGGACTTGGCTCTTAACACTAGAAGGATATTGAGCAAGGTCCAATGTATAGTATGCTAGCCTTTATAGGAAGGGGTATAGAGTACAAGGCTGACCTTCAATGTTGCAGTTGTATAAAACATTGGTTAGACCTCATTTGGAATACTGTGTCCAGTTCTGGTTGCCTTACTACCGGAAGGACGTGGAGACTCTGGAGAGAGTGCAGAGGTGGTTTACAGGATGCTGAGTTACAAGGAGAGGTTAGGCAAATTGGGGCTGTTTTCCTTAGAAACACATAGACTTAGAGAAGATCTAATAGAGGTGTACAAGATTATGAGGGGTATAGATAAACAGGGTTAAGCTTTTTCCTAGGATGGACTCAAATAGCACGAGGGGTCACGGGCTTAGGGTGAGGGGGGTAAGGTATAATTTGGATGCTAGAGGGAGTTTTTTCACACAGAGGGTGGTGGGGGTGTGGAATGCGCTGCCAAGAAAAGTGGTGGAGGCAGGCACACGAGTTATTTAAGAAATACTCAGATGGGCACATGAACAGAATGGGAATGGAGGGGTATAGAAAACTGATTTAAAATAGGGATCATGAGCTTTGGGAGTCCCTGGGAAGTGTATAAACAGATGATGATATTGATGTACTTGTTTTTATCCTACAGGTGCTTTGGTCCGCTTTGTTGTCTAACAAAGGGCATACATGCGATGGGTCGTGAGAGGGCTACTCTTGGATTTTGAGAGTACCCTAGTGCTTCACGTCGTTAGTGTATGCTTGACCTGGACCATTTGATGGGCAACACGCCAGCTCAGTGACTATCGCTGTGCTGTGCAGATACGTGGATTTGGGCCTGTGTCTGTGGGAGTTTGCGCATTCTCCCCGTGCTTGTGTGGGTTTTCTCTGGGTGCTCTGGTTTCCTCCCACATCCCAAAAATGTGCTCTTAGACTAATTGACAAAACAAATTCTCCCTAAATTGTCTCAAATTTGGTTTTTAATCCAAAGATCTATAAACGTAGACAGGGATCACGGGTAGAGGTGGGAACATTGGGGTGGCGGCATGGGCTCGTTGGGCCGAAGGGCCTGTTTCCCGTGCTGTTTTGTTCTTTGTATTTGCCATCCAAAATCTTTAGTGATCTCTAGTTTCCAAAAATGGGCTTCAAATTCCCCCCTCCAAAAAAACGTTGCAGGACATTCATTACAGATAATTTCTCAGAAAAATAAAACTTACTAACGTTCATTCTGCATCAAGTCAAGATTGTTCTACAGGGTGGCTAATAACATCACTTGTTACTCAACACCCTCAGCTTTCTATTAAACCACTGCTGTCTCTGCCACCCCACCATCTCCCCAACCCCCACAGGAAAATTCACTGCTGCACAGTTATAATATTAAATGGGCACCTTAAGTGCCATCCTGCAATCATTTGAAATTTCCCCAGCTCTGAGATATTGAAAACATTTATTGGAATATCACTAACAATCGGTTTCTTTCTATAAACGAGCCCACACCTTTTCATTTGATTTCATTTACTTTCTACAAGAGCAAGATTCAATGGTTAAAAATAGATACTAAATACGTGTCTAACTGAAATCTCATCCCCTTGTTAGCATTCATAATTTTGCACGAGTTATCCAGCAATGGTCCATTTAATTAATGGAAGTACTTTCAACATTATTTTGACCACTTTCCATTACCTGTTCTAGATGCATTGTGGCTTTCCTAGTAAGTTTTTCCGCCCAAAAATCTAAAATGCCTCTTCAAGCCAAAGTTAGTGAAGGTGCAGTTTCCAGCTTACCTATCAAAGTGAACCACTTAATGTTAACAAAAGATGTCAGTGTTCAGATACTGACAAAACTGTGAGAATAATCTATTAAATGTAAACCTGTCTTTTTTTAAAAGACAAGAAAATCTGAGTGAGCTGAATATTGTTTTGTATAAATACGTAATATTTATACAAATACGTAATATGTATATAATATTACATATTTATACAAATATAATTAAAATCCTGAGAAGCATTCAGTTAAATGGATGGAAAATCTGCACCCAAATATAAAGAGATATAACATTAATTCTAAGGGAGTTGCGGTCATTGATTTCAATGCAAGTGCAAGATCATCCACAATGGACCAAACAAAACAGTGTATATTCTAAATGGTAGAAAGCTAGAAACTGGAAGAACAGAATTTCTAGTGAATGTCTAATGGACATATACAAAAAGGAATTTAAAGGATAAATGCTATGCTATCTTGAAGGGACTGAAAGTATAAAACTCTGTTTAGACAGCATTTTGAATGTGTATTGCACCTTAGGACATAGACAGGTTGGTAGATTGGGCAGATAGATGGCAAATGGAATTTAATCCAGAAAAATGCGAGGTGATGCATTTTGGCCGGAAAAATGTAGAAGAGAATTATAGGATAAAAGGTAAAACTATACGGAGCGTAGAGACGCAGAGAGACTTGGGGGTGCAGGTTCACAAGTCTCTGAAGGTGTCCTCACAGGTGGAGAAGGTGACAAAGAAGGCGTATAGTATGTTACCCTTTTCTATGAAAGCTATAGAATATAAGAGTAGGAGTTTGATGTTGCAGTTGTATACAACTTTGGTTAGGCCTCACTTGGAATACTGCGCCCAGTTCTGGTCTCCGTACTATCAGAAGGATGTGGAATCCTTGGAGAGAGTGCAGAGGAGGTTTACCAGGATGCTGCCTGGTATGGAAGGACTGTCCTATGAGGAACGATTAGATAGACTGGGGTTGTTTCCCTTGAAAGACGTCGGCTTAGAGGGGATCTCATAGAGGTGTATAAGATTATAAGGGGTATAGATAGAGTAAATGGAGGTAAACTTTTTCCACCTTTAGCAATGGATAGGACGAGAGGTCATGGCCATAGGGTGAGGGGGGCTATGTATAGGACGAATATTAGAGGGCAGTTTTTCACACAAAGGGTAGTGGGGGTGTGGAATGCACTGCCGAGTAAGGTGGTGGGAGCAGGCACGCTGGGGCTGTTTAAGGGTCTCTTGGACAGCCACATGAGCGGTATGCCGATAGAGGGATATATTAGGACTGTTTAACTACGGCTTTTTTCCACAGGTAATTCGGTCCATAATTTGAGCACGCATTCGGCAGGTGGTGCGGGTACAGCTCTTGGATGTTGATTCATGGGTTGCCTGGTACCTCATGTCGTATATGAGTGCTTTATGTGGAACACCTGAAGGGCACCATGACAGCTCAGAGACTATCGATGTGGCTGTGCAGACACTTGGAATTGGGCCGGTGTCTGCGGGAGTTTGCGCGTTCTCCCCGTGGTTGCGTGGGTTTTCTCCGGGCACTCCGGTTTCCTCCCACAACCCAAAAAATCGCTCTTAGGCTGATTGGGTAACAAATTGTCCCTATGGTGAAAATTTTCCATATTAGGAATAATATATATATTATTATATAGGAATATTAAAATAGGAAAATGTATTTGGTATGACGGCGGCGCGGGCTCGTTGGGCCGAAGGGCCTGTTTCCCGTGCTGTGTTGCTTAATAAAAAAAAAATTGAGGAGGATATAGTGGCCTCGGAGTTAAATTTTTTTGAACTCCACTCTTAAAGTTACAAAGCCAATGTCCAGAATGGACCAGACTAATCCAAATCCATTCCTTGCTTGCTCCAAAAATCAAAATCAAAATTCAATTGAATCCAACTCAAGGTCCACACAAGAGATTCAAACAAGATCCAAGCTAACAAGATGATGCACTGCACCCCATCTTGGCTTGTTCTTAGCCAAAAGGCCAAGTGATTTGGTGCAGTGCAGCTTCACCAGTACAACAGTGATGCCAAAAGGGTTAAATTGAAAAGAGTTGCCTTGGGTATAGAAGATCTAATTAAAGTGTGTAAGCTGATTAAAGGATTTGATAAAGAGCGAAAAATATTTCCTTTAATGGGGGAATTTTGAACAGACTGAAAAAAAAAAGGAGCAAAACCTCAAAATTGGAGCTCAACTACTTAGAAGTGAAATCAGGAAGCACTTATTCATAAAAAGATAAACAGAGATCTGGAATCCTTCCTCCTCCAAAAAAATTTGAGGCAAATCCAATAAAAGTGTCAAACTGAGATGAGACTTTTGTTAGGCAAAGGTATTAATGGATTTTTTTTAAATCATTCGTGGGACATAAGCATCACTGGCTGGCCAGTATTTATTGTCCATCCACAATTGCCCTTGAGGTGGTGATGGTGAGCTGCCTTCTCGAGTCACTGTAGTCCATGTTCTATGGGTTGAGCCACACATTGCCATTAGGAAGGGAATTCCAGGATTTTGAGCAGTGACTGTGAAAGAATGACGATATATTTCCAAGTCAGAATGGTAAGTGGTCATGCATTTAGAAGGTGCTCTCTGAGGATCTTCGGTGAATTGCTGCAGTGTATCTTGTAGATAGTACACACTGCTGCCACTAAGCGTCAGTGGTGGAGAGATTGAACGTTTGTAGATGTGATGCCAATCAAGTGGGCTGCTTCGTCCTGGATGGTGTCAAGCGTCTTGTGTTGTTGAAGTTGCACCTATCCAGGCAAGTGAGTATTCCATCACATACCTGACTTGTACCTTGTAGATAGTGGATAGTCTCTGGAGAGTTAGGAGGTGAGTTACTCACTGCAGCATTGTTAGCCTCTGACCTGAACTTATAGCCACTGTGTTTATTAGTGAGTTCAGTTGAGTTTCTGGTCAATAGTAACCCCAAGGATGTTGACAATGGGGGATTCAGTGATAGTTACACCACTGAACATCAAAGGGCAGTGGTCAGAGTGTCTCTTATTGGTGATGGTCATTGCCTGGCATTTGTATGGCATGAATGTTGCTTGCCATTCGTCAGCCCAGCCTGGATATTGTCCAGATCTTTTTGCATTCGAACATGGACTGCTTCAGTATGAGTCGTTGCGAATGGTGCTGAACATTGGCAAACATCCTCACTTCTGACTTTATGACAGAGGAAAGGTCAGTTAAATACAGTTAAAAGATATTGGTCATTACCTAGCTGAAAAAAAACGCTAGTGTTGGACTGGGGTGAGGTCACACAACACCATTCCATGTAGATTTATTTGAAATCACAAGCTTTTGGAGTACTGCTCCCTCATCAGGTGGAGTCCTCAAGGAGCAGCACTCCAAAAGTTTGAGATTTCAAATAAATCTATTGGACTATAAATAGGTGTTGTGTGACCTCATATTATCTAATTGAACAGAACAGGCCTGCAAGGTTGAAAGCTAACTTAATATAGGTATACAAACCAGCAGCTAATCAAGTCAAAATTATACACTGCTGCTTGCTCGCCTCATCATTAAAAGGTTTTCTTAAGTACTCATCACAACAGATACAGACTGCACTAGCTCATATGTGGCTCCACCCCACCCTGCTGCAACTCCAGTCATCAAGTTTGCTACAAACCTGAGAAAGTTAGCCAAAAACACTTTCTCCAAAACCAATTACTGTCTCCCAGAAGCCAAGAGGAGCACTAAAGAAGCTATAGACTCGCATTCAGCAATCATGCAAATAGTCAAGCTTTAAATTCAAGACTGCCTCACCATTTAACTGGGTGTCTCATCCCCACAGGAATGTCCTTAAACAGGTTCTAAATTTTTTTTTTTAAATCGGCAGTGGGAACCTGATGGCCAGATAACTAGAGGCCCATAGTTAATGTCAAGGGAATGTTTTAGGCTGTTCTTCTCAGCTATATCACATGTTGTGTGGCTGGAGTTGCAGATTACAAGAAGCTGTGATCTAATAGAATTAACTGGTTAGCTTTAGCTGCATCAACTGATAGCATTTTTGTTTAAGCATAGTTTTCTGTCAGCGCTAACAGCCTCACTCACCCCAACTCTGAATTAAGAATTGAACTTCTGATCTTTGTCTTACAAGACCAGTGCTCTAACCACTGAGCTATTGAGGCAACATCTCCCATCCCTATAATTTGCAAATACTGCACAATTTCAAGGGCTCATTGTTCTCTGGAACAGAATGTTTGGAAGTGCTGGTGGCCGAGCGTGAAAAATTTTCAATTTGCTTTTCTTCCTCTTTTTGAATGCTTTTTGCTGCCGTAGTTAGGCGTGCGGGTAGCTGGGAAGGGAGTAGGGGAGTATAAAAAGAAAGCGGCAGTAGACATGGGCAGTGTCAGGAGTGGAGTGAGCAGGGAGCAGAGTGAGAAATTTGAGGGCTTTGGTTCGCTGGACTTCAGCAAGGTGTTGCTGGTTTTCCAGTTGTGTTCAGGATAATGGCAGGGATTATGGGAAAACGCCTCACCTGCATACGCTGTCACATGTGGGAGTTCCTGGATGCAAAATGTCTCCCTAAAGTCCACATATGCATCAAGTGTTTGGAGCTGCAGTGTCCGAGGGCTCGGGTCAAGCTACTAGAGCAGCGATTGGAAGATATATTCTTAGTCAGGGAGAACTAGGCAGGGAGGCATAATAAGGTGGTGAACCTGACCCTTACAGGTGGGTTACTGTAAGGAAAGGGAAAAAGGAGAGAGGCAATAGTTCAAAGACTTCCCCAGTGGCAGTCCCCCAAAATATCGAGGTTGGAGGGGTAAAAAAGTTAAGGCAGGAGGACCAGAATACCAGAGAAAGGGGGATAGACGGGAGATAGTGGTGGGGGATGGGAGGGTTAAAGGGATAGATAGGTGGTTCTGTGATCAAAGGCAGGACTCCAGGATAGTAGTTTGCCTCCCTGGAGCAGGGGTGCAAGATATGTCCTTCAGGGTAGAGGACATTTTGAAGGGTGAAGGGACCCAGGCAGATGTGATTATTCACACAGGAGAGAAGGATGTAGGAAGGAAAAGCAGGGAGGATATACGAAGGCAGTATAGGGAGTTGGGGGGTAGGCTGAAGAGCAGGGCCTCCAGGGTGGCGATCTCAGGGCTGCTTCCAGGTGCGGGTAATAGCGGAGCCAGGAGAAATGAGATCCTATAGCTGAATGCGTGGCTGAAGGATTGGTGTAGGGCAGAGGGTTTCATATTTGTGGACAACAGGGAAGTATTTGTGAAAGAAGGGCACCTGTATAGAAGGGATGGGGAACACTTGAATGGGAAGGGCGTGAATATCTTAGCTTGGAGGTTAGCTGGAGTGTTTCGGCAGGATTTAAACTAATATGGACAGGGAGATAGCTCAGTAGGGAGCGAGATGGGAGATAGAGTAAGCTTGGATGAGGGGAAATACACCAGGGAGAAGGAGTTATGAATGGGCTTGGAGGTCTGGAGTGTCTGTTTCAATGCAAGGAGCATAACAGGAAAAACAGATGAACATAGGGCCTTAATGTTTGCAAAGAACTTGGATGTGATTGCAGTGATGGAGACGTGGTTAAAGGAAGGGGAGCAGTGGCAGCTGAATATTCCTGGATATAAGTGTTTCAGGCGTGACAAAGGAGGGTCCAGAAGAGGTTAGTTAGGGAGAGCATCTCAGCAGTGCAGAGGGAGGACAATATAGAGGAGTTAGGAGTGGAGTCGCTGTGGGTGAAGTTGAGGAATAGGAAGGGGGCGATTACTATGCTAGGGGTGTATTATAGGCCACCCAACCGCCTGCGGATAGTTGAAGGAGGCATATGTAAAGACATTTTGGATAGGTGCAGAAAGAACAGAGTCGTTACAGTGGGAGATTTTAATCTTCTGGGGTGGATTGGAAGATACCTAGAACTTGTGGTTTGGACGGGGAGAATTTGTAAAATGTGTACTAGAAGGATTATTGGAGCAGTATGTAGCTAGTCCGATTAGAGAGGGGGCTATATTGGATTTAGTTCTGAGTAATGCGCCAGGGCATGTGATTGATGTTTTAGTAGGGGAATATGTGGCTAACAGTGACCACAATTCTGTCTACTTTAGGAAACAGATGCTTATTGCTCTAGGGGGAGGGTGCTGAATTGGGGGAAGGCTAAGTCAGATTAGGCAGGAACTTATGGAATCTGATTGAGAATGGTTGTTCGAGGATAAGTCCACGCTAGGCATATGGGATTCTTTCAAGGGAATACTGAAAACGTTGCAAGAAAGATGTGTGCTGGCTAAGAGGAAGGATGGGAAAGGTAGGATTAGACAGTTGTGGATTACTAGGGAGACTGAGGACTTGGTTAGGAAGAAAAGAGAGGCATATGTTAGGTCAAAGCAGCTGGGAACGGAGGAGGCATTGGAAGAATATAAAGAGTAGGAGGGAGCTCAAACAGGGAGTTAGAAGGGCAAAAAGGGGACATGAAATAGTTTTGGTGGAAAGGATTAAGGAAAATCAAAAGGCTTTTTACTCTGATGTTAGGAATAAAAGAGCGGTTAGAGGAAAAATCAGAAATCTTAAGGGAACTGCGCTTAGAGCCTGAGGGAATGGGGAGATCCTGAATGAATACTTTGCATCAGTATTCACGAAGGACAGGGGCTTGTTGACCGGTCCTGTCTCTGAGGGAACTGTACCATACCGAGGGAGGAATTGTTAGAGCTCCTAGGCAGCATTAAAACTGATAAATTTCCGGGGCCTGATGGCATTTATCCCAAGCTGCTTAGGGAGGCGCGAGTGAAATTGCTGGGCCTCTGACGCAAATCTTTGTCTCTTCTTTGGACACAGGTGAGGTCCCAGAGGACTGGAGAATAACTAATGTTGTACTGTCGTTTAAAAAGGGTAGTAGGGATAACCCTGGAAATTATAGGCCAGTGAGTTTGACATCAGTAGTAGGGAAGCTGTTGGAGGGGATTCTTAGAGATAGGATGTATAGGCACAAGGCGTTGCGATCTGATTAGGGATACACAGCATGGCTTTGTTAAGGGGAGGTCATGCCTTACGAATCTGGTAGAATTTTTTGAGGTGACAAAAGGCGAGCCATTGATGTTGTCTATATGGATTTCAGTAAGGCGTGTGACAAAGTCCCTCATGGAAGATTAGTTTAAAAGGTCAAGGCTAATAGGATACAAGGACAGGTAGCTAGATGGATAAGTAACTGGCTTGGTAATAGGAGACAGAGAGTAATAGTGGAAAGGTGTTTTTCTAGCTGGAGGTCAATCACTAGTGGTGTGCCGCAAGGCTCAGTACTGGGATCTCTTCTATTTGTAATATATATAAATGACTTGGAAGAGGGAGTAAGTGGAACGATCAGCAAGTTTACAGACGATACAAAGATGACTGGACTTGCAGATAGTGAGGAATTTTGTCAGGTGATACAGCACGTCATAGACTGGTAGCTTGGGCAGATAGAATTCAATCCTGATAAATGTGAGGTGATGCATTTCGGGAGAATGAACGTAGGGGGGAGGTATATGATAAACGGTAGACCTATTAAGAATATAGAAACGCAGAGGGATCTGGGGGTGCAGGTGCACAAATGTCTGAAGGTGGCACAGCAGGTGAAGAAGGTTATGAAGAAAGCCTATAGTATGCTAGCCTTTATAGGAAGGGGTACAGAGTACAAGAGCTGGCCCTTTAATGTTGCAGTTGTATAAAACGTTGGTTAGACCTCATTTGGAATACTGCATCCAGTTCTGGTCGCCTTACTACCAGAAGGACATGGAGACTCTGGAGAGAGTGCAGAGGAGATTTACCAGTATGCTGCCTCGTAATGGAAGGTCTGAGTTATGAGGAGAGGTTAGGCAAATTGGGGCTGTTTCCTTAGAAAGACGTAGACTTAGAGGAGATCTAATAGAGATATACAAGATTATGAGGCATATAGATAGAGTAAACAGGGTTAAGCTTTTTCCTAGGATGGACTCAAATAGCACAAGGGGTCACGGGCTTAGGGTGAGGGGGGTAAGGTATAATTTGGATGCGAGAGGGCGTTTTTTTCAGAGGGTGGTGGGGGTATGGAATGCGCTGCCAAGTAAAGTGGTGGAGGCAGGCACTCTGGAGTTATTTAAGAAATACTTAGATGGGCACATGAACAGAATGGAAATGGAGGGATAAAAATTCTAAAAATTCTAATTCTAAAAATTAGAAAGCTGATTTAAAATAGGCATCATGAGCCTTGGGAGTTCCCTGGGAAGTGTGTAAACTGTCGATGATATTGATGTATTTGTTTTATCCTACAGGTACTCGGGTCCGCCTTGTCTAACAAGCGGCATACATGCAATGGGTCGTGAGAGGGCTGCTCTTGGATTTTGAGAGTATCCTAGTGCTTCACGTCGTTTGTGTACGCTTGACCTGGACCAGTTCATGGGCAACACGACAGCTCAGTGACTACTGCTGTGCCGTGCAGATACATGGATTTGGGCGTGTCTATGGGAGCTTGCGCATTCTCCCTGTGCTTATGTGGGTTTTCTCCAGGTGCTCCAGTTTCCTCCCATATCCCAAAGATGTGCTCTTAGGCTAACTGGCAAAACAAATTCTCCCTAAATTGTCTCAAATTTGGTTCCAACGCATAGATCTATAAACATAAACAGGGATGACAGGAATCATGGGTAGAAGTGAGAACATCGAGGTGGCTGTGCGGGCTCGTTAGGCCAAAGGGCCTGTTTCCCATGCTGTTTTGTTCTTTGAACATGGAACACAAGTAATCCAGGTTACACTATATTCCCTTGTGCGTGAATGGTTTTTATTCTATGTTTTACCAATTAAACTATTAAAAACCATGTTGTTTATCCAAAATGCAACTAGTGCATCAGAGAACCATAGAGCACACACAATGTCAATCAATTCACCATTGATTGTATTGCTTCTTGAACAGTATGAATATGCATAATACGCCATTTGGTTTTCCATCCTTTTCATTTGGAAAAGGACATAAAACTGCAGTCTAAGTTTGTTTATATTTTCTATGAGGACTCGAGTTTACACAGTGACAGTTCTGCATTACAAAATAGTGTTTCCTCACACGATTAATTATGCAAATACAACTTGCATTTAATACAGCACCATAATGGAGAAAATGTTCCAAGACACTTCTTACTAATTATAAGACGACATTTCGAGAGGTGATTAAAAGCTTGGTCAACAATGTGGGAGTTCAAAGATGAGTAGGGACTAGGAATAATGAGGGCGACAGGGAGAGAATTCCATAACATAGCACCCAAGTAGCAAATATCAGTTATCAATACTTGGGAGGGGAAGATGCACAAGAAGTCATGATCAGTGTAACTAATTGAGGATGGGGGTGGGCGGAAGAGAGAGCTTTAGGGGTGGTTACAAAGATAGGGAAATATAAAACCAGAATTGTTTTAGACTCAAGGATGGGAACATTAAGATGACAGACTTGTATCTTCTGTTTAAAAGTCTTTAAAGTACACATTGCATTAAAAAGTTTAAAGTATTAAAAAAAAACTCCAAGATCAAAAACTATTTTGTCCACAAAATAAAAACTTATATCAAGGTTCAAGTATTTTTCCTATTTGAGGAGCAGAAACCTGAGCAGTACATGCAACGTGTTTCATTTGAGGTAAGATGTATTTTTCTTGTAATACTTGTTACATGAAACACCACCTAAAATATCTCTATATACCTTTATCTCATTCATTCCATTTTAGGAACAACTTTGATTCCATTTATTACAGCAGAATTAAGGGTTCAGAATTAAAAGAACAGAACTGCCTGCATACAACAATAGCGGAAAACATATGTAGTTGCATACAAAATCAAGTATTTTCATTTAGGCTCCAATAACAAAACCAAGGAAATAGCTTGAAATATTTGGTCTGTTAGCACAGAGACTTATAACATAACAGGTGCATGAACTGGAAGGTGATACAGTTCAATGGTGCTTTAACAACATTTTCAATTAAGATGCAAAACATTTAATATGATGCATGGTAAATTCAGAAATTACTCCCTTTCTTTAACAGAAAAAAAATGACATGATAGCCAAAACTGGGCCTCAGCAAGTACATGTTTCAGCAGTAAATAAGGCATGATGCAATTGGCTGATATTCACATCACTGTCATAATAACTTTAGAATGATTTCAAATACATCAACTTCAAAATAATTTTGTTTTCAACAAGTTACTGATTAAAAAATAGGAATTACATTTTGATAATCCATATGAAAAAGCAGATTTTGTACAACTCCCTCCAAGATTTGGCTTTTGCACAATGGCAATATTGGAGGAACAATTTGATTACAACGCCAAACAGCTTGTAAACATTATTTTGTATTTATAAAATCAAAGATGACGTAACATAGGAAGGAAAAATAAACTGACTTATGTTGTTATACTTGATACTAATTTGGCAACAAATTCATAGTGTAAACAAAAAAACTTGGTTAAATTTGTGACATACTATTACAAATTGGCTTTGCTCCAACAGCACTGCTCAGATCTACATAAAATGGGACAATATATGTAGAAACAGATCTACCTATTTAGCGGTGTGATACTTTCAGGCTGGTGGACTTGCATGATAAATCTCAAGCACCTCTTGTAATAGTAGCTCTAAGTATTACAGAATCTACACCACTCGAATCTGTTCATTTTCGTGGATTTGGCAAGTGGAAATATGGGAATACTGATTTGCATGTTGGTAACATTTGGTCACAAATTATCTTTTCTTTTAGGAGTTTATTTATTAATGCCACAATTAGGCTTACATTAACACTGCAAATGAAGTTACTGTGAAAATCCTCTAGTCGCCACATGGAGACTTTTGCATGGCCAATGACCTAACCAGCACTTCTTTCGGACTCTGGCTGTGAGGCAGCAGTGTGCTATCATGTCGCCATTTTATATCAAAAATATAAAAGCCTTTCATTTCAGTGCCTCTATTTTCTACTTTCCCTCACTTTGATTTTGTTGCTCATAAATATGCAAAGCATACATTGATTTGAAAACATAAGGAAATGCACATGGATATTATGAAAATTACAAGTGATAAGGAAAAAAAACAGATGGATGGAGAAGCAGATTGAGCATCTTTTTCAACACAAAGGGCAAATTTCAGAAGCATCTGGAAGAATCTACTTCAAACACATTAGAATATATGTTTGTTCTAATCTACCAAAAATATTGCAGAACATCCAGATTCTGGATTTCATTTTTGTTTTCTTTTGTCTCCTTAGATCTTCACATCCCAACCAAAGCCAGAAAAACCTATTCTAATGCAGCTGCTGACAGGCATTCAAGATTAACCAGTGATTTAAGATTTTCTCTGCTCTAGATAAATGCTTCTGCTACCAACACAGCCAACATTAAGAATTCACCAGATGGCAAAATCCACATATAAACCTTATTCCCATACACAGAGGCACCATACAATTTAAAATTACAGCAATGCATAATACAAATATGCATAATATCAAAATAACAAATAAAAACATTTTCCTTTTACTGGAACAGGATGCTGAAACAACATACTGCACCACATGTGGAGCCAAGGAGCAGATGAGGGAGAAAACCAGTGTTCAAAAAGTCTACCTGGTTTAAGTCCTAACTATATCATGGATTTAAGCCACTTCAAGTATACACCATGGAATATGGCCCTAGGTGTAGGCCTGGAAGGGCGCAGGTGGTGGTGGGGGGAGGGGAAGTGTCAGAAGGGCAATTAGAAAAAGGGAATAGAATGAATCTTAGGCTATTCTTGCACTTTCAGTTGCCTGTGCAAATGGTATTGGGTGGAAGCCACGAGTAGCTCATCTAGTCTCTTGACTCAATTGACGTGCAACCTAGGAAAAGGCACGGAAGAAAAACAGAATTTTTTCAAAAATTACTAATACTGAAAGCAGAAAGTGAAAATTATCTTTTTCTTCCTTTACATGGTTTACTTGTTTTATTTTAAGGATGCAACAGTTTCTATCAATGACAACATGCAGCAATATAGAGCAATTCTCCATTGTACAACTTATGTACAGCTTGAGCGATTTACTTAAGTGGAAATAAAACTAAAATCACTAATGATCCATTTAGTTACATGGCTTTAACATACGCCAAAGGATAAATCACACAGTTTCAGTTAAAGGGCAGAAGAAAGGGAATTTTTGATCATCCAAGACACGTTAAAGTAACTAAAACATATGTCACCAGACCTCAGTTTTGAAATTTTGGAGAACAGAAGTAATCTTTTTCTTGATGTTTACATCTTTCTTAGCACTGTCCACAAATCTGTCAGATGAAGTAAAATCTCACTGAAATTCCTCCCACCAAGACTATGACTTGAGTAGAAACCTCCCATACATATTCTGGCCTGCACAGCTCCCATATCGAACCATTGAAGACATAAGTCAGGAATCAATAACAAGTGCTTGCAATCCCAAAGGTCAAGCTCAGTGCTTGCTGTGATAGTCCATCTAAAAATGAAGACCATTCCACAACAAGACGGGCTCTTGCAAATCTAACAGCTAAAGGTGACAGCCCTCCCCATGCAAACATTTGGTTGAATACATGGGTTTAGGCCAAAATTAATCCCTTTCTTCATTTTTGCATGCGATATGAGTGTCAAAAGACCAGCATTTGTTGCCCATTCCTAATTTCTCCAAAATGATTAATTCTTTAGGTCGTTTCAAAGAACAGTTAAGAGTCAAGGATATTGCTGGGGATCTGGAGTCACGTGCAGGTCAGATCAGGTAAGGATGGCAGATTTCCTTTCCTGAAGGAAATGATAGTTGTCACGGTCACCACAACTGAGTCTAATTTGCAATTCCAGACTTTATGAACTGATTTCAAATTCCACCAGCTGTGATGTTGGGATTTGAATCCATATTCCTAAAGCTTCAACCTAGCTTTATGATATCTAGTCCAGCAACATTACCGTTATACCACTACACCAGTGTTTCTCCTTCTCCTCCTCTTCCCACCAAGAGAGAAATATCAAGCAACCTGATCTCAGAAAACTTGATGCAAACTGCCCAACCTGGCCCTATCCATTAGACAGTAAAGTAATAACTCCAACCAAAACAACCATCATATGGGACTGTCATCCAGGCCAGACCAAAATTAACTTTGAAACCAAAATCAATAAAACTAACCTAATTTGGAATGGTCCTGGTGTAAGCATATCACACCAATGTGTTATTCACACAGAGATCAAAATGTACAATGGTTTTGTAAAATATACACTTGACTGAAGTCTAAATCTACAATGGCCTCAAAATATGAAAATACACAGTTAAGATGCAGAAAGGCTTTATAAAACCTAAATAAGGCATTTGGTAACATGCAAGGTAATAGCTAATCAAATGATTTAAGATAATCAGTTGACCTTGTAACATAACCCATTTATGCTTTCCAGAAGTGACATTCAGTAATATGCAGGGACACATTTTCTGCAAACAAAACAAAAATTTTCAAACCTTGCACTAGGAGTTTGGGGAGCCTACAGCTCTCCATGGCTTCTCTATAGCAATATTTTGGTCAGAGCTAATTTCCCAGCCAATCAGAACCCTGAACTATTGCAACATAAATTGTTGCAATCGCTTGAAATGCTTGTGATTATTCCTTATGAACATAGGATAATAAACTTCGGCATCAAGTCTCCTCTCTCTTCAGCAATGAGGTATTTAAAAATCTCATTCACTCCAGTACAGCTTCTAAGATAAAATCCAAGATTTACAAATTGGCATGTATACGTATTCAGTTACCAAATATACAAATTTGCGATCTAGAGTATATGCATTTGGTTGGTTTCCAACAGTATCCTACAAAAGCATTTGAACTTGCCATACGAGCATATTCATAAAGGGAATTGGATCACTATCTGAAAAAGAAACGTTTGCAGGGAAAAGGCAGGGGAGTAGCACTAGATTAATCACTCCTTCAGAACCAAGCAAAGTGGCTGACCTTTAGTGAGCCATTGAATTGGCCAGTTGTACCAAATTGCTATGACAAAGAACAAAACAGGACAAATCCTCAAGCAGTACGCATCTGATACCATATGACCAATGTCCCAGACATCTTTATTACCACCTTTGGCTAAAGACGTAGACTTAGAGGAGATCTAATAGAGGTGTACAAGATTATGAGGGGTATAGATAGAGTAAACAGGATTAAACTTTTTCCTAGGATGGACTCAAATAGCACGAGGGGTCTTGGGCTTAGGGTGAGGGGGGTAAGGTATAATTTGGATGCTAGAGGGAGTTTTTTTTCCCACACAGAGGGTGGTGGGTGTATGGAATGCGCTGCCAAGTAAAGTGGTGGAGGCAGGTACTCTGGAGTTATTTAAGAAATACTTAGATGGGCACATGAACAGAATGGAAATGGAGGGGTATAGAAAACTGATTTAAAATAGGGATCATGAGCTTTGGAAGTCCCTGGGAAGTATATAAATAGATGATGATATTGATGTACTTGTTTTTATCCTACAGGTGCTTTAGTTCACCTTGTTGTCTAACAAGGGGCATGCACGCGATGGGTCATAAGAGGGCTGCTCTTGGATTTTTTGAGAGTATCCTAGTGCTTCACGTCATTAGTGTACGCTTCACCTGGACCATTTGATGGGCAGCACAACAGCTCAGTGACTATCACTGTGCTGTGCAGATACGTGGATTTGGGCCTGTGTCTGTGGGAGTTTGCGCGTTCTCGCCGTGCTTGCGTGGGTTTTCTCCGGGTGCTCTGGTTTCCCTCCCACATCCCAAAGATGTGCTCTTAGGCTAATTGGCAAAACAAATTCTCCCTAAATTGTCTCAAATTTGATTTTTAATCCATAGATCTATAAACATGGACAGGGATCGCGGGTAGAGGTAGGAACATCGGGGTGGCAGTGCGGGCTCGTTGGGCCGAAGGGCCTGTTTCCCGTGCTGTTTTGTTCTTTGTTCCATGAGCTGTTCATCAGGAAGAAATACAGCACAGAGGAAATGGCCCTGGGAGCCCTCAACATCAACTCTGTACCCATCAAGTGTCATTACATCAAATTAAACATTGGCAAGGAAATGCTACGCAAATTACAATTAATCATTCCTCGTTCAGCCGAAGAATCAGTCTTCCTCTACGTTTAACATTCCTAAAGAAACATAACAGCAGAGTCAAAATCCTCAAACTTAAGACATCCATGATGTACTGGTGGCCATCAGTAGTAGTGTTATATACTACCAAAATCAATATAGCTTGCGTAACCCCTCACTTTACCATTACTACAAAACCAAGGGACCAATCTTGATTCAATGAGGACAATAGGGTACATGGCAAGAGTACCTAAAAATAAATTGCCAATCTGGTAAAGCTCCAAAACAGGACTGCAACATGCTAGACAGTGAGGAGCATTAAATCACAATTAAAAAAAATCACAAAGATAGCTCCACCAACATTCCATCCTTAATGACAGAATTCGACGAGACAAGGCATTTGAAACCATTTTCAGCCAGAATGGTTGATCTTGTGTTTCTGAACTAACCACATCTCCAGCCAAATCAATACATTCACCTGACAATTTTCTAGATATTTCTATCCATGAAAAGCAGGGTAAATATGATCTAATTGTCATCACACTAGTCTATTGAGTGCTGGAAGCAGCTGTCAACAATATTAACAAATTACACTTGCCCGTAGTTTGGTTCCACCTGGACTTTATGGTACAAAATCTCATTACAATCTTTTAAACTTTGACAAGGAGTTGAATTCCAGATATGATATGAAAGCAACTAACTATCTATAGCATTTGACATCAAGGAGCACTAGCAAACTGAAATCCACAGGAATCTGGGGGAAAACTCACTACTCGCCAGCATTATACCTTTGCATGAAGGAAAGTATTTGCAACTGTTGGAGGTCAGACATCTGAACCCCAAGATATCACTGCAGGAGTTCTCAGGATCGTGTCCTGACACAACCAGCTTCAATTATTTCAGTTAACCTACCCTCTACTATTAGGACAGAGAGCTCGGATTGATCAGTCAATTCCAGTTGTAACTCAACAGGTAATGAAGCACTGGGTGTCATAATGCACTAAGAGCCAGACTACATTCCAGCTTCAATAAATGTGTAGCATTAGTGTCTACTACCACTTTATCATGTAGCCACAGTAGAGGCCAGGTATTTTGCAGACAGTATTTCACTTTGACTCCCCAAAGCACCTACAAGACACAAATTTCAATACCTATACAGCACAAATCAACAGTCAGGTGAGGACATAAACAAATTGGTAGAATGAGTGGAGAAATGTCAGATGAAATTTAAAGACATCAGAGGTATGTTAGGAAGAGTGAAGCGAAGCAAAAGGGGTGCAAGAACATGGACACCTGGGGTACGTGTGCACAAGTCACAAAAGGTGAAAGGGCAAGTTGAAAAAGTGGTTGAAAAGGCATACAAGAAATAAATTCACAGAATTAAAAAAAAATATGCAGAACATTCGCTCACCACAATTAGACTATTGTATGCAAAGTTTAGGAAAATACGAAGGCATGAGAAAAGCATTGCAGAAGAGATTTATAGAATGTTTTCAGAAATAAGGGACTCCAGTTATATGCATAGACTGGAGAAAGCAGAGATTAAATTTGACTGACACAAGCGCATTAAGAGATAGTCACTGTTCCAATGGCAGAGGAAATCAAGAACCAAAGGGACATTGTTTTAAGGTGAGTGATTGGCAAATGAACCAATGAAAACAAGAGAAAATGCTTTATGAAGTGAATGATTAGCATCTGAATTGTACTGCCTGAGATTGTTGTAAAAGCAGAATCAATCATGATTTTCAAAAGAGAATTTAATAATAAGCATCTGACAGAAAACAACTGGAGAAAAGATGGGAGTGTTATGGACACAATTGGCAAATGGTCTCCTTCTGTATGCTGTGACCGTTCTATAATTGCATACTGTCTACTTATTGAATGAATGAAGCAACTCCAGCAATAAAGTTCAACACCTAAAGGATAAAGCAGCCAGCAACCCATCCACTATCTTCAGCATTACTTCCTCCACCACCAGAGCAACGTGACTATTGTGTGTACCATCTACAAGATGCAGTAACTTGCCAATACATATAGAACACTACAGCACAAACAGGCCCTTTGGCCCACAAGTTGCACCGATCATACCCCTACCTACTAGGCCTATCTATAACCCTGAATCCCATTAAATCCCATGTAATCATCCAGAAGTCTCTTAAAAGACCCCAACAAATTCGCCTCCACTACCACTGACGGCAGCCGATTCCACTCAGTCACCACCCTCAGTGAAAAACTTATCCTTGACATCTCCTATGTACCTACTCCCCAGCATCTTAAACACGTGTCCTCTTGTAGCGACCATTTCAGCCCTGGGAAATAGCCTTCGAAAATCCACCCTATCTATACCTCTCAACATCTTACAAACCTCGATCAGGTCACCTCTAACCTTCGTCTCTCCAAGGAGAAAAGACCTACCTCCCTCAATCTGTCCTCATAAGGCATGCCACCCAATCCAGGCAACATTCTTGTAAATCTCCCCTGCAACCTCTCAATAGCTTCCACATCCTTCCTGTAGTGAGGTGACCAGAACTGTACACAGTACTCCAAGTTGGGTCTGACAAGGGTCTTATAAAGTTGCAGCATTATTTCCCGACTCCTAAACTCAATCCCTCGACTAATGAAGGCTAGTACACCATACGCCTTCTTGGTCACATCCTACACCTGCAGGGCAGATTTAATAGTCTTATGGACCTGGGCCCCAAGGACTTTCTGCTCCTCTACACTGCTAAGAGTCCTATTCTTGATATTGTACTTCTTCATCCCACTGGACCTGCCAAAATGGACCACTACACACTTATCTGTTTTGAAGTCCATCTGCCGCTTCTCCGCCCAGTCTTGCATCCTATGTCTTGCTGCAACTTCTGACATCTCTCCACACTATCCACAACACCAGCAACCTTCACGTCGTCAACGAACGTACCAACCCATCCCTCCACTTCCTCATCCAGGTCATTTATGAAAATGGCAAACAGCAAGATTCCTAGAACAGATCCCTGGGGCACTCCACTGGTGACCAGCCTCCATGCAGAAAAAGACCCATCCACAACCACTCTGCCTTCTGCAGGCAAGCCAGTTCTGGATCCACAAGGCAACAGCCCCTTGAATTCCTTGCACTCTCACTTTCTCAAGAAGTCTTGCATGGAGGACCTTATCAATCATCTTGAAGTCCATGTAAACCACATCCACCACTCTTTCTTCGTTAACGTGTGTAGTCACATTTTCAAAGAGCTCAACTAGCTCAGAAGGCATGACCTACCCTTGACAAAGCTGTGCTGACTATTTCTGATCATACTAAATATCCCTAAATGTTCAAAATTCTGTCCCTTAGTATCGTCTTCATCAACTTGCCAACCACTGACGTCAGACTCACCAGTCGGTAATTTCCTGGGCTATTCCTGTTCCCTTTCTTGAAAATAGGAAACACATCCGCAACTTCTCCGGTCTCCATCAACGACACAAAAATCATCACCAGAGGCCCTGCAATTTCTTCCCTCACCTCCCACAGTAACCTGGGGTACATCCCATCGGGTCCCAGCGACTTATCTATCTTGATAGAACTTAAAAGTCCCAACATATATGTGACATCTCTCAAACACACAGCTTTTACCACCCAGTAAGGACAACGACAGCAGACACACGAGAACACTACAAACTACAAACTCCCCAACAAGTCATATTTAGAAATATATGGTCTTTCCTTCAAGAGTGTTCAATGTTGAAGCTCCATCCCCAATGCCAGTGTGCATGTACCATCGCCACGTGGATTGCAATGGTTCAGGAATGGCTCATCACCATAGATTTAAGCAATTTGGAGTGGGTAATAAGTGCAGGTCTTGTCAGGGATAATCATAAATGAACAAAAATAAATAGTGTAGAGGAGATGCGTTGTAGCTTGTGTTACACTACATTTAACTACATGGATATGATCATGCATGTAAGACTATATATTAGATATCTAAAAAATAAAAAATTCATACACAAATCATACATTTCATGTACTTCATATCAGTAGATAGGTAATGAAATATTATTTGAAAAAAAGCTACTAAATGGCTGCTAACTAACGAGCCACGGAGAGTTGGATCTAAGTGTGAGCCAGGGAAAAGTGTGGGATGGCATCTGGCAAGGTAGGGAAAGGCAGGCAAGGTGGCAAAAAGAAAAATGAGGAGAAAGAGATGGCAGTTAGAAGCTGACTAGCAAATAGAAAGAAGGATGAATATAAAAAAAAAAGAGTAAAAACTACAGTTGCTGGAGTCTAAAACAGAAACAGAAAATGCTGTAAAACTCAGGTCTGGAAATTAAGTTATAGAACAATCACAAACTCAAAATTAACCGTTTTCTCTCTCCACAGATGCTACCAGGCCTGCTGAGTTTTTCCAGCATTTTTTGGTTTTGGGATAAAAAAAAATGTTCTAGAATGCCCCAAAACACATCACAGCCATTAAATTATTTCTGAAGAGTAATTGCAATTTTTTTTTGGGGGGGGGGGCTGTTGCTGTAATAACACCTACTTTTGTTTTGCAAAGTGAGGTTGGCAAGCAGCAATTAGACGTATGACTAGTCAGTCTGTTTTGCATGAGTTATTTCAGAGACGAAAGTTGGACTTCTTTGCACGGGTGTTACAGAATTTTTTTTTTACATCTATTTGGAACAGGTAAAAAAAGTCAAAAGATATAATGGGTCTGAAAGATGGTTTTTCTTTAAACCAAAAATGAAAAGTCAGTAAGAAAAACATGTTCTTGCTACAATATGGACTACTCGTCAATTTTGGCCCAGTAGTAAAACTCGAGTCAGAAAATCATAGGTTCATGCCCCACTCTACAGACTTGAGCATGTTATTGAGACTAGCCCTCCAGCACAAATAATACCGAGGGAATGTAACAATGTCAGAGAGGCCAACTTATGAATGGAAACAGAAGTCCTGTATGCCCTCTCAAACAGATGCAAGAGATCCCATAGAGTATGATAGTTTTCCTCAGAACCTGATAAACATTTATCCCTCAAGCAATATTATTAACTCATCACTGTTTATTTAACCATTTTCCACATTGGTGTGTGAAATTTGTGCACACAAATTGGCTGCTGCTTTTCCATAACAGGGATTGCTCTTCAAAAGTTTTTAATTGGCTGTAAAGTGCTTTGGGATATCCTGAGGTTGAACCAAGTTATCCTCTTTCATAGTGTAGCATGACAATGGACAGAAAACGACTATTTTAAATAAAAAAACTTAAGCTTCTCAGAAAAAAATCTGCATGCTGGATGAGTTTACCACAACTCAACTGCTCTCCCAAATTTAAATAGCCTGACTGAACTGTTACTAGCAGCATGCTAATATATTTAATGCCTTGACAAGTGCAATGAGCAACAGCAACCAGTGTTCCAAAATAGTCCAAATAATTGAAAGGGGATGATAGGTACCTATTCTGATCCATCCTTGTACAAATCATATTACATTAATAAGTCACAAATATATTTGAAGCTAACAGTCAGTTAGGTTTCAGGCAACCTGTTCACATCCCAATTAAAAGTACAAAATTTAATGTATTGCTAACAATTGTCATAAGAATTGCAGAGCTGAAATTTCTGTCTATTTTGAAATATAATAATACTATAAAGTTCACAATTCAGGAGTGAAGTTTTTATTGATATAAAATTCAAAAAGCAACCTCAACTGACTCAATGTACTTCGATATGGTGTCACACTATGCAAGCTAGGAAGGCTCAATTCAACCCCTGCTCTCTGATGAGTTAGCAGTCATCAGATGTTACATTTAGCTGTTCCAGCAATTGTTGAGAGGTACAGTATAGAAAAAGCAGGAGAATGTAGTAAGGGATTCTGCTAATTGCTGTAGAGTGACCCCTCCTGGAAGAGATAGAGCAAGCGACAGATCAAATTACAATGCTCTCTCAATCAAAAACTCACATTCACTCCCTACATTCACACATGAATGAGAGTGAAGCTTCAACGAAGATAAATTCACTGCTCAAACGGAATTCAGCCATTTAGGCATCTTTTAAAATATGGCTTCTGGGATTTGGATGTCACTGGTAACATTTTAGCCATCCCTAATTACCCTGAAAAAATTTCAGAGTAACACTTATATGTCGTATTTTCTTTGAAACTTAGAGACTTGTCATATCAGTTTAGAACCTTTCAGGCATTCTTGAGCTGAAGGGTATTGTAGAGAATTATCTTGTTCTTTTTTGATAAACCATCAGCTTTCATGCTGTTAGGCCACAAATTATCAAATTTATTAAATTGAGTTTGATAATCTGCCAAGGAGAGATCTGAACTGTCAACCTCAATGTTATTTTAAGATTCCAGTACCCAGCCCAAATCTGCTTTATTCACAGACACTATCAACCATGGGAGCATTATATGTAAAAGGTGCAAAAAAAAAAAGACATCAGCCAGGGTTACCAATCCTGTATACTAACTAGCTGTTGTGCTAGAATGATCATGCGAATCTTAGGCAAAAAAGAAATAGACCAGACCAAGTTATAGTACTGCCTGATGGTTGATTAGTCAATGTTCACTAAGCTCACAAATGAGCCATTACTGATTGACCAAAGTACTGGATGATAGACAAAGCTCAGTGGGATCATATACCACTATATCTCATTGAGTTGAAATTTGTTGAGAAGTTTGGATAATTCTATCAAAAGAAGGCTGTCAAAATTCATACTCCATCTCAAATCACTACCTTTAGATGATAAATAATGGAGAAAAAATAGAAATAGACATTAATGCCTGATTATATATAGACAAAGAAAATTAAAGTGGATATTTTCTACAGATTAAGCTTCTTTGCCAAAGTTTGTTATTTCTAGTTAGACTGCATGAGAAAAAAGTTCACCAACTTGCATTTGTGCTTTTAATGTAATGAAACACCCAGGCACTTCACAAGTATAAAGCAAAATTTGACATTCAGCTATACAAGGCAATACTTGGACAGAAGGCCAAAGATTTGATCAAAGAGATGAATTTTAAGCGATATCTTAAAAGAGGAAAGAAGGGTTTAGGGAAGCAACTTTGGAGTTTAGGACTGAGGCAGCTGAAGGGACAGCCACCAATGGTACAGCAATTAAAATCAGGGCACGTGGGGGGTTACGGAGCTGGAGATTACAAAGATTTGCACTCAAGAATGAGAACTTTAAAATTGAGGTGTTGTTTGATTGAGAGCCAAATGATTCGGGGCCCTAGCCTCTATGATTATTGATACTGTTCAAGCATCCTAGGGCTATATTTTCAGTTTCAACACAATCAGAACACTCACTCATATTTTCAATAAAAAAACTAATTAAAGCAAATGAAGTACACCTGGAACACTTGAAAAACCAATGAAAATAACTTCCACTGTTACAACTGCTTTCCTTATATGCAAAATTTTCATGAAATATTAAATGTATTTAAATGCATTAATTGTATCTTCACCCAAAGGGTTGTGAATCTGTGGAATTCCCTGTCCAGTGAAGCAGCTGAGGTTACCTCATTGAATGGTAAGGCAATTTTGAATAAGAAAGAAATTAAGGGTTATAACTGGGGGGTGGGGGGGGAAAAACAGAGAGAGAGAGAGAGAGAGAAAGTAAAGTGATGTTATAGTATATAACCTTCCTCTCCAAGTTCAATTTAAAGTCTACCATGACCATATATGACATGACCAATTTCCCAATCCAACTCATTACGCACACGGACCCCTAATGAAAGGGCAAGCACAAACAGGATCTGGTATAGCTTTGTTGGTTATCCATGATGTCTGTTTTTCACATAACTCAGTGATTTGACCAATGAATGAAGTAGTCATGAAGGTTCAGGATCATACCCCAGCGTAACTCCAACAAAATTGCAGAAGGAAATGAAGATTAAAAGGAAATAAAGTGAAAAAAGTTATTAGAGTCTTTTAAAAAAAAGACAAAGGAGAAAGAGTTAGACAAAAATGTTGCACGAGTTGTCGAACTTTTTACTGCAGAAAATGCAAACATGCATTGTGAAAATCTGCACAATGTAACCATTTATACTGCCACCTTCAGGGAAGTAAATCCAATACGCACTCAAATACAAAAAAGTATGAAACTTCATTCAAAGAATTGACTCGATCTAAAGCGTTTAATTTTCCTCCAAATGAATAAAACAGCAGAGAATGTGATGGTTGGAAAGTTAAACAGAGAGTTCACTATTGACACATAAAGGTCACATTTTTCATAATTAGACACCACACAGATCCTTGTCAGCTTATCCAATAAGTGGCTGAATATTTAAAATATTAACTAGATTTAGATGCTCAGTGTCAACTTGGTTGGAATCCAATTGCTGAACTTGCACTATGTGCAGTTAGGAAGAAAAATCAAAAAGTCAAAATTCGTATTTATATTTGTTAACCAGAAATTCTTGCTGAAAGCATACTTTTTGACACCAAGAACAGGATTGAGTTTGGTTGCAGAGCCATCAATCTCCCTTCCCCCACAGTCAAATAGCCTGGCACTGTCAAGGTTCATACAAGGGAAGTATTAGAAGGCAACCATTATCCATAGTGTCACACCTCTGTAAGGAATCAACACCTTTAGGAGAGGACAACAATAAAGTCAAAGGAAGGAATCACACAATTTTCCTAGTTTACATATTTTCTACGGTACCTTGATTCCCATCTAAGCAACACAAACATTCAATCACTATCACAATATATTATTCATTTTATAAGTGTGGCGCATTGTTCTGATTAATGTGCAATTACAATTTACCAAAAGCATGCATCACACACATGCTAAACAGCTTTAACTACACCAATATATACAAAGTAGTTCTCTGAATTAATTCTCAAAGATAACTTTTATAGCACCTTCAATGAAATCAAATGTTCCATTGTAAAAAGAAAAATAATGAAGGATAGTGACCATAACCAAGGGCAAAGAGGCAAGAGAACAAGATCTGTACATTTAGTAATTGCTGCAAAGTACAGAATGAAAATAGTCAAGTTCTGCAGCAAAAAGTAAAGAAAACATAAATGAACACTGACATTTATATAGCAAATATCTCAAAATAGTTTTATAGACAATGGATTACAGATTTTGAAACGTGGTTACTGTTGGATTGTACAAGCAGCAGGCAATTTGTGCATGGCAAACTTCCACTGACAGTGGCAATAACGACCAGATAAACAGTTGTGATGCTGATTGTGGGATAAATATTAGCCAGGAATAACTCCCCTGTTTAGTTTTCAAAATAGTGTCATAAGATCTTTTACATGCACCACTAAAGACAGTTGGGACCCCAGTTTAATTTCTCATCTGAAAGACGGCACTTTCAACAGTACAGTATTCCCTCAGTACTATTCTGGAGTATCAACCCCTTAATTTTTGTATCCAAGTCCTTGAGTGGGACTTACACATGAAAAGATGCAGAAAGGAATTGAAAGAGTAGATACAGAAACTGGTATAAGTGAACATATGGATATGGATAAGCCAATGTAGTTTGATAATTTGTAGAAGAAGGTATTAAAATTACCATATGGATAGACAGAAATCCAATAAAATCTGATCAAAGAATTGGGACCAGAACTTAATTGTGGCACATGATCAAAGTTTTATGGCACTGAAATTTGAGGGCAGAACCAAAAACATGAGGATCAATTGGTGATGAAGGTCAAAAGCATTCAACAGCAGTAGGAATCATGTAATGCTCTTGGTACTGTTTGATAATAAATACCAAGACATGTGTAGTCAGGTTAATCTGAGGATTCAGCCACAAAAATAAACAGTTGAATGCTACAAGAGGTGGCTTTAACTGAGTGTGGTGCAAGATGGTTTTAGTCTTGCTGAGGTCAAGTATGAAGGTGATAATTCGTCCACATCTAGATCTTTAATGTTGACCAGATAGTCAATGAGTAAAGATTGGCAAGCAATGTTTAGCCTCACTGCTACATTTAAAAACTGACCCCCAAGTCTGCAAAGGATAGTTATTTGAAGAGGCATTGGAGGACAACATGTCAGCTAAGTCAAAGGCTACAAAAAAGTCAGGGACAACAGGGGGGAGCACCACAGGTTTTGGCAAAAGAAGCACATAACACATTTACATACTTGTTAAATTGCCTCTGATTTCTGAAATTACTGGTTTTATTTTCTTCAAATGTTAAGCATAATAAACCAAACCAGAAAATAAAATTCAGGAAAATGTTTGATAGTCATCATGATGACTATTTCACAATTTTGTAACATGTTAATTTGACATATATACTTTTATTGCTCAACTTGTCTTCATTAGAAGACAAACAACTCATCCTTACATTTGCAACATTAACACAGTTATTCCTGTAAAACTTTATTAAAATTTAATGCTGCTCTGCTTAGTTGTGGGCCATAAAAAGACCTTTGCTACATATAGTATATATTTTAAAAGAGCAAACACTTGGGATCCTCATGTTCAAATACATTACGACTGAAGTCAAATACATTTTTCCTTTCTTTTAAAAGATGATCTTGTGCACCTAAACATTAAAAGGCTGTATATATACACACACACGGCAAAGCATTTTCAAGTTTTTTAAATCTAAATAAGTTAATCATTGTGCAAAGCTTCTTGTCGCTTTCAGAGACAAGAAAGAGCATAGTTTCTCTATTTTATTATAGACTTAGAGAGCGATGCAACATCACAGTGAATCTATTCATTTTTATGTTTGTAAGATGCATTTAACCACTTACTTTTAAGTTCAGTTGCCAATTTGAAGTTCATGAAAGAAATTAAAGTTGGTGGGCAGCTATTTCTTTCTGAATAAATAATAATTTTAGTAGTTCAAATCTGGAGATTATCCAATGCTTTACTTTACCCATTTTAGAATTTGCAGTGTAACAGGCCTTTTACAAAGACAATTGAGAACTAGGTGTCTTAAAATTATTGATAAAACCTTCCAAAAGCTCTGTTTTTAAATTCTGTACATGATTTACATATTTACAATTAAAGCAATTTGCATTAAATTACTTTGTCTACTGATAACATTTTCACTTTGAAGATAAAAATTTAGAACTGAATATCTATACTTAGTGACGTTTCAGTTTTAATTAACACAACTGGCACATTGCTCTGCGTAAGTTAATATTTATCATTAAAAATATAAATCCGATTGCTGTCCAGACAGGTAAAAATGAAGCACAAGTGTTGTATTACTGGACCAGTAATCCAAAGGTTTAGGTAAGTGATCAAAAGACATTCGTTTAAATCTTATTACATTAACCTGGGAATCAAAATTCATTAATAAAAAAACTTGAATTTTAAAAAAGCTAACATCACTAATTATGACCATAAAGCTATCAGAATATCGTAAATCTCACCTAGTGCACTAATATCCTTTAGGGAAGGAAATCTGCCATCCTTCCCCAGTCTGGCCTATGTGTGACAGCAGACCCACAGCAATGTGATTCACTCTTAATTGCTCTCTGAAATTGCTGAGCAAGCGTTGTCTTCAAAAAGACATTTCACTGTCATTTTCTCACAATGAGGAACAGGCAACAAATTACATTACCTGCTATGTACAAAACACATAAATGAATAAAGAATAAAGAAACATTTCCCCAGGGTGGCATATCCTATACCATCCAGTGTTTCCTCAAGGCGTACATTTCGATGTTTATGGAACTTTTCATTTAAAAAAAGGTGTGAACAAACTACTTTGTAGCTACACTTCTCCAGGAATATATTTTCAGGTTTCCAAACTACTATCATTTTCTTCTACTTAGGCAGTCATGCAGGACTGAAAATGACGTGATTCCACTCAATTTCTCTATGGTATCTGAAATAGCTGCATTCAATGTGTGATCCACAGATTCTGCCAGGTTCCAGGCAGGTGTTGCTTGGAAGTATTGGCTATATGGGTTGGTTGGAGTTTGTGCTTTCTGACACTTCAAATTCACCTCTGCATAGTCCCAAAGTGTCCTGATGTGTTCAATGCTTTCCAAAATTTGCTTTCTCAAATTTTGCCAGTGAGTTGACAAATGTTTGGCCTCTTTAAGGATCTTTGAAGATGCTGTTTTAGGCTTCCAGTGTCCTCCTGGGAGTTTTTACCACGATGGATTTCAGAATAGAACAATTGCTTTGGGATCCTGGTGTCAGGCATGGTTTGGGAGAGGATGCTGCTGTTGGATTGCCTTTCTTGTCACTGGATTTGGAGGATGTTGCAAAGGTACCACTGGTATATTTCTCCAGTGGCATTCCATTATATCTCACTAACAGATGATTGAAATCAGAAATCTAATGTAAATTATCAACCTAATAAGAACATAACTCACTTTGTTGAAGAAACTTACAAAAAAACTCAGACAAGAAACTGGCTCCCCACAAAAGGAAGCAAAGTAGGGAGGAAGATGAACATGTGCTGGTCATTGGAATGCTTAGTACCAGTCACACTCCCAATGTTGGTTGTCTATAACTAAGCATCCCAGTTCCGATCTATGAACTAGTGTTGAAGCTCCACAAGGCATTTTATTAACATTTGAGGCCGATTTGGAAAACAAAGTAAGCTACTCAAAGGTTGAAACATCATGATCTAACCAGGCTCCAAAACAGCTATTTTCTACATCTGTAATTGATCTCAAAGAGAATCAGAGATTACCTAATGCATATAATTGAAGCTTTATATATATTTATAATGCATCACTAAATACTATTGGCATATTACAAATTAGGTCATCTAACACGAAAGATGGACAAAAAGTAATCTTTTCAAATCTAAATATCAGACTTCAAAATACACATTAAAGTTTTTTCTGAAAAAACACAACTATATAAAAATACAAACATATCATAACACTAACAAAAGATTGAGGGCTGATCCCATTTAAAACTTAAATGGCTGCTCCCACTACTCCGTTCTTTACAGCCAGAGGCATGCATTCTCTAGTTGTCTGATAACAAATTTCACTTGGTTAACTATATCTTACCCAATATTGGGATTAAGAATTGATTTGCACCTCGGTTTCATAAATCCATCTTGGATACTACACTACTGTATGCCACTTCCATAGCTGAAGCGAGACCTCTACAACCTTGCATGGTAGCTCGTAAGACAGGTACATTTCTCCGAATCTGATTCAATAAATATGCTAACTGCTTTTTATCAATATACTTGGTCAGTTTTGCAAAACTGACTTGTATGTTTTAGAAAAAAAAAATCAAAATTTCAATGCCCATTACAGCACTCCGGAAAATTGATTTGAATCTCCCCAAAAATTAACAATCAAGATTCACCCTCAAGACAGCAGAAGAAGGGGCAAAACTTGGCGTAAAGGACGGGATAGCTTCAGTCTTTCTCATAATTATTGTCAATGACCGGAGTCAAATTAAGCTGCCATCTTAGGTTAAGAGCGATTCTTTGTGTACAGCCTGTCCAGAGAGAAAACGCTGACCAAACAAACGAAAGAGAGAGCTCTGTTCTCCTCATGAGAAAAAAAGTTACTTTACTGGAGAAACATAAGGAAATAGTTTGAAAATTCACTAACCATACAGTGGGTAACAGAAACCTGAAGGTTGACCTGCAAGTTTTTATTTTAAAAGTGTGCGCGTATCCCCCCTCCCACCCCTCGAACAAAGAGGTTTACAATGTGTGAATGTGTGTGTCCTTGCCGCCGAAGACAACGACAAACATGGATGATTAAGCCTTGATGATGGTGGTTGGTGAATGTTGGGCGAATGCTTAAGTGCCGTGTGGGATCTTCCCCTCCCCTTAACATTCCCCATTGCCCCCTTCACCTTGATTTTTTTTCTCCATATACTTTCACAAATGCACGTGTTTTGTGTCCTCTCTTGAACTCGGTTTTGAAATATGTGCACTCACACATTTAAGATTTCTTTTTAAAAAAAGAAACAATCGCTTTATCTTGGAAGACGGTGCAAATGAATGAATGAAAAAAGTCGATTCGCACAGTTCCGTGAATGATTTGGGCTTTAAAGAAGCGAAAAGTGACTCAAAAGCCCAGCTTATCAACAACACACTCGATTCTGTTGCGAAAGACCAGAAGTCTTTCAGACCACGTTCTACCCTATATCAAAAAGGAGATTAAAACCACCGGCTGGACCAAGAGTGAGCGACAACTAACCAGGACTGAAACCGACCACAAAGAGAAGCGCCTTTTTAACCTCTTGCCTTTTGGTGTTTGTTATCAAATGCGACGAGCAAAGGAAACGGTAACGGAAACATTAAACACGCCGTTTGAGTTAGAAGTTGAATAGTCTCTCCTTCAAAAGGAGCAATCATTTATTCGCAAAACCGCTCCTTTCCTTATCTCATTCCTCCACCACCTTCCCCTCTTTATCTCTCACTCTCTTGCCCCCTTGGAGCCCTCTCCTTCCCCCATTTCCTCCCCTGACCCGCGGAGCGGCGGCAGCCGCCACGGTGCGTGTGTGAGAAACTAGTTCAAACCATTCGCGTACACTCCAATGACCTCAGGGAACCACCAAGTATCCAAACCACACACAGATAGACAAGCGAGACAGAGAGAGAGAGAGAGAGAGCGAAGAGAAACTTACACTAAACCCACAATCATAGCACACCAAATAAAGGACAGGGCACCGACACTCATTTATTACCAGAGAGAGAGAGACAGTAAACTCACTGCTGGCTGTGATGAGGACAGCGCTGCTCTCTCTATTAATGAAATGTTAATGGCTGCTTTTGCCAGCGGCAACGCACTCTCTCTAGTAGTGGTAGTTAGTGATCTCGCTGACCGCCTGCCCCCACCTCCTCCTCCCAATCCTTTCATGTTTATTTACAATCAAATTTCCCCTAACTCGACCCAAACGCCGACTCTCACACACTTCTCTCCGTACTTACTTTGTTGGTGTTCCTTTTTTTAAATTAAATTGATTTTTTCCTCACTCTTCTTTCGCTCTGGTGCGTTTGCTAAATTTACGTTAATTCAAATCCTGTTTTTTTTATTTTTTTTAAACGGTTTATTATAGATTTTTACCCCAGCGGCGCTTCACTCGTGTTTTATAGTTGTGATAATCTTCTCGCTCGCCGCCTGTCCTCACTCACTCACTCCTTTGTGTTATTTCTCTCTCACCAGAAGTTGGAGCCCCGGCTTCCCCCGCGCGTCCCCGCGGCTCCCACCCACCCGCCGCACGCTGCTAAGCGACCGCGCACGTCCCCGTCTCTCCCCGCACGCACGATGCGTGCACGCAACGCGCGCGCCCCGCTCAACGAAGCACGTCAGCGAATATGATTTGCATATTTCTCTGCTGCCTCCGGATTGGTCGCCCCGCCCTCTCTCTCTCTCTCTCTCTCTCTCTTTCCCCCCCCCCCCCCGCCCCGCCCCGCCCCCAGCACCCCGAGCACGCGGGCTCGGAACGCGCCGGCTGGGGGAATCTTTTTAAAAAAATTCAAACGGCGAGATTCCGAGTTTTAACGAGGCGGCCGCTTTGCCGACACTGGAAAATGCTTTCGCTTCTGTTCTTTGCCGCTCCGAGAGTTTGATAGTTTTTTTTATCTTTCGGATTTTTTTTTTAGAAACCCACATCGCAGGAAAAGGAGGGGGAGGGGAGGGAAATTATAAAAAAAAATGTTGTCCTCTGACGTTTACCAATGGGATGAAGGTTTAGTAAATGTGGAGGTTGTGAGGAGGAGCGGCTGGGGGGGATGGGTGGGGAATGGATGTGAGCTTCTGATGGAGCTAGGCCAATTGGACTTGACGTATGTTTAACACGCACAAGGGCCCGGATAGTGCCAGCTCCGTTATCTGAGGTTAGGTGAGGAGGAGGGGGGGGTGGATGCTGAGGTGATGGCAGTGATCACTCAGCTTAAAATCACCATCTAAACCTCAGTTAGGGACAGTTATAGATTGAAATTAAATCCAGGTTAAAAAGTCGCAGTGTCATGCACTATTAAAAAAAAAGTGCAGCTTCTGCACTTTTTTGTGTAATTATCATTGTTTGTTTGGGCTCATGAATGACGCTCAAGTGAACAATAAAATGGACTCACACCTCCCACGCGTGCAGCCTGGGCCATTACGGCACCAGCTCTTGTGTGTGTCGGCGCATTATACAAGTGGTTGAATTCAGTCAAACTAATAACCATGCACTTCTTGTATGTTTTAATTAGGATTGGGATCTAACCCCTGTCGTTACTAAATATCTACGATATAAGTGGCACACGCACCCTCAGGGGGAAGTTTTTGCCCACTGTAAAGTAAGTGCACGGACTGCACGTTTTCGCCAAGTGCTCATGCCGCCTGTTTCCGTGGATAAGTCCTACAATAACCGAGGCAGAATCACTTTCAAATTCAGCTCTTTGACGTAAGTTAACAAGTCACAAGGTGCAGTAACCTTTTGTGAAACAGGTGCATTGTATGCTGCTACTCGGGGTTGGGGGGGGTAGCCATTTGTAAGTGTGCGCGATATATTCTTAACTGCCAGCCTTCACTTCTGTTTTCTGAAGCGTTTTTCTAACGGATCAATGCAAAATGCTATTATAATCTTATAAATGTAGAGTTGGTACGTGAAAACTTTCAGCAATTTTAAAATTGCATAATCAGAATATGTTCTCACAAATTAACACCTTAGGAACAATGTGATGCAACTGTATGAAAATATTTACTAAAATTGGAAAAAAAATTTCCCGTTGATGCACATTTGTTCGCAGGTAGTTTTGGAATTGCATGATGGTTCTTATGTAACCAATTTAAATTATTTCATGAGGATGGCCATATTCCAAAAGTTACAATTTTACTCCTACTGATTGACCCATAAAATCTTTGCATTGAATTTAGTACATTTATTGCAATGGTACTTTAAATCTTCATGCCATCCCATCCCTCTTCCCTTTTTCTCTGTAATACTGTGCCATTTCAATTGGATGTTAATTTAGTGATGTAGAGTAACATCCAGCAGTTTGAGTTCAATTCCTGTATGAACTGAAGTTATTCATAAAGGCCTGACTTCTCAACGTTGCCCCTTCCTGAGGTGTGGTGATCCTCAAGTTAAAATCACCACCAGTCAGCTCTATCCCTCAAAGGGGAGAGTAACTTATGATCATCTGGGACTATGGTGATTTTCTTAGGGTGAATGGGATCAAAGGCTATGGGGAGAAAGCAGGATAAGGCTGAGAATTAGAAGTAGCAGGATTAGAATTGGATGAGCAGCTATAATCATGATGAATGGTGGAACAGGCTTGACGGGCCAAATGGCCTCCTACTCCTATTTTCTGTTTCACCCCCAACCAGCCACAGGATTTGTGTTACACACTTGTCTTTCCTCCAATGGTGTCTCACAACAAATGAAAACTCTGAAAAGTATTTTTTTCCACTGATGCTTTCTTCAAGCTACATCACACATTATGAATTCATAGTTAAATGAGTAAAAATGGGGCTGCACTGCAATGCTGCTGCCAACACCAAAGTACTTTTGAGACAAGAATTGACTTTTTCCCCCTTTCCACTAAAAAATGTATTATCTCTAATCATTTCACAAACACATTACTATCTCAGGTCATTGTGAAACCGAAAGCCAATAAAATAAAATAAATAATCTTTCATTTTCCAAGATCTCATTCTAGTTCATTGCTTGACCAAACCCCTTCAGACTCAACATTTGTTTGGCTGAGTTATACCAGATTATTAATTCAAAATCTGAATTAAAAAGTCAGAAATATTTCCATTTCATGATGAGGACTCTGAGACAGTTCAGTCTAAGAACAAAAAACTGAGTTACAAAGTTCTGCACATTTGGAATATTTGGTATTTCAAATAAATGTTAAGTTTAGCAGAATTAACACAAGTGTCTGCCTTCTATAAGAAGTATAAAATAGTCCATTAACACTGATAAGAGATGAGGAGTAACAGTTACTGTCAGTTCAAAAACAGTAGCAGCATTGAGGCTAATTTTTTATGTGTTGTAATTGAAAATGCCACTGGCTTATTTGGATGTGATATGATATTTACAGGCATAATGCATTTACTGCACAAAATATCAATACTTGAAATGGGATGCTGTGGAGGTGGTACAGTATTTTTTAAACACAAACTGTACTGCTGTTTTATTTTTCAACTCTGCAATAAAATAAAAATAATTACTTCTGCCTTTATATGGAAGTTTGCTGCACAATGATTTAATCAGTTGTTTATCAATCTATGTACTAGTCGCAAGGAAGAAACTTGAATTTATATTGTGCCTTTCACCATCTCTAGTCATTCCAAAGCACTTCACAGTCAATTAATTACAACTAAACATAGAAACAGGAATAGACCATTCACATCCTCAAGCCTGTTCCATTGATCCATAAGGTTGTTCTGTACCATCACATCATTTTATATCCCATATGGAGTGTCAGTCTTGACTTGTATGTTCAAACCCTGGACTGGGACTTGAATCCAGAATCCTGTAAAGCTATGGCAAGAATGCTACCATCTGAATCATACTTCAGAAACAGCAACAATGGAGAATTTGGTCAAAGTAGGCGAGTAAGCTTAAACTGAAATTAAGTCTAACCACTTCAAGTTACTTCAAATTCATTACTTAACTGCTACTGATAGGCAGTTTCTGTTAGCTTTAACTGATTGCCTGAAAGGGCCTAATTACTATGTGCAAGAAACTGACTGAACATGTATCTTGGGAGTGGCTCAAAAAGATGTATAAAAGTTAACAATCATCTGCTTGAAATACAGACAGATTATAAACAGAGCATAGATGTGGAAAATTTGATGGGATTGGGAATTTTAGTATAGAGGAGGAAGGTTGTGCTGGTTTTTGCCTGCAATATTTGCATATTCATATTACTGGTACATATTTAATAAGATTTACTAATAACAAACTAAATCTTGAACTTGAATTACATAAAACTAGGTTAGATGGGAATGGCAGCAAAGGAGATGGGTCACACCTGCAGCAAAGGAGAGGTTGTGGCAATCATTGTGATCCAGTGAATGCTATATTTCAAGGAACTTATGCTCAGAATTGTTGAGGCAGCTTCCAGGGTTCAGATGTTGTAGGGCAACAAGAGAGTTAACTGGACACTTTGATCTAGGAGAATGGCACTGCTTGGATTAGGAAGCGGTACAAGTCTTGTTTGTCAGAGACAGAAAGATATAACTAAGGGGATCTCAGGTATTGTGCTATAGAATCAGTAGCCTTTGCCCTTATACAGCAGGTATAAGTTTGTTACCATGTGATTGGCAACAGTAACCTAGCAAATAGAATAATTGGGACAACTGAAGTAAAATTTATTGATTAGTCACAAGTAGGCTTACATTCACACTGCAATGAAGTTATTGTGAAAATCCTCTAGTCACCAAATTCTGGCACCTCTTCGGGTACACTGAGGGAGAATTTAGCATGACCAATACACCTAATCAGCATGTCTTTGGATTGTGGGAGGAAACTGGAACACCCAGAGAAAACCCTTGCAGACACAGGGGAAATGTGCAGACTCTGCACAGACAGTGACCCAACAGAGAATCAAACCCAGGTCCTAATGTTGTGAGGCAGCAGTACCACCGTGTTGCCACAATGTTAACTATGTTTCTCTCTCAGACTTGCTGAGCATTTCCTCCTTTTATGTTAATTATATCTAAATTAAAAAGGTAGTTTTTTTATATTCATTCATGGGATATGGGCGTCACTCGCTGGCCAGCATCTGTTGCCCGTCGCTAGTTGCCCTCAGAGTGCAACTGAGAGCATTGCTGTGGCTCTGAAGTGACATGTAGGCCAGATCGAGTAAGGGTGACAGATTTCCTTCCATGAAGGACTTTAGTGAACCAAATGGATTTTTACAACAATCGTTTCATGGTCATCAGCAGATTCTTAATTCCAAATTTTTTTATTGAATTCAAATTCCACCATCTGCTATGGCAGAATTCGAACCTGGATCACCAGAGCATTAGCTGAATTTGTAGATTAATAGTCTAGCAACAATGCCACTAGGCCATCGCTTCCCCAATTAATGGAAGCATAAGATTGTCATGAAAACTCATCTGGTTCACCACTGTATAGTCCTTACTAGTTTGGCCTCTGTGTGACTCCAAATCCACAGCAATATGGTTCACATTTGACTGCCTCCAAAATGGCCTAGCAAACCATCCAGCTGTATCAAACCGCCATAAAAAAGTCAAGGAACAATAAAAACAGATGGCCTACCTAACACTGGCCTTGGAAATAATAAATGATCACATGTGCCCTGTCTACCCTGAAAAATATTTCTCACTAATACTTGGAAATTTGTGTCAACATTAGAAACTATCACAGGAGTACAACAACAGCCTGACGTAGTCCTAATCACCAGATCATACCTTTTATAATCCCAACACCAAAATGTATCTTGGAGCTAATGTCCCAGACTCCTCCATCATTATTCCTGGATATATCCTGTCCAGCCCTTATTCAATAGGGAAGGAGTGGATGTAAAAGTTACCAACATTATTTCTAGAACCCATGGCATCAGGACAAATGAAGATTACCACCTACTTCCCATCTTCAACAGATAAATTATTGTTCCTGCATGCTGAAGACTACTTAGAAGAAGTTTTGAGAGAGCAAGGGCATTAAATATAATCTGGATGGAAGACTTTAATATCCATCACCAAAAGTGACTCTGGAGCACCATAACTGACCTATATGGCTGAGTCCTGAAAGATATATTTGCCAGACTGGGCCAGCAGCAGATAATGAGAGAACTTATAAGAGGGAAAAATCAATTAAAGCTCATCAATCTACCTGTCACAAATACTTCTGTCCACGATAGTATCGGTAGGAGTGACCATCACAGTCCTTGTGGTGGTGAATTCCATCTTCACGTTGAGGATACTCTTCACTGAGATATGTAGCACTATTACTGTGATATTTGTGAAAGACTCACAACAAATCTTGTAGCTCAAAACATAATTGCCTAACGTTGTGGAAAATTGCCCAGGCATGTCCTGCCCGTAAAAAAAAATAAGACAAATCCAATCTGATCAATTGTTGTTCATCCGTCTACTCTTATTCACTAAGGAAAGTGCAGGAAAATGTCAACACTGCTCTCAAGCAGCGCTTACTCAGCGACAATATGCTTGCCAATTCTCAGTTTAGGTTCTGCCAGGGCAACTCTGCCCAAATTTCATTACAGTCTTGCTCTGAACATGAACAAGAGAGCTAAATTGCAAAGATGAGACGAGAGGTTGTTGTTGATGACAATGCAATATTTGATTTGAGTGTGGCATTAAGGATTCCTAGCAAAATTGGAATCAATGGAAACCAGACAGAAAGCTCGCCATTGGAATCATATCTAGCACAAAGGAAAATGGTTATAGTTGTTGGAGGCCAGTCATCTCAGCTCTAGGCCAGGAGTTCATCAGAGCAGCATCCTGGGCCCAACTATCTTCAACTTCCTTCCAAAATATGGGCAGAAGTGGAATGTTCCTTGTGGTTGTATTGTGTTTAATTCTAAATCTGGTGACAACACATTAGATACTAAAGCAATTCACTTTCAAATGCAGTAAGAACTGGACAATATCCAAGCTTAGGCTAACAAGTGGCAAATAACATTTGCGCCCCCCAAATGCCAAGTGAGGCAATGACCTCCTCCAACAAGAGACATTCTAATTTCTCTTAACATTCAATGGAATTACTTTTGTTAGATGCCCCACTATTGATATTCTTGTGGTTAAATTGACCAGAAACTGAACTGGACAAACCATAAGAGAGATCTGGACTGTGCATTAGCAATACACAAGAGTGTTAGGGAAATTTCATCAGCTGGTCTCTGCCACATGCTCTAGATTCAAACAAGAGCTAGTGCCCTTTTTGAAGCCAGCTCCATAGGCATTCAGACAAAACTGCTGCAAAATCAACTATGATGGACAGGACACTGTGTTCAGATGGCTAAAAAAAAATCTGTTCCACCAGTTACTATTTTCTCAACCCCTCTCAAAAGACCAGCGTTCCAGGGCAGGACAAAAATAAATACTGCATTGACATTCTGAAGCTCTCTTTGAAGCACAGAAACGTTGACTGAAGGAGATTGCTGCTAACCATTCAAAATGGTGGCAACTTGTCCATCAAGCCTCATTGTGCTTTGAATCTAAGCATGTTAATGATAAGACAGATCAGCAACAGACAAGAAAGGAAAGAAAAGGAAGTGAATCCTGCACACTGGAACCCACTACTTCATGAAACACCGTGTCCTATAAGCCGAAAAATCTGCAGGTCAAGAGTCGTCCTGTTCAGTCACAAGAAAATCCATGAAAGAAACTCATGGTCTATTGATAACCCTGCTGCAATCATCCAGGTAAGTGGGGTGTATTCCATCACACTTGTAACTGTGTCTTGTTAATGGCATATAGTCATTGCAGCATCAGAAGGAGAGTTGCTCATTTCAGAGTTTGCAGCCTCTGAACTTAAAGCCAGAGCATTTGTTTGGTCTGGTTAATTTCCAGTTAGTGGTGAGCCTCAGGATGTTGTTATCAATGGCACTGATTCTCAAGGGAAGGTGGTTCATACTTGTTGGAGATGAACATTACTTGGCACTTGTACGGTGCATTTGCTGTTTGCCACTTAAAGAAAAATACTTCGGATTTAATTTTGTTATTGCTTGTCAAGACCAACAGACAGCCCAAATGCTTCACATTTTTAACCAACAAAGTGCTTTCAATTGTGTAGTGCGGGAAATGTGATAGTCAGCCTACACATAGCAAATTCCCACAAACAGCAATGGCATAATACCAGAAAATCTGCTTTTTGTGATGTTAACTGAGACATAAATAATGGCCAGGAGTCAAGGACTGTCTCCCCTCAGTTTAACATCTTACCCATAGATTGAATATTTGCTCGATACTCCATGGGAGTGATAGTCTTAATTTTTGTGTTCAAATCTCAGAAATAATATTTTCATAAGTAATGCCATGGTTAGATGCATCTGCAATAGGTAGATTTGTAAAGCTGGGATCAAGTAGTTTTTTTCCTCTCACGCTGGTTCTTTTAGCAGCCCACTTTAGTAACTATGTTTTTCAAGATTCTATCAACACTTCATTGGTCCTACTAAGCCACTCTTGGTGATGGACATGGAGACCTGCATATAATACATTTTTTCCCCTTACCATATTCGGTGCTTCTTTCAAGTGGCCTTACAACTTGGAAGAGTACTGATTCATTAGTTTAGGGAGGTTGGTTGGCAATAAAGGATGGCATATGGATAATAGTGAGGTAGGATTTTGGCTTGGAAGAACGAATAGTAGAATCGGTACAGGTGGTTATAATAACAAAGACCAAAAATCACTTGTGGAAGTAGTTTAGGGGTCTTCTTAACAAGAGATAGATTGTTGGATAGTGTACTAATCAAGAAGAACAGGTTCTAGACCTATGAGCTTTATATTATCAGCAGTGGGAGTTCATCCTGAGTGAGACACCACCAGAGTGAGTGTGGTTATCTGGGAATTTGGAGTACAGTAACAATTGAACTGATAAGTCTTTTGAAAATTTTATGTCCAATAGTCTAATTAAAGGTTGTTAAGGAAGCTGACTCAACTGACTGACAGTTAACTGTCAATCAATAGGTTTTGATTACTATTGAAGCTTAACTAGTGTATGAGTGAGACACAGCCAGAGTGAGTGTGGTGATCTAGGAATTTGGAGCACGGTGGGAATTTGGTGCAGATGGGAATAGGTACTTGTACCTTTCTAACTTTTTACTGTTCAGAGAGTGGTCTTGCCTTGCTACAGGAATAGAGACTCCAAGGGAGAGAGCTGGTTGGTTAATAGTGGCTAAGTATTCACTACTTTCCATTGCTTATAGTTTGTAAGGTCTTTTTATGGTTTATAGTTGATAAGGGCTATATTTTGTAGTAACAAGCACCAGTGGAAAAGGCCCTAGATTAATTCATATTAAGCATCTTACAAAAGGTTTAATTTAAAAGGGCAAACTGGGAACATTCCATTCCTTGGGCCCAACATGTGTGCTGGAAATGTCTGCACTACAGCTCCTGGAAGTCTGGCTTTTGGAGCTGTAATAGCGACTGGAGACACCGCGGAGCATTCGTAAAGTAGAGAATATTATGGATGGTATATATTGCAAGGTGGTCACATCACAGGCTCAGACACCACAGATAAGAAGGGAATGGGTGATCATCAGACAGCAAGAGGATAAGGCAGGTAGTGCAGGAATCTTCAGTGTCTATTACCCAGCAAAACAGACCACTTTGGATATTGTTGAAGGGAATGGCCTTTCAGGGGAAGGCAGAACAGCTCAATTTGTTGCATCATAGTTGGCTCTATTGCACAGGGGAGAAGTAGTAGCGTTGGAATGTAATAGTTGTAGAAGATTCAAATTGTAAAGGGAATAGATATGAGTTCCTATGGCCAGAAATGAGAGATGGTATGTTGACTCCATGGTGCTAGGTTCAAGGATGTATCAGAGTGCTTACAAGTTATTCTGAAGGAGGAGGGTGAACAAGCAGTTGTCGTAATACACATTGGTACAAATGTCATAGGTAAAAAGAGGTCCTAAAAGCAGAATATAGGCAGTTAGGACCTTGAAGGTAGTGATCTCAGGATTATGACTGGTGCCATGCGCTTGTCAGAATAGAAATGGTAGGGGTGCCCCAGGGATCAGTACTGGGGCCTGAATTATTTACCATTTACATAGACGATCTGGAGGAAGGGGCTGAGTGCAGGGTGACGAAATTTGCTGATGACACGAAGATGAGTGGAAAAGCAAATTATGTGGAGGGTGTGGAAAGTCTGTAGAGGGATCTGGATAGGTTGAGTGAGTGGGTGAGGACCTGGCAAATGGAGTATAATGTTAGCAAGTGTGAGGTTATCCACTTTGGTAGGAACAATGGTAGGAAGAATTACTATTTAAATGGCGAAAAGCTGCAGCATGCAACGGTGCAGAGGAAGCTGGGGATCCTTGTGCACGAATCGCAAAAAAACAGTATGCAGGTGCTGCAGATGATTAAGAAGACGAATGCAGTGTTGGCTTTTATATCTAGGGGGATAGAATATAAAAATAGGGAGGTACTTTCGCAGCAGTGTGTGTACTGGTGAGGCCGCAGCTGGAGTACTGTGTGCAGTTCTGGTCGCCACGTTCGTGGAAGGATATATTGGCCTTGGAGGGGGTGTAGAGAAGGTTTACTAGGCTGATACCGGAGATGAAGGTGTTAGATTATGAGGAGAGACTGAATAGGCTAGGTTTGTACTCTTTGGAGTTTAGAAGGCTGAGAGGAAATCTTATAGAGACGTATAAGATAGTGAAAGGGATGGATAGGGTAGAGGTTGAGAGATTCTTCTTGCTTAGCAAAGATAGCAGGACTAGAGGGCACAGCCTCAAGATTGGTAGTGATGGGGGGGCGGGGGTTGCAGTTCAGATCAGAGTTGTGAAGGAGTTTCTTTACGCAAAGGGTGGTGAATCTTTAGAATTCTCTGCCTGATGAGGTGGTGGAGGCTTCCTCACTTAATATGTTCAAGTCAAGAGTGGATAGGTTTTTGATTGACAAGGGAATTAAGGGTTACGGGGAGAAAGTGGTACTGAACCAATACAGATCAGCCATGATCTTATTGAATAGTGGGGCAGGCTTGAGGGGCTGAATGGCCTACTCCTGCTCCTATATCTTATGTTCTCATATAATGAACGAATGCGTGGCTGAAGAGGTGGCATGAGGAAGAGGGTTTCAGGACACTGGGACTAGTTCTGGGAGAGGTGGGAATAGTCCAACTGGGCAGTTTACACAGGGCAGGATAGGGACTGATGGCCGTGGAGTGTAATTGCTAGAGTCGCTGGTGAGGTTTAAACTACAATGGCAGGGGGATGTGAACCTATGCAAGAAGTCAGAGGAGGGAGAATCGAGGACAAAACAAAAGTTAAGGGAATAAGAAAAGCGATGAGCAGAAAGATCAAGGACCAGAATCAAACAGGACATAGTGAAAAATAGTGGGAACGGGACAAATAATCTTAGCTTTAAGGCTCTCTGCCTTAACGTCCAATAAAGTGGATGAATCAATCATGCAAATAGATTTAAACAGCTATGATGTCATCAGGAATACGGAGATGTGGCTGCAGAATGACCAAGGATTGGAAATAAATGTCTAGGGCTAGTCAGTATTAAGGAAGGACTGAAAAAAGGAAAAGCCAGTGAAGTTGCATGCAATAATGAAGAAAGCTGTTAGCTCTGATTGACTATGTGGAATCTGTATGGTAGAGCTGAGAAACACTAAGAGGCAAAAAATGTGAGTAGGTATCTGGAGCTCATGTGCAGGTTAGGTAGATTAGCCATACTAAATTGATCGTTAGTATCAGAAGGGTTAGCAGAGTAAATAAATGGGGTTAAGGGATAGGGCCTGTGTGGGATTGTTGTTGGTACAGGCTCAGTGGGCCAAATGTCCTCCTTCTGCATTGTAGCCATTCTATGATATAGACTTGTGAACTGTAGTACTGATGCTGGGAATGGCATTAAACAGGAAATTAGTGATGCTTGTGATAAAGGAACCTATGTAATTATGGGTGACTTGAATCTTCATTTAGATTGGGTATTTGCTTTGCCCAATCTTATTTGGAGGAATTTCTACGATGTATATGGGATGGTTTTTTTTGGACTAGTATGTTGAGGAACCAACTAGACAATACGCTGTCTTAGACTGGGTATTGGATAATGAGATAGGAATAATTGGCAATCTAATTGTGCGAGACCCCACTGGGGATTAGCAACTATCATATGATAGAATTCTTCATAAAGATGGCAGATGGCATATTTGATTCTGAGACTAGGGTCCTAAGTCTGAATAAAGGGAAGTACGATGGTCAGTTATGTGTTAGGGACCGGGGAATGTTAGAGGTGGATAAACAATGATAAACATTCAAAGAGCAAACGGGTGAAAAGTAACATTGTTTATTCCTGTCGGATGCAAAAGGGAAAGGTGGCCAAACCATTGCTTACAAAGGAAATTAGAGATTAGATCTAGGAAGAGGCATACAAATTGGCCAGAAAAGAACAGCAGGTCTGAGGATTGGGAGCAGTTTAGAATTCAGCAAAGGAGAATAAAGTGTTTGATTAAGAAGGGGAAAATGGAGAGTAAGACTGCAGGGATCATAACTGACTAGAATTTTGTATAGGTATGTGAATTGAAAATGATTGGTAAATTATTATAGTAATAGAAGACAAATGGCATTGAAAAAATTGATGGATTGAGGGCCTATCAATCCCCAATGTTGTTAAACTATATCCCAAAGTATTTAAAGGAAGTGGCCCTAGAAATAGTGGTTGCATCGGTGGTTATCTTCTAAGATTCTACAAACTCTGAAACAGTTTCTACAGATTCAAGGATAGCTAATGTAACTTTGCTATTTAAAAAAGGTAGAGAAAAAATAGGGCTCTCACCTCATGTCTTGGGCTTGATCTACATGAGCCAAGCTGATTGGAGTAGGCATAGCTCCTCCTCCAGGCTTGATCTCATTTGCACCTTAGTCAAAAGACCGAGATGCCGTTTTAAAAAATGAAGCTGAAGTGTAACCTAATGACTTCAACGAAGTGCAGCATGTTGATACTACACTTGATCTTAGCCAAAAGGCTGAGAAGCAATCTCCATCTGCCAAATTTTGTCCCATTTACTTAATCTATCCACATCATTTGGAGACTTATTTCTCTATTGTATCTTACTATCCCACCTATTTTAGTGTCAGTTGCAAATTTGGCTGTAATAACTTCTGTTGCTCAATCCAAAACATTAATGTAGATTATAAATAGTTGGAGCCCTGAGTACTGAATCCTGTGGCACCCCATTAGTTATATCTTGCCAGTTAACAAAAGATCCATTTACCATTACTCTCTGCTTTCTGTCAGTCAGTTCTCTTAGTTTTAAGTTCAAATTCCTTTTAAGTTTATTTTTTTTTTTATTAGTGTCAGAAGTAGGCTTACATTAATACTGCAATGAAGTTGCTGTGAAAATCTCCTAGTTGGCTGTTCGGGTACACTGAGGGAGAATTTAACACGGCCAGTGCACCTAACCAGCATGTCTTTCACACTGTGAAAGGAAACCGGAGCACCTGAAGGAAACCCACCCCAACAAGGGAGACTTTGCACAGACAGTGACCCAAGCCAGGAATCGAACCCAAGTCCCTGGCTCAGAGGCAGCAGGGCTAACTATTGCGCCATTGTGCATCTATCCAAGCTAATTAATTACCCCTAAACCACATGTGATCTTACCTTATGTATTAGCCTTTTGTGTCCTTATTAAATAGTTTTCTGAAGTCCGGATATACTACTTCAACAGGATTCTCGTTATCCACTTTGCTTGCTACATTTTCAAAGAATTCTAGCAAATTAGTCAAACATGATTTACCTTTCACAAAGCCATGTTGACTCATGGATTTTGACTTTGAGTGTCCTGTTATTACTTTGTTAGTAATAGATTCTAACAGCTTCCTAAGACAGATGTTAAACTAACTTGTTTATAGTTTCCTACTTCCATTTTTGAAATGTATTATAAATATTAATATTTATCCAATCCACTGGAAACTTTGTATTGAAGAAATTTTGGAATATTTTAATGATTGGATCCTCAATCTCCGCTGCCATTTCTTTTGAGACCCTAGAATATAGGACATCAGACCCTGGGGACAAATCTCACTTCAAGCCCAATAATTTAGTTAGTACTTTTTCCTTAGTGACAATGATTGTTTGAAATTCCTTCCTATTATATGTGTATTACCTGTTACTGTTGGATGGTACTGGTGTCCTCCACTGTGAAAACTGAGGCAAAATACTTTAGTGGCTCCGTCTTTGTATTTCCCACAATTCTGCCCCCCCTCCCCTGTCCCATCCTGCAAGGGAACAACATTTACTTTAACACTTAGGAGATTTTATCAGTAATTTCATTGGTGTTAAAATTTTGAATTTTTTTCCTTTTCATGCACATATATAAACTTTTGCTATCTTTTTATATTTTGAAAGTTTTCTTTCATAATTTACCTTTGCTTTTTTACTTTTTAGTAATCCTTTGTTGATCTTTAAAAAGATATGTCTTCTAGCCTGCCACTGACATTTACAATATGGTAGATGTTTTTGTCTTTATGTTGTAGTTAACGTCCTTGCTTAGCCATGGATATTTTCTCCCCCTATACAATCTTTTTTCCTCTCTGAAATATACTTTAGTTGGAAAGAATTGAATATCTCCTTAAACATCCCTGCCACTGCTTATCATCTGATCCATCTTCGAGTCTTGTCCCGTCCACTAGGACTAAATCCATCTTCAATGCCTATGTAATTATCTTTATTTAACTCTAGAACAATAGTCAGTTTTACAGCATGGCCATTCTGTCCATCTCATCCATGCCAGCTATCAAAGCATCTTTCTATTCTAATTCCAGTATGGCTCTCCAGTTTCTTGCCCTCAAACTGAAGTTGAAATTCTAGCTTGATGTGATCACTCTTCCCAGTAACTATGAGATCATTAACTAATCCCTCCTCATTTCGCAATACCAAACCCAGAATATCCCACTGCAAGAAAAATCTCAAATATACCCTATGACCTCTAACTGAAGGCTACCCTTGCCAATTTGATTAATCCATTCAATATATGTAAGTCACCCTGCCATACTGCCATACTTCTCTTACAAGCTTCCATTATTTCCTGATTTATATTCTATCCCACTGTGGAACTACTGCTTGGGACACCTAGAGTTACACAATTTCTGTCTGATGCTCCTAGACCTTAAAATTTAAAAGTGACCTCACATTTACCAGTTTATCCGGCAGTTCATTCCATACACCCACCATTCTCTGCGTGAAGAAGTCCCCCCACCCCCCAAAAATATTCCCTTTAAACTTTTCTTCTTTCACCCTTAACCCATGCGCTTTGGTTTTTTTTTCCCTCCCCTAGCCTCAGTGGAAAAAGCCTGCTTGCATTCATTCTGTTTATACCCATCAAAATCTTGCACACTTCTATCAAATCTCACCTCATTCTTCTATGCTCAGGGAATGAAATCCTAACCTATTCAATCTCTCTCTAACTCAGCTTCAAGTCCTGGCATCACCCTCATGAACTTTCTCTGCATGTCAATTTTGTTTACATCCTTCCAATAACTAAGTGACCAAAACTATACAATACTCTAAATTCAGCCTCACCAATGCCTTGTATAATCTTACCATAATACCCCAACTTCTATAAATCAGGATATCGAGTATAAAGGCCAGTGTACCAAAAGCATTCTTTATGACCCTATTCACCTGTGATGTCACTTCAGATTTTTAGCACTGTTTTGCATTTATATAAAATGCCTTTAAAAACTGTGGTTATTTGGTATAAAACTTGATGTGAATAGACAGCTTCAATTATTTTACCTATACAATTTATGCAAAGTTTCAAGAGTTCTTCCTCCTCAAATGCATTTACAGATAAAATAAAGTCAAATAGGATTGTATCTTTTCAATCATTAGAAATGGAACATTTATACACCTTTTTCAATCCTAAAAAAATGACTGTCTATAATCACATTTGTCACTTCTAGATAATCTTGACATTAGGGACAAATTTCATATTTCTGCAAAACTGGTGTCTTGCACTTAATTTTATTTTATTAGGATTGTGCTACTAATTTTAGGGCTTAGCTTAGCCTTTGCAGAAATACTTAGTGCAATTTTCATTGTGAAGGAAACAAATATTTGATTTATCATAACCCTTAAAATAGTGAACGCACGTGCAATTTTTGTTATTGTGACATTGCTTATAGTCCTCTTCATAGCTTTATATACATCACTACAAATTTTCGTATGCCCTCAAAATAATTATTTAGCAGGTCTGATGAAAGGTCATTCAGATTCAGTGTTGGCTGTATTCTCTCCCATAGATGTCAGATCTGCTGAGATTTTCCAGCAATTTGTTTTTTTAAGATTTCGGTGTCTGCAGTATTTTGCTTTTTATCTATATGAAATAATTTATATGCTCAGTATCTTGAGATTTTTCTGTATGAAACTTCAAGTGCTGGCTGCAGTAAAGATGGTTTAAGAGATTAGAGTCAGATGTTTACAGCATAGAAATAGGCCCCTCAGCCCAACTTGTTCATGCCTTCCAGTTTTTAACCATTAAGCTAGTCCCAATTGCCTACATTTGCCCCATGTCCCTTTATACCCATGCAACTGTCTAAATGCATTTTAAAAGACAAAGTTATGTCTACCTCAACTACTGGTTCTGGCAACTTATTCCAGACACTCATCCCTTTCTGAACAAAGAACAAAACAGCACGGGAAACCAGCCCTTCGGCTCAACGAATGTTCCCACCCCTACCCGTGATCCCTGTCTATGTTTATAGATCTATGGATTAAAAACCAAATTTGAGACAATTTAGGGAGAATTTGTTTTGCCAATTAGCCTAAGAGCACATCTTTGGAATGTGGGAGGAAACCGGAGCACCCGGAGAAAACCCACGCAAACACGGGGAGAATGCGCAAACTCCCACAGACGCAGGCCCAAATCCATGTATCTGCACAGGTAGTCACTGAGCTGTCGTGCTGCCCATCAAATGGTCCAGGTCAAGCGTACACTAACAACGTGAAGCACTAGTATACTCAAAAAATCCAAGAGCAGCCCTCTTACAACCCATCACGTGTATGCCCCTTGTTAGATAACAAGGTGGACCAAAGCACTTGCAGGATAAAAACAAATACATCAATATCATCATCTATTTACACACTTCCCAGGGACTCCCAAGGCTCATGATCCCTATTTTAAATCAGTTTTCTACAGTATTCCCATTCTGTTCATATGCCCATCTCAGTATCTCTTAACTCCAGAGTGTCTGCCCCCACCACTTGGCAGCGCATTCCATACCCCCACCACCCTCTGAAAAAACTCCCTCTAGCATCCAAATTATACCTTACCCCCCTCACCCTAAGCCCGTGACCCCTTGTACTATTAGAGTCCATCCTAGGAAAAAGCTTAACCCTGTTTACTCTATCTACACCCCTCATAATCTTGTACACCTCTATTAGATCTCCTCTAAGTCTACGTCTTTCCAAGGAAAACACTTCCAATTTGCCTAACCTCTCCTCATAACTCAGACCTTCCATACCAGGCAGCAATCTGGTAAACCTCCTCTGCACTCTCTCCAGAGCCTCCATGTACTTCCGGTAATAAGGTGACCAGAACTGGATGCAGTATTCCAAATGAGGTCTAACCAACGTTTTATACAACTGCAACATTAAAGGCCAGCTCTTGTACTCTATACCCCTTCCTATAAAGGCTAACATACCATATGCTTTCTTCACAACCTTCTCCACCTGCTCTGCCAGCTTCAGAGACTTGTGTACCTGCACCCACATGTCCCTCTGCGTTTCTATACTCGTAATAGGTCTACCCTTTATCATATACCTCCCCTCTACATTCTCTCAAAATGCATCACCTTGCATTTATCAGGATTGAATTCCATCTGCCATCTATCTGCCCAAGCTACCAGCCTATGTCCTGCTGTATCGCCTGACAATGCTCCTCACTATCCGCAAGTCCAGCCATCTTTGTATTGTCTGCAAACTTGCTGATCACTCCACTTACTCCCTCTTCCAAGTCATTTATATACATTACAAATAGAAGGTCCCAATACCGAGCCTTGTGGCACACCACTAGTGACCGACCTCCAGCTAGAAAAACACCCTTCCACTATTACTCTGTCTCCTATTACTAAGCCAGTTACTTATCCATCTAGCTACCTGTCCTTGTATTCCCATGAGCCTCGACCTTCTCAACTAACCTCCCATGAGGGACTTTGTCACGTGCCTTACTGAAATCCATATAGACGACATCAACAGTTCACCTTTCGTTGACCGTTTTCTTCACCTCCTCAAAAAATTTTACCAGATTTGTAAGGCACGACCTCTCCTTAAAGCCATGCTGCGTATTCCTAATCAGATCGCAATGCTCTAAGTGCCTATACATCCTATCTCTAAGAATCCCCTCCAACAGCTTCCCTACCACTGACATCAAACTCACCGGCCTATAATTTCCAGGGTTATCCCTACTACCCTTTTTAAACAACAGTACAACATTAGCTATTCTCCAGTCCTCTGGGACCTCACCTGTGTCCAAAGAAGAGACAAGGATTTGCATCAGAGGCCCAGCACCTCCCCAAGCAGCCTGGAATAAATGCCCCGGAGATTTATCAGTTTTAATGCTACCTAGAAGTTCTCTTTACAAAACTTAGAACGGCAGGCTATTGTTCAGCTTCAATTTAGCTCAAAACAGAAGAAAAATGAAAATGGAGAAGGAACAAATGCAAAAGGTATGTCACTGGAAAGGAGCCAATTCTGACAATATAGCCACCCTTCAGCACTGGATTGCACAAGCCAAGATTCTGTGCTCAAGTTTCTATAGTAGGGTTCGAATCCAACCCAAAGCCCTAACTTAAAATGAGTGAAAAAAATTGCCCCTCTACCCTTTTTGTATCTCTCCCCTTAAACCTATGCCCTCTAGTTTTAGGCTTCCCTATTTTGGAGAAACAATGTTGACTGACTACCTTATCTATGCCCTCATTATTTTATAGATTGCTGAAAGATAACCCTAAGCCTCCTACGTTCCAGGGAACAAAATCCCAGTCTATTCAGCTCTCCTTATAACTGAAACCATCAAATCCCAGTAGCATCCTGCTAAATCTGTTTCACGCTTTCTCTAATTTGGGTGACCAGAATTGGGGGAAATATTTGAACCACATTTATGGAAAAAGACACAAAGAAAATCTTTAACTGGAGAAGAGTATTGAAAGGGATCTAGCTACAGTGGATCAGAATCAAAGATTGATAATGAGAAATTGGAGGCCTTCAAAGAGAAGATACCTCACATATAGACTAGACACTTTTCCATAAAAGTGGAAAGGAAATGCATCCAAAGCAAGGTGTTCCTTAAAATAACTTTGACCAAGCTTTTATGTATCTGCTCAGCTATATTTGTAAAGTAACTTTTGTTTTTCTTTGTTAGAGACATCACAGTATAGGTTACTGAATGACAATAGATAAAAATAATTTAAAAATTTAATATCAGATCCATAATTCAAAGTAAATCATGGTGAATACAGAGGAGAACTAAAGGAGGAAGTGAGAGGAGAGTGCATGAGAATAGATGATGTAAAAGGGAACCCAAATTTTTTTTCTATAGAAAAAAGGAAGTCTCTATTAGAGATCAATAAAGGAAATTAAGGAGGCAAAACTTATATTTAAGATAAAATGCATTAGTGAAGCCAGAGGCAAAGAAAATGGTACCAATGACTCAATAAAGGTGTTGTAGAGAAATTAGGTTGATTCAGTAGATTGAGCACAGTCAATGTTAACTGATACCTTGAAGTAGAGAAGTCTTCCAATCTGGGTAAGATGAATTCTAGATTACTGAGTGAAGCAAAGGTGGAAATTGCAGAGCCTTTGATCACAATCTACCTCAAATATGGGAGTCATGTCAAACAGGATTTTTAAATGTTCCATTTCTAAAGGAAAGAGCTAAGTCCAGCATTTAAAGGCCAATGAAGCCAATAAGAACATAGAACACAACAGCACAAACAAGCCCTTCGGCCCACAAGTTGCGCCGATCACGTCTATACCTACAAAGCCATAGACCTATCTATAACTCCCAAATCCATTAGATCCCATATACTCATCCAGAAGTCTTTTAAAAGACCCCAACAAGTTTGCCGCTACCACTACCAATGGCAGCTGACTCCATTCACTCACCACCCTCAGTGAAAAACTTAACCCTAACATCTCCTGTGTACTTGCTTCCCTGCACCTTAAATCTGTCCTCTTGTAGTGACCATTTCAGCCCAGGGAAATAGCCTCAGAATCCACCCCATCTATTCCCCTCAACATTTTATAAACCTCTATCAGGTCGCCTCTCAACCTTCGTCTCTCCAGGGAGAAGAGTCCCAGCTCTCCCTCAACCTATCTTAAGGCATGCCTCCCAATCCAGGCAACATCCTTGTAAATCTCCTCTGCACTCTTTCAATAGCTTCCACATCCTTCCTATAGTGAGGCAACCAGCACTGCGCGCAGTACTCCAAGTGGGGTCTGACAAGGGTGTTATAAACGTGCAGCATTACTTCTCGACTCCTAAACTCAATCCCACGATTAACGAAGGCCAGTACACCATATGCCTTCTTGACCACATCCTCCACCTGCCAGGCCGATTTAAGAGTCCTATGGACCCAGACCCCAAGATCCTTCTGCTCTTCAACACAGCTAAGACTCCTACCCTTGATATTGTACTCCTTCATCCCATTGAACCTGCCAAAATGGACCACTACACATTTATCCGCGTTGAAGTCCATCTGCCACTTCTCCGCCCAGTCTTGCGCCCTATGTCTCGTTGCAACTTCTGACATCCCTCCAGACCATCCACAACACCACCGACCTTCGTATCATCAGCGAACTTACTAACCCATCCCTCCACTTCTTCATCCAGGTCATTTACGAAAATGACAAACAGCAGGGGTCCCAGAACAGATCCGTGGGGCACTCCACTGATGACTGACCTCCATGCAGAAAAAGACCCACACTCTGCCTTCTGCAGGCAAGCCAGTTCTGGATCCACAAGGCCAAAGCCCCAAACCCCTTGGATCCCATTCCCTCTCACCTTCAAGAAGTATTGCATAGGGGACCTTATCAAACGCCTTGCTGAAGTCCACGTACACCACATCCACTGCTCTTCCTTCGTCAATGTGGTCAGCCACATTTTCGAAGAACTCAACTACAAAACTATGCTGACTACTTCTGATCATTCTAAACTTCTCCAAATGCTCATAAATCTTGTCCCTCAAAGCTCTCCATCAGCTTACCAACCACTGAGGTCAGACTCACCGGTCAGTAATTTCCCAGACTATCCCTGTTCCCTTTCTTGAAAATAGGAACCACATCCGCAATCCTTCAATCCTCCGGAACCTCTCCCGTCTCCATCAACAACGCAAAGATCATCGCTAGGGGCTCTGCTATCACTTCCCTCACCTCCCACAATAACCTGGATACATCCCATCCGGTCCCAGCAACTTGTCTATCTTGATAGAATCTAAAAGTTCTAACATCCTCTTTCTTAACATCCACATACTCAATCTTTTCAGTCTGCTGTAAACCTGCAGTACAACCTCCCAGATCACTTTCCACCATGAATACCGAGGCAAAGTACTCATTAAGCACCTCTGCCATTTCTTCCGGTTCCACACAGACATTTCCCCCTTCACCTTTTATAGGTCCTATCCCTTCTCTTATCCTTTTACTTTTCACATATTTGTAGAAGGCCTTGACAATCTCCTTAATCTTACCCACCAAGGCCTTCTCATAACCCCTTCTGGCCCTCCTAATTTCCTTTTTAAGCTCTTTTCTGCAAACCTTTACTCAAGATCCCTAACATCCCCTAGCTCTCTAAACCTTTTATACACCTTTCTTTTCTTCCTGACTAGGTTCACCACAACCTTTGTGCACCACGGTTCCAGCGGCCTACCAAAACCTCCTTGTCTCATTGGAACATTGTCATGCAAAGCTCCAGACAAACATTCCTTGAATATCCGCCACCTTCCTTCTGTACTTTTCCCCCGGAACACCTCCTTCCAGTTTATTCGTCCAATTATCTGCCTGATGTCTTCATGTTTCCCCTTACTCCAGACAAATACCTTCCTAGCCTGCCTAATCCCCTCTCTTTCCAATGCTATCTTGAAGGAGATAGAATTATGATCTCCGTCCCCAAGATGCTCTCCTTCCGAGAGATCCGACACCTGTCCTGGTTCATTAATTAGCACCAGGTCAAGTACAGCCTCTCCTCTCGTACTGTGTCAGGAAACTCTCCTGAACACACCTAACAAACTCCTCCCCATCCAAACCCCTTACCCTTGGGATATTCCAGCCGATGTTTGGAAAATTGAAGTCTCCCATCACGAAAACTCTGTTATTTCTGCATCTCTCTAGGATCTGTTTCCCTATCTGCACCTCAACTTCCCTGTCACTATTGGGCAGCCTATAGAATACACCCAAAGTTATCGACCCTTTGATGTTACTAACGTCCACCCACAGAGACTCCGTAGACAGTCCCTCCACAGCATCCACCTTCTCTGCAGCCATGATACTGTCCCTGATCAACAGTGCCACTCCACCACCTCTTTTGCCCCCAACCCTGTCCTTCCTGAAGCATCTGAATCCTGGCACCTGAAGTACCCAGTCCCGTCCCTGAGACATCCAAGTCTCTGTAATGGCCACCACATCACATTCCCAAGCAGCAATCCACACCCTAAGCTCATCTACCTTATTTACTACACTCCTGGCATTAAAATAGGCACACTTCAGCCCTTCAGTCTGGACATTTCCCTTCTCCACCACCCATCTAACCTCCTCTCATACTGTCTATAGTCCTTCCCTACCTGGGAACTAACCTCCTTGCTCTGTCTCCTCATCACTATTCCCTCCCCCCAACCTTTCTAGTTTAAAGTCCCCCCTATCTGGCAAGGGAAGTTGCTAATTTAAACATGAAATGTCCAATTAATCCAGAATAAAAATGAGTAGTAAGTGGCACTAATTGAGTAATTCTTATTACTCAATTACTTCCACAGAATTACTTCCAAAGAGCCAGCATAACAGCAATGGGTCAAATGGTCTCCTACATAGCTTGGACAGAAGATTTTGAATATATGTTTGATGAAACCTGTATGAACAAATACAAGATACACACAAATAATTAGCACTACAAAATATACCTTTAACACTTTGAAACCATGGATACTTTAAAATTATGAACTGGAGACAGCCTTCAATGCACTGAGACCTTCTATAATTTAAAACATGGGGAACACAACCCAACATCAAGATTATATTATATAATAGTCTAAAGAACATGGTAACTGATGGATTAATCTGTCCCTTTTTTGTTCATGCTACTATCTAGGATTTGAATCATTCCTGCAACTGCTGTACCAATCTTGAAACCTTGTTGTTGATGCCCAAGACATGCATGAGCCAACTCTGTACTGGTCCAAATGATGTGCCCCACACAGTTAGGGCTGCCAACTTTGATTAAATGTATTTCCAGACGTTTCATCAGCTCATTCTTTAAGGAATATAATTAGCATAATTTATTTTAAACAGAACTACACTAGTAATTTTGAAAATAAAATATCTGCAACTTCCCAGATCCACAATATAAAATACTTAAAAATTCAATTCCTATTTAGAGTCATACATTCTTTCCTTTTACATTTATATGGTGAAACACCAATTTGGGAAACAGCCACTTAGAGCACAGTAATATTGATTGAGGTGTTATAATACCACTACTGTTGCAAGGATGTAAAGGTATTGCAACAAAATCACAAATCATTTATCATCATAGGGGACCTAGGAATTGAAAGTGAACAAAGTGTGACCAAAAAATTCCAAAAGCAAGAATATGCATACCAAAAGTATATATAAAATGTTATTTCAAAATATAGAATCAAAACCGTTTATATCACTGCAGTTTCAAAGAACAAGTGCCAACTACTCATGGGGTTTGTCCTTTTCCATTCCTTTATTGTAACAGATCACACTTAATCAAATATTTTTTGAAAGTTCATATGTACAAGATCCATTATTTTCTTTATCAATAGACTTTTCTCAGAATTATACTGAATTTGTTAGAAGATACTTGCATTTTACAAATCCACGTGACCACTTTTTAGCTGCAAAATGTAAGTGGGATCAGTTTAATTCCATGTTACATCCTGTAATCTTAACCACTCACGATGTTCAGCTGCGTTCTGTAGTTGTCAGATCTATTCTTTTCTTCCTTTCTAAAGGAAGCAAATTTTCAGTCCATGTCGTAACTTTCATTTCCAAAGATGTTCAATAAATTGTGGTCAGTGTTCGTCAGACTTCTCAGTATTGCAGGATGTATAATCATCAATTTGAAATTTCTTTTCTGTATTGCTTCATATGTTATACATTCATTCAAGAAATTCTAATTAAATAAACAATTATTGCAAAAAAATCACCAGCATGGTTAATAATTTGTAAAGGCAAAAGTATTTACTTCATAAGTATATTAAATAGCTGCATGAGTTTATAAATACATTGCACCCAATTTCACATTTTCTTTCATGTTTTCCATATTGTTCAGGTGTTGCTTTTTCACTTCAATACAATGTAGGCGGTTGCTGAATGTAATACTATTACATTAAATATTGCACATATTTCCAACAGATGGGAAAAATCCAGTGCCACTGAAGAGTTGTTATTCTCACATACTCAAAGCTGAATACTCAAATCTTCAGCTTGTTTATAGGACATTACTGCATCTTGAGTGCAATATTTTCTATATAGCAAGTAATATCCTAAGCAAAGGATGATGGCTACACTTGGAGGCTAGTCATCTCTTCAGAATTCTTGGAGGAAGCATCTATTGTAGAGTCTTTTTAACTGCATTATCAGTGAAGGTTCATGTTATTAAGTCAGGAATGGAGCAGTTCACTTCTAATTTTGCTCTTCAACTTCATTCCTAACTTCTCTGAAAAGAAAACAATTTAAAGCCCGATCCACAACACAATCTAGGCAACATGCAATCATAGGCTGGCAAGTGACATATTTGCATTATGAGATTATATCCATTTCCACAAAAGCCTAGCCATCTTTAACTGTCAATAGTACCACCAAAGCAGTCTTCCACTGTCAGCATTTGGAGGTGAGGTCATCATTGGCCAAAAGCTGAACTGCACCAGACTAACTAACATGGTGGTTACAAGAGCAGACATAGGTAAGTATTCTGTGATTAACAACTACTCGTGAGACACAAATTCTCTCCACTGCCTACGAAAGTCAGGAATACAATGAAATATTCACTAAAGGATTTTCACTAACTTCATTGCAGTGTTAATGTAAGCCTATTGGTGACTAATAAACTAATTTTTATTGCATGTGCACCATCTGCAAAGTTTAACCTGTAAAGTGAAATCCATCATTGTCAGATTTGAAACTAAGTCATGAGGAAATACACTGTTGGAGGAGGGGGGGGGTTGGAGAAAGGAGTGAAAGGTGGTGTAGTGGGATTGTCACTGGCCAAATAAACCAGAGACCCAGGTAAATGCTCTAGAGACACCAGTTTGAATTCAATCAATTAAAAACCAATCTGGGACATCCATGAAGCTCTTGGCAATTATAGAAAACCCATCCAGCCCACTAATGTCTTTCAAGGAAGGAAATCTGTTGTCCTTGCCTGTTCAAGCGTACAGCAACTCCAGACCCACAGCAATGTGGTTGTCTCAGAACTGCCCTGTGAAATGGCCTGGCAACCAAATTGTATCAAACTGGAAAAGTCTGAAAAGAAACTTCCAACTGACATCAACTTCAGCACCAGAAATAACAGCAAACTCAGCTCATAACTGTGCCAAAATTGGGATTTGTAGTATTGTACTCAACTATAATCTGTAATCTTACGGCCTGGCATATCTCCATTATCAGCAAGCAAGGAGATCAATACTTGTTCAAAGGAAAATGCAGGATATGCCAGGATTAGAACAACCTAAAAATTAGTTGTTAATGTGATAAAGCTATAACTCAGGATTACATTAATGCCAAACACAAGCAGCATGCAATAAACCTAAACTCTGCAGTCCTGTCACATCCAGTTATGTTGATGAACAATTCACTGGAGGAGACTCAATGGATTGCTTCATCTTCAACAAATTGTGGTGTCCAGCACATGTGGAAGATATAATTGAAACATTTGTGACATTATTCTGCCAGAAATACCAAGTGGACAATCCATCTTGGCTTCAAAGTTCCCAAGACATACTAGTTTTCAGCCAATTCCATTCATTCCACATGATTTCAAATGGCCGAATGCACTGGATACTGCAAAAGCTGCAGATACTAACAGCAACAGCTCTGAACACTTGCATTTCAGAACTTGCCCACCCCTAGCCAAGCTGTTCCAACACAGCTACAACACTGGCACAATGTGGAAAATTGCCCAGGCATGTTCTGTAGGACAAATCCAAAGGTAGGACCAATCTAACCTGGGAATTCACCCTATCCTCAAACAGCAAAATGATGGAAAGGGTCATTAACAGTGCCATTAAGCAGCATAATAACATGTTTCCTGATGCACAGTTTGGATTCAGCCAAGATTACTCAGACCAGACCTCTCATTTCAGCCTTGGTTTAAACATGAATGAGATAAGGGGAGTGCCTACCCTTGAAATCAAAGCAGAATTTGACAGTTTTTTTTATTTCTTAATGTGACCTGGGCATTGCTAGCTGGCCAACATTTGTTGCCTAAGCCTAGTTGCCTTTGTCCAGGGAACATGAGAGTCAACCACATTGCTGTGGCTCTGGGGTCACATGTAGGACAGACCAGATAAGGACAACAGATTTTTTTTCCCTAAAGGATATTAGTGAACCAGAAGGGTTTTTCTGAAAATTGACAATAGTTTCATTATCAGTAGATACTTAATTCCAGATCTTAATTCAAATTTCATCTGCCTTGGTGGGATTCAAACCTGGATTCCCAGAACACGAGCTGAGTTTCTGGATTAATAGTCTAGTGATAATACCACGAGACTCTCACCTCTCCAGTGAGAACATTGCCAATCTTTCACTGTTGGCTGGGTCAAAATCCTGGTACTCCTCCTTAGCAGCACTAAGTATTATCTACACCAAGTGGACTACAAATGATTGAAGGCAGTTCAACTTAAGGTCAATAAATACTGACCTTACCAGCAATGCTTACATACTATTAAATGAATCAAAATATTTGCCTTACAGAATGCACATCAATTCCCTGTATTGACGAACTCCACTTACTGAAGTTGAGGTACAAATTGACAAAATTCATGTAGTGCAATAGTAATACAAAATCCTAAGCAAAATGTAAATGAAAAGTTGACCTATCATAACTGGTAAACCCCCTCAATTTCAAAATTGGATTACATAAGTCAATATTTACATAACCTAGATTTGAGTTAACAAAAACAATGGCGCAATCACTGTAGGACACGTGAAAATATTTTCCACATCAAAATTTAACAAAATCTGAAAGAATACTTTCAAGCTCTTCAGGGCAATAGACAATGATTCATAGCAATGAAAAGCAATTTTAGGAGCTGCTTCAACTTTTTTTTTAAAAACAGGGTGAGCCATAGCTGGAAAGTGTTGGCAGGAAGAATGGCTGAAACTAGGATCTTACTCGTTGAAGAAACAGTGTTGCAATGTAGGATAGTCTAAAATAGAGAAATACATTGAATGATTTGCATCACCACTTGAACAGTTTTACAGAAGAAAACCTTTGGCCCATTGTATGGCACTGGCTTTTTGAAATTAGTTCCATCCCAATTTCTCCATAGCTGTAAATGTTTTCTTTCCAAAGAAATCTTCTTTCCTTTTGAAACTTACTCTTGAAGATACTTCTACCATCATTTCAAGCTGCACATTCCACAATGCCCTCCATAAAATAAATGTTGCATCTCCCCTGTGGATCTTTTTCTCCAATCATTTTGAAATCTGAATCTGTCCACCGAATTAGATATCTACTCAACCATCACTTACATCTTATTTACAATCAAAAATTTTCACTTATTAAATTGTACCTGAACATGCCTGATACAAGAGCAATCTAATTTCTATAATCTTGGGCCCTGAAACTCAGGACCTCAGTCATTGGCTTGAGCAGCACACCATGGCAAGAAACTCAAGAATGGTAAAGCAGAAACAAAATACTTAAATACAGAGTTGTAACTTTCCACAATAGTTACTTTTAAAAGACACCAAAAAATAACTGACTGGCTAATCCACTTCTGAGGGGATCTGTCCTACATTTTATGACCACGACAAACCTGGGTTATTTCCCACATTGTGTGGGTACCAATGTACTGAGATAGTTTAAATTGGCACGTGGCTTGCAAATGTTTAGTCACAGAAAACATTGTCAGGCTAATTCATAGAAAAAAACAGATTTAGCAAATGCTTTCTTTATATCGTGTGGTAAATTGAATTGGTTAGAGACTGGCATCTGTGATGGAGACTTGAGCAACTTTGTCATTTGTGCTAACTACTGGCTTTCTCCATTTAAGGATGGTGATGTTTTTGGAGTACACTCTTCCAGCTAGCTGCTCAATTGTCCACCACCATTCACAACTTGAGGTATCAACCTCCATGTTTATCACTGTGGACAATCACACTGTCTGTCATTACACAAATCTTTCCCAAGACTGAAAATTATATTCTGAAATAGTATTTAATGGTTGTATATGAAATCCATCACAATGTCAGCAGTGAGGATCTTTGCTGATGACTGGACAATATTCAGTAGCATTCATATGCAGCAAGAGGTGGACAGTATCCTGTTTTGGGCAGACAAGTGATAATTACCATTCGTGCCACGACTGCCAGGCAATGACCAAACACAAGATCTAACCATTGCCTCTTGATATTCAACAGTATTACCATCACTAAATCCCCACCATTGGTCACTCCCAGCATGTCATTGACCAGAAACTGAACTGTAGCCATATAAGTACTATGGCAACAAGAGCAGGTCAAAGGCTACGAATCCTGTGGTGAGTAGCTCACCTCTCTACTTGCCAGGATGAGTGCAGCTCCAACACACAAGCAGCTTAAGCCATCCAGGACAAAGCAGTCCACTTGATTACTACCCTTTCCACAAAGCATTCAATCTCTTCACCATCAAAACAGTGGCAGCCATGTATACCATCTATAAAATACAGAAACTCATGAAAGTTCCAGAGGGAGCATCTTTCAAACCCATGACCACTACCATTTAGAAGGACAAGGGCAGCACCACCGCTTGGAAGTTTCCATGTGTCACTCACCATACAAGCAATCACCTAGTGATACCTTTGCTAGACTATTAATCCAGAAACTCAGCTAATATTCTGGGGACCCGAGTTCAAATCTTGCCACAGTACATGGTGGAGTTTAAATTCATTAATCTCTGGACATTACAAATTACTATGAAACCAGTCAATTGGTGGAAAAACCCTTGAAGTTTACTAATGTCTTTTATGGAAGGAAATCTGCCATCCTTACCTCATCTGGCCTACATGCGACTCCAGAACACAGCAATCTGGCTGACACTGAATTACCCTTTGAAATGAGCTAGTGTGCCAATCAGTTCAAGGGCAACTAGGGATGGGCAGTGACAATGTCCCATGAACAATTAAAAACTTGAAACATCACTTCCTTCAATGTCACTAGATCAAAATCCTGGAACTCCTATAAACAGCACTGTGGATGTACGAACACCTCGGGGACTACAGCACTTCAAAACAGCAGCTCACCACCACCTTCAAGGACAACTAGGGATAAGCAATAAATGCCCACATATTGTAAGTGAGGGGGAAAAAGTTAACACTTTTTATCCAAAGTAATACTTACCAAGCAATTTAAGGTTATAAATGATCTTTGCTTCAACATCACTAGTGTGAAAAGTGTGCACTCTATTTTTCAATCGCTTTTCCCTTAAAGCAACACACCCTAACACCCAAAACCCAAATTACCATCACGGGAGACAATTCATAACGATTAAAACATGAATACTTCAGGCTCAAGAAGTCGCATGATCAGAATCCTAAATACTACTCATTTACAAGGTTTCATTCAAAGCAGAATGATATTTGGTTTCTTGCACGATTTGGAAGTTTTAATACTGCTAGGTAGTTCTCAAGTCTTTTGATTATGGAAATCATTGTAAGAATTGAAGAAATCATTGTTAGATTTCCAATTCACTAATAAATGGGACTTGTCTTAAAAGATAGATAGTTCAAAGTCAATAATGGAATTAGTCAATCTTTACATTCTCCCACCAAAGAATTTCTCATTTTCAAACCCTCTTCTACCTCCTCTTTTGAGCACTAATGGAATACAATGCCATGGCAGAGTTACTGTTATCCCCCTCACTAAAATGATATTCGGTAAGGTGTGTATGCACATCTTTGGTGGGGAATTGGCAGAAGACAAGCATTGCATCAAAACTCAATCCGGTCTTCTCTTCATCTTCTTATAGGTTAAGAAGAGCAGGAATTTTGGCTAATTTTTCTTCCTCTCCATAAATCTATAGCCTTTAGCTGCAGGTTCTCTCCTATCTGCAGAGGAATTTTATGTGATGGCAATCAATTTGAACTTTTGTTAAATCCATTGTTTAATAGTTCAGGGTCTGGTTTTATTTTTCTCTTGCAAAATAAGTGTCTTCTTGCTGAAGCAGTTAAGACAGTTCAAGCAAACATACAAAATTGGAGCTGTAAGCCATTTGCAACCCTCCCACTCCACTATTTAAGCAGCTCGTGATTGATCTGTTTCAAATTCCACATTCCTATCTCCCCAGAGAATGTGATTTCTTTCAAATAGAATTTACTGCTTCCTTAAAAATATTGAAGATCCCACCCCCACTGCCTTCTGAGAGTGTTCCAAAATCTCTCAATCCTCAAATCTAGATCTGTTCTAATGGACAGATTAGGTACCAACTTTTAATTTTAAAACCGTGCCAGTTCAGTTCTGGAATCACCCATAAGAGGGAAACTTTTCCATGCCCACTTTATCAAGACCATTCAGATCTTAAATACTTCAATCAAGTCACACTTCAATCTCCTAAAAGCCAGTGGAAACTGTTTACCTCATAAGGAAGCATGTTCATTCCAGGTATGAATCTAGTGAACCTCCTATGAACCACCTCCAATGCACTTGCATCCCTCCTTAATGAGGCAACGAAAACCACATACAATATTCAAAATATGGTCTTAATGCCCTGTGTAAAAGAACTTCCTTAACTTATATTCAGTTCCTCAATAAAAAGCTAGCATTCAATAAGTCACTTTAATTACTTGTACCTGCAAATGAATTATGATTCATGCACAATACCTAGATTCCCCTGCATCCTTGAGAATTCTGTATGTCTTCTCCATTTGTATACTATGCCTTTTGACTCTTCCTACCCAAGTGAAAAAGTTGCATTCTATTATACTCACATGCCAGATTTTTGCCACTCAACCAGTCTGTAAAATACTTTGTGTCCTCCTAACATTTTCATACTAATTGTTATATTATCTGCAAATTTAACTACAATGCCTTCACTCCTCTCACCTAAGTCATTGAAATAAATTGCAAAGTTGAGGCCCCAGTATAGACCTGTACAGGATTACACTTGTTACATGCTGCTAATCAGAAAAGACATTTTTAGGCAGTGTTTACTGCCAGTCCAAGCTGATTTATTATCCACTGCACCATGAAGTTTAATTTTCTGCACCTTAAATGCTACACCTACAAGCTCCCCTCTATCCACAGCACTTGGTATTCCTTCAAAAATACTTAAATTGTTTAACATGACTTCTTTCACAAAAACCATGCTATTCTTCCAGATAACAGCTATGACATCTTTAATGATGAATACCAACACTTCACCCACAATAGACATTATGCTAACTAGCCTGCAGTTTCCAGCTCTCTACCTGCCTCCCTTCAGTAGAGGGGTTGTTATATTTGCTATTTTTCCATTTGATGGAACTTTTGTAGAATCCAAATCATTTTAGAAAATGAACATTAATACATCTATTACATCATTTGCCACCTCTTTTAAAGGCCCTAGGTGAAGTTCGTCAACTTGTCAGCCCACAATGCCATTGGTTTGCTCAGTACTGCTTTCCCTTTGCCAAGTTCCTTTCACTTCCATCCTTTAATTACAGCTATGCCTGGAATTTTCTTCTGTATTCTCCAAAAAGACAACAAAAGCAAAATCTTTTGTTCATCACATCCTCAATTACCTTATCTACTAATAATTCTTCAGTTTCTCTAAAGTTCCTATCTTCTACCTCCTACATTGTTGTCAATTACCATTGGTTACAATGCTGTCAAATTATCCTGTTATGTATTTCTTCAGTAATTCAGGCTGACTGTAGTAATACAGCTTTCTAGAGTTATTCACACAGCTAGGTGAAATTACTTTTCAAAACTATTAAAATGAGATGAAAATACTACCTGGCATAAACAACTGTCGAAGTGTTGGAGGAAGAATCTCTCCTCCACTTGAAGCATTCCCACAAAAAACAGATCAGCATTTTAACTTGGTTAAATAACAAAGAAAATTACAGTAAAGGAACAGGCCCTTTGGCCCTCCAAGCCTGCACCAACTATGCAGCCCATACAAACCAAAACCCCCTTCTCTTCCAGGAACCATATCCCTCTACTCCCATCCTGTTCACGTATTTGTCCACACGTCCCTTAAAAGTCACCAACATATTTGCTTCCACTACTTCCTGGCAGCAAATTCCAGGCATCCATTACCTTACTAAAAAAAAACTTGTATTATACATCCTTTAAACTTTGCCCCTCAGTAATTGATTCTTCCATTCTGAGCAAAGACTTCCAACTATCCACTCTGTCCATGCCCCTCAATCTTGTAGTCTTCTATCAGAACACTTTTCAACATCCACTGTTCCAGTGAGAACAAACCAAGTTTCTCCAAACACTCCTCATTGCTAATATCCTTTATACCATCAGCATCCTGGTAAATCTTTTCTGTACCCTCTTCAAAGTTTCCACATCCACGATAGTGTGACAACCAGAACTGAACATATATTCCAAGTCTGGCCTAACGTTCTATAAAGCTGCAACATGACTTGCCAATTTTTAAACTCAGTGTCCCAGCTGTTGAAGATAAGCATGCCATATGCCTTCTTGACCACCTTCTCTACTTTATGCCGTGTACCTGTACACCTAGACCCCTCTGCCTATCAATACTAAGGGTTCTGCCATTTACTGTATATTTGTCATCTGTATTAGAGCTTTCAAAATGCATTACCTCACATTTGTCTGGATTAAACACCATCTGCCATCTTTCTATCCAAGTCTTCTACTGATTTACATCCTGCGATATCAAATAGTCCTCACCACTATCAGCGTTTCCAATTTGTGTGTCAACTGCAAACTTAAACCAGTTAGATTTTCCTCAAAATCATTTATACACATTCTGCACTGAGTGCAGAATGTAGTGTTACAGTCATAGCTAGGATGTAAAGATAAACTTAATGCAAGGTAAGTCCATTCAAAAGTCTGACAGCAGGAGTGAAGCTGTTCTTGAGTCAGTTAGTACGTGACCTCAGACTTTTGTATCTTTTCCCTGAAGGAAGGAGGCTGAAGAGAAAGTGTCCAGGGTGCATGGGTCCTTAATTATGCTGGCTGCTTTGCCAAGGCAGTGGGAAGTACAGACATAGTCAATGGATGAGAGAGTGTGATGGATTGAGTTACATTCATGAACTTTTGTAGTTCTGCCAGTCTGCCATAAGGGATTTGTCAAAGGCCTTACTGAAGTCCGTGTAAGGAATGTCCACTGCCCGACCCTCAAACATCTTTGTCGCTTCCTTGAAAAACTATTAAGTTAGTGAGACACAATCTCCCTTTCACAGAATCAGGTTGCCTCTCGCTAATACGTCCACTTGGAAATAAGTGGGAGTAAATCCTGTCTTGAAGAATCCTCTCCAATAACTTCGCTACACTGATGTAAAGTTCACCAACTTGCAAGTACTTGGATTGGGCAATAATAAGTGAATCTATGCCGTCCTGTAATTTTGGAACACTCACTGTGGAAGCCACATTTGAAGTTTTGATTATACATTTCTTACATGCCTTTAAAAAAAAAATGGGTAGAATAAATGGAAAGCTTTTTCCACCCTGCACTTGCCCAAACCAGATAGCACAACAAATTTTCTTTCATTTTCTCCATCTTCAAAACAATTTAAGCAATTTTCAGTTTAAAAACTTGTTCAATTAATGGCTATTAAAGTATCTCTTATGGATGCAATATTTGGCAATGATTAGGCAATGTCTGCAATTCCATGTTTTAACATGAAGGCACTATCAGACACATTACAATTCTTGAATACTTAACTTTATATGCTAACTTACGATTTAATAAAACCCTGTGTAAAACTATGGTATAATATTTTAATGATATCAGCAGAAAATTATAGTAGCCTTTAGTTGAATTAACTTACCTACTTCTGAATAAGTGACAGATGTGAACATTGTAACAGGCAAAAGGTCTTAAATGAACAGCACCCTAGGGCAATATTAAATGCCAACAAACCCTTGGAATAAAAACGAATTGTAGTAAGCTTGTCATCAGTTTTGAAACTGCTTTTCTTATTTCAAATTGAAAACAGAATCTCACAGGCACTGTTGAGTGAGATTTCAAAGCAAAAATCAAATACTAAGTGTACATTCAGTGAGTATGGTATCACTTACTTCATTCACAATACCAATGAATGCTTCCTTATTGCTTGATCTCCTTTTCACAGCTTTGCTTCATATAGCTTTTCACCAACATTTTTCCTAATTAAAAATTCCTTCACCCAAAAATTTAAGCCAAATTTGATAGCATGACTAGATGGCAATACACAATTATAAACATTTATTGTTAAGACATCATTCAATTTAAATAGGTGTGACTTAAAACAAATTTCTTATTCACTGTGTATATATTTGGGTTCACAAAGTTACAGCCTGTTCATTTTGTCAGGTTGTTTCCTTTTGGCAGGTTTATTAGTTTATCACCCCTGTACATAAACAAATCTTCACTGACAAAACAGAATAGACCGCCATGAAAAAAAGCTTTACACCACTTTTACATCTAATTTTAAAGCTCATGTTTAAATTTACTGATCAAAGAAATACATGCAGATAAAAATGTATATTTGTGTAATGAGAGAAAGATCTACATTTTTCAATGCACCATCCCAAACATAAAACAAAAAGAACCCTCTTTCAGCTGCCATTTGTTTTAATCTTAAACTATTCTTTAAGGCAAACCACTGATCCATTTCTGAAGGGGTGCTCTAAAGCTGAATAGGCATTTGGCATTAAAATAAATGACATGAAGTCTCTAACAATGTACATTTAACATGAGTTACATCTGGGAGATAGACATAGATTGAGGTGGTAGAGTGGGGAGAGAAAAGCAAGTGGTATCGAGACCAAAAGTCAAACCATCTCAAATTTAGATTAGACAAAGCTTCAGACTAGAACAATACTGCCGTTTAAAGCTGAAGTAGTTCAGAAGATATTGTGATCTGCTTAACTAAAGGGATTTCAGCTTGGCCAACATACACCCAAGCTTATATTTTAACTATATATACACAAAGTGAATGATAAATACAGAATTAAAACAGTCCTCTAGCATTTCTCCACAGCATTTGAAATTTGACAGCCTTTACAGTTTGATATTATGAAACGATAAGTAACAGTAATAGGAATTTTAACCCACACAATTAAAATACTCAGATGAAATTTGTAGTGTTTAATACAATTAATTTTGTAGTCAAGGGCAAAATAGACAAAAGAACAACCAGAAAACTGTAAATAGGTACAAGTACAATTTTCAAATCCTGGTCTAAGCAAATATTAGCTTTCTGCTGAGAACAGTATGTACGACAAGTTTTACAAGGTTTATTAAGGACTTTCCAGATATCTCCTAATAGATAAACCATATAATAATGGCTTCACGTCTTGGACTGGTGTAGGAGAGGATGAAAGATAATAGGCCCAAGTCAAGCAGATAGATAAATGAGGACTTCAACAACAACTTCCACCAGCCTGTTGTCCTCCATGGCTGCTTGAATGTGATGCAGCAGTAGCAGCGTGCTGTGGTCCAATCTTTATGCCATTTGCCTGGAAGAGAAGGAGAAAGTAATTAAAGTTGCATGTGTACAGCTGCTTTAGTAAATAGACATTGTGGCAGTAACATTTCATAAAGTCACCTTTTAACAATATTTCATCCTCATGCATACCAAACTATTGTATCTGATTGAACATTTTAGACTTAGAAGTTGAACTCACTTTGCAAAAAGAGATCACAAACCACCTTCAATATAGCACCAAATGGGTCCACTAAAGAAATTGACTATTTAATGAGGAAAGATGGGCTTGAAAGGGCAATATTTTTTTAAAAACCAGTACTGTCACCAGGACCCCAGAACATTCCTTCCCCATGGAATCATGCTGTTTAAGGCCTCTACTCAGCAAATATTAGCAATGGGACACTGCAAAGAAAAGTGAACTTGAAACAGGAAATAAGTTTATATTTAGATCCTAAAAAATTTTAAGATTAGATTTGTTGAAGTATTACATATAACAAGTGATTTTCCCAGGCAAATTATTAAGATGGCTGTTAGCATATACTATATTCTACCATTTCTCAAAGTTTATTTTACATTTTTCATCAACTAAAAAAGATGCCAGGTAGGAAGATGTAGGGAAAGACATTTTCTCAATCTACTGCCAATGCTAAAGATCAGCACTGACCATTTGACTGTGAATTAAATGTTTATTGCTCAAGTGTCAGATTACAGAAGATCATTTTGGAAAGAAATATTTGGGAAGGACAGCTGATATTTGGAACAACAGCTCATCCCTGATAATTTCCATGTTTCTTATTCATGGTATAAATAGTCTTCTGTAAATGCCCCCCCCCCCTCAATTTTTAAACTTGTCTGGTTCTGTACTGTTACTGTTAGGATTCAAATTTAAGTTACATCAATTTTCAACACATGCTAACTCACCCTAGATTCCTCAAAGAGTTGGCACAATTTTTTTTGACTTGCCTGCTAAGTTTGATTGCAGGCCTTAAAATAATCTATTGCACACTGCATTCATTCATACAGGAGCAATAATACAATTTCTATCAAATGGTAACTATCAGAAAAACAGAGTCCAAAGATCCTGTACAATACCACTTCAATATTTAATTCTTTTACCAATGCACCATTATATTAGCTTCTGATCCCTCATTGTAGTGATACAATGGATCAGGCTGATAGCTTCAACAATTTATCGAAACATCAGTTATGCTGCATGAGTGTTCTTTTCAATAACCTTAGTTCCTTACTTTGATAAGCATGAAACTACATCTGAAATTGCTACTAACCCACCTACCTAATATTTAAAAATTCTCTCAAAATCCATTTGCAATGTTTTGTTGTTAAATTTAATATTTAAGCTTAAAAGATTTTGCTTTTAATATTTTCAACCTTAAGGATGATTCCAATTTAAACAGCCCTACAAATGGGTTGATTGATACAAGCATAATGTTCACAATGGAACAAAGTCACTTGAGACCTGAAAGGTTTCAGGTTTGACTTGTGTCTTTAGACCCATCTGTGGAGAGGAGAGAGCGCGAGACAACCAGACTGGCAACTCTAGAGTGCCATTTAGTGACTCCTGCTAACGAGGTGAATTTGTTGCTATTACTGAGCACATAAAGTTCTGTTTTGCTACTGTTTGGTCAAATAGACAATTGACAAATTATTTGGTTCATGTATTTCTAATATTTTGAAATTAATTTTGCAGACACCATTGCTTCCAAAATAGCATAGATGATCTGGAGGAAGGGGCAGAGTGCAGGGTGTCGAAATTTGCTGATGACACGAAGATGAGTGGAAAAGCAAATTGCGTGGAAGGTGTGGAAAGCCTGCAGAGGGATCTGAATAGGTTGAGTGAGTGGGCAAGGACCTGGCAGATGGAGTCTAATGTTAGTAAGTGTGAGGTTATCCACTTTGGTGAGAATAATGGTAGGAAGGATTACTATTTAAATGGAGAAAAGCTGCAGCATGCAACGGTGCAGAGAGACCTGGGGGTCCTTGTGCACGAATCGCAAAAACAGTCTGCAGGTGATTAAGAAGGCGAATGCAATGTTGGCCTTTATAGCTAGGGGATAGAATATAAAAGTAGGAGGTTCTGTTGCAGCTGTATAGGGTGCTGGTGAGGTCATAGCTGGAGTACTGTGTGCAGTTTCGGTCGCCGCATTCAAGGAAGGATATATTAGCCTTGAAGGGAGTGCAGAGAAGGTTTACTAGGCTGATACTGGAGATGAGGGCGTTGGATTATGAGGAGAGACTGAATAGGCTAGGTTTGTACTGTTTGGAGTTTAGAAGGCTGAGGGGGGGATCTTAGAGACGTGTAAAATAATGAAGGGGATGGATAGGGTAGAGGTTGAGAGACTCTTCCCACTTAGCAAAGATAGCAGGTCTAGAGGGCACAGCCTCAAGATTTGGGGGGGGGTCCAGATCAGAGTTGTGGAGGAGTTTCTTCATGCAAAGGGTGGTGAATCTTTGGAATTCTCTGCCTAATGAGGTGGTGGAGGCTTCCTTACTGAATACGTTCAAGTCAAGAGTGGATAGGTTTTTAATTGACAAGGGAATTAAGGGTTACAGGGAGAAAGTGGTACTGAACCACTACAGATCAGCCATGATCTTATTGAATGGTGGGGCAGGCTCGAGGGGCTGTATGGCCTACTCTTGCTCCTATTTCTTATGTTCTTATGAAAACTGCAAAGACTTGCCTACTATACAACTTTACATTGAATTAGTCAACCTTGAAAAAGTTAGAAAATAGAAATTATTTGAAAAGTACACATTCAATATATAGAGAGAAAGAAAATGCACATGAATCTATGCAGCAAAATTAAAAGCCATTTTGCACATTAAAAATGTACAACTGAGCTTGCTTTAGTCACTTAGATAAATAATCCAGCTTGTTATCCACAATATATAACTCTCAATTACATAATTGCATGGACAATTTTATATCCCTAATAAATGACTAGAGAGCTTTGAAAAATGAAAAACAACCTACAATAGTCATTATATAACTCACACTAAACAGGTGTTCCACATAAATAATTCCCTATTGTGTAAGTGAGCAGAATATAAAAACACTGATCCTCTAGGCACCAATTCTTTTGCCAGTTTGAATCAACTGTACATGCCAAGAGTGCGAGTGTTCTATGTCATCAATAATCTCAACACTCCCCAAAGACATGGCAGTTTGCCAAAAACCCACACACATTACACAGAGCACTTTCATTCATCAAACACAGACTTATCTCAACACTTACTAGTTCAAGTGGTTACACCTTAAACCTCCTTTTTTTGTAAAACTCATGGTTAGCACTATAAAGTTTGCTTAGAAGTACATCATGATAAATCTCAGGTTTTCTAATGCTTGGCAATCACTCCAGTTTTACATTAGCCTTGGGGTTTCTGGCAGCAGTTTTATATTTACACCAGATGATGTGGTTTAAGTTCACTCTAACTCCTCTTATTGAATACATGCCCTATGGCTCACTAGCTTCACCCATCTGAAGCACAACCATGGCACTTAGCCAGGTAACAAATGAAAGATCACCAAAGACAAGTTTCTCTTTAAAACTAGACTTAATGTCAGACACTGCAGTATGTTTGCTAAGATATTGTTCATAACTTCTAATGTACTATGATTCAAAATGATGTACTTCCAATTTAGAGCCATATTTGAGTTAATTTTGCAGACACCATTGCTTCCAGGACAGCATTATGAGGTCTACTGTACAACATGTTAACTGTTCTGATCAAGTTGACAAAAGTAACTTTCCAACTGATGTAAAAATGTTACTTTTTGTTCAAACAAAAAGTATGATCAAAGTGCTAAAATCAAAAGGATCATTTTATCAATTGGCCGTTTCTAATCAACAAGGCTAGATTAGGTAAAACAGCATTCTGATGTGATCTCGAGGCAACTTTTACATTGGGAACGAATATTCATGCAATAGCACCCTATACTTAAAATTAAATCTGACTTCTATTTTGTGGGTACTAAGAGACTACAGTTCTGTGATTCTACTGCCAGGCTGATGATTCAAATTGTGTGATGGGACGTTGAATTTTTGTATTCAGAACTAAGCAAGTGTGAAAGCAACTTTAAGTGACAGGGTTTGTGGATATGGATAGGATATTTGCTCGTGCAAGAATTTAGTATTGGTTATCACTAGTTCTAAAACTGGTTCTAAAATAAGGGGGTCACAGATTTAAAAAGAGCTGAGGCAACTTTTTTCTCAAGGGCCACAAGTCTTCAAATTCTTCCTCAAAAGGCAGAGGAAGCAGCCTGAATATTAGAGAGGTATAGATTGACTTTTGTAAGCAAAGGGTGAGAAGTTATTGGGAGTAGGTGAGAATGTGGAATAAAAATTATCAGCCATAATCTTATTGAAAGGTTTCAGGGGCCTTCTCAATTTGTATACACTGCAGTATATGAAATATGTTTAACAGAATCTTACAAAACAGGTGTATTTAAAAATTAAACTTTGCTTTTCTCCATCATAATTTTCTCTTACTAATGAAAACAATATCTTCTTAATAGAGCTACAATGATCTCAAAGTAACTACAATTTGTCACTATTACTGATCAAATAGTTGGACTGGAGGATCAGGTCAATTTGTCCATTAAGTGAGGTAAGTAGCTTAAAGTTTAAAATTTAGTGGTGTCACAAATAGGCTTACATTAGCACTGCAAAGGACAACTCTTCATTTCAAAACTTTCCCAAGTTTTGGGCTCAAAAGAGGAAACATCCTTTTGACATCCATCCTGTCAAGACAATTCTGGACCTTACTTTCAATTGAGCATTCCTCACACCTTTAAACTCCAGCAAAGACAAATCTATTCTGTATAAACTTTCCTTATGGACAATCTGCTCATTCCAATGTCAATTTAATAAATCTGAGCTATTGCCAATGCATTTATATCTTTTCTTAAAGGAGATCAAAACTGTACACAGTACAAGATGTGGTCTTGCCAATACCCTGTATAAATGAAACATAACATTCTTACTTTTAGAAAAGCTAAATACTGCAGATGTTAGAAATCAAATATAAACAGAAAATGTTGGATAAACTCAGCAAGTCTGGCAGCATCTGTGGAGGAAAACCATTAAGAATCTAAATGATCTTTCCCTTTATAGAACTGAAGGTAGAAATATAAAGAATTTTATAGCTGAAAAAAGTTGTACAAGATGGAGCATAACAGAACATTTAGGTTGGAGCAAAGGAGATATTGGCAAATTGGTCATGGATATGAGGCTTGAATTGAATCATGTTCAATTCCTCTCAGTAAAAGGATAGCATTGCATTAGCCACCTCAATCGCTTGCTGTATCTGCATATTAACTTGTGATTCATGTACAAGAACACACAAATCTCATTTGATCTTGGCCAAAAGGCTGAGATGCAATATAAACACCAGGGTAAGCAATGAGGCTAAACTGAGGCTTCACCTGATGCAATTTTTAAAATGTTATCTGGGCCTTTTAGCTACAGTAAAGCTCAGATCAAGTCAAGGAGGAGGATGCAATGCTTCATTCTGTCAGCTTGGATTTGGTTTAATCAAGCCCAAGGTGGGATGTGTTGCCTATTTTGTCTGCTTAGATCCTGTTTGTCCCTCATGTCAGGGCTCTGATTGGACTTAATTAGCTTTTTGATTAGGAATAAAGTACCAAAGGTACCCAAAAAACTACCCAAATCCCTCTGCACCTCCATTTTGGAGCCATTCTATTTAAGTAATACTCTATTTATTATTCTTGTCAAAGTGAAAACTTTACATTTTCTCATTATATTCTGCCAGATATTTGACACAACCATTTGGCATCAGTCTGCAAACTCATATCCTCTTAACATACTTTCAGATCCATCATTGTACCAGCTGCAAATTTAGCTACAATGCTTTCACTCCCCTCATCCAAGTCATTGATAAATTGTAAACTGACAGCCAGAGAAAAATCCATAATAGGGCTTATGTTGCCAATAGACTGATGGCTTTAATAAATCAAATAAATCTGTACAGTGTTGCTGCTTCAAGAACATTAGCTGCTCTCGTATCATTTAATCTCAAAAGGTATAAAACCTGCAGCTACTATCAAGCTAAAACTTTTTCGTATGGCTGCCATTTCAGTCTTTCATTTCCTCTTGCTTCAGCTTGGTCAGATCACCCTCTAGTGTTGGTTCATGGGATTACTCGAGGCAGAATGCACTTCCAGTATAAAACCAGAACTTTAATTTGGGCTGTATCAGTTGATATGCAATTATTTTTGGTATAGTTGAATAGCACTTAACATGTAGGAATTATTGGATACACTTGTCAATACCCTTAAGACAGAAGGAGTCCAAGTTTTTTTTTTTAAAATCTGTTGTGGTTCAAATGAATACGTTGTGGAGTCTAGCTACAAATTCTCAATTTCCAATCGATTTATTCATGGAACGTGCACACTGGTGAAAGCCAGGATATGCAAATAAGCTGAGCCCAGATTTTATCCATCTCCAGTAGTGTGCCAGAACACCACCCAACTTACTAGGGGAAGGAAGATTGAAGGGGTGTGTTGTAAAGAAAGATGATCAAAGAAGTTTAATCATTTTATCACCTGTCTCAAATACGAGGCTTTTGGGACACAGAAGAGAAAGGTCACTCCTGCAACCAACACTTGTCAAAAAAGCAGCGTTCAACACAAGAATTTCACTTTTTCAAATAAAGCAAACCATTTTGATGCAGTGAATTGTTGATAACAACAGTTCTTTGGAGAAAGACTCAAACTTGGAGTCTCGCAAGGGGAAGGAACTAGTGAGAAAAGATACTGAGATGGAAGACTCCTCTTTTCAAAGACAAAAATTAGCACCAAAATATCCATACAGACACATTGATTTTCACAATCCATGGCTAGTTATAATCTCAAGAATGAACAAATCAATTATATGCCATTGAAGTCAGGGTAATTCTTTACAGAATCATTTATTTTGGTTTACATCCAAAGAGATTTTTTTTAAAAAAGATTGCAGAACTCTGCAATAAAAGGGATCTGGATATCTTGGTATGTGAATCACAAGAGGTTAGTATACAGGTACAGCAAAGGACCAGAACAACAAATGAGATGTGTCATTTATTGCAAGGGGAACGGAACATAAAAATAAGGAATATTAACAAAATGCTGGAAAAACTAAGTAGGTCTGGCATCATCTGGAGAAAGTGTGTTAATTTAATTCTCATTGGCAGCATAGTGCCTCAGACCCAGGACACAGGTTTGATTTGCAGCTTGAATCATTGTCTGCAGACATTCTCCCCATGCCTGTGTGGGTTCCTGCCAAAGATGTCCTGATTAGGTGCATGGCCATGCTAAGTTCTCCCTCAGTGTACTGAACAGGCACAGAGTGTGGTGACTAGGGGGATTTTCACACCAACTTCATTCTAGTGTTAATGTAAGGCTACTTGTAAATAATAAATCAATATACTTTTCAGGGCTTTTATAAAAGTTTTGCTACAGTTGGTACAGAGTGAAACTACATCTGGAGCACTATGTACTGTTTTACTGTCCTTATTATAGGAAATTTAATTGCTTTGGAACCTGTGAAGAAAAAGTTTCAGACTGGGTTTGTATCTATTGAAGTTTGGAAGAATTAGAATCTTTTTCAAACAAAAAAATGAGGGGACCAAAAAACACACCTATTTTGGGAAAGACGAGAACTAGGGAACATAGTTTAAAAAGGGATTTTCCATTTAAAATGAGGATGAGAACTTAGGATCATTATGTAGAATTGTCACACAAAGTAAAAATAATCTTACCTCATTATTTATATCAAAGACTCCTTCCTGTATTTTTTCATAGATTTCCCTAGCTGTATTAATAAATGCCTGAAAATGAAACAAATTTTATAGTTGATAAATAAAAATCAATGTTTCCAACCAGCATTTTCATTACCAACATTATATCTATTCAAAGTCAAAATACAAATTATACAACTGAGAAACTGAATGATATAGTAAGTTGTTACACCTTTGGAACCAGAGTTTGAATCCAACCTAGAAATGAAAAAAATTCCCACCACCGCACCCCCCCGACTCTATTGCTATTAAAAAGAACTCTAAATCAATTTGAAGCCAGTTGCAGCAAGCATAATTCCAAAATGCAAATATGCTCCTATTTCAACTTATTAGCAACAAGATGTATTGTTTCATGTATAAAGGTGGCTAATGTGAGAAATAGGAACAGATATCACCACAGGCCTTGAAACTTCCAAATATTCTATACTCAAATACCATAGGTAATACAGCAGGATCTGCAAAAGTATGATAATCCTAGCTAGCTTTTTAATATAGTGAATTGAGTCAAAGTACAAGGACTAAAAGTCATAACCAGCCAGGGTTAAATAAACCTTGGCATTCACAACCAATTTGCTGTTAAATTTTAGCATTTGGGAAAAAACAATTAATAAGCAAGTATATTAGCTCCAATGATACAGGATCTGGATGAGTACAGCTAAGAAATACCAAGGGACAAAAGTTAGTGGAGGTTGTATAGAGACTCCCAAACTAAGTGGTGTTGGGGATGGCATTAAACCTGAAGTTGCAATAAGGCAAAACAGGCATGCAATAAAGAAACATTCATAATTTTGGGTGACTTTATTCTACATATAAATTGGGCAAATCAAATTAGCAATATCATAGAGGAATTAATTCTGGAGTACATACAGGATGGTCTTATGGACCAATATTTTGAGGAACTGACTAGAGAACAGACTACCCTATATATTAGGAATGAAAAAGGAATAATTGGCAATAGTGCAAGGTCCTTAAGGATGAGTGACCCATTTCAAATGGAGTTTAACAATTGATTTGGAGACTGGGGTCCTGAATCAAAATAAAAGGAAACAATGATGGTTTGAGGTGAGAGTTGACTATGATGGATTGGGGAATATTACTTAAAGGGATGAGTGGATAGGCAATGGCAAACTTTCAAAGAGCACGTGAGTGAACTGCACAATCATTCAATCTTATTTGGCACAATAAAACAGGAAAGATGGCTAAACTATGACTTAAGGGAAATTAGAGGTAGTATTAAATACAAAGAGACATACAAATTGGCCAGAAAAAAAAAAACAGACCCGAGGATTGGGAATAGTTTAGATGTCAGAAAAGGAGGATAAGGGATTAAGGGGAAAATAGAGCACAACAGTAAGCTTACAGGGAACATAAAACTGATCGTAAATATTTCTGTAGATATGTGAAGAGAAAAAGATTGGAGAAGACAAATGTAGGCCCCTTAGTGAAGGGGAATTTATGATGAGGAAACAAAAGAAATAGCTGACCAACGTAATACGTAAGTTCTGAATTCACAAAGGAAATAAAACATACCAGAAATGTTAGGGAACATAGCATTTAGTGAAGGAACTGAATGAAATCAGTATTGGTAGGGAAGTGATTCTGGGGAAATTTATGGGATTGATGAACAAATCCCATGGCCTGTTAAGTACTCTGGGATGTAGGTTTAGTGGCCCTAAAAATACTGGATGGATTTTTGGTCTTCTTCCATGAATCTAGAGACTCTGGAACAGTTCCCATAGATCCAAGAGTAACTATAACAAAGAAAACAAGGAATTATAGATCAGTCAGTTGAGTGTCTGCAATGGAAAAAACGCTCTAGTCCATTACAAAAGATTTAATTTTATTGGAAACAGAGGCAGGATCGAACAGTCAGTATTGATTTACGAAAGGCAAATCACGCTTAACAAATCTACTAGAGCTCTTTGAGGGTGTAATTGGTGGAGTTAATTAGGGGAACAGTGGATGTTGTTTATTTAGACTTTCAGAAGACTTTTGACAAAGTCCCAGATAAAAGAGATCACTGTAAAACCAGTGTATTGAGATGAATAGAAACTAGTTGGAAACAGAAAACAGTAGGCATAAACAAGTCTTTTTCCAAGAGGCAGGCAGTACCGCAGGGACCAGTGCTAGGTCCCCAGCTATTCACAATGCATATTAATGATTTAGATGAGAACTAAATGCAATATCTCCAAATCTGCAGATGACGAAACTGGGTGGTGAGCTGTGGCAAGAATAGAGAAATGCTTCAGTGTGATTTGCACTGATTCAGTTGAATGGGCAAATGTATTACAATAATCAATAAATATTATCCACTTTGTTAGCAAAACAAAGATTATCTGAACAGGTACAGATTGAGAAATGCAAAAATGCATTAAGATCTGCATGTCCTTGTATACCAGTCAGCGAAAGTAAGCATGCAGGTGCAGCAGGTAATGTGAAATGGTATTCTGGCTTTCAAAGTATAGGAGCACGTCTTGTTGCAAATATAAAGGATGTTGGTGAGACCACATCTCATTTGAGGAAGGATATTCTTGCTATAAAGAACTGCAGAGAAGATTTATCAGACTAATTCCTGGGATGGGGGGAAACTTAAAATTCTAACAGGACAAAAGGGTAGATGCATGAAGGATTTTCCCGATGGATAAGTCCAGGACCAGGAGTTATAGTCTAAGGATATGGGGTAAATCATTCAGGGTGGAAATCAGGACAAATTTACTCAGTGGTGTGCCTGAGGAATCCACTACCGCTGGAGCAGATCACTAAGTTGCATAATAAGCCTTAACGATAATAAATGAACTAGATGTCTCCCTCCTGATCCTATTTTCTACATTTCTATGAAACAGGAATGATTAAATAGAGTAAACACATCAGAACAAATGATGACAGATCTTTAATTAATAAAAAGGATCCTGTTGCTGAGAAGAAAACTGACAGTCCTGTTTGCTCAGAGAAAGAACAGGAAAGAAGGGATGAAATAGAGACTTTTGAGGGAGAAACAAAAACAAGAAACTTGTTTTGTTCTGCAGGAGAAGTGAGAGATTAAATGTAAGCAAGAATACTGCTTTCCTCCATATGGAGGAAAAATGAATAACAGGGAGGCAAAGAACTCCAGTTGAACAAGTTTATTTAGAATTGGAAAAGGGAAGAGATACCCTATTGTACAAGAACAGAAACCAATTTATACTGATTGAAAATAAACTAAGATTTTCTTTTTGACAACTAAGAATGCAGGGCCAGAATATGTACTTGATTTAGCATCTGCTCAATTACATGATTTTGGATTCAGAAGCTTCAGCATAAACTGATAGACATAGTGCAGAGCTAGTGGTACAGTTCTGGATGAGCAGTGGCCAAGAGGAAAAGATGTACAAGTGCGACTGTCTCAACTAACAAACTCCCAATGCCATCTGAAACAATGACTTTGAACATTACTATTTTACATTACAGACTTCATGTGAAAGAAAATGTGACAATGGCTTGCGTTCAACTGGGGAATGTTATTACCAATGTCACAACAGCTCCATTTTCTGATGAACAAACTTTTGCTGAGAAAGGAGGACATGTCAAAGCTTTTCCTCTTGCATTCATTAGGACACTTGATAAGACTACTGACATAAAAGGAAACCAATTTATACTGCATGTAAATGTATGCAGGAATGGCACTAAATTATGATCATTTGGAAAGCCAATGCAGCCATGATAGGCTGTATCATGCACTGTAACAATTGTGATTTTAATACCAACTTGTTGACAAGTCGATTTGTTCCACTTAAGGAAGCCACAGATTTGTGCTGCAGCACTATGATCTAAACCCACCTCCAATGCATGAATGGAGTAGAGTATTCATTGAACTTATGAACTCAGGAACTTGTGCAGTTGAGTTCCATTTTAATGGCACCATTTCTACCCAAACAGATGGCATTGCCATGGGACCCCCTTTGAGCTGAGCTATTGCAAACAAGTTGTGTTCCATGAGAAAAATGAAATGACACTCAAATATGCAAGGGATAGGATATTATGATAAATGTGCTACATTTAAATCTGTACCTGCATGTATTAATTTCTTTACATGAATTAATAGATTCAATCTTGTGCTCAAATTGACATTTGAAACAAAGAAAACAGAGCACAGGAAACAGACCCTTCCGCTCAACAATCCCATGCCGCCATTTTAACAGCACGATTTCCCTCTTCCATCCATAACCCTTGTCTACGTTTATGGAAATCCACATTGGAAACCAGATTGGTGAAACAAATTGTCCCTAAATTGTCTCTCCAATCAGCCCAAGAGCACATCTTTAGGATTGTGGGAGGAAACCGGAGCACCCGGAGAAAACCCACGCAAGCACAGGGAGAATGCGCAAACTCCCACAGATGCTGGCCCAAACTCATGTACTGCACAGCAAATAGTGATAGTCACTGAACTGTTGTTGCCCATCAAATGGTCCAGTTTAAGCGTACACTAATGACGTGAAGCACTAGGCTACTCTTGAAAAATCCAAGAACAGCCCTCTCACAACCCATCGCGTGTATACCCTTTGTTGGGCAACAAAGCGGGCCAAAACACCTGTGGTATAAAACAAAGCAGTCAAATTAATTCCCTTTCCTTGACGTACTACTTGAGAAATTTGCCATGGTCTATTGCAAGCCTTCCTTCACTGGTCAACATACTTGTTGGGATTTTTACTGTTTCATAAGATAAAAGATTGGTCTTATCACCATGGAAGCTTGATGCTGAAATAACTGCCATCAAATGCATCCTGCAGGATAAAGGCTACCCTGATCATATCACTTTGCGCTATTATCACAAACTTAAGAGCTCCAAGAGCATCACCTTTGGCCCTGAAGACTGCCCAGTCTACCTCTGATTAGGGACAGACAGCATAGTTTTGAGTGGAAAATCACATCTCAAATTGAATTGAGTTTTTTGAAGGGGTAACAAAGAGGTAGACGAGGGTAGTGCAATTGATGTTGTTTACATGGACTTTAGCAAGGCCTTTGACAAGGTACGTATGGTAGATTGTTGCAATAAAATTAATCTCAGATACAAAATTGGCTTCTTGACAGAAGCTAGAGGGTGGTTGTAGAGAGTTCTTCAAACTGGAGGCCTGTGACCAGTGGTGTGCCTCAGAGATCAATGCTGGGCCCACAGTTATTTGTCATTAATGTTAATGATTTGGATGAGAATATAGTGGACATGGTTAGTAAGTTTGCAGATAACACTAAGATTGGTGGCATCTTAGTGTTATTGATAATAAAAGAAAGTCGTATCCAATTGCAACAGGATCTTGATCAATTGGGCCAGTAGGCTGATGAGTGGCAGATGGAGTTTAATTTAGATAAATGCGAGATGATGCATTTTGGTAGACTGAACCAGGGCAGGACTTACTCAGTTGATGGCAGGGCATTGAGGAGAGTTAGAGAACAAAGAGATCTAGGGGTACATGTTCATAGTTCTTGAAAATGGAGTCACAGATGGACAGAATACTGAAGGCTGCATTCAGCATGCTTGGTTTCATCAGTCAGAACATTAAATACAGGAGTTGGGATGTCTTGAGGTTGTAAGGCCACACCTGAAATAGTGTGTGTAATTCTGGTCACCCTATTATAGGAAGGGTATTATTAAATTAGAAAAAGAGTGCAGAATAAAGTTACTAGGATGCTACCTGAACGTGATGAATTGAGTTATATGGTGAGGCTGAATAGACTGAGACTTTTTCCTCTGGAGCATTGGAGACCGAGGTGACCTTACAGAAGTCTAAGATAACGAGGGGCACAGACAACAGATAGTCAATACCTTTTCCCAAAAATAAGGGAGTCTAAAATTAGCGGGCATAGGTTTAAGGTGAAGAGGGGCAGACACTAAAGTGTAGAGAAGGGCAATTTTTTCAGAGGATGTTGAGGTCTGGAACAAGCTGCCAGAGGTAGTAGTAGAAGTGGGTACAATTTCATCTTTTAAAAAGCATTTAATTACATCGGTACGATAGGTCTAGAAGGATATGGGTCAACTGGGATTAGCTTAGGGGTTTTAAAAAATGCAACATGGACAAGTTGGGCCAAAAAGGGTCTGTTTCCATGCTGTAAACCCCTATGACCTCTTTACTCTGGAAGGGCAAAGTATCCCAAAACCATGAGCAAAAGATGAAGCTAGTTGTTTCACACTGCTACTATGCAGCAGCAACACAAGTAATATTCACCATTAACAGGATGCTATAAATCGAGCCAAAAAGACATTCTGCTTATCATGTAAATGAGTAAGGTGGTATATGAATTTCAGTGCTAGTATGATGTTGGGTATGTAGGGCCATATGTCCCAATCACTGGTGGATCCTATCAAACAGGATGTCCCATTTCCAAGTAGTGATTTTTAGATCTCCCTTCCTCGCTTGCCATAGATTCTGCTCCATGTGATCCAGCTGTTCCATTACACACTCCATAATCTTTGCCTTGTTTACCAGGTCAGGAGGAAACTCATTCAGCCAAGCCTCTTCTAGTTTGAAGATGAGAGCACAGGAGTCAGTATCTATGTACCATACCTTGGAAAATCTATAGCCAGGAAAATCTATACCCAACCAGCTCACGCTTTCAAAAAAATTGTGTCCAACATTATATGTGATTCCATAATCGAACAATGTTTGCCAAATACTGTGCAAAAAGAATTATACTGTTAACTAGTTTAAGATTACTAGTCAGGTTCACGATGTGGCACATGCAGTGAATGCTACATATATGAATACACAAGACTTTTTTGCAGGCAGAAAGATCATGTGAACACGTTGTGCCTGTTTCAGCAAAGCAAACTAACTGATTACCATTTGCTAATTAATTCCCTTGGGCAATGCCTTGCCCAATCAGGGTCAAGCTACCTTGTTTAAATGTCAAATGGTTGGTATTATCTGTCAGTTGCCATCAACTGGCACATTGTCCATGTCAACGCCTCTTTCAAAGTCCAATTACCAACCAATCAGCATTCCTCTAACAGTGTCTAAATGGTTTTCCTCTTACTGGTATTTTTGCAAAGTGTAGCTTCAACATGCTTTTTTTTCCAAGCAATACTTGGCAATACCAAATCACATGCAATTTTATGCTTCACTTTCCCTCCAGCAGTGTTTATTTGTTAATGTATTAGTTCAACATGCTGTAATAATCCATGAAAGACATTTACATACAAAACTTGTCTGGCTGATTGAAAAGTATACAAAAATCTTAATTTGTCTCAGTCAGTTCATAGGATACCTTGGGGAACGATACATTTTTCAAATGGGCTCTGAATAAGTGAATTTGGCTTCCAGCCAGGACTAAACTTAATACTTCCATACTTCTTAGAATCCTTTTTACAGAGAAACATTAATCGCTATGTTTTGAATAATATATATTTTAGCCCAATGGCTTTACAAATTACACTAATTAGAAATTGCAGTTTCAAGTTTCACATTCTTCTGTGCAGATTAAATGCCAAGCAAAAGTCTGCAAGTCACTCATTCACATGACATGGCAAGATGCTTGAAGTCCCCAGACTCAAGTTTATGTGCACAAGCATTTAACTACTGGTTTGTATAATAGACTTTGCAACATATGTTCGTTCTTACATTATACATTTCAACTAGGCACGTGCCTGAAAATTTAAAAAAGGTCATTGCCAAAGGCAAAACACAAGGGTTATTACTGTTAGCCATAATATACAGATATTAAGTCAAAATTGGATTAAAGGATCTAACTTATGGCATAAAAAACTTCATGCTTACTTCAGTGCTAAGTGCTTGCTTTGACACCTCAAAGTCTATTCTTCATATTTGAATCTAAAATGTTAAGACCCTGTCTGCTCCAAGTAGATATTAAATATTTGACATTTTGAATAATGACAGAATTCTATCCTGTACTCCTGACAATATTTATATCTAATCAGTTTTGTGATGTTAGTCAATATCACATTGCTGTTTGTTGGAGCTTGTGTGTACAAATTGGCTGCCAAAGTTCCTAAATTATAACAATTAAACCTCAAAAGCAATTTTACATGCTGTAAACTGAGTTAGGATATTAAGTTCATGAATAGTAGTACACAAACAAATAGTTTATTTCTGAAGGATTAATATCTGAAAGCAATTATGAGAAGATATGGTTACTAAAGCATATCCTATTCTCACCCTGATGTCCATTTTGTTTAATTAATTCATGTGATGAGTACTGCCAGTAAAGCCAACATTTATACTACACAACCATAATTGTTTGAGAAGATGGTCATGAGCCACCTTTTTTAATGTATTGCAGTTCTTGTTGTAGGTTGACTCACAGTGCTGTCAGTAAGTGAATTTAACAGTGACGGTGAAGGAACAGTGAATATAGCTCCAAGTCAGAATACCGTGTGGCTCTGAGGGAAATTGCACATTATGATGCTTCCATGCATCTACTGCTTTTCCTTCAAAGTCAAGAACATTAACAGTTTAGAAGAAGCCTTGCTGAGTTGCTGCAGTGCACTTTGTAGATGGTACACTGCTATCACTGAGTTGGTGGGGGGAACGTATGTTTAAGCTGTTAGGTGGGTTACTGATCAAGCAGGCTGTTTTGTTTTGGATAGAATTTCTTGACTTGTTGGCAATGCACTAATCCAAACAAGGGGAAAGTATTTCATTATACTCGTAATTTGGCTTTGTAGATGGATAGGTCTGGTGAGTTACTTCCTGTGGAATACTCAGCCTCTAACAGTATTTAGATAGTTCAGTATCTGGTAAGTGGTAACCCAAAGATGATTCTGGGATTCTCTGATGGCAGTGCCACTGAATGCTAGGGGAGATAGTTAGCTGATACCCATGAGGCACAAATGTTAACTGAGACTCAAGTTCAAATCTGAATGATGCCCAGGTCTTGATACATTGAGATGGACAACTTCAGTAACCTGAAAAACTATGAATGAACACCTTTGACCTTCTGATGGAGAGATAGGCATTGATAAAGCAAAATGGTTGTGCCTTGGACACTATTCCTGGGAACTCCTGCAGCAATATCTTGGGATGAGATCATATCATTGGCCGCAATATAATTGGCCTCCAACACAACCATCTTCTTTTGTATCTGGTACAATTCTAGCCAGTGAAGCATTCTTCCATCCTCACCATTTCCCTGGAAGTCATTTTGCTCTTTGGTCAAATACTCCCAGACATCAAAGACAGTCATCCATATGTCATAGAGTTCAACCCTTCACTACAATCACATGCTACTGGGCCAAAATTGCAAGAGGGTCAGGAGGAGTGTGACCTGACAGAGCCCAAACTGAGCCTTGAGCAGTTTATTGATACCCAACAACAGTGCTTTAAGGCATCAACACTTCCATAATTTGCTGACAGCAGAAAAGAATGGCTGTAAAGTTGGCCAGATTGGGCTTGTCCTTGCTTTTTGCATTAGACATAGAATCCTAGATAGTTTTCCACACTGAGCAGACATCTGCCAGTGGTGTAATACACTGGCATAGCATGGCTATGGGGTACAGTTCGTTCTGAAGCTTAAATTTTGAGTACTACAAGCTGGGAGGTGGGCCTTCAGCCTTTGTTGTGTCAAATGTTTTCAGCCATTTTTGACATATGGAATATATTTAATTGATTCATTGCAGATATCTGGCATAATGTAGCTGCAAATACTCTAGTCTCATCTTTTGCATTGATGTGCTTGTAATGGATGGGTACATTGAGCCTTTTCCTCTGGTTGGTTGTTTAACTTTTGCTTAGGGGATGTGAACATCGCTGAACTGTCCTTGAATTGAGTGGTTTGCCAGGCCATATCAGAGGGCATTTAAGAGTCAACCACGCTGCTGAGGGTCTGGAGTCACTTGACAATGCAAGGGTTTCAGGATTTCCTTCCCCAAGGAACGCTGGTAAACCAGATGGGTTTTTATAACAAAAGACAAGGGTTATTAGACTTTCAATTCCAGATTTTAACAATTAAAATTTTACCTTCTCCCCTGGTCCAGAATATTACACTGGTCTCTGTATTGCTAATCGAGTGACAATATCATTTGCACCATCACTGATTCTTCCAAATGGTGTCCAACATCAGGAACTCTCATCATCTATGGGAGAACAGGTGACTGCCAAGTTTCCTTGTCCATGTTCAGGTTGATGCCTGAGACTTCATGGGATCCAAAGTCAATGCTGAGTGTCATTTCCTCCCGATTGTATATTGGCATGCCTTGACTTTTGATCGGTCTGTCTAACCATAGACTAGGACACACCCAGTGGAGGAGTCTAGAACTCTGATTTAGTAATTTGTTGCTTGTCCATCTGCAATTTTGGCATTTGATGTTACAGAAAGAAAGTCTCCAGGCTGGGTATGGTTTTTTAGCTTCTGGTGCTAGGTGTTCTGTTAGGTTTTATACTTCAACTATTCTGGTCCAAATAATGGCTTGGTAAGCGATTTCAGGGAATAATTGAGTTAAACAGATTGCTGTGGGTCCAGACTGACATACAAACCAGGCTTGGCAAAAGACTCAGTTGATCTTTCTTTACACCCTAGCTAAGACTATAAAACTACATTTTGCACTCCTTTCCTTCTCCATCTGTATAGCACACAAGAAACAATCCTTTTCAGTGTACTAATTTATATGTGACAATAATAAATCAAATTTTCTCCCCAGAACCAGATGGTCTTTTTAATATGGTAATTACTGAAACTAGCTTTTTAATTTTTATTCCAGATTAACAATTTAAATTCTTCCAGCTGTAATGATGGGACCTGGACTCTATCTTGATCACAAGTCTGAGCCTCTGAAAACTGATATCAACAAACTGAAGGAATATGGGCCTCAACATGAGTAACACTACCACTACAAGGAGGTCTTGTGGCAGTGGGTAGCATTCCTACCTCTGAACTAGAAGTGCATGGAAAACCCACTCCAATACTTGATGGCCAAATATAGCTGCTTTGAGTAAGCAGCCAATCAGTTTGATCAACCTTCAAATCCTTCTAAAGTTTGCCAAGTCAGTAAAAGGACAGACAGTCATGTAATACAAAGTTGGAGTCTCTACATCACTACATATTGTAGTCTGGAGCTGTGGGTGAAGTGCATGTTGCCACAGCAACTCAACACGTGATTTCTAATACACTATTATTACCACTTCAGTGCTGTTGCCTTGCATAATACCCAGAGTAATCAGGAAGTGGAACCCTGACTCATTTTTATGTCCTCAATCCTTAGTGTGGCAGAGGTCATTATATTGTCTCAAATGACTGATGAAAAAAAAAATCAGGTAACTTTGCACCAATAAGGAATCAAAATGGACATCTTTAATTTGTTCCATTTGGTAAAATGTTCTCAAATTAGAAGTCTGTTCCTCCCCACCACCCCCTCCCCTGCCAATCTAAATTCACTAGTTAACCTAATTCTTTTACATACTTCCCCAACAGTTAGTAAGCAAGTTGCAAGGCTCAGCTATGAAGCTCATAAGAACACAGGAAATGCAAAGCAAGACTACCAACCCATCAAGGAGGCTTCAACCAGGTGATTCCCGTTTTCCTTCCCTTACTTCTCTCAAGTAAAATAATTCTGCTTTTCATATCTAGCCCCATTTAAAAAAAAGGTAATAGACTTAAAATCAATACCACAAACAGCTTTTTTAAAAGTCTCCAATGCAGTCCATTTGCATTAGGTATCATAAACATCACTAATCAAATGAACACAGACCTCTTTTTACCAAACCTTGTCGGCGCAATGTCTCAGCAAAGTGAATTCAAAGTCATCACGTTCAAGCCCTCTTACCTTTTCCAGCAAGGCTCCAGACAAAAACCCAAGCTTCTGTTGCTGGTCTCCAATAAACCAATGAACTTAAAAAATGAATTTCTCTGATGCATATTTTATTCAGTTCACTACTGCAAAGACCAAAATGAGCACAAAGCAAGCAAAGCCATTTTACAATTATACAAGCATTCAATTAAACAGCCAAGGAAAGAAAACACTGTTCGGAAATTTAAGATCGTTCACCACTAAAGATAAAAAGGATGACAAATTGCTTATTTATACAGAATATTCAATTAGCTGGCTTACTTTGACTTAGTGCTATTAAGATTCTTTGTTCAAATGGATAAATAATGTTTCCAAACAGCAATGGAAGATGAATGCTGACAAAAGTGCTCAAAAAGGAAAAGCTAAAGAAATACCAATGAAGATCAACAGATAAGAAAATTTGACGACAGTCTTTGGATGAAGTTAGGTGACATAACCAAGCTAATCACTGCAAATTTGGATATTTGCAAAGAACAATACTGCATGGGAAACAGGCCCTTCCACCCATCGAGCCCCTGCTGCCATTTTAACATTATGAGTGCCCTCCTCTACCTATGACATTTGTCTACACCTATTGGGAAAGATTGAAGGAGAACTAATTTAGGGACTAATCTTACTTTTCCCATCTTTCCTCTTAATCAGCACGTGTCTTTCCTGCAACTTTTTCAGCTCTCTCTTGAGACTCCCACATGCCAAATGTGGACTTACCCTCAAACAACCTCTCCCAATCAGTATCTGCATGTTCATGCAGAATCTGGCTGTATCTAACCTCACCCCAATTTAGCATCCTCCCTTTCAGACAGCACTCATCTTTTTCCATTAGTAGACAACATTCCATTTGAAAACAACAGTTTGACAACTTATCAATATTTAATCGAAGTGACATAAATCAGGTGTTAAAATATTTTTTTGAAACCCTTTACCCAAAAAAGGGGTTTCCATTGTTTTACTTATATTGATTTTCAAACATTTGAAGAGCAATTTGAAGAATCTGGATTCAATCCAGCATTGCCAGCATGGTGGATTAGTGCCTGTTTTATACGTCATTTCAAAATTTGCCCAAATTGTTTGCAGAATGTAATTTTTCATCAATTGTACTCAGTGAAGATGCCAAGCTCCCTCAGTTCACCAAATTCTTCTCTTCAGAGTTTTGACAACTCATCATTGACATCGCAGGCAATCATACTAAACACATTTCTTCATACTCTTAAAAGCCTGCACTAAATCTGTGTTTTCAGCTTTGTAGAATTAATTGCAATAAATCTTCTCTTTCCTAACTATTCAAGATACCCAAAAGCAAACCTTAATTACAATTCAAGGCACTTCAAGTCCAATAATGCAGAAGAGTTTAAATATACTTTAAAAAATACATTTAACAGCAAGTATACACTTCTGAAAAAAAGATAGAAATGTAATATTTTGGTACACTTGCTTATGTAGCTTTGAGCATAATCTATGAACAAATGCAATATTTAACAAGTTTGAACCAAACTACTAGTTACTTGAAGTTTTTAATCAAGTACAGGACAGTGCCAGAAACGATCAAAGATTGAATTGCTCACTGGTTTGGTTTTTTACTCGTCATTGCCTTCTGATTTGTTCCAGGATTGAGTTGGAGAGAAGTTTGTATTTAGTTTTTTTGAAAACTATTAACACTGTGGTAAGTGTACTGTTTTTTGGAGTGTGTTGTCTTGCTGCTTTGATGCCTCTTGGTCGCCTGACCCTGATGCTATGCTCATATCATTAACAGTGTTGTCTAATTAACAATTATTAAAACTTTACTTTTCACCACCCCCAATCTCCCATCTTCAAGTCTAATCTCAAAATGTTAAAAATTGTTAAATCATTTACATTCCCAACATCTCCCTTTGAGCCTATTTGGTTATTTCACAACTTTACCTGATTTCATCTCAAATATTTTTGGCTGAGGGTGCAGCCTCAGCCTTGGACCTGAGCTTCATTTATCAAAGTGTTTGCTGTAGAATCCATCTTATCAGCCCCAGGAATGATCACCTTGTGGCTAACAGTACCAAGCCTGTTTCTCTAGAAAAGTCCAAGTGGTGTGTACAAGAGATATAATGATTGCTGAATGTGTTCTATGACTGTCCCTTCTACCTGATTATGTCCTTTCCACACAACTTTCCCCCAGTATTATGATGTTAGTGCTCTCACTCTATGCCAGTGATTATACCAGCTTAACAGCATATCTGCATTTTTATTCCAGGCACCTTACTCATTCATGGTCTTGTATGGTTATATTGATTAAGAGTTTACATTGCAAAGTTGGATGTTTAGCTCCTCTCGATTAATAGGTCTGGTGAAAAGCTAAAATCGCATTGTCCTATGATTAAGTAAAACCAACTCTAGGTCAACATTGATAGTTTTTACTACCTCTGGGTTTTCCATTGGCCTGCGAATGGTGTAGCAAACTGGTCACGTGACGGAATCCATAATTTGCTATGAATTGCCAGAAATATTAATTGATTAGCTGTGGACTGTTGTCCAATTCTACCTCATCCAGAATATCAAGAGTATAGTAAATGTGTTTCCAAGCTTCTGCAACTGTGATATAATCAATAACTGAGGTAGATTTTTCTTTGGATCAAGAGATGTATACCTATCATTTGCAAGGGCCTGGACAGAGATGTTGATGGCAGTAATGGTTCTGCTAGCTCTTAGCTATTGATGATGGAAATTTGAAATAAATTTTCTACTGCTTTAAAATTCCCAGCCACCAGACTGTTGTGCCGATACTTTATTTCGTAATATCCAAACGACCACTGCGGAGTTTGAGAAATAGCAATTTGCCATTCATGATAAAACCACTTAAAACATGCATCTTTAATTACTTATGTCAGCATATTCTGGCCCATTATGTTGCAGTGCCATAATCAGAACAAAATGAAAAATACTGACCTCTACAGACAGGATATAAAAAAATCAAGTACTGCATACATCCAAAACTTAACAAAGCTCAAAGACAATTAAATGAAGTTGCAAGCTTTAACCGTAAAAAGACTAATTTCCAGTAAAAGCTTTATTTTAAAATGAACATTTTCCAAAGTTCATTTGAGTTCTGATCCGTGTGCCACATTGCCCAAGTTGATATTCAAACTTCAGTTTTACAACAGTAAGGGGGAGGCAAGAATCTTAATGTCAAATAGAAGACATTGAAAATCTAGGTTCTTGCTTTAAAGTTGCCAAAGAGAGATGGGCCCAGTATATGTCAATCACATTTTCCCTGTATTACTTGTACAGTTTGTACCGTACCCTTCCCATTACAGGGAACTTTAATTTCTATACATCTCCCCCACCCCGTTAATGATGGCAGGAATGGAAACAAACGAGCTTAAAAAGCACAGAATTGAAGTGACATGTGTAAAAAAATTAACTAAATTTCTTTCGTCTCCTGAGAAAGCAGACACATCGGTGGGCTTTCTTAACTATAACACAATATGGAGGAACCGGGATAGATTGGTGATGATTTGGACACCAAGAAACTTGAAGCTTGATGACTATTTCCTTCATTTTGTTGACATTAAGAGATTATTGTTACACCACTTCAAATTCTCTTTCTTGTACTTCATCTTGTCACCGAGATCCAGCCCACTACAGTGGTATGGGCAAACTTGAAAATTCAGTTGGAAGGAAATTTTGCCACACAGTCATAAGTATAAGAGTCTAGTTATGGGCTGAGGACACAGCCTTTTGGGACACCAGTGTTGAAGATGAACATGGGAGGTGGTGTTAGTGCCTCTCTCTTGATTGTGGTTAAGTAGTCTAGGATTTAGTTGCAAAGGGAGGAATCGAGCCTCAGGTCGTAGAATTGGGAGATAAGCTTTGTAATAAGTGTTAAAGACTGAGCTGTAATCAATTGGAGCCTGACACGTGTGTCTTTGTTGTCTAGGTGTTCCAGGGTTGAGTGTTAGGCAAGGAGATAGCATCTGCTGTGAATCTGTTGCGGCAATAAGCAAACTGTAGTGGATCCAGGTGATCTGGGAGGCCAGAATAGATTTGTCTCATCATCTAACCTTTTGAAGTACTTTCAAATGATGGATGTCACAGACACCAGATGATAGTCATTAAAGGCATGCTGCCTGGCTTTGCTTCAAGATGACTATCATTCTTGTACCAGATAAGGATCTCAAAGTGGTGTAAAAGAGAGGTTAAAGACGCCAGCAAATACCCCTGCCAGCTAATCTGCACAGGATCTGAGTGCTCGGCAGGTACCCCATCTGGTCAGTTGCTTTCCATGGGTTGACTTTTGAGAAGGCTGCTCTGGCATCTGCAATGTAATCTCAGATACAGGTTCGGTCTAGGTTTCTGGGGTAGAGGGCATGCTCTCACTGACTTTTTGTTCAAAATGGGCTCAGAGAAGGGGTGCATTTTGCTGGTGATTTTACATGCCTTCATCTTGTAGCCTGTTATGTCTTATAGGCCATGCCATAAGCGATGGGAGTCTGCGAAGCTAACCTGCACTTAGACTGGCATTGTCTTTTGGCATCTGATGGATCTCCATAGATCATATCTGAATTTCTTGGATAGATCAGGCTTGCCAGACTTGAAAGCCTCAGACCCAGGTTTCAGCAAGCAGTGGATATCTCTGTTCATCCACGGTTTCTAATTGGGAAACACAGATTTGCTTCTTCTGCACAGTCTTCTACACACTTACTAATGAAGCCAGTTACTGCAGTGGCACACTCATTCAAGTTGGTCACTAATTTTTAAATATTGGCCAGTCTACTAACTAAGCAGTTCCAGAGATCATCATCTGATTCCTCAAACCAACATTGCACAACTTTAACAGATTCTCCTATTTCAGTTTTTGCTTGCATACCAGGAGCAGGAGCACAACCTTGTGGACAACGTAGAGAATATTTACAGGAGCGGTACCAAGATTCAGATTTCAGTGAAGACAAAGAGCAATGTAAATGGTGTACATCAAGAAACACAAATGGGAGGTAAAGAATCTGGTACAAAGTGGGAAGGTGGTGCTCTTTTCAGTAGAATTTTAAGATGAATTCATAAAATTTTAATTAAACATGAGAAATAGCAATGCAGGTGGGTGTGCTGCAACTAGCATGTGGGAATCTGTTCTGACTAACTTGATCCCAATCACTTATGTAGCAATAACTTGCAACTCAAGCAACTTTGATCTCAATAACTGAGCCAGAGGTACAGACATTGCAATGGACATATAAAGGATTTGAGCAGGAGGGTACTTTTCTCGACACTTTGACACAGGAGGCAGTCTTAGGTTAAGCAATTTAGATTTGGTTGATCAGGAAACAAGAGGGTGAAATTGCAAGTCAGGTAGGCTAGGAAGCCATAAAGGCATTGGAGCAGTATCACATTTGCCACTGTCCAATGGGATAAAAGAAAATCTGCAGTGGGATGCATGGGCAAACAGTGGTACAGCAGACAATGAAATGAGGGAAGCAAAAAGGATTGTGATAAGAGGTCCATTTAGTCAGGAGGAATTTTTTTTACTGCAACTGGAGTCATGAAGGCCCAGTTGCTATTCTAATGCTGTGGGAAAGTATCTCCTTGCCACCGAAGAGTGACGGGGTGGGGCTGCAAGTTTAAGAATCTGAATTCTGACATTTCCATTTATTTTAAGCAATTTTGACAAATTAGTATGCTTGTTCCATTAGTAGCTATTCACTCGTTCAATGTATGCTATGATGTTTTGTCTATAGCATTAAGCGAGTAAAAATTTTGTATACTGCATTAAGTAAAAAATTTGGTCAGAATTCAGATTCTTGAATTTTCTCCTACATCCTTCCACTCTTCAATGGCAAGGAGATATTTTCCCTCTGCATCAGATTGTCCAGAGAAGTGTCCCCCCCCAATCCTTTATTGACCCACTGCAATGTCTGCACCTCTGATCTAGACTCAGATTTATGATTTGCATTATCCTGGTTATTAACATGTCACTGGACAAGGAATCCAGAGGTTCAGGCTAAAGTCCTGGGGACATGGCTTAAATCCCACCACAGCAGCTGGAAATAAAGTATCAGTAACGGTGACCATGAAACCTTTGTAGTTTGCATTAACTCATTTTGCACCAATGCCCTTCAGAGAAGGAAATCTGCTGTCTGCACCTGATCTGCCCTATAAGTGACTCCAGATCCACAGCAAATTGACTGGTTCTGAAGTCTAAAAGAAATGAAATTGAATGGACGGCCCAATGTTTACCTAGGAACTGGGAATGACAATAGCACATCCATACATGCAAAAATGAGGACAGCAGTCCCAGAGTAGTCATGCAACAGCCTGACAGTCATTATCTGTAAGATATGTTTCTGTGAGAATGTCCTAAGCACTACCAACACTGTCCCTGGTGATCCAGCTGAAAATACAGACCTACAAGTGGCAGCACAGTAGCACACAGTCAGGAAGAAGTTACAATGGGAGCCCTCAACATGGATTCTGGACCTCATGAAGACTTCTGGCATTAGGCCCAATGTGGACAAGGAAATCTCTGGCTAGTTGCCATTTATCAGTCCCCCTCAGCTGATGGCCACCATTTGGAGGAAGTATTCAGGGTGGTCAGGATACAGAACATTCTTTATGGGCGGTTTCAATTTCAAAGTGGTCAGTAGCATCACTATTGACCAAGCTGGTTGAGTCCTCAAGCCATAACTGCTAGAATTGAATTGAGAAAAAAAATGACCTCATTTGCAAATGATCTTTCCTGTCTGTCACAGATGCATCTGTCTGCAACAATACAGGCAGGAGTGATCACCGTATAAATACTTCTGCAGACTCATTGAGGACATCCTTCACGTTTTGTGGTATGACCACAATTCTAGATGGGATAGATTTTGAATAGATCCAGCAACTCAAAAATCACATATGCCTGAACTACTGAAGGCAATCAGTAGCAGAATTGTACTTGATCATAATCTGTGGCCTCAGGCATAACACACTATTAACAGTCAGAAGATGAACTAGTTCAATTAAAAGTGCAGATCACGAGCAGCACTAGAACTAAAAATGTGGTGTCAATATTGTGAACTTACACAAAAAGGCTACCTGCATGCCAAACAAAGCTAAGTACTCCCACAAACAGTTAGGTCAAGTTCTGCAGTCCTGTCATATCTAATCATGAAGATGAAAAACTAACCGGAGGCAGCAACTTGACAATATCCCCATCCTATTTAATTGGGGAACCCAGGACATCAGTGCAAAAGCCCAGACTGAAGCATTTGCAACAATCTTCAGCCAGAAGTGCTTAGTGGTGATTTATTTTGGCCTCCTCCTGAGATCTCAGTTGACCAGATCCAATCTTCAGCCAGTTCAGAGAAACAGCTAAATGCACTACATATTATAACATTTAAGTCCTGCGATCATTCCAGTAATACTTAGACTTTTGCTTTAGAGCTTGTCACATCTCTAGCCAAAATGTTCAATTACAGCTACAACACTAGCTTTGACCTGGCATGTGAAAATTATGATGTAGAGATGCCGGCGTTGGACTGGGGTAAACTCAGTAAAGTTTTACAACACCAGTTTTAAATCCAACCAATTTATTTGATAGTAAAAAAGCGAGCTTTCGACAGGCAAATGCAGTGTTCTGGTCTGCAATAGCACTCATACCAACACAGATTGCTGATTAGAATGCGAATCCTTACATCTAACCTGCTATTCAAGTGTTAAAGTGGCTAACAATGTGTGTGAAGGGAGTCCTGAGCATTGGTTAGAGAATTGTGTATTTTCTCCAGACAGCACAGTGAGTGAAGTTTCTTGCTAACCCAGGCAAGTTACAGGGGTTACAGATAGTGTGTCATGAAGCCAAGATCCCTGTTAAGACCATCCTCATGTGTGCGGAACTTGGCTAACAGTCTCTGCTCAGCAACTCTGCGCTGTGTGTCACGAAGGCCCCCTTGAAGAACATTTACCCGCAGGTCGGAGGCCGAATGCCCATGACTGCTGAAGTGTTCGCCCACAGGAAGGGAACTGTTTGCCTGGCGATTGTTGAGCAATGCTCATTCATCCGCTGTCATAGTGTCTGCATGGTCTCCCCAATGTACCGTGCTTCGCGACATCCTTTCTTGCAACGTATTAGGTAGACAACGTTGGCCGAGTTGCAAGGGTATGTACCGTGTACCTGGTGAATGGTATCCTCACGTTTGATGATGTTGTCCATGTCTATGATCTGGCATGTCTTGCAGAGGTTGCTGTGGCAAGGTTGTGTGGTATTGTGGTCACTGTTCTCCTGAAGGTTGGGTAGTTTGCTGCGAACAATGATCTGTTTGAGGTTGTGCGGTTGTCTGAAAGCAAGAAGTGGGGGGGTGGGGACGGCCCTAGCGAGATGTTCATCGTCATCAATATGTTGAAGACTCCGGAGAAGATGTTGTAGCTTCTCCGCTCCGGGGAAGTACTGGACAACAAAAGGTACTCTGTCCACCGTGTCCGTCTTCTGAGGAGGTCAGTGCAGTTTATCGCTGTGGCACGTCAGAACTGTCAATCGATGAATCGAGCGCCATATCCTGTTCTCATGAGGGCATCCTTCAGCGTCTGGAAGTTAACCAGCTATACCTTGTACATGGCAAATCCAATCTGGCCAATTATCACCCCATGAATGTACTCTCCATAAAAAAGATGATGAACATGGTTGTCAACAGTGCTGTCAAGTGGCACTTACTCAGGAATAACCTGCTCATTGATGCTCAGTTTGGATTCCACATTGGCCACTCAGTTCCTGACCTCATCACACCTTAGTCTAAAGCATGGGCAAGAGCTGAAAGCCCAAGACTGACTTCCCTTGACATCAAGCACTGAGTGAGGCATCAAGGATCCCAGCAAAACTGAAGGGAATCATGGTCAAATCCTTCCACTGGTTCAAAACATCCCTTGCACAAAGTGTGGTTGTTGAAGATCAATCTTAGTTTAGGACATTGTTGTAGGATGCAACCCTGAGGAGCTCCTAGGCCCAACCACTTTAAGCTACTTAATCAATGACCTTGCTGCCATGTTAAGGTCAGAAGTAGGAACTTTTATGGATTACTGTGCAATGTTCAGCACCATTTGCAATGACTCAATACTGAATCAGTATATGCCGTTGTGTAGCACTGTCTGGACAAATTCAGGCTTAGGCTAAGTAGCAATCAGCATTTCCGCCACACAAATGCCAATAAAAATCTAATCAGTGCCCTTTGATATTCAATGGCAGTCAACATCTTGGGAGCAACTACTGACTAGAAATCAAACTATATCAGCTTTATAAATACAAATGGCAAAAAACAAACAAGTCAGAGGCTTGGAACTCAGGAAAAGTAACTAACTTCCCAAAGCCTATTTACCATCTATAAGGCACAAGTTAGGAGTATGATGGCGCACTCTCCATTTTTCTTGGTGCGCAGCTCAAAAAACAGAAAATGTTGAAAATCTCAGCACATCTGACAGCATCTGTGGAGAGTATAGAGCCAGTGTTAAGTCTGGATGATCCTTCATCGGAGCTGATCTGCTGAAGGTTCATCCAGGCTCTAAATGTTGGCACTGTTGAGATTTTCCAACATTGTTTTTAAGATTCTAGCATCTGCAATATTTTGCTTTCAAAAATACTAAAGCTTGACATCATCTAAGACAATTAAAGCACCTCATCCATCACAATAAAATTAACTCCATCCATCACTGGTGCACAGTGGCAGCACTGTTACCATCTCCAAGATGCAATGTAGCAACTCATCAAGGCATCTTCCAAATTGGCAACTTCTACTACCCAGAAGGACAAGGGCAGCAGATGCCTGGAAACACTTGCTGTAAGTTCCTCACTAACCACTGTTCTCTATTGTCAATAGGTCAAAATCTTGGTACTCCATTCCCAACAATGCTGTGGGTGTTCCTACAAAATATGAACTGCACAGTTTAAGAAATATTTATCACCAAATTGAAAGAGTAATTAGAGATCAGCAGAAAATACTGATCTAGCCAGCTATGTCTAAATCCTAATGAATATATTTTTAAATCTGCAAGTGTTATGAAACAACACAGGAATTAAAAAACTCCTTTGCAGAAGGTTTTTTTACTTTGAATTTTTAATACATTTTTCAGACTTTCATTGGTTCATCACCTCAACATAAGAATCAGATGGTGTCAGACTCTGTTGCAAACTCTTAACTACTGGCTTTGCTGATCTTTGTTATCTATTACTTTCATTCTTGAAGGAAGTAAGAGAGCATGCCAATCTTTTATATTTGCAATACTTTTCTGCCATCTCCCATCTTGATACTGGTTGAACATTCTTCTCACATATAAACTAATAACCTGCCATTTAACTGGATCCCCAACTTTTATTAGTTTGCTGAGTTAGCCACAAACCAAATTGACAGTACACAATTTAAGAGCTATGCTATGATGAAACGTACACTGGTTAAACCAAGAAACTGCCTATAGATTGCTTCCTGAAATGAATTGTTATTTTGGTATTAAATGTTAAATTTAAAAATGTTGATTCATTTTGTGCACTGGAAAAAAAGGTCCAAACCTTTTAGCATAATTCTGTACTTCATGTATATTCAAACCATTTGCCAAGTGAAATGCCTTCATTTCAGTCATTTAATCCCCTAAAGTTTCCAGGAGATTGAAAAGTTGCTCCACAGAATGAAGTCTGAACTGTTTCTACAGTCATCACACCAAAAGTGATGCTCATTGTTGAGATCCTCATGAAATACAAAAAAACACAGATGGCATTGTGAAAAACAATGTGATACACTGCAACACAAACATTTTAATTGCCATCAATATTTACTTATTTGGTAACTTACGAATAGAAAACATGACAATACCACAAGACATACTGGCATGAGTAGCGGCATGCACCATTATTTAGGCGAGTTCTTGCCCCAATTTTCCAGCAAACATTGGTCTTTGAAACACCACAGTAAGCATAATGCAAAAGCAAGACTCAAGTAGGCACAGGCAATGGTTCACTATCTACAATGCTACAAATTAAACAGATCATATTGATGTAGCCAGTTAGAATTTTAAAATTCAAACCCTTTAAATCCTGACCATTTGTAGAAATTGCATCAGTCTGCTGCTGTATTCAGTTTTCCCAAAACAATCTGAAAATTCTCTTTGCAACCAATGGCAATTATGGTGACCTAACAGCTACTGTTAATACATAATATCTATAATTCACTGCAATTTAGTATTCAGTGCAAATTTAATTGCACTTAATTAAATTTTAGGGCATTGCACAAGTCTTCCAGTGTTTGACCTTCAAAGTTGATGGATTAATTCTTGTGACATTATAAAGTGACTACAAGAAACAAATTGAAATCAAGTTTCCCAGTCAGGATGGTGAGTGACCTGGAAGGGAACCACCAGCTGATTGTGTTCTCATGTCTGCTGGTGTCTGACTAACTGTACACAAGATTCCTTTCTATCAGAGTTCACTCTGCCAGGAGGTGCGATAGTTGAAATCTCTCTCCAAGACTGCAGTTAATAAAATAATTTTAAAAATTGCTAACATATAATATCCAAGCAGGTAGATTGGTATGAGCTTAGAGAAGTTAACCTCAGGAACGAGTCTAAAAGTCACATGCTGAGAAAGTTCTTGCTCATTGCAAAATGTTGGCTGCTAAATCCATTTCACATTTCTAAAAACAACTACTAAAATGAACAGTTATAGCACTTAAAACGGAAAGTCAAATTACCTCTTCAACATTGGAAGCAGTCTTTGCAGAAGTCTCCATGAAAATGAGGCCATGTTCTCTTGCAAAAGCTTCCCCTTCATCCTTCTTCACTTCCCGTCTTGACTCCAAGTCACTGTACGAATGAAAAACCCAAAATGTTTTCACATTGAAAGGAAACCATGTCTTTTTCTATTATTTACTTCCTCCTAAATAAAGTCAACCCATAGAGACAATTGTATGAGTATTTTAATGAGTAACGTAGCTACAATGGACAAATGGCCACTTAATAGCTGATCCTGTTATTCTGAACCTCTGTTCATGATACATCTGCATCTCAACAGGATAGTCAATGGCAAAATCTTTCCTGGCCCCCACATACTTTCCAAAACCCTAAAAAACCTAATGTTGATGAATCACTTCTCTTCCTATAAGCTCATGTCTAACATTTGGAAAAAAAACATGTCACTGCCTCAGTTTCACTCTACCTTCTCCACAACTCTCATCACTGAAAGCACCAACTAATTATCTCAACTCCAACTACAGTACTTCATTCCTTCCTATTCTTCTTCACAACATTTAACCCCATCTGCAATATTATCTTCCATTGTTCCCAGTTCAATCCAACTGGCAACTGGGACTTACACATTACAGAAAAAAAGAGATTGCATTGCAATTTTTCACCTTGCTTGCACCAGGAACAAGAACACCAAATTTCAAGTGATCGCATCAACTCACTACAGAAGGGAGAGTTGATAGATTGGCTGAAGTCATGAAGAAAGCAACAAGGATACTATAGGGCTCCCAGGTAATTTAAGCAAAGTGCAAGGCACGAACATATTCATTTTGTCTGCAGAGAGGATTCCGGCATCTACAAGGCACAAGTCAGGAGTGTAATGAAATACTCTACTTGCTTGGACAAGTTGAACTCCTGCATGGTTGCAGGGTGCAGTCTGTTTGAATGGCACCCATCCACTAGCATGTGGGTGGGGTGCCATTCAAAGAGACTGCAGGAACTCCCCAAGGTTCCTTAGGCAATACCTTCCTAATCTGTGACCACTCCCATCTAGAAAGAGAAGGGCAGCTGACGTGAAAACATGATCAGCTGGGGGTTCCCTTCCAGGTCACTCACCATCCTGACTTGGAAATATAGCACCATCCTTCTGGATCAAAATCCTGGAATTCTCTTCTAAATAGAACTATGTACCTAAACTACATGGATTGCAGAGGTTTAAGAACATAACTCACCACAACCTGCACAGCATCATTTTAGGTAGGTAATAAAATGTTGGCCTAACCAGCAAAGCCAACATCCCTTGAATGATTAAAAAAATTGCTAAAGCCCAAATTAAATGTAAAGTGTGATAGAATGCTACAACAATTAAGTAACAACATTAGATTTAATACACTAGGCATGCAATTCTAAGCACACCTGTTAAAATTACATGGTATACTCTATTGCTAATAATTGCAAATGCTAATGATAGATTAGAAAACTGGGACAGAAGGGCAAATTGAAAAATTTAAGATGTAAAAAACTTTGAAAGATGACTTGTATTGACATTGTGCCTTTTATGATCATAGGACACTTTTTCCAAAAGCATTTTACAACCAAATATGTATTCAAGGTAATAATTATTACAATGTAGGAAACACATCAATTTACATACAAATGTGCGACTCAGTGATTTTTTAAGATGTTGACAGGTGGAAGCATTGGTTACAACCCCAGGGTGATTCCCCAGCTCTTCCATAAATCTATTATAGTCAAAATTCCAAAAATGGTGGAGGACTTTAAGTTATCAACCCATACTGAAACATCTCAGCAGGTCTAACGGCATCTATGGAGAGAATAGAGCTATATTAAGTTTGTTGATCTTTAGAGTTGAAGACAACAGAAAATAGATTATATTTATACTGTTAGGATGAGGAAGTGGATGTGGATGGGGATTGACAAAGATGTCATGGACAAAAAGACAAAAGTAACGTAAATGGTGATGATCATGGCTAAGAAAGGTGTTGATAGCAGCCATGAAGTTATCAACCATCTTGGTTGGGGTTAGTGACACCAATAAAGAACTGAATTCTCAAAATTATTCAAATCCAAACAGAAGATACGTCTCAGAAATATGGAAATCATGGTGATCAACTGGTCATATGTAAGGATTAAGTAAATTTAATCAGAGATACATTGATATTAGCAGAAAAAGATGAGCTTAAAGGACTTAAAATGCAGATTACGTGGCAAAATTTTGTAAGTCAAGCAGAGACCAAAATTTAGACATCTCAACTAAAATACATGGATAAGTTTGCAAAGCTGTTTTACCAAGGGGTAATAAAACTGAATACCTTACTTGTTAAAGATGCCAAGGCTACGGAAAACAGAAGAGATTTCATATACCAGAGATAAAATGCTTTCGTTATGAGACTTGAGCAACCAGGACACTTAAAGCTAAGATTAAGAGAAGATCTGATATAGAAGTTCAAAATAGGGTTTGAAAAAGAATAGTACGTTATATTTTCAAATGCATCTGACAATTTGCCAGATTTACATGACATAATGGCAGAATATTTTGCTCTGGCATGAATGAGATCACAATTTTCCCCACAGTTGATCATTTCTTGGGAGAGGTGGGGTCGAAATACACCAACAAGCCTGGCCACCACTTTAAAAGCGTGTCTTGATCTGAAAGTGAAAATGAAATCCCTCTTCCTGCCCCCTCCATGGACATCCAGACCCTCTTTCAAAGATTGCTGGCAGCTGGCATGCTAGGTGGGCACTGCCCAATCACCAAGCAGCTTCAATGGCTACCCCCATCACCCAAGCATAGCTGTCACATCTGGTTTCTGTTTGTGAAAACGTAGAGACTAGTAATATTTATGTATGGTTCTCGCTGTGCCCAAAGGTCAGGGAATTCTGAGAGCAGGAAAAATCCAGCCTGAAATTGAAAACATTTAAATACTTGTCCAAATATACCGATCTGTTTCCTACCCTCGCTAGGCAGGAACCTGGCATGGTGCTGGGAGAGTTCAAACAAAGTTCAACTCTGGTGCTAAATACCTCACCCGTGATTCTGACCTCGACACAATCTACGGCAGACACAACACAGCCAAAAAGTCGTGGCCAATGTCAAGGTAATGGTGGCAGTGTTATTGTCACTGGACTAGTAATCGAAAACAAGGGAAAACCTTGTTCAGGATTCTCTTTGGGTTAACATACAGGTTCAGTTGGCAGTTTGGAAGGCAAATGCAATTTAGTATTCTTGTCGAGAGGGTTAGAATACAAGAGCAGGGATGTACTTTTGAGGCTGTGTAAGGTTCTGGTTAGACTTCATTTGGAGTATTGAGAGCAGTTTTAGGTCATGTATATAAGGATATATGCAGGCCTTGGAAAAGGTCCAGAGGGGGATCACAAGAATGATCCCTGTCATAAGAACAGTTGAGGACTCAGTCTGTACTTGGGGTTTAGATTGAAGAGGGGGATCCTATAGGATACTGCGAGGTCTGGATAGAGTGGACGAGGAGAGGATATTCCCACTAGTAGGGAAAACAAGAACCGAAAGGGTGCAATTTTTCAAAACAGATGAGGAATTTCTTCAGCAAGAGTGACAAATCTGTGGAACTCTGCTGCAGAAGGCTGCTATCTGTATGTGTCACCACCTTCAAGAATTGTGCCTATGCAGCTAAAGGCCCCTCTGTCCTGCATACTTAGTTTATTTTGTTTCTAACTATCCCTTCTGCTAAAATGCATTACTTCACACTTCTCTATTTCATCCATCACCAGTTTGCTTACTCTATTAGACTTTGTCCTACTGCAGTCTTTTGTACTATTTGCCATACCTCAAGATTTGTATCAAAAGCAAATTTTGAAATTGCATTCTATTATCCGATATCCAAAATATTTACATACGTATTCCAAAAAGGCAACGGTCCTAGCACTTTTTCCATAGCATGTGGCTAAGGTCTGGAATGCACTGCCCAAGTGTGGTAACATAGTGAGAAGTCCCACACTACCAGGTTAAAGTCCAACAGGTTTATTTGGTAGCAAATGCCACTAGCTTTCAGAGCGCTGCTCCTTCATCAGGTAAGGCCAGGATAGGATGTTGAGAATTCTTACTGTGTTTACCCCAGTCCAACACCAGCATCTTCACATCAAATGTGGTAGAGACATGGTTAATCAAAGCATTTAAAAGGCAAATAGATTGTTATCTGAAAAGGAACAAAACGTAGGGTTAAGGGAGAAAGCAGGAAAATTATGCTAAGCAACTGGCTCAGAGCCTATACAAGTGTGATGGGTCAAATGATGGCCTCCTCAGGAAACGCATCATCCAGCAGGTGAAAGAGAGAAATGATACTTATTGGTAGAAAGAACAAGGAGACAATATAAATTAAAGCATATCATGCTAAAAGCCTGTCAAGAATACAAACTAGGAATGAGCACGCACATTGCTGAAGGTGGCAAGACGGGTTGAGAAGTCAATAAAGCATACAGTATCCTGAGCACTACAGAAGCATAAGGTACAGAGCAAAGCACTGGTTTGGCATTAACTGTATTGCGTTTAATTCTGGGCACTCTACATTAGTAAAGACAAGGGATTTTGGAGATTGTAGAAAATTTATGAGAATGGATTCTAGGATGAGATTTCAGTTATGTGAATAGATTAGAGGTTGGGATTGTCCACTTTGAAGGAGGAGATTTGACAGAGGTGATCAAAATCATGAGGGGTCTGGAGAGATAGGTAATTAATAACTGTTCCATTGGCAAAAGGATTAAAAGCCAGAGGATGCTGATATAAGGTGAACCAATAGTGACATTGGTTATTTTTAAACATGCTTTTAGTGGCAAGGATCTGCCAGAGTGTGATGGTAGCTTTAGAATTCATAAGAAATTGGATTGGCATCGGAACAAAAAAAGGGACAAGAAAGGGAAGGAGAGTGAAATATTCAATTACTCCTGCAGAGTTGAGACAGATGACAGGCCCAATGACCTACCATGCTAGAAGCATTTCAATTTTAATTCTCGTCTTCCCGTCATAATACTCAGCTTTTATAGTCAGCCCATGAGAATCTGGTCAGCTTTTGCTATCTTTCTGGTTGCCTTATATGCTAATTAAAATTTTACCTCTTATTTCCAATAAGCATGATGACCATGTTGGAGTTGGAATGCTGGCGAGCATCTTCTAACCAAGTTGTCAAATGATTGAAAGTGTCTCTTCTGTGAAAAAAGGTAGACAAAACAGGTTTTAAAGTCTTACTGTTGAACATAAGATTCCGGCATTGGACCGAGGTGGACACAATAAATCTCTCAAACTAGGGTAGGTCCAACAGGTTTATTTGGAATCACGAGCTTTCAGAGCACTACTCCTTCATCTGATGAAACAGCAGCCCTCCGAAAGCTTGCGATTCCAAATAAACCTGTTGGATTTGAACCTGGTGTTGAGACTTCTCATTGTTATTACTGAACAGCAGTATGTTTAATCTTCAGTGTTACTATAAGCCAACTTGCAAACTTCTCAGCATTTAATTTATTTCTAACCTCTTATGGAAAAGATCAATGCCACTAAACTCAATTCGTACTTTTCCAACCATTTATGTTTGAATTACTTCTGTGACTTCCATCCCACCCAAAACATGTAAACTGTATGACAGCCAGCACAAATCTTAGACTGATCTGCTGCATCACCATCATTCATTGCCTTTCTCTTCAACCCCAAACACTATTCTATCATGGTTCTACAATTACCTACCCTAGATAGTTAGGAAATGACAACACCCAAATGATCATCTGTGGTGTACCCCAAGACTTGATCTTTAATCCAAGATATGGCGTTTATGGCCGGTACGTCACCAGTAGGTGACATCCACTGCATGCTGCTTCAACATGTTTGACCCAAATTTATTCCTTTGACACTACCTTAAACTTGAGAAATGTCACTTGCTGGGTTAGAATGAAGTAAATCAGATCTAGCAACTCTGCAGCTTCTGATGGCCAGTGCCCAGGAGAAAAGGGTTGCAAAACACCAGGGACCATGCTCCATTGGGGGTCTGGATTCAAGACAGTGCCAGAACAGAGATCTTTGGCTAAGTGAGGATTTGCGTGCGCAAGTGTGGCTGCTTTAGACACAAAGAACAATTACTGTCGAGGGAAGGCATTAGATTTTGCCAGATCCTCCTTTCTTGCTTGCTTGCTTCATGTGAGGAGAGTTCAGTTTGCTGGACCCAATTGGCAGGTTTTACTGCTGCAGAGTTGGAGGATTCAGATCTCAAGTGCAAGGTAAACAAGTTAAAGTCCTGCCTCTACATTAAGTTACTAGCAAGTAGAATTCATCATAGAATTCCTATGGTGCAAGAGACAGCCATTTAGTCTGCACTGACTAACAAAGCATCACACCAGGACCACTCTCCCACCCTACCCCAGTAACCTCATTCATCCTGCTAATCCTCCTAACTTATACATCTTAGGGCACTAAGGGCCAATTTAGCACTGCCAATCCACTTAACATGCACATCTTTGGACTGTGGGGGGAAAAGTGTACAAATTGGATATAAGCAGTCATGCAAGGCTGGAATCAAATCTGCATCCTTGGCACCATGAGGAAACAATGCTAACCATTGTGCCACCATGCTGCCCTTATAAATAATCAATGCAGAAATCTACAACCAGAGAATCTCTACAGTGCAGGAGGCCATTTAGCTCATTAGATCTGTCAGAGACAGAGCCTCCCACACAGGCTCAATAGCTTAGGCAAGGGCTTTCTCGCCTCCATAGTTTGCGGTAAGTATGGAGGAGGAAGAGGATTGCATCACCATTTATAGAACACCAATCACTTGTATACAGGGATAGGCAACTAATTCAACATGAAATATGATATGAATGGGATAGCCTGTCCCATTCAGTTGGATACTGATCAGCATTTTGACTGAGTGATTAGGTAAGTACTTGCAATTTGTTCTTATGTTTCACTCCTAGATTTTCTCTAAATCTATCTGGAAAGGAATATTTCCTGACCTCTCATTGCTGGGGGGAGCTTTGTTTGGCAGAAGACAGAACTTGGGGAATGCATTGCCTTAATAGTTAGCTTAAGCTGTTGGATTTTTGGCCCTGAGGAATCAAAATGGGAAGCAGACAAGGAAGTGGAGTTGAAACCCAAGATCAGTCATGATCATAACAAATAGCAAAGATGGCTCAGGAGAGCCAGACAACTCTAGCTACTATTTCCTGTGAAAATATAGTCACTTGCATCACATGACTAGACTTTCAACATTCAGATGGATAAGACTTCCTACTGGGAAAATGACATTGAACTTTTTGCTCTAGCAATCACAAGGAAGGATATTTGGAGAAATGTGCACCATAAGATGTGAGGGTACTATTAACGGTGCTATGCTACCATTAATGGTGTTAAGTTTCCTCATTTGGAACTGTTTGCTTGCACTACTTAAAACCATTTTTACGTTATACTGCGCTTTAGATATGAGCGACCTGCATACCTCATTTGCTACAATGCATGCATGCTTCAGTACATGACAGTTTCTGAAATATTTTGCATGAAGTGTGGCCATAGAATAGCTTGAAAGCAGATGCTATTCCAAATCAGAGAGCCTGTGAAAAATTAAAAGTACTGCAGTCTGAAAAATCTGGCCATGAACTTTTTTTTTTAGAAAGCATTGCTTTGCACATCTGCAACATTTTGACTTCACATTTACTTATGAATTCACAGATTTGATTCAGCGCAGACCAACAGGTCCATGGAGCTCCAGGAAGTGGCAGATTGGGAAGACTAAACAAGTACTTTTACCTACAGTCTTGCAAGCAACTGAGGTGAAGCTGTATGTCAAGAATTGATGGCACTTTGAATATTAAAAATAATTTCTTAATAATTAGAAATGTAGCAAAACTATTTCCAGCAAATTAAGAGTAGATCTTTCTCCCCCCTCAGATTCTCTTTTCTCAATCGTAGCAAATACCAGGCAGTCTGCTTGAGGGAAACAACATTACACCTCTGGTGACTTGACTTGTATTGAAATCCAGATGCTGTCCCTCAATAAGTCCCAGAGCCATGCCGATGGACTTACTGTTCCAATTCTTAAAACAGCAGGGAATCATAACGGAGAACTTTTTTCAAAGTTATACACAGAAATATGTGCAAAAATTGGAGTTCAAATGAAATTGTCAGTCAGCAAAGTTAGTGAAAAATAAACCTGAGGAATTCTGATGGAAATATCAGCAATTAAATCAAAGGCTTTGTTGCTGCAAACTGCTATAATTGGCAATAAAAATGTTCATGACTATCACCTCTTCCTTGGCTCCCCTTGTGCTTTTTCCAAGTTTTTTTTTGGGGCGGGGGGAGAAACTAGGGATATTTAAAATAAAAAATCTTCTGGTCATCAAGATGAATATTGGCCTCAAAAAGACATGCCTTCAGTTCATCCCTAAAGGACATGGCATTGTACCTTACTATTATACCTGGTGGCATTGTACAGAGAAGGTAAGCTTGGACTTTCTTTGTAGTCAAAGACAAACACGGATATTCCCCAGGGCCTGACATCAAAATCTAAACCAACCAGCATGAGAGTCTGAGAACCTGATAATGGAAAACATGGGGAAGTATCAGAGGATTTGGAAAATACTTTTGTCATCAATGTAGAAGCCTTAGGAAATTTCTCAAAGATACTTGAAAATCAAGAAGTCAGCAAAAGGGAGGAACTTAAAACACTAGGAAAAAGGTACTTGGAAAAGTATAAACCTAAAGTTTAACAGCCCCCAAGATCAGATAGTTTGCATCTTCCAGTCTTAAGAAGGTGTAAAAACAGTAAGTGCATCACTTACAATCTTCCAAAATTACTTACATTATGAAAGAGCCAGTGGATTGGGAAATAGCTATTATTCATGAAAGGAGTTGCCTAATATCTGTCAGAAGAAAATTGCTAGACTCCGCTATTAAGGAGTTTCCAGCATAAGATTTGGAAAATCATAATTTGACCAGGTAAATTCAACATAGGTTTGTAGAAAGGAAATCACATTTAACTAATTCAGTGCTATTTGAGAATGTAACAATGTGGATGAAGAGGAGCCTACAGATGTGGTGTACTGGGATTTCCAAAGGTACTGATAAGGTGTCACCACAAAAGTTTCTGCAAGAAATTACACAGTATAGGGAATAATATTAGCATGGATAAACAATTGGTTAGCTAACAGGAAGCAAAGAGCAGGGATAAATGGGTAATTTTCAGGTTGGCAAGCTGTAATGAGTGGTGTGCCAGTATTTCCACATCACAAATTGAGTGCCACAGGGATCACAACTATTTGCAATCCACATCAATATTTGAATGAAGGGACCAAATATATGGCAGCCAAATTTATTAAAAGGGGTTTAGAACAAAGAACAGTACAGTACAGGAACCAGCCCTTTGGTCCTCCAAGCCTGTATTGATCATGGTGCCCCAACTGAACTAAAGAACCCGTATCCTTACTCAGTCCATACACCTCTATTCCCTCCCTATGCACATACCAAGCCAGATGCCTCTTAAATAATGAGAATGTGCCTGCTTCCATCACTTCCTCTGGCAACAGATTATAGACATCAACTACACACAGCGTGAAAAACCTTCCTTGCAATTGCCCTTAAACTGCACTCAGTCTTATCTTGGTTCTGTGCCTTGTAACTGACGCTTCCACCTTGGGGAAAAAAGCTTCTGATATTCACCCTTTTTACAAGTGATGAATCTACATCGTTTTGGATGATGACTACCAACACATCCACTATTTCCATGGCCATGGCCACATCCTTTCATATTCAGAGCGTGTAAATTATCACGCTCTGGGGAATATCAGCTTTCAGAGTTTTTTTTTACAGCAATACTAATTTCCTTCAATTCCTCCTTCACACTAGAAGCTTGGTTCCTTAAAATTTCTGGAAAGTTGAAGTCAGTTGAAGTAGTTGTTTAATTGCTCTGCCATTTTCCTTGTTCTCAATTATAAATTGTCATGTTTCAGACTGTAAAGGATCTACATTTGCCTTCATTAATTTTATTTTAAACTTATTAACAGAAGCTTTAAACAATTTGCTTTTACATTCCTTGCAAGTTTGCTCCCATTTGCCAATATGGATCCTGAGTAGCTGCAGCTGAAGACAATCTGGCATACGTGATCACTCTGGACACTAGAACATCCAACTTCTCATATCACAGCGGAGCAGCATTCCATGTGGCCAAGCTACCCTGCTATGATTTATCCTCAACTCACTTCGTTTGGTTTAGGCAATAAGCACAGCAGAAACACTCATCAGGTCCTACTTACCAACGCCATTGTTCTTGTTTGGAGTAAAGTTAAAAAAATTAAAGCAGCATCTCCTTCCTCTCTTCACCATACTCCCTCCCTCATACTACAACTTAAGCACAAATCAGTCCAAAAGCAGCTTGTTACTTAAATAGTGAAAGGTTACAGAATTTAGTGGTACAGAGGTATCTGGGTACATTTCATAAGTGATTAGGAAGGCAAATGGAATGCTGGCATTTATTACAAGGGAAATAGAATATAAAAGTAGGGAAGTTTTACAGCAGCTGTACAGGGTGTTAGTGACACTACATCTGGAATACTCTGAACAATTTGTCTCCTTGAAAAGATATTAATTTCAGTTAAAAACAATCAGAAAAGATTCACTTGATTCATTCCCAGTATAAAGGGCATATTTTATGAAGGAAAATTGAACAAGCCAAGCCTATATCAATTGGAGTTTAGAAGAATGAGAGGTGATTGTATTGAAACACAAGATCCCAAGGGGCTTTGATAGGGGTAAATGCTGGGAGAACTTTTCCATTTGACAAAGATTAGAACTAGGGACAGTTTAAGAACGAGGGCTACCATTTAAAAACAGAAAATAGGAGTTTAAGACAAATAGAATGAATTTATTTCTCCCAAAAGGCCACATGTGAAATTTGCTTCTCAATGTAGTGGAGGTTATCAAACGCATTCAAGGCCAGGTTAGACAGATTCGAAGACAAGAAATTCAAAGGTTATGGAGAGCAGGTGACAAAGTGGAGTTGCAACCACAACAGATTAATCATCATTTTAATGAATGGTGGCACAGGCTCACACGTCCTACAATTCCTAACTAATTCTGACAACAAGTTAATGTACGTACAAGTGAGTATCAACTGCAATTATCTTTCTGCACAATAGAAAGATGCTAATCCTATTCCAGCTTTAATACTAGTGCATTTCCACAGAATTGTTTACTGCAATGTTCCAAATTATATACTATCACAAGCTAATTTTGGCACAGTCCTGTGGCTTTTTGCATTTAAGGGCTCATTTAAATTAATAGGAGTGGGGTTAGGAAACAATAGGGACTGAAGGCAAAGCAAGTTTGAGTCACAAAATTACATAAAGTGACATATTCAAATAACTTACCTTGATTTCATTGAATATTCATATTTACACTTTAGTGGAATGTATTTTAACTGCTTAAGTTCTGAAAATGATTGCATTAAAATTAGGCCTAATTTAACATGAACCAATAACTATTGATCACAGGATTGAAAACCAAGTTTAAAACTTACCTTGTGATGTCGTACACTAGCAAGGCACCAGCAGCTCCTCTGTAGTAGGATCTTGTGATAGAACGAAAAGACTCCTGACCAGCCTAGTGATAATAAAATACAATGTGCAAGCTGTTGTTTTGTTACTTAATCAAGACCTATATGGTCAAAAGATTACACACATACACTTGTTGGGATGTGAATGTGTGTTAGGGGAATTTGGATGATAGGAATCTGGCTGCCAATACCTATCTAGTCTTTGTTACAATTCACTGCTTCTGCACTACAATCACAGTGCAGTTACTCTAATCCCAATACCACACAAATCATATTAGAAAGTGAACCACAAGCTACACAAGTTCTTTACTGCTTACAGAAAATACAACTTTTTTCCCTTTTGCTGCAACTATTTATTAACTAATTATTTTATTACACCTCATTTTTGTTCCTGGATAGCCAAAGTTCATCACCTAGATTGAAACTAGTGAGCAACAAGATGTTCAATACCAGAACACTGCAAGTAGGGGAAGGCAACAAGAGGTCAAGCAGGAACAGGAGGCAGCAAGGGAAGCCAAGTAGAGAGGAAGGCTTCAGAGTTAATATAACTGACCTGTTTTGATATAGAGGTCTGTATTATTGTAGCCAATTGAGTGTGAACGTTAAGAGCAAATGCAGTGAAATTAGAGTGGTGCCAAAACCATTAAAGAGAACTTCAATTATCCTAATATCAACCAGAGTAATATTGCTACAATGAGAAATGGAGGGCTTTTGAAATTTGTTCTGGATAAATGCCTGAATAGTATGTTTCTAGCTGCAAAGTGATCTGGTTCTGGGAATGAGATTAGTCAAATCCACTACTTGCCAGGAGCAGAATATTCTCGAAAAGTAGTATCAGATTCAGATTAGCTAGGCAAAGGGACAAGCGACAATCTGAAGTCTTATTATTGAACTGGAAGAACGTGAATATTAGGGGTTGTTGCAAATATGCATTGCAGAGCTTGTGTTAATATGTTAGAGGTAATGTTCAGTTCTGGGAAGATTGTTGTGAAACTAGGTTAACTAAAACAATGGGCTTCTGAGATTGCTGCAACATCTTAAAAACACAACAATTCAGAAGGTGATAGCAAGTGGGTTTGAGTTAGCTGGATAATTGGCACCAATGCTCACAAAAACAGAGCCTAGAGGTTTTGGTTTGGGAGCAAAGGACTAAATTAGTTTAAGTATTCAATGAACCCAGAAAGGCCACTGTCATGGACTGGAATGCAGCAGATTTCTGGGATTTAATAATGGAGACAGAGTACAAAGCCAAGGAAATTGTGAATAATCTTCATGAAGGTAGGTTGAGGGAGCTAGGTCTTTTCTCCCTGGAGATGAAAGATGAGGGTCGCCTGAGAGGTTTATAAGATGTTGAGAAGTGTAGATAGGGTGGATTCTCAGAGGCTATTTCCCAGGGCTGAAATGATCACTGTGAGAGGACACAGGTTTAAAGGTGCTGGAGAATAGGTATAGGAATAATTTTTTTTTTTTTTACTCGAAAGGTGGTGAGAGAGTGGAATTGGCTGCTGGTGGTGGTGGTGGAGGCAAATTCGCTGGAGTCTTTTGAGAGACTTCTGGATGAGTACACAAGATTTAACGGGATTGAGGGTTATAAATAGTACAACCTACCAGACCTATCGGTGCAACTTGTGGCCGAAGGGTTTGTTTGTGCTGTCGTGTTCTATGTTAAAACAGTTTTGACCATAGACGAGGAGTCTGCTCCACCATTCAATAATGATTTGTGAGACAAAAAGATTCTTATATCACATGATTCTATATACCAAGGACATCCTACATGAGTGCAAAACAAGACAAAACAGGAAGTTAGATGACAGGAATCTAGTTGCCTACTGCCTATCTAGTCTTTCTGCCCTGTAAAGTGAAAGAGACTTTAGTCATAAGTTATAAGTCAGAGCCCCCATCCTTCTGCACTACAATCACAATGCAGTTTTTCCTCATTGAATCCCAATACCACACAAATTGTATCAAAGTGAACTACAAACTACCTTCCCCTATTTAGTGTTCAGGTATTGAAGAAACATTGTTCACTAGTTTCAATCTAGGCGATGAACTTTTAGTTATGTGGTGACCACGTGGTGCGACAGGGAGAATAAATGTGGTGTAATAAATGTTAAAATAGTGATTAGCTGTTAATAACTAATTGCAGCAAAAGAAAAAAATTGTATTTTTCAGTAAACTGAACAGTAAGGAACTAGTGTGGTTTCTGTAAACTTTCAGTTTACAGAAAAAATGAATTTTTCCTTTTGCTGCAATTAGCAAAGTGAAAGCAGGGAAAGAATTGAATTTTACATTTAGATTAACAGAGCTTCAGTAAAAAAAGCACAAAAAGTCAACTTATATTTATCCTGCTTATAAACAATACTAGTTAGATAAGACTGATCCAATATGCACATCAGTTTAGCCATCAAAAGGAGACAACATTAAAAAAGACTAAAATGGAGGAACAGACTTACAGTATCCCAAATCTGAAGTTTTATTTGTTTTCCATCAATGGTTATCATTCGAGCCCCAAATTCTACACCTAAATCAGAGGAAAAAAATTAATGTGCATGCACAAGATGGTTTTGAAGGACCTCAATGAAGTTTTGAAGTCAACAAGGGCACAATACTTAAATCTTTAAAGTCTAAACATTTATTTAAGTGAAATTTTGCATTCCACCAAATTATGCAAGTTGAATATTTTGCAAACTTAACCAAGTGCAATGCACAATGCAATTTAGTGACAAGTGGCAACAATATTTTAACACTGGTTGTGACGGTGTTTACATTGTTGATTTCATTTATCTAAATGATCAACTTCATCTGATTTTACTAACATTCATGAAGTTAGTGTGTATGAGTTTCCCATGCATTATGTAAATTAGTCAAATTTTTGGACATCTGCTTGATTTTTTAATAATTATACACAAAGGTTATAGGAAATAACAGTAGGCCATAAGGTCCCTTGGGCCTGCATCATCATTTAAGATCATGGATAATCCTCAAATTCCATTCTCCCACTAATCCAAAAATCTACTGGCTTCAGCCAATAACCCAGCACCCACAACCCTAAGAAGTGAATAGATCCAAAGATTCACAATCCTCTGAAATTTCCCCTTATCTTAGTCCAAAATGGCTGTGCTGTTAACCTGAATCTATCCTCCACACCCATCCTTAGTTCTAAACTCTCCAGGGGAAAAACATAAATGATTTTCTAAGTGTCTTGTTGCCAGCATTTCTTCAGTCATTGACTTGAATATTTTGCAACAACTGATGGCATCTTCCAATCATTCCAAGTTTGAGAGAACTCAAAAGATTATAATCAGCACATCCACCATGTCTATGGAGTTATTTCAGAATCGGGCTACTGGATCTTGACAATTTATTAACTTACAATTCCCTCAATTAACTTACTATTATGACTAATTATTTGGATATCTAAGGAAGAATTACATTTTCACATCCAGTCAACATGTGGATTAAATGCAAAAGTTGCAAGCACATTGAAATATTTTTGGAAAAGGTATGCTTAAAACACCTGAGCAGGCTACATGGAGAAGTACAAATTAGTTTCACCTGGAAGCAGCTCTGTTCATTACAAATTCCTAATAACCATTCCTCATGAGGTTTCCTCTCCCCTCCTGTTGCTACTTTAATTACCACCCTCTGCTCGGTTTTGCATGATTCATCTACAAATCTTCCTTTCTCAACTGCTCCATTTCTGGAGCTAGATTTTTGACTTGTATCTACTATACTTTCTCCAACACCCACAGATAACTCGATTACATTCCTTCTCATCCAGATTTAGAACAAACTACAGCACGAACAGGCCCTTCGGCCCATAAGTTGCACCGATGATATCCTTACCTACCAGACTTACCTATAACCCTCAATTCTATTAAGTCCCAAGTACTCATCCAGATGTCTCTTAAAAGACCCTTTTGAATTTGCCTCCACCACCAACAGCAGCCTATTCCATTCATCCACTACCCTCAGTGAAAAAACTGACCCCTGATATCTCCTCTGTACCTACTCCCCAGCACCTTAAACCTGTGTCCTCTAATAGCAACCATTCCAGCCCTGGGAAAAAGTCTGAGAATCCACCCAATCAATACCTCTCAACATTATTATATACTTCTATCAGGTCACCCCTCATCCTTTGTCTCTGAGGATGAGAGACCGAGCTCCCTCATAAGGCATGCCACCCAATTCAGGCAACATTCTTGTAAATCTCCTCTGCACCTTTTTGATAGCTTCCACATCCCTCCTGTAATGAGACAGCCAGAAGCACAGTACTTCAACAGGGGTCTGAGTAGGGTCTCAAAGCTGCAGCGTTATCTCCCGACTCCTAAGCCCAGTTCCTCGATCGATGAAGGTCAGTACATCATGCACCTTCTTAACCACATCCTCTACCCGCGAGGCCGACTTGAGTCCTATGGACCTGGACCCAAGGCTCTTCTGATCCTCTACACTTCTAAGAGTCTTACCCTTGATGTTATACTTCTTCGTCCTATTTGACCTGCTAAAATGGACCACTACATATTTATCCATTTTGATGTCCGTCTGCCACTTCTCTGCCCAGCCTCGCATCCTATGTCACGTGCAACTTCTGACATCCCTCCAAACTATCCACAACACAACCAATCTTGTTTTGTCAGCAAACTTACCAACCCATCCCTCACTTTGATTTGATTTCTATAAGACTGAATTTCATTCTCAGTTTTTCTCATTAAATCATTCCTAACAATGCAATTTTCTATACCAATGTTTCCAATGACTTTTCCTCCCACCCAGAACCACAATGGACAGAAGGTTAACCCAGTCAGCTTCCAGTCACTGGATCATCCTCAGCATCAAGGTTCTCTCTTTCCTTCTCAGATGAAGACAAATATTCCTTCACCACACCCTGGTACTCACTTCTATTGTAGCAAATGACCTGCCCTTTCCCATGGAAGTACAGGAAATGCAAAACCTTCCCTTCTCCAGGTTAAGCTAATTTAATTGTACTTTTTAAATTTAGCATTCTGCAGATACTGTTTATAATACAATTCATAGAATTCCCAGTGAAGGAAGCCACCATTTGGCCCATCACAGTTGCCCCCACACTGACGACCACTGACAAAGTGGGAGATTGCTTTTAAAACACCTGTTCAATCTGCAGGAATAGACAGGATAAAAACAAAAACAAGCCTCAAATCTGTTTTGCCAACAAGATCAAAGTAAACCTCTAAATTAGCTCCATCTTTCCACCCTACACTCATCTCAATTTTTTTTACTTCTAGAATACATTTAATGATTGAGCACCCACAGCCTTCAGAAATGGGGAGTTCAGATGATTAAAAAATTTCTCATCTGTCCTAAATGGCAGACCAGTTATCAGAGACTGGTCCCTAGTACACACAAAATTAGGAGCAAACAATCCCTTAGTGCCTAAGCTTTCAAATGCTCAGAATCCTGTTTCAATAAGATCACCTCATGTCATTGAATCTCTCCTCATGGAGAAAATATATTTGTCCTGAGTAAAGCAACCAAAGTACAGAGTATTAAGACTGGTTTCAAAAATCATAATTGTAGCAAGAAATCTTCACGTTTATAGTCCAACTCTCTTGCCATTAAAGCAAGCATTTTAGCTAGGCCTTTAACTTGCTAATTGCACCTGCATGTTAACTTTGTAATTTGTATACAAGAGCCCACCAAGTCTGAGTGCCAACATTTTTACTAAGGAGACAATGGCATATTGGAATTACTATACTGATAGAGGACATGGAGACAGTTTCAAATTCCACCATGGTAGCTAGTAATTGATGAATCTGGAACAAAGTTAGCCATGGTAATAGTGACCATGCAAAAATCCACCTGATTCATGAATATTCTTTAGAGGGCACAATGCCATCCTTTCCAGGTCTGGCTATACTTGATTCCAACTCCACAGCAAGGTGGCTCTTAATTAGCCTCAAATCACTTAGTTCAAGGAAATTAGTTTTTTGCCCACCCCTATCAACTTTTTCACTCTTCCTACTGATCCACTAGTCTTGAAAATGCCTGCATGTGCCTAGCTGGCTTCTGCCTGTTCACCAATCCTCAATCATGCCATTACCCCAGTCTTATGAGCCTGATCTGACCATTTTAAATTTTCCACCCTACTCCGATCTCTGCTTCCGGACTCCTAAAATTGTTCCATTTAAGCTCTAGGAACCATACCTCATCTTTTGACGAAGTATTGTACATTTCTCCAAATAACGGAATTCACCAATTTTAACTTTTTTCCCCCATAACGTACCATTGGTAATGATGTTAAACCTCTGGACCCATCTTTCATTTCCTTCATTGCTCCACCATCCATCTTTCCATAATGCCTACATCACATCTGTGACAGCTTCCACTTTTGTTCTACCCCACTCTTTCCCAGCTTGTAACTTCAAGCTTTTACACTAGCTTTCCGTTTTGATGAAAGTTAAACTCCTTGACATAAAAGGTGCTTGGCTGGTCACATAAGAATTTCCTGCTTTTATTTCAAATTTCCCCAACCACAATATTTTGCTTGAGCAGTATACTGGCTTAATCACACCTAGGAAGGGATAAACTACTGGAGGGGTACACGCAATATACACAGCAAATCCTGTCCTCATTCATCATCCATACAATCTAGTAGCATGTTATTTAACAAGGAACAAAAAATAGTTTGCCTTCATATGAATTTATATGGTAAACACTAAGATTTCTGTTGGGGAGACAAGGAGGCAGTCAAAGGGATGTTAAACTTAATATGGCACTCACCAATGGTAAGATCATGAACAGGTTGAAATCTCTTGTCTGTAAATTGTAATAATAAACATGACTTTCCCACACCTGTAAAATAATTGAGATTCCTATTAAAATGTTATGCTACATACACATGTATAAAAGGGTAATTGGCAAACGGTATCAAAATACACAAGTTTGCAAAAATAAATTGCATAATAAATCACAAAAGCAAAGCAAATCGAACAATGCCATAAATTAACATTTTACCCATTTTAAAGTTCACCTCTCCACTTTAACACCTGAAATTTTAACTCTTGCCTACTGTTTAATTGGGGAAACCTGACTTTCATATTTGATTCAAAACATTAACTCCTTCTCCAGACACTGCCAGAACTCCCAGGTATTTCCAGCATATGGTTTTTATTTCAGTTTTCCAGTGTGCAAAGGTAGGATTGTTTGCCCTTATTGCTCATGTACTGAAGGAATATCATTTGTCAGGTAACAAACATAGGTTCACTACTGGAAATCGTAGAATTGAAGTGAGATGACAACAGAAATTAAATCATTCAACCCAGCCTACATTGCTGTTTATTTAACAAATTAGCAGTGTTAATCAGTCCTTAATTCCCATTTCCCACATCCATATATCAAAACCATTTTGATTGTTATGATAACCACACCAATTACTGATAGTGACTGTGGCAAATACAACAACTTGCATTTATATATCTCACCTTGTGAAAGAAGCATCAAGGCATCTTAAATGAAACCACATTTAATACCAAGTCACCAAAGAGGAAATTAGACTAATGAATAATAGGCCTATTACTTGAACTCCGATCAAGAGATCTGAGAACATATAGCAGACTGGATAGTACCTGGAAGAGAGTGGAGAGTAAAAGATAAAAGGTAGCAAGAGCGATACAAGATGGAAAACAGGGTCCACGAGAATCAGCGCTGGAACCACTGTTGCACTATTTAGATTCATTTAGAATGTGGATTCAAAACAAAAACACATCAGATTACTTTAAATTATCTAGGGGAGAAGACTCAATATCAAGGAAACTGCAGAACAATAAATACAAGATTAACTAGTAGAATGGGCATAATTGTGAAATGAATTTCAAAGCCACTAAGTGTAAGATATTACATTTTGTCAAGAAAAATATGGTGGTCACGTTTGCAAAGCAAAAATCTAAATGGAACAAAGATCTGGAGTACAAATACATAAATTACAAGCTGCAACAGTTAAATGAGCATGTCAAACACAAGGGTCATTTCTAGAGGGAAAGAGTTGAAAAGTAAACAAGTTATGCTAAACTTGGATCATACTTTGATTAGATCACACAGGGATTACCATACTACAATAAAGCCCATTACTTTGATTTGAAGAGGAACATAAAAAAATTACAAGGGGATATTGCAGAAAAAGAGGTTATACTATCATGCTGGGTTTCTTTGCCTAAAAAAGGATGAAAGGTGACCCTATAGGTCTTTAAAATGACAAAAGGTTTTGAAGTGGAAATAATTTGTCTGTCTACAAAACTAGCACCAATCAACAGAAAATAGTTAGAGAAATTCAACAGGGGATTCAGAAAAATCTTTTACTCAGAACAATGAAAATCTGGAGTTTGTTATTCGGTGAAGATATGTATAGATATACGGGTACATTTAAAAGGGAAAGGGAAAAAAAAGATGAGAAATAAAAGCTGAGGAAGAATGGAAGGAGATTTACATGGAAAGTGTCCAAGAGATTGGTCAATGAGGTTGGTAGGTTAAGAATCTTGAGAGAAGCCACGATGTTTTTCCTACCATCTCAAGTTTAAACCAATACCGATGGACACAACCATTGACCCAATCTTAACTATTCAACAATTTTGAACTGCATTTTTTGCATTGTGTTGTTCTCCAAATCAGTCTCCATTTTTCTGAAGACTTTCTCCAAATCTCCAGATAATTGCTATGTTAACATTATCACTTTAATATTAAGCCCAAAACAGAATGTTTCAACTTGCTAACTTTCATATACTCACCATTGTATATTAAATATGTGAATTTCAAAGCTAGAGAGCCTTGGTTTGTAGTTATGTCCCAAAGGATAGCAGACCCCTTCTGCTGTTCATAATGGGCAAAATACAACCTTTCCAAATTTGCTTGCAAAATATTCAACATTTGGTGTAATTAAGTGATTGGAGCACATTTGATAAATAATTCTCTGAAAAATTATGCTCACAACCAATTGAAGATAGTTAGCTGTCTACATGGCACAGTCACATGTACTGGAAACTACATGTATTAAAACATTGTCCTGTTCTTGCAGATAGGCAACATATACACATATTGCATTTGTTTAACTAAATAAACTAAGTCAGTCACTGGTTCATTCCACAGAGCAATGCCTCAACCACAGTCAGGATGCCTGGTTTAAATTTTGAATAATGCTCAATGTGGTCTAGCACATTATCCTTTACCAAAGTCAACTTGCCAACCAATCAACATTTCTTGTGTAAAGTTGTTGGCCCCCAGAGATTGCCCTGAGTGCAAGACAAAACAATTGGACTAAATGTCTTTAGCCAGCCATCTATCCTATTTGTTGCTTTTTATACGTACAGCATCATCAACATAGTACTTCTTGTAACATTTTATAAATATGAACTCCAAATCCCTCTGCTTCCCCTAATGTTCACTTGCATTAAAACTCAGTGCGTTAATCCATTATTGAATTTCAAACCTTTTCACTATCAATGTCGCTACAAGAGGAAACAGGTTTAAGGTGCTGGGTAATAGGTACAGAGGAGATGTCAGAGCTAAGTTTTTCACTCAGAGGGTGGTGAGGGATTGGAATCGGCTGCGTCAGTGGTGGTGGTGGTCTCGCTGTGTCTTTTTAGAGACTTCTGGATGAGTACATGGGATTTATTGTGATTGAGGGTTACAGATAGCCCTGTAAGGTAGGGGTTTGATTGGCACAACTTGTGGGCCAAAAGGCCTGTTCGTGCTGTAGTGTTTTATGTTCTATGCCTCACAGTTTCCTCAGTCCTCAGAATTAACTTGTATATAGTTTACACAAATGGTTCCAGAATAGGACAGTGAAACTGTCCTGAATTCTATCTATTGTGTCTCTAATTAGTTTGAGATTTGTACTCTAGAATTATCTGCACCCTAACCACTGTTCCAGTACAGCTCCAATGCCAGCATCAAGCCAACAATTTTTTTTATATATACAGCATCAACATAGTGCTTCTTGTAACATTTTATAAACATGAAATCCAAATCCCGCTGCTTCCCCTAATATTTACTTGCATTAAAACTCAGTGCATTAACCCATTATTGAATTTCAAACCTTTTCACTATCTTATCAATGTCGCTACATGTATGCCCTGTCCAATCAAGACAAAGCCAACCTGACCAATTATTGCTAATAAAAGCAAAATATTGCAGATAGAAATTTGAATTTACAGAAAATGCTGGAAACACTCAGCAGGCCTGGCAGAATCTAATGACAGATAAATAGAACTAATGGTTCAAATCAGTACGACTCTTCAGTGCTCAAGTGTCTCAGCTCTTGACCTCATTAAAGCTTTAGTTCAAACTGAAAAAAGTGTTGAACTAAGACAAAATGAAAGTCACTGCCTTGACATCAAGGCAGCATTTAACAGATTACAGCATCACATCATCTTCAGTTGGTTCAATGATGTTTCCTCCACCAGGTGGCCAGAAACAGGCATGTTCAAGGATGATGGCACAACGTTCAGCACCATTTACAACTCCTCAGAAACTCACACAATCCTTATCTGTATGCAGCAAGACCTGCACAACATGCAGACTTGGGCTGACATGGGACAAGTAACATTTGTACTACAGAAATGCCAGGCAATGATCATTTCCAAGAGAATCCAACCATCACTCCTTGATAGTCAATGGCATTACCATCACTGAATTCCCACTATCAATATCCTGGAGTCAAAACTGTCCAAAATGGAACTGGATCAAACACAAGTATTATGGCTATAAGAATAGATCTGATGCTGGATTTCTGCATGTACAACTCCCTAAAGCCTGTTTACCATCTTCAAGACACAAGGTAGAACTGTGATGAAATACTCTCTGCTTGCCTGGATGACTGCAGCTCAATACTATCTTGAGCAAAGCTGCTCACATGACTGGTATTCCATGTACCACTATAAACTTTCACTTCTTTCACAACTGATACAAATGTAAGTCATCTATAAGATGTAGTGCAGCAATCCACCAAGACACTTTCAACAGCATCTTCTAACCAGTGACCTCTACCAGTTAGAAGAGCAGCAAAGGCATGGAAACATCACCACCTATATGTTCCCCTCCAAGCCACACAAATCACAGAATTGTTACAATGCAGGAGATGGCCACACAGCTCATCATGCCTGCAGCATCTCTCCGAATGAATATTATGACGTAGTGCCAATCCCACTTTTCCCCATTAACGTTCACATTATTTCTATTCAAAATTATTTAATACCCTCGAACACCTTTATGGAAGCAGCCTCATCCAAACACTTCCAGGCAAGCCCTGACCCACTTACTGTGAAAAAGATTTTCTCATCACATTTGCTTCTTTTACAAATCTTTAAATCTGTGCCATTTCTCAATCATTTTGCAAATGGGAACAGTTTCTCCCATCTATTGTCCAGCCCCTTGTTCATAAACTTTAAAACTGCCTCCTGCACATCAAGTTCGAAATAAATCAGGAAAAATAAGAGTCCCTGAGGAACTATATGCTAACTTTTCACGAGCCTGAAAAATACCCATTACTCACTGTTTACCATTGCTACTGTCTCTTTTTCTCAAGTCTGTTGTATGATATGGTATCAAATGCCTTTTAGACTGACTTGGAACTACATCTTTTTCCTTCATTTCCATTGGAATTCCCTCCCAAACAGCATAGTATACCTGCACCACATGGACTATAGCATTCAAGGCAGTTAGGGATGAGCAACAAATGCTGGCCTTGCCAGTGACATGCACATCACAAAAGAATGAAACAAAATGCTATCCTTTAGTTACTTTGAGCCCTCCTCAAATCAGCTACGTAGTACCATGAATACAGCTCTCTTGGAAGTCCACACATTACATCCATCATCTTTTCAAGAGTTCACCAAACACGATTCTCCTTTCAGTCTTGCCTGCCTTGAATTACTTTCTCTTCCAGATATTTGCCAAGTTCAGATTTGATACTCAAGCAGTGCAATTTTTTTTGTATTAAAAATGTGAAAATAACTAGCCTATGATCATGCATCTTAACTGACTGCCTTTCAAAACTGTATGAAATTCAGCCCATTCTCCAACCCTCTGACATACATCACTCAGTTGTATTGAGAAACAATTTCTAGAACTTTTCTATTACTTTGTCTTCTCAGCTCTGTCAGGATCATTCACTTTGTCTCTGGATTTCCCCATGAAGGAAACAAGTCCAAAGTATCTAACCTGCCAAAGTCAAATCAACAATTAAAAAGCTTCTGAACAGTGCAATAGGCCCATCTCAAAAATAAAAAGTTGATATGGCTAACAATAAAAGGACATTAGCTCACACTGCTTGGTAACCAAAAAGGTCAGGCTCTTTTAGAACGAACTGCAGAAAACCATGATTAAAGTACTTTTCTTAAACACACACTAGATCTCAGAGCAGTATTGTAGATGCACACACTGCTGGAGGTGCTCCTTTTAAAATGATACATTAACTTAAGCCTCTCATGCCTATTCCGGTGAACAAACTCCATGCCACTAATTTTGGTAAAAGCAGGTGAGCTATCCCCATGGTCCTGGCCATCTCTCAAAGCCAAATTATCTGAACATCATCACATTGCTGTGTCACTTTTACCACACTTCAGAAGTACTTTCAGTTGTTGTTGAAAAAAAAATGCTAGATCATAGAATCCCTACAGTGCAGGGACAGTCCATTGACCCCACACAACAATCTCAACCAGGTCCTATCCCTGTAACCTTACGTATTTACCCTGCTAGTTCCTAACACTAAAGGAACAATTTAGCATGCCAATCAACTCATCATTGGAGTGTGGGAGGAAACTGGGGCACCTGGAAGAAACCCATGGAGACATGGGAGAAGGTGCAACCTCCACACAGACAGCAACCCAAGGCTAGAACTGAATCTGTGTCCCTGGTGCTGAGAGGCAGCAATATATTTTTCTTAGTAGCTCTGAAGAACTTTATCAGTAATGTTTGTGGCTTAATGAGGAAGGAGGCATAGCTTGATCTGGTTTTGGAGAAAGGAGATGGGTAAATGGATAAAGTGCCAGATGAGGGAAATTTAGGGAACCATAATAATATTACAAGACTTAATTATGTAAAAGGACACACAACAACCTATTTAACTGAAGGATAAATTACAGTATGGCAAGAAAGGACCTATCCAGGTAAATTGGAATCAAAGGTTGGGAGACAAAACTGTAATAACAATGGACTACCTTTAAGAAAGATACTTTGGATACAGTCAGAGGTCAACTCTCATGGGATGGGCAACCAAAGTGCTAGCTTCCTGGAGGATGAATGAGTGAGCCCAAGTAGGAGAAGCAAACTAAATGGCACATCAAACCTGTTTTGCTACATGATATAATTCTGGACTTCAACTCCATTCTCCTATCTGTACCCCATATCCCTCAATTCCAAATATTAAGCTACCCATAAATGTATTCAACAAAGGAACATTCAGAACCCCGCCAGGGTAGAAAATTCCATAAAGATTGACAAAACTTTGAGGTGAAGTAATTTTCCCTTTCTCAGTCCTAAGGAATCAGTCCCTTATACTGAAGCTGTGCCCATGTTTTAGATGCCCTGACCAGCAGAAAAATCTCAGCATCCACCCTACCAAGCTCCTTTAGAATTCTGCAGGTTTCAATGAGAACTGACATGTCACGCACAATGTTTTACTTATATTCCTCACTCCTACTTTAACTACTATACACAATTTGACTATGACTCTACTCTTTCCTCACTTTATTTTTGAACTGAATCCCCTTTCCTAATTATCTGCAACCACTCTACTTGTCCTTTCCACTAGGATCCTGGTAATAACCCAGTTCAGATGGAGCTCATCCCACTGGTGCATTTCTCTCAATCAGTGACAACATTCCCATAAAAACAGAATTGTTCACTTCAAAAATCAGCTCATAGTTTACATATGAATCAATCATAATAATAGCCCTTGAGGCTCCATTCTTAGCTGTTAGTTATTAACTATTGGCATTCTCCAAACTGAAATGGCTTCCTCACTTTGTTGATCCCAATAAGGATGGCAACAACTGGATCCGGCCTTCCCTCTCCAATATCCTTTCAACACTGTTTAAGATGTCATTCACCTTGGCATCAGGTAGGCAGTATACTGGTCACCTGTCCACTCTAATTACCGTATCCCCTACAAATACATTACCTTTTCCCTCCACCTCTCCTCCCTCTCCCCTCCCCCAGCCTCATTCCTGCTTGATAATGTTGTGATCATCATTCCAGTTGTCTTTTTGGGAGCTTTGTTCATATTCTATTGTTAAGCATAGCGTACCTGCTAGATTAGATTGGATTCTCGACTGCTCTCGTACCAAATTTCCCCTCACTGTATCCTATCAAATCATACTAACCCTGGTTGATCCTGAATATCTATAGGATGTAATTAAGATCTGGAGCAAGCCATTTAGGTACTTATACCAATCCCTTTAGTCAGAATGCCTCTAACTCATCAGCCAGAGATTCAAGGTGGAGATGCTTACTGACGTGTTTGCTTGGGACAGTTTTGCTGCCGACAATCTTCTATGCAGGCAGTTTGTTCTGTCTTCATTATTTATATTTATTCCAAATTATATTTTTGTATTCACACCATGAACTTACTCAAAGCACTAAATTATTGGAGAATGTTTCAATTACTGCCTTAATCTTAGACAGACAATAGGTATTGAGGCAAAAAAAACAAAACGCTTTCTTTCCCTCTGCCCCAAATTCCAAATATTTTCAAAATTCACCCCATTTCTGACCACTTTTTAAAACCAATTAGTTTCAGTTCACTTCATTGGCAGTTGTAACATTTAGGGTACTTAAGGGTACTAGTGATATTGCCACCTTAATTCAGCTCAAATTTAATTGCTAATTAATGCGTACATGCAGCAATTTCATGAAACTATCTGCTAATCGACACTGTATTTAGTCAATGTTGGGAAAACCTGCCAACACAGTGGACACCAGTCTTTCCACCCTAGTTGGTATTTTGCCAAAATATTGGAAAAAGCATTACATTCACAGAGCTGGTGGGCAACACAAGTTTGGAGTGATTTGCAATTCATAAAGCATGTGCCTATCACAATCTGCTGCCTGGCTTATGCATTAATGCTGTTGTTTTTCCAAGAAAAAGCAAATTCTAATGTATTATTTGATTTGGCTTTTAATGTCACTTTAGTAAATTTATTGCTGGAGAAAAGTTCAGCTAAGTCAATAACTAAATTAAAACATCTAAAAAGCCACTGACTCAATATTGAATGCACTAATCTCTTCACATGACTTTGGCAGCGAAGACTTTACAGCCAATGAAATACATTATAACACTCCATAAAGTAAGGAATACCAAATACCTATTAAAGTGCACCTAAAACATCAGAACAGGCAGACAGGTCTCAACTTCACTTTCAGTGAAAGCTAGATTGTGTTTAAATTTGTAGTGGAATCTGAACTCAACTTCCTGGTTCCAATGCAAGAAAGCTTGGTTCATCTGCAAACATATACCCATTAATTCAAGAATATTTCTAGGAATTCTATAAATTTGAGGTCTGAAATATTTTATAAAAGACAAGAAATGTACATCATTTTGTTACAGCTGGACTGTTAATATATCACCAGACCTCTAATAACTTAAAGGGTGGTTGACGAAGAATGTGTGTGAGGAGGTGTGAGGAGAGGTGGGGGAGTGGCTTTATTAGTTAAGGACAACATCATAGCAGTGCAGAGGGAGGGAGGTATGGATGATTTAGGAATTGAGTCTCTATGGGTGGAGTTGAGGAATAGGAATGGAGTGGTTACTCTGTTGGGTGTTTACTACAGACCGCCCAACAGCCCGCGGGCCGTGGAAGAAGGGATATGCAGGGACATTTTAGATAAGTGTAGGAAAAATAGGGTAGTAGTAGTGGGAGATTTCAATTTTCCTGGAGTAGATTGGAGAGAGCCCAGAGCTGTAGGAGTGGAAGGGGAGGAATTTGTACAGTGTGTTTTGGAAGGGTCCTTGGAGCAGTATGTGGATGGCCCGACTAGAGAGGGGGCTATACTGGATTTGGTTCTGGGGAATAAGCCAGGGCAGGTGGTTGACGTCGAGGTAGGAGAGCATGTGTCAAATAGTGATCACAACTCTGTCTGCTTTAGGATATTAATGGAAAAGGACGAGACCGGCCCAAAAGGAAAGGTATTTAACTGGGGGAGGGCTAGATACAGCCAGATTAGGCAAGATCTTAAAGATACCGACTGGGATAAGCTTTTCAAGGGCAGGTCAACGAGGTACATGTGGGAGTCTTTCAAGGGAAAGCTAAACTCTCTGCAGGAAAGATACATGCCGACAAGGAGGAAGGATGGGAAAGGTAGGATGAGAGAACCGTGGCTTACCAGGGATATTGAGGACTTGATCAGGAAGAAGCGAGAGGCTTACATTAGATCTAGGCAACTGGGGACTGAGACAGCGCGGGAAGCTTATAGAGAGTGTAGACGGGATCTTAAAAGGGGTATTAGAAAGGCAAAAAGGGGCCACGAAGTGGCTCTGGCAGGTAGGATTAAGGAAAATCCAAAGGCATTTTACACCTATGTAAGGAGCAAAAGGATGGTTAGAGGCAAGATTGGACATCTCAGGGACAGAGGAGGGGATCTATGCTTAGAGCCTGAGGGAATGGGGGAGATCCTGAATGAATACTTTGCGTTGGTATTCACGCAGGAGACTGGACAGATGTCTGTGCCTGATGTTGACAAAGTTGAAGATTGGTTGAGGGAAATAAGGATTACGAGGAAAGAGGTGTGGGGGCTGTTAGGCAGCTTAAAGACATATAAAGCTCCGGGGCCTGATGGCATTTACCCCAGGCTGCTAAGGGAGTTGAGAGAAGACCTAGCTGGGCCTCTGACGCAAATCTTTGTCTCTTCCTTGGACACAGGTGAGGTCCCAGAGGACTGGAGGATAGCAAATGTAGTAACGTTGTTTAAAAAAGGTCAGAGGGATCACCCAGGGAACTATAGGCCGGTGAGCTTGACTTCAGTTATAGGTAAGATAATGGAGAGGATCCTTAGGGACAGGATGTATGAGCATCTGGAGCGCTGCGATCTGATCAGGGATACGCAGCATGGCTTCGTCAAGGGGAAGTCTTGTCTTACAAATCTAGTGGAATTTTTTGAAGAAGTGACAAAAACAGTTGAAGAAGGACAGGCTGTTGATGTCGTCTACATGGATTTCAGTAAGGCGTTTGACAAGGTTCCTCATGGTAGACTGATAGAGAAGGTGAAGGCGCATGGGATACAGGGCCGGGTATGTAGATGGATCGAGAACTGGCTCAGGAGGAGGAGACAGAGGGTAGTAGTGGAAGGCTCTTTTTCCGACTGGAAGCCTGTCACTAGTGGAGTGCCACAAGGCTCAGTACTAGGTCCTCTTCTATTTGTGGTCTACATAAACGACTTGGAAGTTGGGGTAGGTGGTGAGATCAGCAAATTTGCTGATGACAATAAGATGCTTGGATTGGCGGGTACAGAGGAGCAGTGCCAGGCAATACAACAGGACATAGATAGGTTGGTAGACTGGGCAGATAAATGGCAAATGGAATTTAATCCGGATAAATGCGAGGTGATGCATTTTGGCCGGAAAAATGTAGAAGAGAGTTATAGGATAAAAGGTAAAACTATTCGGAGTATAGAGACACAGAGAGACTTCGGGGTGCAGGTTCACAAGTCTCTGAAGGTGTCTTCACAGGTGGAGAAGGTGATAAAGAAAGCGTATAGTATGTTAGCTTTCACAGAAAAGGGTATAGAATACAAGAGTAGGAGTTTGATGTTGCAATTGTATAGAACGTTGGTTAGGCCTCACTTGGAATACTGCGTCCAGTTCTGGTCACCATACTATCGGAAGGATGTGGAGTCCTTGGAGAGAGTGCAGAGGAGGTTTACCAGGATGCTGCCTAGTATGGAAGGACTGTCTTATGAGGAACGATTAAATAGACTGGGGTTGTTTTCCCTTGAAAGACGTCGGCTTAGAGGGGATCTCATAGAGGTGTATAAGATTATAAGGGGGATAGATAGAGTAAATGGAGGTAAACTTTTTCCACCTTTAGAAATGGATAGGACGAGGGGTCATGGCCATAGGGTGAGGGGGGCTATGTATAGGACGAATATTAGAGGGCAGTTTTTCACACAAAGGGTAGGGGGGGTGTGGAATGCACTGCCGAGTAAGGTGGTGGGAGCAGGCACGCTAGGGCTGTTTAAGGGTCTCTTGGACAGCCACATGAGCGTTATGCAGATAGAGGGATATAGTAGGACTGTTTAACTATGGCTTTTTTTTCCCCCCCCACAGGTAATTCGGTCCATACTTGACCAACAAGGAGCATGCATTCGGCAGGTGGTGCGAGGACAGCTCTTGGATGTTGATTCATGGGTTGCCTGGTGCTTCATGTCGTAAATGAGTGCTTTATATGGACCATCTGAAGGGCACCATGACAGCTCAGAGACTATCGATGTGGCTGTGCAGACACTTGGAATTGGGCCGGTGTCTGCGGGAGTTTGCGCGTTCTCCCCGTGGTTGCGTGGGTTTTCTCCGGGCGCTCCGGTTTCCTCCCACATCCAAAAAATTCGCTCTTAGGCTGATTGGGAAACAAATTGTCCCTACATTGAGACTCTTCCATATTAGGAATAACCTAAAATTAGAATAGGATAATGGAATTGTTACTATATAGTTATGACGGCGGCACGGGCTCGTTGGGCCGAAGGGCCTGTTTCCTGTGCTGTGTTGCTCTAAAAAAATGCTACATTTAGTCCATTGTTTGCCTTGCTAATTAAATTCACATTGTTGGCCATCTGGCCCAAGGCTCACTACCATTCATATGGAAAGCAGATAGCAATTTTGGTTGAAAGTACTTGTGCTATTAAGCTCTAAGAGCTACCACTTCCCCGCAAGCTGTATAAATGAACATTTCACCATCAACCTCCAGGTAGTGTTCAGATATCTGCTACTCTTATCTAAATGATAGTGGTCATGAGTTTAAAAGGAACTTTGGCAAGTTCCTGCAGTGCACCTTGTAGATGGTACACTGCTGCTGTGGTGGTGGGAGGAATTGAATGTTTGTGGGAGAAAGCAATCAAGCAGGCTGCTTTGCCCTAGATGGTGTAAAGCTTTGAGAAGTTCATCCAGGCAAATGATGTGCTCTTCATTGCATACCTGACACATGCCTTGTAGATGATGGCCAGACTTTGTGGAGTCAGTGGCTAGTCCAGTTCACTTACTGGTGGTTATCCCCAAGATGTTGATAGTTAAAGTAAAAAGTTCATTTGTTAGTCACAGTAGGCTTTTATTCAAACTGCAATGAAGTTACTGTGAAAATCCCCTATTTGGCACATTTCTGCACCTGTTCACATATGCTGAGAAAATTTAGTATAGCCAATGCACCTAATCAGCACATCTTTTGAACTGTGGGAGGAAACCAGAGCAGACAGGGAGAATATGCAAACTCCACAGGCTGTGACCAAGCTGGGAATCGAAGCTGTGTCCCTGGCACAGAGATAGCAGTGCTAACTGCAGTGGCACTGTAGTGATGGTAATACTATTGAGTATGAAGGGGTAACGGTTAGATCCTCTCTTGTGGAGCTGGTCATGGTCTGTGACTTGCATGACACAAACGCTACTTGCCACTTGTCAGTCCAAGTCTTGCTGCATTTGGACATGGACTGCTTCAGAATCTGAGCAACCATGGAACAAACATCCCTATTTCTGACTTTATAATGGAAGGTCGCTGATGAACCATGAAGATGTTGGGCCTAGGACATGATCCTGATGAACTCCTGCAGTAATATCCTGGAGCTGACATGATAGATACCCACCCCGCCAATTCCCATCTACCTGAGTTTTACTAAGGCCCCTTGATGCCTTCTTTGATCCAATGCTGCTCTGATGTCAAGGTCAGTCACTCTCACTTCAGGCATTCAGCTCTCATTCATATCTGAAGCAAGACTAATGAGCTCAGGAGCTGAATGACAGTGTACAACCCAAATGGAGCATCTGTAAGGTTACAGCCAAGTGCTGCTTGATAGCACTATTGATAACCCGTTCGATCACTTTACTGATGAGTGAGAGTAGACTGTTGGGACAGTAATTGGCCAGGTAGGATTTGGAAAATTGTGTGCAGGGTTTACTGGAACAATTTTCAATATTGGGAGATGTCAGTGTTATAACTGTACTGAATCATCTTGGCTAAGAACAGGTCATGAGGACTATTGAGTGAATATTGTCAGGAGCCCCACGTAATGAGCTCTTCCATCATTGAGGATAGGGATATTTGTAGAGTTCCCTTGCTCAGTGAGTTGTTTAATTGTCCATCACTATTCATGGCTGCATATGATAGGACTGCAAAATTAAATCTGATCCATTGATTGTGGGATCATTTAGCTCTATTACTTTCTGCTTGGCATTCAAGTAGTCTTATTTTGTAGCCTCACCAGGTTGACACCTCATTTTTAGGTCTTGCTGCTGACATGCTTCCTTGTGCTCTACATTGAGCCAGAGTTGAATTCCTGGCTTGGTAATAGTGGTAAAATAGGAAGATATGCCAGGCCATAAGGTTACAAATTGTGGTGTACAATTCTGCTGCTGCTGATGGCCCACAGCACCTCATGGTTGCCTAGTTTTGAGCTGCTAGATCTGTTCAAAGTCTATCCCATTTAGCACAGTGGTGGTGCCACTCAGCACAATGGAGATACCCTCAACATGAAGTGCGCTACCCAAGGACTGTACAGTGGTCACTGCTACCAACACCGTCATGGACAGATGCATCTATGGCAGGCAGGCTAATGAGATGGTCAAATAGGATTTTCTCTCTTGTTGCCTCCATCACCTGTTGTCCAAGTCTAGCAGCAATGCCATTTTGAACCTGGTCAGCTCAGTCTTTGATGGCACTACTGAGCCATCTTGGTGATAGATACTGAAGTCACCCCATCCAGAGAATATTGTGTGCCTATGTCAACACCCTCCTCCTCCAAGGGTGGCACAGTGGCTAGCACTGCTGCCTCACAACATCAAGGACCTGGGTTCAATTTCAGCCTTGTGCATGGAGTTTGCACAATCATCCAATCTCCTTGTAATTTCATTGGTTTCTTTCTACAGTTCAAAGACATGCAAGTTAGGTGACTGGACCATGCTAAATTGTCCTTTTGTGTCCCAAGACATGTAGGTTCAATGATTAACAGGATAATTATATAGAGTTACGGGGCAGGCTGGGCCTGGATAAGATCTGTAGGATCAGTGCAGACTCATTAGGCCAAATGCCCTCCTACACTATAGGGATTCTACAAAGTGGTGTGCAACATGGAGAAATACTGATTACCAGCTGAGGGAGAATGGCATGTGGTAATCAGGAAATTTTCTTGCCCACAAGTCGTCCAGAGGTGTGTTCAGGACTCCCTGGGCAACTCCCTCTTGACTGAATACCATTGTGCCATCAGTGACACTGGACATACCCAGGAATGGTGATAGAGGCAATGTCTGGGACAATGTTTGGAAAGTATGATTCCATAAGTATGACTGTCAAGCTGTTTCTTGACTAGAGAGACAAGTCTCCCAATCAGGCACAAGTCCCCTGATGTTTGTAAGGACTTTGTAGGGTCAACAAAACTGGGTTTGCCATTGCAGTTCCAGGTGCCTGGATTAATACTGGATGGTCAGTCCAATTGCATTCCTTTGTTTCATTTGTAGCAACTGAATACAACTGAGTGACTTGCTAGGCCATGCAAGTCTGAAATCACATTTTCTGGTTGGCAGGATGTGCTGGGGTCTTGATTTTTTTTTTACAATTTATACAAATTGGTTGGAAGCATGGTTGCTAAATTTGCTGATGACAGACAGGAAAGTAAACTGTCAAGAGGGGACACAAGGAAGCTAGAAAGGAGCACAGATAGGTTGAGTGGACAAAAATTTAGCAAATGGCATATGAGAGAAAATAGGAAATTTATTAACAAGAATAAAAATGCTTATCTAATTGGTGAAAAATTGCAGAGGGATCTGTGTGTCCAAGTGCATACAGGTACAGTACAGATAGAAAAACTAATACAATGTTCTCTATGAGAAGGAGAATTACAAAAGTAGGAGGCTATGCTTTATTTATACAGGATATTGATATAGGACCATTTGATTCATTGTCACATCTATTGGATAGAGTGAAAAGTATTGTTTCTTACACTATACAAACAAAACATACCATTCATAGACTACTTGGAGAGAAGGAAAAAAGTGCAGAAGTATTGCAGTTGCAGATAAGGTGTAGAGAAATATCAGCTGAGTATATGATAGGACCATTCAAAAGTCTGATGGCAGAAGGAAAGCTGTTGAGTCAGTTGGTACATGTCCTCAGGCATTTGCACCTTTTTCCTCAAAAGGTGGAAGATTTTCAGGATGCATGGAGTCCTTGATTATGCTGGCTACTTTTCCAAGGCAGCAGTAAGTGAAGGCAGAGTCAATGAATGGGAGGCTGGTTTGCACAATGGATTGGACTATATTCACAATTCTTCTTACGGTCTTGGTTAGAGCAAGAGCCATATCTAACAGATACATCCAGAAAGAGTGCATCCATAGAAATTGGAGAGATCTGAAGTGGACATGCTGAATTTCCTTAGCCTTCTGAACAAGTAGAGCCATTGGTCTACTTTAACTATAGCATCAGCATGGAGTGACTAGGAGAGATTGGTGATCTGAACACAAATTTGAAGCTTGTGACCATTTCTACTTCATGCCTGTTGATGTAGGCAGGACATGGCCTCCACTGTTTCCTGAAGTAGATAACTGTCTTGTTCATTCTACTGACATTGAGAGATTGCCTTTACACCATTTCACTAAATTCTCTTTCCTGTATTGGATCTCAAACAATGAGATGCAACCCACTACAGTGCTTTCAAACTCAAAAAATGGAGTTGGAGTGGAATTCAGTCAAGCAGTCACAAGTGTTTAGTAAAGGGGCTGAGGGTACATTCTTGGAGGACACCATTGTTGAGGATAGCCATGGAGGTGTCGTTACCCATCCTTCCTGATTAGTCTGTGGGTAGGATGTCTAGGATACGATTACAAAGGGAGGAGACAAGCCCTAGGCCACAGAGTTTGGAGATAATGGTGGAGATAATTTGTTGGTACAATTGTATTGAAGGCTGAGATGTAGACAATAAAAACGAGTATGACAAATGTCCTAATTATCCAGGTTTAGGGCAAGGGTGATGGCAAAGCTGAGAGACTGGAGTCATGTAGGCCAGACCAGGGTAAAGACAAGAGATGTCTTTCCCTAAAAGGCCTTAGTAAACCAGATGGATTTTTTAAATCACATGACAATGGTTTCACAGTCATTATTAGACTTTTAATTCCAGGTTTTTAGTGAATTCAAATTTCATCTGCCATGGTGGAATTCAAACCTGGGTCCCTACAGCATTATCCTGGGGCTGTAGATTACCAGTTGAACAATACCACTATGCTACTGTCTCACCAATAAAATGATTTAATCATTTAGAAGAAGGCCTCAAGCTATATTCGCCACTTGGATAAGTTCAGAGAGTATCAGCTATTTACTGTTCAACCAATCAGGGAATAGATTATTTTAGGTCTGGTAGTGTCTAATGAGACAGGATTAATTATTTCATACTAAAAGATCCTCTATACAAGAGAGTGACGAAAAACATGAATTTTATATTTAGTTTGAAAGTGAGAAACTTGGATCTGGAGTTCTAAACTCCAAAAGTAAGACAGTTGGCAAAAAAACCTGAAAACAGATCAAAATGTAAGATGGTAGATAGTAATGACAGATTTCTGGATGTTACAGTATTCTCAGATAAGACCATTTTCCTCAAAAAAGAGGATGAGCCATGGTTAACTAAGAACATCAAATTCAAAAAGGCATGAAACACTGAAGAAAATGACAGACTACAAAAGAGTAAACCAACCAAGATTAAAAAAAAAACAGTAATGGCTTTTACAAATAAATAAAAAGGGAGCAACTAAAGCAAACATTGCTTCCTTAGAAAATATGAATGAATTTAAAGAATATGGCAGTGACTTTAAACATGTTGCAGTCTTTGCCACTGTAAATATACAAAAGCATCCAATAATAGAAAATCAGGGCAAAAGGAGAAAACCTCAAAACAATCACTGGAGAAATTTTTTTTAGCAAACTACTGGAACTAAAGTTTGCAAGTCCACTAGCTCTAATAGAAGCGTGCTTTTGGGGTGGGGGAATGACTAGAGCTTGGGGACATGGTACAGAATAAAAAGGGGCTCCCTTAAGATAGCAAAAATAAATTTCTTTTGAGAGCTCTTAGTCCTTGCAATTGTCTCTCTCAGAAGCAGCGAAGGCCAGGTTATTGCACATATTCAATGCTGAGAAAGACGTAGTTGAATTACTATGGAATCAAGCATTATGGAAAACTAAAGTGGAATTGCATCCAAGTTCAGATCAGCCACCAAGGGGCTGCATAGTCACCACCTGCGAATTACATGATGTTTGTGAATACCTTCAAGCTTTTATCAGTGAATAAAGTTTTAATATACTACAACTCTACACTGGCAGTTCTAAACCCAAGTTAGTTGGGATGGTGAATCAACAATACATTACCACTGTGATTGTGCTGCATAGATAAGAATTCAAGTGTAAATTGTGGAGCTTGCCCAAAAAACATTGTACAGATGTCGGTTGCGCCTTTCAGACATTTTGTTTACACCACACAGTAATAATGAATATAATACCTTGAAATCAGTTGCTATTTCAAAGTCTCAAAAATGTACAAGTTTTATAGTATAATAATCCAAACTTAGTTATTGCACTGAACTCTGCCTCCTAATTAACAGATTTTATGACCCCAGTTGACACTATAGCTGATGGATAGATTCCAGAATGGAACCCTGGCTCAAAAGACTTTGACACTTTTATATAAAAAGAACAAAGCCACCTGACCACCAGTTTTAACGAGGAAAACGGTCTCATTAACATAAAGTCCCCCTTAAACACACATGACAACTTTGGTCAAATATATGCTGCTCTGAACCCAAGTTAATGCACGTAGATTTCTCCTCAGAATCCCCCAAGATGGCCAAGACGACATGCATTTCCAAATTCCAATCTCAAAAAATGCTTTAAAATAATTAGTTTGAATTTTGAAATCCAGACCAGGTTTTCCAAATGAAACTTAAAGCTTCTACTCAACTTTTCAGTCCAGGTTTTACACAAACTCAAGCATTTTTTTCTTGATTGCTGTACAAACTGTTCACAATTGCTGTCAGTCAATTGGCAGATTCTGGTAAAAAATGGCAAATATTTCATTTTCTTCTGAAGTTTGCTGTCCCACTTTAAATCCGGTTACTACAATTATCTCCACCTCACTTCCTTGAATACTCCATTACAATACCTTGGTCTCTATTTTCAACTCCAACTGTCTCAAGACATCCTTTGTCCCAACTCCCTGATTATTTGGGAGTGTATCTTGTCCCTTAGGAAGCTTGCTTCTTTGCAACTTTCTTGTCCTTTCCAGCTTCTCCTGTCAGAGTTGAGACGTTCACCGCCCTATCTGCAACTGGAATATATCGAGCTAAACCAAAACTTAAAACTTTAACCTTACAAGGCCCTTCAGTTGCTAAGCAAATATCTGCTACTTCTACCCACTCTTCGTGAGATAGCCCCTGCTAAGCACAAAAGAAACAGTTGGAACTGAAACCAACCCCCAAACATTTGTCCAGCATGAATCCAAGTATAGTTTTACCCTTCCAGGCACTAACATTAAATTAAACCCACTTTAAACTATACCTTCTTTCTAATGTTTGCTAATACAAGTAGAAATCCTTCAAGTCATAATCTGTGAACACATTTTAGGCGAGCAAATCTTAAACCCTATGTAACTCTGCGATTTTTACCAGTGGTCAAGATCGATTCAGTTAAACGCATTCATCTCATACTTATGAGCAATTTATTTTTCACGTGGCACTGCATTTTTTTTCAGGTAAGCAACTGTTCAAAAAGGGCTACTGGATCAGATTAAATCAGAGTTGGCAGCAGAATCCCAGCAAATTGCAATGGTGGACATGAGCAACACTCATACTATGCACATTTCTATTATAATCCAGTTAGTTTATCCTACAGGTGCTTTGGTCCACCTTGTCGTCTAACAAGGGGCATGCACGCAAAGGGTCGAGAGAGGGCTGCTCTTGGATTTTTTTGGGAGTACCCTAGTGCTTCACGTCGTTAGTGTACGCTTGACCTGGACCATTTGATGGGCAACACGACAGCTCAGTGACTATCGCTGTGCTGTGCAGATACATGGATTTGGGCCTGTGTCTGTGGGAGTTTGCGCATTCTTCCTGTGCTTGCGTGGGTTTTCTCTGGGCGCTCTGGTTTCCTCCCACTTCCCAAACATGTGCTCTTAGACTAATTGGTAAAACAAATTCTCCCTAAATTCTCAAATTTGGTTTTTAATCCATAGATCTATAAACATGGACAGTGATCGCGGGTAGAAGTGGGAACATCAGGGTGGCGGTGCGGGCTCATTGGGCCGAAGGGCCTGTTTCCCGTGCTGTTTTGTTCTTTGACTGAATCCTTTCAGATTTAGGATCGAGAGCTGACAACATTTTTAATGAGACACCAGGATAAAATTTCATGGCTGTGGCCTTATCCCAATTTAACCTGTAAACAACACACATTAAAGTTATATTATTTACAACAATAATATTGTAAGTTATTCAAAATAAAAATCAGCGGATCAAATTTATACCTAATAGTTACAATTCATTAGAAATGAAGGATCACTTGCGGGATGTTGAAGGTTGAGTTAGCAAAATACTGCAAATGCTGAAAAAACCTCAGGCCAGTAAGCATCAATACAGCAGAGAAACAGCATTAACAAATTGAGTCAAGACTCTTCAGAAGATGATTGGTTGCCACAAATTAATGAAGCAACAATAGACTGCAATGGTTTACAAGGTAGAAAACAAAGCTCACCTTCCCAATCCCTGCTCTTCAAAAGATTAAGAACCCGACAGAAACAAGTCCATTAACTTCACAATATTTCTAAATTTCATTTGCACAACCTCATTACAAAATAAATTATTTGTGCAAATTTAATTGTGGCAGTGATAAACCTTTACATGGTTGATTTCATATCTAAAACACTTCAGTTGTCAAAAGTGCACAGGTACAGCAGGCAATAAAAGCAGCAAATGGTATGTTGGCCTTCATAGCAAGAAGGTTATGATAAAGAAATGGGATGTTTTGCTGCAGTTGATGGGGCATTAGTGAGACCACACCTGGAGGATATCCTTATTATAGAGGATGTATAGAAATGGCTTGCCTGGCTGATTCCTGGGATGGTAGGTCTGTCATGAAGGCTAAACCAGTTAGATTATGTTCACTGGAGTTTAGAAGAGGGGGGAATGCATAGAAACTTAAATGTTAACAGATTAGATTCAGAAAGAATGTTCCCAATGGTGGGAGAGCTCAGAATTAGGAGATCATAGTTTAAGGATATGGGGAAAATCTTTGAGAACTAAGGCGAGGATAAATTTCTTCATCCAGAGTAATGAATGTGGGGAACTCATTAATACAAAATGTAGTTGAGGCCAAAATGTTGCTAATTAGCTCTAGGGGCTAAAGGCATCAAGATATTTGGGGGAAGGGGAAATCCAGGATATTAGATTTGATGATCAGCCATGATCAAATGAAAGGAGCAGCAGACTCAAAGGGTCGAATGTCCTACTCCTGCTTTTAGTTTCTATGCTCCCACCCCCCAGCCAAATAGCTACACAGTGAAATAAAGGTACAATTTTGATTTTAACAGAAATATTCCAAATTATTCCACTTTCGTCCCTGGTTACCTCGAGTATTCCCCAGCTAGACCCCACAAACATGTCAATCAGGATAATAACCATAAGTGCCAAAGAAATGCTCAAGCTAGCATTGGTCAGTTATAGCTGAGTAAACATTGCTTTTTCTTGAGCAATTCATTTTCCAATTCAAACATTTTAAAATTTGAACGAATCTTCATAAAACCCCAACAGTGCAGGTGGCCATTTGGCTCACTGATCCAAAGCAGGCCCTACCAAGCAACTCCACATAATTATCTTAATTCCCCTGACAAAGGAGCAATTTAGCATAGCCAATCAACCTAACCCACACATCTCTGGAAGGTGGGAGGAAATCTGAACATCTGGAGGAAACCCAAGCAGACATAGGAACAAACTCCACACATTGTTGCCCCTCAATGCCAGAGAGTTGGGGTCAAATCTGGCCTCGGGTAACAATGTTGACTGCCGTGCCACTGTTCAATCATGAGCCTTGGGAGTCCCTGGGAAGTGTGTAAATAGATGATGATATTGATGTACTTGTTTTTATCCTACAGGTGCTTTGGTCCACCTTGTTGTCTAACGAGGGGCATGCACGCGATGGGTCGTGACAGGACTACTCTTGGACCTTTTGAGTATCCTACTGCTTCACATCGTTAGTGTATGCTTGACCTGGACCATCTGATGGGCAACACGACAGCTCAGTGACTATCGCTGTGCTGTGCAGATACATGGATTTGGGCCTGTGTCTGTGGGAGTTTGCGCATTCTCCCCGTGCTTGCGTGGGTTTTCTCCGGGTGCTCCGGTTTCCTCCCACATCCCAAAGATGTGCTCTTAGGCTAATTGGCAAAACAAATTCTCCCCAAATTGTCTCAAATTTGGTTTTTAATCCATAGATCTATAAACATGGACAGGGATCGTGGGTAGAAGTGGGAACATCGAGGTGGCGGCGCGGGCTTATTGGGTTGAAGGGCCTGTTTCCCGTGCTGTTTTGTTCTTTGTTCTTGGACTAGTTACCATATTTCCTAGAAACTGCAACTGAAAGATTACTACAATACCATATTGGAATGGCCGAATAATTTGAACCATTAATCAGCCTGAAAATAAACCAGAGTGATTTTCATTGTCATTAAAATTGTAACAAAGGAATCATACAAATCTAGTCTATCAATCCACTTCTTACACTGCCTTAAATGTGACAACTGACTACTCCTAATTTAGGAAATGTGATAAAACAAAAATTTAATGCTAGCAAACATACTAAGCCAAACTACATTATGGATCCTCAAAAGAGGCCACATCTTGGAATAGCATCACTCTACCTCTAGCAACACAATCATATTGCATCTGGTGGCTCAAATTTTGGGATTATAACAATGGCAAAACAGTCAACATTTGCTGTTATTCCACTGTAAAGCAGACAGCAATTTTTAGATCTGCACTTTTGCTGTTAACTGCAGAAATCCAGAAGTTGCTGAGAGTGATTCCCCACTCTGGATGTGCTAAAGTTCCTCCAGATAGGAAACGTAACTGAACTTGGGAACTTTTAAATTGTAAGGTCACTTAAAATCCTGGAAAAAAAGTTACTCATTGGTAATTAGGTGCTATGGGCTTTATGCTGTGTAACAGAAATTCCTGCAGAACAACCCTCCAGCACTGGAAAGTGAATTTTAGATTTGTGATGCAGCTTTTCTTATATTAATTTAAAATGTTTGGCATTCGAGCTGCCAAGCCCCAATCTTTTTTCGTGCTTTCCAGAATTTAAAAGTGAAGGATAATAGTGCATTTTATTTCCTGATTTTCTGACTGAATTTCTTCAATGTGGTTGGCTGCTTGATAACAATTATTGGCTGTAGAGAATCTCCTTTATTTGGCAAAAAATTCAATGAGAACAGGTGAAATCTATGCCTGTGGTTAGCATTCTTGCCTTTTGAGTTAGAAGATCGTTGGTTCAAGGCCTATTCTAGATTATTAATAAAATTAAATTGACAAATGTTATACTATCTCATCTGAAAAGGAAGCATTGTTAAAATTGTGGGCAACATTAGAACATAGAATATAACAGCATCATAAAGGCCTTTCAGCTTTCAATGTTGTGCTGAGCTACATCTAATCCCAGAATCATGCTATCCCACTCTATCATTCTGGTGTGCTCCATGTGCCTATCCACTAACCGTGAGAAAGTTCTTAAAGTATTTGACTCCCGTGTCACAGCAGGCAGTCTATTCCACACCCCAACCATTCTCTGGGTGAAGAATCTAGCTCAGACATCCCTCCTATCTCCCACCATGAACCTTATAGTTATGCCCCTAGTAACAGCTATATCTACCCAAGGAAATAGTCTCTGCACATCTGCTCTATCAATCCCGCTTATCATTTTATCAACCCAATAAGTTGCCAATCACCCTACTCTACTCCAAACAGAAAAGCCCCAGCTCCATCAACTTTTCCTCATAAGACCGACCCTCCAACCAGGCAGCATCCTGGTAAACCTCTTCTGCATTCTCTCCAATGTTTCCATATCCTTCTTATAGTGAGGTGACCAGAATTGCACACAATATTCCAAATGTGGTCTCACCAAGATCCTGTAGAGTTGCACCCCACAGTTCTTAAACTCAAACCCCCTGTAAATAAATGCTAACACACTATAAGCCTTCTTCACAGCTCTATCCACTATCTGACATTCTTCCAAATCAGCAACGAGTGTCATTGCTTTCACACTGACTGGAAAATCCATACGTAAGGACAGAAGAATGCAGCCGAATTTCTTATGTTGATTGAATGTCTCAGATCTGTGCAGAACTCACTATGACAGCATGCTACAAGATTTGGCTGAAACTGGGGTCCAATCTTGCATGGTTCCTGAAGGCAGCCAGAAATGATGAAACTTACTCCACTTGAACAGTAAACAGTTGCAGTGTAGTCCTTCAACATCAGAGGTCCTTACGTGCTAATCCTAGTGTCATTATGGGTAATTGAGCACCAATACAGTAGTATTATGGCTGGAAAACTAATTCTGTAAATAACATCCCCAAAAGATCATGTTTCAAAACCATGGCCAGGGAATTCATTGGAGCTGCTGCTACTCCTTCACTGGCATGCAGAAATTGAGTTTATACAGAAACAGGATTTACAATCCATTTCCAAAGTAACACCAGTTCTATTGCCAATATAAACGACATTATAACTTATGGCACAACACTGAATTTCAGTCCAAGTCTCAAGTGGAAATACTGCTCATTTTCATTGAAAGACTGGAATTCAAGTTCTGTCAAATATTTCAGAGTGGACAGAAATTGCAGTATAGTTGCGATTTATCCTCTTACCCTCTTTGCACTATAGAGGATGTGAAACGTTTTGATGCTGAACATTAAATTTTTCACAATCCTTTTCACAAAATAAATTCTATAAAGGAATTTAATTCACAATCTCAATGGAACCAAAACATTTTACTGCCTTTAAGTGTAGAAAGGTCACTTGGACTCAAAATTATTTCTCTCCCTACAATGCCACCAGACCTGCTGAGTTCGTCCAGGATTTTCAGGTCCCAGGAATTTGTAAGAGTTTTCATTTTAATTCATAGAATCCCCATAGTGCAGAAAGAGATTATTCGGCTCATTGAGTCAGCACAAACTCACCAACAGATGATCTTAGCCAGGCTATATCCCCGTAATCCCATGCAATTACCCCACCAATCCCTCTTTGGAATGTGGGGGGGGGGAAACAAGGGAACCTGGAGAAAACGCATGTGAACATGGGGACAACATGCAAACACCACAGCCATTTAAGGCTGGTACTGAACTCAAGTCCCTGGCTCTGAAGCAGCAGTACCAATGCCGTGTGACCCATAAAATTTTAATTATACTTTAAGCTTAAGTTTTCAATACTTCTTTCTCTATTGACAGCTTTTTTTCGCTTTTAAGCCCCTAGCTTTTGTTTCTGGTATGGAAATTGTCTTCTACCGTGAATACCAACAAAATTTGTTAAACACTTCTGCTATTTCCTTGTTGGAATGAAAAATTTTCCCACCTCTGTTTGTAAGAGACCAATGTTTAGCCAATTTATTTTTTTATATATCAATAAAAGCCAATGAAATCTTATCCTGACTAGTTTCTCTTTTTTACCTTCAATTTTTGAGAGAAACTTCTTTGGAGGTTTCTAAAACAATCCCAATCCTTTCAGTAACATGGTAACTCTCGTTTTCATCTACCTTTTAACTTCCTGAGTGAGCAGTGATGAGTCCTTCTTGCTGAATGGAATGCATTTTTATTGCACATTGAATTGTTTCTTTAAATGTTTTCCACTTTTCATTTATGTACATACCTTTTCATCTATTTACCCAATTCTTCATTCAAACGACCAATGTCAAAATAAAGTCTTAGTCAAATGCTTACATTAACGTTGCAAAGTTACTGTGAAATTCCCCGAGTCACTACATTCCAGCACCTGCTCAGGTCAATGCACCTAACCAGCACATCTTTCAGAACGTGGGAGGAAACCAGAACACCCAGAGGAAACCCATGCAAACAAGGGGAGAACATACAAACTCCACAGTGACCCAAGCTGAGAATCAAACCCAGGTCTCTGGCATTGTGAAATAGCAATCCTAGCCACTGTGCTACCGTACTGCCCCACTATTGTGCTCAGTAGAATTCACAACAGCAATGTGAACAATTTCTAATTTCAAAAAGACTAGTTCACAAATACAATAAAAGTACAGCATCTCAAATCCATTTATCAGAAAAGACTTAAGCTGTCACGCAAGAATTTTGAGCAAAATAATTTGCTGACTTGTTCTGCGAGGTGCTGTACGAACACACTGATTAATCAGCTTTGCTCACCAGTCTTCTCATGCTCAGAGTGAGAGGCCCTTAAACTCACCCAAAGATCAATATGATCCAAAATCTGGTCCTAATGTTGCCAGTTTTGAGACTATCCGTAAAATACATATCAAAATAATACATGGTTGAAAAGCAACAAATTTTCATTTGGCATGGTGCCCAGAATCAGACACTAATTGCATGAAGGGTAACGACTTAATTAAGCGTTTTAATTCAAGAAGAATGGGATTGCCTACTTGATGTTAACAGTGCTAGCAGGAGATCAGATTTAGCTTCCACCTTTACAATGCTTCAAGAGTTTTAAATTAGGTACTGTTGAGTTAGGGCTTATTGTGGAGTGGGGGAAGGGAGGGAGGAAAACAATCTCTGCTTTAGTTCAAATAGGTCAAAGGAGGCCATGTGGCATGTCTCAAAGCATTGTGCCACCAGAGTACTTTTGAAATGCAGCAACCCATTTGCACACAGGAAACCCCCATAAATAGCAAGGATGACCAATTGGTTAGGTCTGTTTTAATGGTGCTGCCCAAGAAAAATATTAGCCAAGACATAACAGAAAAATTCACTATTTTTCAAAGTAGTCTACCCAAAGAAGCAGAGAAGACCTTAATTCAGCATGTTAACTGAAAAACGGCACCTCCAATATGCAGCACCCACTCAATATTGCACTGAAGCTTCAGGCTTGATTATGTGTTTTAATCTCTGGATTAGGCTTGAATGCATGATATTGATTTAGGCAAAGGTGAAACCAAAATATCAAGTAATTAAATCAAGTTACTCAAAATATAGAACTTTTGATTTAATAAACTGCCATGTGTCAGATAAATTGAACACATTCAACAATGAACTGTTGGCCTTCACAGTTCTTTTGCTTAATCTGTCTTGCTTCAGTTACTAAATTAGCTATACTTTAAGTAATTATACTGCTCACATGAGCAGGTTGGTTACCCTGCAAATGTGTAGCTTACCAGTCTTACTGCTAACAACAAGGCTTATTTGCCTATGTAATTTAACAAGCATAATTTGTAGTCTGGTTGCAACCAGTGTTTCTCCTGGAAGTTATATTTTTTAATAACATACAACTAGTTGGATTAGGAAAACAGATAAATTGCCTCAGTTTCTGGCCAACCTAATGATGTCAACATTTAAGGCATGCTGTATTCACATTAGTTTGCTGGAACTTTCCAGAATTATATTGTGCGATTGTAGAGGTCTGTAACAGTATAAGTGGGACATTTCAATGGATGATTAAAAGTAGATGATATTGAATTAACACCCAGGGAAAGGGGATGGTCAGGTTTATGGAGGAAAACTAGTCCAATTTGACAAGTATATTAGCATAAGAGAGACATACACTAAAACAGACCCAACCATCTGGTCATTCTCAATGCCATTTGTGGGGACTTCCTGTGTGCAAATTGGTCACTGCATTTCCCTAGATTACAACAGTAACTGCATTTCAAAGTGCTCCACTGGTGGCACAATACTTTAAGACATGCCAAATAGCCTTTGCATTATTTCTCTGATTTCAAAACTTTTGGTTTAACAAGACAATAGTCTAACTGTTGCAGAGATCATTCTTTCCCCTCTCCTAACTGCCACTGCACAGCAAGACCCAATTCGAGACTAGTTTAAATTCTCGGGCATATTATAAAGGTGGAAGCTAGATCCGATCTGCTAGTATTGATAATGTCAAGCAGCAAATCCCATTGATCTACTTGAATAATTAAACACTTCATTGGGTTATCCTTCATACAATTACTGCCTAATTCTGGGCACCTCAGCAAGTGAAAGCTTGTTGCTTTTTCAACCTTGTTTTAGTTTGATATTACATTTACAATTCATTGCTAATAGAAAAATGAAAATGTCTGAGCACAAGAGTGTTGATGACCACTGATGTCTTGAAACTTGACAAATCACCTTCTGGAGTCAAAATCTTTCAAGTTTCATCTTTCCTAATCACTTGTCAGATTAAATAACTCAAGCTACTCAAATGCTGTAAAACGTTGAATGAAGTGCTTTGCTGTCTATACTTCTCATCCTCCATATTAATGTTCGGTGAGGGAGATGAACTCTTAAGCATTGCCTTATCTTGTATTCCTAATACTTCCCCATAGTTCAAGCTTACTTCCTTCCCAATGTTTTTCTTCCCACAAACATGCACAATTTTGTTGGAATGGTCCTTCACAGCAGTAGTCAGTACAGCTAAGTTTGGTTATGCTCTTACTTGGTACACCACTTCAAAAATTTGAGAATGAGATTAGTTTATGGTCCTCCTTGAGGCTTCAATTATTTTGACAGATCTGATTGGCTAAAGATAAATTGAGAACTCAGTCCCATTCTTCCAGTTAATGAGATCTTTGCTGTCATTCTATCAACCATCTTGTTTCAATAACTTTTGCCTAACAGAAATCCTTCAACTGACCCAGCTGAAAAATATTTGGAGGTGGGCTTAAATATTTCCCGAGTATAATGTTGGCAAGCGAGGTTATTTACTTTGGGAGGAATAATAGTAGGATGGAATATTATTTAAATGGTGAAAAGTTGCAGCATGTGACTGTGCAGAGGGACTTGGGGGTCCTTGTACACAAACTGCAAAAATTCAGTCTGCAGGTGACCAAGAAGGTGAATAGAATGTTGGCCTTTATCGTGAGGGGGATAGAATATAAAAGCAGGGAGGTCTTGCTGTGACTGTACTAAGCACTGGTGAGGCTGCAATTGGAGTACTGTGTGAAATTTTGGTCCCCTTATTTGCAAAAGGATATATTGGCTTTGGAGGGAATACAGAGAAGGCTCACTAGGTTGATACTGGAGATGAAAGGGTTAGCTTATGAGAGATTGTAGTCAGAGTTTAGAAGGCTGAAAGGGGATCTTATAGAGACGTAAAGATAATGAAAGGGCTAGATAGGGTAGAGGTAGAGAGATTCTTTCCACTTAGAAAGGAAACCAGAACTAGAGGTCACAGCCTCAAAATAAGGGCAAGGGGTCAGTTTCGAACAGAGTTGAGGAGGAACATCTCAGTAGCGAATCTCAAATTCTCTGCCCATTGAAATGGTAGAGGCTACCTTGTTGAATATGTTTAAGTCATGGGTAGATAAATTTCTGATCGATAAGAGAATTAAGTGTTATGAGGAGAAAGCAGGTAAGTGGAACTGATCCACTTCAGGTGAGCCATGGTCTTAGAGAATGGCTGGGCATGTTCAAGGGCTAGATGACCTACTTCTGCTCCTATTTCTTACATTCTCACAAACCCCCTAAATAGTCCAACTGATTTAGTCCATCTTGCTCTGAATTCTTCCACTGGAGAAAGAATAGTTTCTCTACCAGATCCTTTATATTTAAAGGGAATGCAAGCCTGATCTACGTAATTTCAGCAACATAGTTAAAAATGTTAACTTGTGCCTCCTCCTTTCAATGCTATTCTATCACAAATGTGACACTTTGATTTTCTTTAACATGCATTTTAAATTTTTATCTTACACAATAAAACCACTACTGCACATTTCAAGGATAATGCCTATTGGGAAAAATTTCAGTAAACAAAAATATTTGATTAACTGGTGACATGAGGAGCAGCAAAATAATCTTCATTGGAGAACTCTAACAGATTTTCTACACTTCACAGCTGGACAATAATTTCAAGTGTGGTTTGTATCAAGACACCTGACATCAGGTCATAAAAGCTAAATGCTTGTTTCAAGTCTATTCATTCATAAGATACACATGTACAATTATCAATGCCACCTTAAGATACAAGTTTAAAGAGCACAGCAGGGATACTAATTTTTGAAGAGGCAAAATACAACAGCATTCACCAGGGTTTATCTAAAAGTACTTCAAGTAAAAAAACCAGTTCTGCACAATCACTGAAAATAAATCTAGGTGTTATATTCAAGTTGTTTCATTCCTGGCAAATATTTCCAAGATGGCAATTATAATGTGTCAATGAAATTAATCCATTGATATAAACAAAGCGTGATGTACCCAAAACTGACTTAAAGCACATTTCTTTACAATGCGCTGTTTAATACATGCTAGTAATTTTATTAATTTTTCCAAGTAGTCGGATTGCCTAGTTATTTTCCTTCCCCCATTGCGATCTCATAATTCCCCATACCGTACCCCACAAAAACTCGGTTTTCGCAAATAGGAACACGGGTATAACAGGAATGTTTCTCCACAAAACCTTTTCACCAATTCACTGAAATGCAAGTGACCCCGATTCTAGTTACGTTCAACGGCGCCAGATTCATTCATTTCTTTCTCTCCAGTATCACCAGTTTGGGGTAGAAGGAGAATGTGAGCTGGGCCTGGACGATGACCCGGGCCAGCAGTCAGGCTAGGGTTATTAAAATCTGCGGCCTCTCAGGCCCGGCTGAAGGTTTGTGTCTCCCTTCCGCCCAGAAAGACTGGGTTCAAGGTTTAATCCTGAGACACGGCCAACCCACCCGGATCCAAAACCGCGGCTAGCCCTCAGGCCCCGGGCTCAACTTCACACCCCAGCACCGGTCTGACGGCCTCCCCACTACAGACCGGCAGTAGGAAGAAGCACTGATCGAGAGGCAGCCTGCCAACGCCGGCCAGCCAGCCTCCCGGATCCAGTTCTTGGCACCGGAGGCGGCACTCGGGAGCAGCTGAGTTGGCAGCAGCTGGGCCCAGGCCTCTAGTTGTTACCGGCCTCATTCCAGCTCCCTGTGTGCGGCCTACCGCAAGAGGCCAGGCCACTGTGCCGGCCGGCAGCCTCACACCCGGAGCTCACCTGTGTCGCCGATGATGATGTACTTGAAGAGGTAAGCGTACGCCATCCTGAGTCCGCGGTCACTGCGCTCGCCAGCCGCCGCCTCAGAATAACAGCTCCTGCCGACGTCAGCAGCGGAAGTACCAGAACTCGTGCCGCCGCTCACAGCGCCCCTTATGGCTCCCCCTCGGCATTACCGCCACACACAGCGCCCCCTGCGGCACCAGCCGGCATTACCCCGCTCCCCAGCGCCCCCTGCGGCACCACCCGGCATTACCCCGCTCCCCAGCGCCACCTGCGGCACCACCCGGCATTACCCCGCTGCCCAGCGCCCCCTGCGGCACCACCCGGCACTACCGGGTGAATGGAACCGACTGCCGTCGGAGGTTGTTGAGGCAAACTCACTGGGGTCTTTTAAAAGACTTCTGGATGAGTATATGGAAAAGAATAGGATGGGGGTTATAGATAGGTCTGTGGATTGGTAAATGTGATCGGCGCAACTCGTGGGCCGAAGGGCCTGTTTGTGCTGTATTGTTCTATGTTCTACCTCGCTCCCCAGTGCCCCCTGCGGCACCACCCGGCATTACCGCCACTCACAGCGCCCCCTGCGGCACCCCCAAGAATTATCACCAGTTACTTCCCACAGTTCAAAAACGTGTAGCTTCAGCTGATTAGCCAGGTTAAAATTGCCCCTTAGTATCAGGGGGACTAGCAGTATGAATACATGGGGATAGGGCCTGGGTGGGATTGCTGTCAGTGCAGGCTTGATGGGCTGAATGGCCTCCTGTACTGTAAGGATGCTTATGATTCTATTACATGATCTCTGTGGCATCACAGTAATTGTGCTGCTCACAAGCCTTGTTGCATCGCTCAAGAACTCGCTGCTGGGGTAGGTAATGGAAGCAGATACGATAAGAGTTTTAAGGGGCATCTGGGCAAGTACATGAATAGGATGGGAATAGAGAGATATGGCCCCTGGAAGGGTAGAAGTTTTAGTTCAGTCAGGCAACGTGGCCAGTGAAAGCTTTGAGGGCCAAAGGACCTGTTCCTGTGCTGTAATTTTCTTTGTTCTTTAGGAGAAATACTATTTTTCATTGCACTCCCATGTCACTGCACAGAATTGCTTTGCCCTGCAAGCACTCTCTGGAAGACCTATCCCTCAACATATGCCATAGCATTGGCTGGAATTTTTACTGGTTACAGCAGACCTACTATGATATTGCTTGGAATTAGTGGCAGTCACACTGGTCCTGTACACCACCTGGAATTATCATCAGTTGAAGTGTCCTCTGAACAGCTCATTACCTCTTCTCCCCCTGAAACACTACTCAGAATTACCATCAATCACATTGCCCTCCCAGAATATCAGCCCTCAAGGCTAGCTGCAGTTCTGTCCATTCTTGTAGTATTTCTGTTAATATTAATATTATGAATATTGCTTTGTAATGTTATGCTTCCATTTTCACTGCCTACAATGTCCCGTCATTGTGTCATTAGCAAACTTGGACATGTTGCTCTCTGTCTGATTCTCAAAGCCACTATTAAATATAGTGAACAGCTGAGGTCCCAACACCCCATTTGAATATCTGACCATTATACCTAACATTTCTCCTGCCACACAGCCAATCTACCAGCCAAGTCAATAATGCTCCCAATGCTTTCTGTACCCGCTGGGCACAGCAGGGGCTGGTTTGCATTATTGATCCCATTAATCAGATTTTGAATTAATATTATAAATTTTCTTTCCACTTTGTCGTTTGTTTTGAGTGGTTCCCTACCTTTTGGGATCTGCTTATTTTAATTTGTTCCCTTGTGAATTTGATATAGTTTATTTGATTGGCCAAAATGATTGGTCAATAATTTCTCTCAATCCCAAGAGATTCCACTTATCTAACACTATAATATTAGCAATATTATTGAATGTCCTCTCAGACTCCATATACTTAAATCCATAATTTCTTGTCCTCTGCTTTGAAAGCATTCAATCAGGTTGGTCAGAGATGGCCTATCTTCTGCAAATCCATTCTGGACCTCACTGACCAGTAAACATTTTCAAGGTGTTGTAACTCTATCCTAAATTAAAAAACACTCATAATTACACTTGTAATTACTTTGTGCACTTAGAATAATTTGCTTATAATAATTATGGTGAAATCCCAATCCTGGTTCAAAATTTATCTAACCTTTTTATTTTAATTTATAACAATACCATCATTGGTCTTAATCTTTCCTTTTTTATAATTGTAAAGTATTTGTGTTAATTTTGATGTATCTTGCAAGTTTCTTTTCAAATATCCTTTTTGGAGCTTTTTGTCACCTTGCGCCGTTCTTTACATATATTCCAGTCACCCAGACATGTGTTATTCTTTACATTATTTTATTCTTTTGTTATTTTACATTATTATTTTGTTATTCTTTACATTATTTTATTCTTTTTTATCTTATGTTGTCCCTTACCTGATTGGTCAACAATTGCTGTGTTTTTTCTGGCAAGTTGAATTCTTGGTTCTTAGCAAAGGAAAGGATTAACTCTAATAATAGCTACTGAACATGTGTGTGAGGAGCTATGTCACAGTGATGTACTCACTGAATGAAGATGAGTATGAAGCATTTTAGTTCCAGTTGTGTCTTGATTCTTTTTAAGTTTTGTCAATAGTTTATTTATTTGTGGGACATGAGCATCGCTGGCTGTCCAACATTTATTGATATGGAGATGCTGGCGTTGGACTGGAGTAAAATGGAAAGAAATCCCACAACACCAGTTTAAAGCCCAAACAGGTTTATTTGCAGCAAAAACCACAAGCTTTCGTGACAGCCCGTCTCTTCGTCAGGTGGCTGGGAGTTCTCAGGTTCGTCAGGTGGCTGAGAACTCCCAGCCACCTGATGAGGGGACAGGCTGTCCCTAAAAGCTTGGGGCTTTTGCTACAAATAAACTGGTTTGGACTTTAAACTGGTGTTGCAACATTTATTGCCCATCCCTAGCTGCGTTTCAGAAGGTGGGGATGAGCTGCCTTTTGAAATTGCTGCAGTCCATGTGCTGTGGGTTGATCCACAATGCTGTTAGGAAGGGAAGTCCAGGATTTTAACCCAACGACTGTGAAGGAGTGGTGATGTATTTCCAAGTTAGGATGGTGAGTGGCTTGGAGGGGAACTTGTAGGTGGTGATGTTTCCATGTATCTACTGCCCTTGTCCTTCTAGATGGAAGTAATTGGGGTTTGAAAGGTGTGTCTAAGATTCTTTGGTGAATTGCTGCAGTGCATCTTGTGGATAGTACACACAGCTGCTACTGAGCATAGGTGATGAAGGTTTGTAGATGTGGCACCAATCAAGCAGGCTGCTTTGTCCTGGATGATGACAAGCTTCTTGAATGTTGTTGGAGCTGCACCCATCCAGGCAAGTGGGGAGTATTCCATCACAGTCCTGACGTATGCCTTGTAGATGGTGGATAGGCTTTGGGGAGTCAGGAGGTGAGTTACTCACCATGGTATTCCTAGTCTTTGACATGCTCTTGTAGCCACTGTGTTTATATGGTGAGTCCAATTGAGTTTCTGGTCAATGGTAACCTCAAGGATGAAGGATTGTTAGGATGTAAATAAATGTGTTTTCAACAAAACACTATTGCCTCTAGCACAATCTCTTCTTGAGTAAAAGCTAATGAATCCCAAGATAAAACCATGATAACAAAATGGTATGAACTACATATGTATCACATAATATTATTTTCTTAAAACTTGCCAATTGATCTTGTCATTTTATCCATTAACAGATTTGCCCATTGATATTGGCCTTACCAAAATTTTAAATCTTAGCAGCTTCATTATGTCTTTTATTTTCATTTATAATGTTGAACTCAATCATATTATGATCGCCACTGGATAAATATTCTTGTGCCATCAGGGTGTTAACTAAATCTGGCTCATTGCATATCATTGGCCAATTCCTCTGAGGATCTATTGTTACAGAAAATTGTCCTGAACGTACTAAAGAAATGTACTACTTTTCTAGCATGTCTCCTTATCCCAATTTAAATCGATGTCAAAATCCCTGCCAAAACAGTTCTATCTTTGGTACAAAACTTGTTAATCTGTGCATTAGTACATTCTGGCTCTCCACAAATACTAACAGTTTCTCATGCATAATACCCTCTATAGTCTTAAATTCTTTTTCTTCCTAAATTCTATCCATAAATATTTCCCTGTCTGCTTACTTCACTTTGTATCAGCCAATCACAGAACTAATTTCATCTTCATTCGCTAATGTTAGTTTACCCACTCTTGAAGTTTCCCAACACTTTCTATAGCATTACAAACTGGTATATTCAATTCCAGAATTTGATTGCCTTGCAGTCATCTCCCATAGTGGCTTGGGATCTTTTACATCCACCCCTAAGAATATATGAGTCCTTAATACCACGTGATCCAAAAGACAGCTCAAACCTCATTCAGTCCTGCTATAGAAGGTGAGCCTGGATTCTGAGCTCAAATGTTTGAATTCACAGCTTTCCAACAAAGAGGCAAGAATGTGACTCCTGAGCCAAAATATACTGAAGGTATCTGAAAACAAGGTTACAAAAAGGATGACACAGTGCTTAGCACTGCTACCTTACAGTGCCAGGGACCTGGGTTTAGTTCCAACCTCAGGTAACTATCTGTGTGGAATTTGCATGTTTTCCCCAGGTCAGCATGGATTTCCTCCAGGTGCTTCGATTCCTCCCATGGTCCAAAGATGTGTGGTTTAGGTTGATTAGCCTTTAGTATCAAGGGATTAGCAAGATAAGTGCTGGGATTACAGAGATGGGGCCTAGGTGGGAATATTGTTGGTGCAGGCTCAATGGGCTGAATAGCCTCCTTCTATGCAATAAGGACTCTATGATTCAATAATGTTAATTCTGACACTCATGGTAAGAGAAAACCTTTCCTGTATAGATTAGTTCACAAGACCAGCACACCAAAAGTGGTAGCAGTACTGGAGATACCAATCTAACAACAATTTGGTGCCTTTGACAGAATACATTGTGAGAAAATGAAGGAAAGCTGTTAATAATAAATAGTAGTCGGAATGTTACTTTGGCAAGAGCCACTCTGATAACTGGTATCAATGCCAGTACCAGTCGAATGGCTACTGCCCTCAGTGCAGCCATTTGAAAATGATGAGGATCCATAGAAAGGCCAAAGTTGGGAATTATAGAAGAAACACTTCCTAGGATATCAAACAGCATCAAGTGTTGTTCTCCCCATGTCTGCATTGGTTTCCTCCAAGTGCTATAGTTTCCTCTGACAGTCTGAGTGTTAGGTGCATTGACCATGCTAAATTCTCCCTCAGTGTACCCAAACAGGCAGTGGAGTGTGTTGACTCGGGGATTTTCACTGTAACTTTATTGCAGTGTTAACGTGAGCCTACTTGTGACAATAATAAATAAACTTTACAAAACTTTAAGTTTGCCTTTCAAAAAACAGCAATAACAGGTTAGTTTATTCCTCTGTGCAGTGGTGCTTGTTACTGACGATATTCTCTTGAGACAGCGGGTCAATGAGAACTCCTCAGACTTCAAAACTGTCATAACAGCTTTTGATGTATATTTCAGTCCCAAACGGAGCCTCATTAAGAAATCAAGCAGTCCAAAATGCGGGGCAGGCCAAACTACTCTAGCCAAATTGGGCTCTAATCAGTCATAAACCTGAGGTTAGATGACTTTGTTAGCTGAGTAGGCCCAAGAATAGCAGGCCAAGAATAGCAGCCCCAGCCATTCAAAATTCAACCAAAACAGATGAAAGTGCAGGAAAACTCACAGCAGCCATCTTGAGATGGTTACGCTGCGGCGCAAAAGTAGTAGCAAAGACGACGGGATTGCCCAGCAGAGTGCTTCCAATGCAGGAAGATAGGACATTTCAAGCAGTTCTGTAAATCTAACAATTTCAAAAAAGGAAGAAGGCAGAAAACATTTATGAAATACAAACCATTCAAAAAAATTCAAAGTAATAATAGAAACAAAATTAGAGAGTTCCCAGGAGAAGTAAATGATCATGATCAAGATTTTTGGTCAGTTGTGGTAGGAATAAAAAGTTTTAACACTGACTTTAAAATTGACACTAGAGCTGGCATTACAATTCCCACAGATCATCTGCTCTGTCCCCTTCTATCTATCAGACATTAAAGTGCAAGATGCAGGTAACACAAGTCTCTCAGTATGAGGTCATGATGACAAATTGTTGTCATCCCTTTGTTGCACGCAGTAAAGCATATATTTATAAAACTGTATAGACTATAAGACATAGCAGCAGAATTAGCCCATTTGTCCCATCAAGTCTGTTCTGCCATTCAATCATGGCTGATATTTTTCTCAACCCCATTCTCATGCCTTTTCCTCATAACCCCTAACCCCCTTATTAATCAAGAACATATCTCTTTCTTAAATATACTGAATGACCTGGTCTCGACTGCCCTCTGTGGCAGAGTTCCACAAATTCATCATTCTCTGGCTGAAGAAATTCCTCCTCAACTCTGTTTTAAAGGATCTTCCCTTTAGCCTGAAGTTATGCCCTATGTTCTAGTTTTTCCTATTAATGGAAACATCCCCTCAATGGCCACTCTATTCACACCTCGCAGTATCCTGAAGTTTCAATAAGATCCCCCTTCATCCTTCTAAACGTCAATGAGTACAGACCCAGAGTCCTCAACCATTCCTCATATGACAAGCTCTTTATTCCAGAAATCATTCTTGTGAACCTTCTCTCGATCCTTTCCAAGACCAGCACATCTTTCCTTAGATTTTGGGCCAAAAACTGCTCACAACACTCCATATGCATTCTGACCTGAGCCTTATACATCCTCAGAAGTAAATCCCTGCTCTTGTATTCTAACCCTCTTGCCATGAATACTAACATTGCATTTGCCTTTCTAACTGCTGATTGAATCTGCATGTTAACCTTAAGAGAATCTTGAACAATGACTCCCAAGTCCCTTTGTATTTCTGATTTCCTAACTATTTCTATGCCTCCATTCCTTCTTCTAAAGTGCATAACCTCACACTTT